>CM022303.1:339519974-340119974 GCA_011799875.1 Thinopyrum elongatum | reverse complement strand
GAACAACTCGTAAACTGGGGTTTATGTTTCTGTCACTCCCGCAACCCATCATCTACACAGTAATGCCACAATGGCTTCCGGTAGGCCCAAACATGGTAAAGTGTCATGTAGTCGACGTTCACACTACACCACTAGAGGAGGAACAACATAACACATCATCAAAACATTAAATAAAAACCAACTTCACATGATTAATTATAACAAGACTTCTCCCATGTCCTCAAGAACAAGCAGAACTACTCAAAAATCATATTCATGTTCATGTTGAGAGGAGATAAATATATGATTAACAATCTGAACATATAATCTTCTACCAAGTAAACCAACTAGCATCAACTACAAGATGTAATCAACACTACTAGCAACCCACAGGTACCAATATGAGGTTTGAGACAAAGATTGGATACAAGAAATGAACTAGAGTTTGGAGATGAGATGTTAATGGTGAATATATTGATGGAGACGAGTCCTCCCACAATGAGAGGAGTGTTGGTGATGACGATGGCTTCGATTTCCCTCTCCTGGAGGGAAGTATCCCCGGAGGAGTCACTCCGTCGGAGAGCAAAAGTGCTCCTGCCCAGGTTTCGCCTTGAGACGGCGGCGCTTCGTCCCAATAGTCTTCTTCAGATATATTTTTCTAGGGCAAATGGCTTCATATAGCAGAAGATGTCCATCGGTGGATGCCTATTGGCCCCACAAGTGCAGGTGGCGCCTCCCAGGGGGATGGCGCACCCCTGAGCTTGTGGGCCTATCACTACTGCAGGATGCTGCTAACGTGCACTACAATCAGAGTCCCTTCGACGAAACTATGTGCGATGCATTAATCGCAAACGGTGATGTAAAAAACCGTCAAAAAAGATGCAAAACATTTGCGATGGTGGATACAGCAAACACGGTTCATATTCTAATTCCGTGTGCGATGCATGACATACGGTTAATCCATAAGAAATGTTTGCGATGAGACAGAACAACAGAAACGGGCAGCTATATCATTGTGTGTGTGATGCACGGCATACAGTTCGCTCGGATGAATTGTTTGCTATTAGGGAATGCAATAGAAACGGTCAGCCAGATCAGGGTGTGTGCGTTATACGGCATACGGTTCACTCGGACGAGCTGTTTTCGATTAGGAACACAACAGAAATGGTTCAGTTTAACAAGATGTGTGTGATATGTGGCATATACAGTTCACATAGATGAACTGTTTGCTATGAGCCAAAAGAACACAAACGATTCGTGTAAACAAGATGTGTGTGATACGCAGCAAACAGCCCACTCGGATAAACTGTTTGCGATGAGAAAATATAACACAGATGGTTACTAGAGATAATTCATGTGCGATTCTGTGTGTAGTAAAAACTTTGAAAAATGCATACTAGTTGCTTGCAATGGCTAGGAGTATCGTACACGATGCGTGTGCGAGTACTCATGTGTGATGATTAGTAAGTTACAAATATGTTTCCTTATGTTAACACGTGTGTGGTAACACGTGACACCGCACATGGTTGTTGGGTTGTGTGATCCACTTAGTCTTCCCGCGCTCTGGTGAAAGCTTCCCACGCTCCAGCGAAGTCTTCCCGCGCTCCATAGGGGTGAATTGTAAAATCCCCAATACCCTAGCCAGCTGCTAGCTATAAATAACCACAGCAATGGCCTCCGGCGGCGACTCGCTACTAATCCACTTGGTAGCTAGTTACCCACACATACTGGCATACCCCCAACGGCCGACAACAGGACGGAGTTGCATGACGGGAACGGGCACTGGATATCATAGTTTTGGTTAACTAATTATACCTCTAGAGCTGGATGCTTCCGGCTTTGGAGGTATAATTAATTAACATAATCTAAGATCAATTAACTAAAGCTTCCCCAACGTAATCGTGCGCCGGCCCCAACCACTAGCAAAGCACGCGCGAAGGGACGTGACCGAGCGAGCCTTGGCACCTAAAAGGCGAGCAGAGCGCGTAGAGGGACGCGACCCGAGGGCACCTAAACAATGAGTAGAGCGCGTGGAGGGACGCCAGAGCAGAGCGCGCCGCGGCCGCCTCAATGGCGAGTAAAACGCGTGGATGGACGCGAGAAAAGCACGCCATGGCCGCCTAGACGACGAGCAGAGCGTGCCGCGGCCGCCTCAACAGCGAGCAACCACACCTGCATATTGCAATTCTGCACAACCTTCTGGAACCCAGTGGGAGGCACGATGACGCATCTATCAGACGCGATGGTGTTATCTGGACCATGTGTGATAGTGGGCAGACACGTACATCCAAGAACGCGGGCCCATGTAGGCCATCCGGGAACCGTTTCGGGCTTCTGATGCATGTGCGATGCGTGGCATACGGTTGATCCATAAGAACTGTTTGCGATGAGCTAGAACAACATAAATGGGCAGCCATATGAAGTTGTGTTTCGGGCTTCGAGCCCAGAACCATAAATAAATTTTGACCTTGTTTCTCGTCACATTCCAGATTACAACGCAATAAGTAATTGAAAATCTGTTCACACCGATGAAACCTAAATGTGTTCACACTTAGCACCGGGCTATAAAAACTACCCACTCAAAAATTACTTCACAGTTCCTCTCCTCATCACCCACAAAACAGGTCTTTCCTGTCAAGTCATTCCGCCATGACCGGTAGGAGGCGTTTCGGGTGGACATATAACCAGGGAGCAAAGACCAAGGCCGCGGAAGCACTAGAGAGGTCCCGCCGCTACGCGGCAGCCGCAGCAGGGATGTCCCGACACGCCACGGAGCCCTCGAACGAGCTCTCACCGGCATGCGAGGGCTCTCACAAGCACACTCACCGCATCGGCGATCGCGACGAGCTAGTGTTGCTGAAGTCCTTAGCCAGCGATGACGACATTCTCGCTGGCCTCATTAAGCAGCAGGAGCTGGTCGACGGCTTGATGAAGATGCTCAAGATCAACGATGCCTCGGTTGAGAAGGCGACCGGCCTCGTCGAGCAACTCATGGGTGACAATGCGGAGCTCCTCAATGCGCTCGCCGAGAATGAGGAGGAGGCCGCCGGCTGGAAGATGCTGCATGAGCAGAGCAGTGCCTCAGGGATGATGTCGGATTCAGGGCTACACAGACCCAAGAAGGTTTGAACTATGGGGCGTGTGCGAAGATCTCAACCTCTAAACCTAGTGCCCGTCGCCCTACAGCCTAGCTTAGCCAAACTCGCGTGACTAAGGAAGAAGATGAACACGACAGTTTACCCAGGTTTGGGCCACCTTGCGGTGTAATACCCTACTCCTGCTTTGTGGTGGATTGGCCTCACGAGGGGCTGGGGATGAACTAGTATAGAGGATGAACAACCTCGTGAGGGATCAGGGGTAAGAATGAGTCGACCCCTTCTATGGTGGTGGCTAACATATATTTATAGTGGCCTTGGTCCTCTTCCCTCAGAACTTAGGCGGGAAGGGATCCCACAACAGCCAATTTGAAAGGGGACAAGTAGTACATCTAATCCTGACGAAAGGTGGTCTTCGCCTGCAAAGCTTCTGGTCATGACACAGTGGTGGGCTCGGCGATGACCTCCGCCTGGCCGAGCCTGTGGTCTTGGTCTCGTAGCACCGGAATGGAAACCTTTGGGAGATTCCTCGGGAACCCACACCGGTCCTTGCCTCCTTAGCACCAAAGAGGAAACTGCCCCCTCTGCGCCCGCTGGCGCCCGCCTGGCCATGGTCGTCATGGATCACGTCACCTCAGCCTCATGAGGTGGGGTACCTACATAGAAATCTCCGCTCCTCGGGAGGCCGCTTGGGGAGGCCGCTCCCTCGGGAGGTCTTGGTGTTGTCCTCCTCGCGAGGCCTGGCCCCTCGCGAGGGTCTTATCTTGGTGGTCTTGGAGATGGGCCGTACCAGGCCATTGAGGAAGCCACGCCATGGGCCGCAGGCAGGCAAGTCTGGGTACCCTGGTTCCCAGAATGCCGATAGTAGCCCCCGGGCCCAAGCCGCGCTCGGGCTGGCTTCGAGGCGAAGCCAAGGGGCAAGGGTGAGGTGCTGTGGGCCAGGTCGACGCGAGGCGCTTGACGGGACGCAGACGCCTTCCGCCTCCCCATGTCGCCTCGGCAACTGTCCGGACTGACAAAAGTTGGCTCACACCGCCAGGCCATCATTACTCCTCCTAGCCTTGCTTCAGATCCCATTTCCTCCTCCAAGGACCGCTCTAGATCCGATCGATCTTGGCTTCCCCTTCTCTTTCTCCAACTCCGGTGTCGGTGACCTCGCAGATGGCCCCAAAGAAGTCGAAGCCTGCGGCGCAAGCCACAAGCTCTCCTCCCTATCCTGTGCCGACGCTCAGCGCGTCCTCCATAACCAAGGAGGGGCACCTTGCCCTCGTGCTCCCGTACACGGCGAGCAACGAGAATGAGTGGAAGGAGACCATGGTCCTGGCCGGCTCCGCCGAGCAGTAGACTCTGGCTCGGACGGTTTACCCCTTCTTCCTCCACAGCATCTTCGCGGGGCCCGTCCCCCCTCTCTCCGAGTTCTTAACCGTCGTCCTCGAACACTACCAGATCTAGGTCCTGCATTTTCAACCCAACTCCATCCTCCCCCTGTCCATCTTCGCCTTCTACTGTGAGGCATTCGTGGGCGTGAGGCCCTTCGTGCCACTCCTCCGGCACTTCTTCTCCCTGTGGCTGCATGATCTGACCCAGCGCTCTGGCTGCGTGTCCTTCATCGCGGTCCACCAGAACAACATGCTCATGAGGGCCGGGAAGAAGGTGGAAAGCTTCCGATGCCGCTGGGTCTTCATGGACACCAAGGGCCTCAACGAGCGGCTGGAGCTGCCAACTGCGCTGCCCGAATGGCTCAAGAGGTGGAGCCACGAGAAGTTCTACAACCCCCGGGCGGTGCCTGTCCTGAGGAAGATGACCTCAGATATGGATGCCAGGGCGCTGACGGGGGCATGCTCGTGAAGGAGTTCCTGACGCAGCGTCTTGCTCCGCTCCAATCACACACGCGCTCCATGTGGGGGTTCCAGGGCACGGCGGACGACATCAAGCTGTGATCGGGGAGCTTGACGGGCGAGGAGCTAGACAAGACCATGAACATCCTGCTCGAGGGTGAACCGGGCGACCTTCCGGAGGCCTACGTTCCGCTGTACCGCCGTACTGACAGGGAAGCGTTGGTCGCCGCCATGCTCGTCTTCAACGAGCTGGGGCTCGCGTCGCTTGAGCGCCCCAACTCCCCGGTGCCAGTGTCCTCCGGCACCAGTGTCGGCAAAGAGGGCAAGGAGGACTCGGAGGCGACCGAGGACGATGTGGCGGAGATCTCCCCCCCCCCCCCCCCCCCGTCTCAGAGCAGCTCCTTCGCAGCCTTATAAACGACGACAACGCCGATGAGCCCCCGGCCGTGGAATCCCCATGCTCCACCGGGGTCCTCACGAGGTCCAGAGCCACTCCCCGGACCATGCAAAGGTCAGGCCAGGGGACCCCGAAGAAGAGCGGGGCAGCACCCCTCCCGGGGGGCACCCCTCCGGCCGCTGGAGCGAATGCGGCCCTGCAGTCATGTCCCCTCTGGGCGACGCCTCTGCCTTGCCAGGCGGCAGCGCCGCACCGGGGCCGCCCGAAGAGCACCCCACCAACTCCCCAAGCCCGACCAAGGCCGCGCAAAGGAAAAGCGGGGGTGTCCCAGCCCTGGCCAAAAAGGAGAAGAACAGGACGTGGATCGCTCCCAACGAGTAAGTACCTTACCTTGTTTTTGTTTAGCATGTATTAGCACTGTGCCCATAGTGCTCCCCTCCTGATGACCAGGATGGGCGTCGTGATGAAGAAGAGGAAGGAGGGAGCCGGGGCTCAGGAGGCGCCACTTCTCGCCGCAGCCATGACGCCTCCGGCACAAGCGGAAGAGGCCATTTCGCGTCCCCTCGCGACGGAGCAGGCCCCTCGCGACGTGCTGATGCGGCCCCAGGAGGAGCCGGCTCCCGCACGCCAGCAAGCCGTAGAGCCGTCCGCCCTTGACATGCCCGAGGAGGGCTCAGAGCCTCCGGTGCCCCAAGCCGTCCTCGCCACCACTTCCCTGGTGATGGCGCCAGCCGACGCGCCGGTGCCGCCTCTTCCCCAAGCCCTTGCGCTAGCGGACTGCGGCCCTCTCATTAGGCCAGGCACCCTGGACGAAGCCTACGCCACACTGGGTCGGCTCTGAGCCGACCTCCAGGATGCGGACAGGTGCCTCGTGAGGGAGCGCCTGGGGCTTGTCTCAGGGTGGCTCCAGGCCGACACGTTTGCCAAGACAGCCTGGGGTCGGGCTGAGGCCTCCACCGTGGAAGGCAGGAAGGAGGCCACCGAAGCCAAGGAGGCTCGCGATGCCGTGTTGGCCAATGCTGCGTCCACCGAGGAGCGCCGCGCCGAGGCGGAGGCCAAGATGGAGGCCCTCCAGGAAGAGCAAGCCACACACTCCTAATGGCTTCAGCAACGGGAACAGGACCTGAAGGCCCATGAAGCGAAGGCCGCCGATCGCGATGCCAAGCTGAAACAGGTGGCCGCCGACCAGGATGCAGAGCGCGGCCGCCTAGCCACGCTGAAGAAGGAGGTGGCTAATGCTCAGGCGTCCCACGCCCAACACGTCTCCGAGTCAGCAGCCCAACTGGAGGCCAGGGAGAAGTCCCTTGCTGCTGCTGAGAAGAAGGCAGCCGCAGAACACGGCGCCTTCCTCTCCCTTGAGCTCAAGGCTCACGACACGCTGCGCTCCATCTGCAGGGGAGGGTACGAGGAGCCGCTGCCGAACCCCGAGGATGGCCTCGCAGGGCTCTTCCCCAAGCTCGCGGAGACGCTCAAGGGTGCTGCCGCCAAAGTGGACTCCATCCTGGAGGAGGAGTGCCGCTTGCTCTTCTCCGCAGCCGCGATGCGCGTCTTCGGGCAGCTCTTCCTTCAGGACCCTAGCTTCGACTTCAGCACGGTGATTTGTTTGATTGCTCCTGAGTCCTGTGCTACTGCCGAGGAAGCCGTGAAGGGTCACGTGGATGCGCTGCTGAAGAAGTTCCTATGCATCCCTGAGCCCGAGGCTCTGGCAGCGGAGGTTTGCGGCGGCAGCGATGATGGTGGCAGCTAAGTTGACGACGGGCTTCTGGCGACCAGGGCGAGCGGCGGCGATGGCCAAGGCGGTGGCGGCGCTTCTTCCTAGTTTTATTCCTGCAACATTTACCGCGCCTCGTGGAGGCATAAGACTTCTGTTTGAATTTGTGGAACACTTGTGCTTGTAATAACTGTTAGGGCTCTACGATTTCCTTTTCGTGCTTGGTTTCCTTCTTGTTTGCTTTTTGAGCTCTGCGTCGGCAGGGTCCAGCCCCGCGCATACCTCAACCGCCGTTGGGGCGTTTGGATTGCCAGGACGACACCAAGGGGTGAGGGGCTACATGACTAGTGAGGCCCCTGAGTCGCGTTGCTCAGGAGGTCCCCCTTGACGTGCGAGTAGCCCTCATGAAGGAAGCATAGGCAACGGCAAGGTTAATCCGGAGCCCCCATACCTTTCCATGCTAGCTTTCGCCTGGGAGGGGCACGAGAAGACCCGGTACCCGGACCTGGTAGTGTGCCATGTGCCAGGCCCGGCCTGGGCACAGCCCCCGTTTCCAGCCCCCTTGCGCGTACCTCCCAAGGGGAAAGTTGTGGGGTGTTACCGGGCGAAGAGCCGAGAGGCTGTCCTGAGGTTGGTGCGGCCACGAGGGTGCCCTCAATTGTGTATACACCAGCGCGGAGCATGGTGCTTCCACTTTAGCATGGGCATAGCCGCTCCTCGGCCGTGTCGTCCGCCGGCGCGGAGCATGGGGCCTCCACTGGTGCATGGGCATAGTCGCTCCTTGACCGTGTCATCCGCCAGCTTGGACCATGGGGCTTCCACTGGTGCGTGGGTGGGAGTTCCCTCTGGGGGAGACTCTGAGGCGTGTACAACCCCGTTCGTACGTGTCGGTAGCACGGCAGAACTGGAGGAGGTGTATCTGGGCACTCGTGAGCCAGCGCGGGACTCACGAGGCCCTACCTCAAGGCGGGTTGCGCCTGAATTTTGCGGCGCGGGGCACGCTTCTGACACTTGTGGGGCAATGGGGGGTCCTGCACCGAATGCCCCTCCGGAGGTTATCGCATGAGAAGGCTGGACACCAATGACCCTAGTAGGTGACGTGAATGGGGCCGGCCCGCCAGACAGAGCTCAGCCATTGGTTTTATTGATGCTGCAGGGACGGACCCGAGCACAGACACCGTGCCAAGTCTTCTCATGCAACAATCCCACAGAAGAACACCCGGCGCACGGCTCCCTCTACCATGAAGCGCTGAACTGCGGTCGTACGAACCGGGCCGCGTGCCCTTACTCGCCTACACGTAATTATCTCATGGGAGAACAAGGCACCAAGGACCCCCGGAGGTGACGCGCACGGGAGCTGGCCCGCGGGATAGAGCTCGGTCGCTTGGGTTTAACAACGCTGCAGGACCGGACCCGAGCACAGACATCGTGCCAGTCCTTAATCATGAGGCGGTCGCGGGCGGGTTTGCAAGGGCGCAGCGACATCATGGTGATGAAGCACCGGACATGCAGTTGAAATACTTGGGAAATTCATAAATGCAAGGCTAGTTCTGATACATGCGCAAAAATGATACAGTTGCAGGGCCGGGCCCTAGCAGCCTGAGGATGATGCAGCCCGGGGGGCCCTCAATCTGAACAAACCAAAAAGTCACCTGGCACCATCGTTGTAGGAGAGTCGAGGTAGCTGAAGACACTTGCTGCAGAAATTGCTCCTCACGAGTGGGGCGGCTCCTAAGGCCCACCATGCTTGCGAGGGTCCGGCACTTCCTTCGACAGGACCGCCTGGTACCTGGCCTCATGAGCGGCCATGGCACCCTGCACGAAGCACTGGTACGAGGTGGCCACATTCAGCAGGCCAAACGGCATGCGAACGTAGCTGCAGGGGTAGCTCCCACTTCGGCCGACACGCGACAGCCAAAAGAGGTCCTGCGAAGCAGCCTTGTTGAGGCCTGGAATGTTGACGCAGACGCGCAGCTCGCTCCCCACGTCAGGAGCTACAGGTACACTGGGAGGCCGTGCGGGGCGACGCTCACCGCGCATGGCCCTTGCCTCCTGAAGCTCCTCGATCGCCTTGATGATGAACTCTCGCGCACCTAGCGCCTCACGTCGTGCGCCTTGCTTGCGCGGGCGCGCATCGAAGCACGCCTCCAAGTGGTGCCCGAGCACCTCCCTCATTGCCTTAGTCAGGTCAGAGGCTCTCCAGACAGGAGCCCCCAAGCCCATCCTGAGGGAGGTGCCGGGCCGCCTTCCTATGCGGGAGGAAGGGGCGCTCCAGCAGCGGGTGCGGAGCCTGAAGTGCCGTCGGTAGGTGCACTAGCCTCCTGGCGCTTCTTGAGGAGCTACTGCTTCTTCTTGGGTGTGATCTCAGAAAACAGGATGGCGCCCTTGTCGTCTGGGTTGTCAGTCGCCGCGGCTTGGTAGGTGCGCTCGAGGGAGCACACTGCATCCTTCTCATTGCAGGCAACCGTGATGATGCCACCACTTCCTGGCATCTTGAGGACATTGTAGCCGTGGTGGCTTGCCGCCATGAACTTGGCGAGGGCCGGATACCCGAGGATGGCATTGTATGGGAGGCCGATATGCGCGACGTCGAAGTCGATGAGCTCAGTGTGGTAGTTGTTGCGGTTGCCGAAGGTGACAGGGAGGCGTATCTGCCCCAGGGGGTGGTGGAGCCGTCAGTCACTCCTAAGAAAGGCTTGGTTGGAAGGACCTAATTATAGGGCACTTGGAGTGTCTTGAACATCTTAACGGAGAGGACATTGAGCCCTGCGCCACCATCAATGAGGGTCTTGGTGACAAGGACATTGCTGATGGTGGGCGTGGAGAGCACGGGAAGCGTGCCTCTGGCAGCCGAGCACTTGAGGTGATCCTTGGAGTCGAAAGTGATGGTGCACTGTGACCACTTGAGGGGACGCGCGGCCTCGAGCCTCGGGAGGGCTGCATTCACCTCATGAGCGAACTGCTTGAAGATGCATTGTGAGGCTAGGGCCTGCGCACCACCTATGATGCAGGTGATAGCACGAGGTTCTTGGAAGCCCCCAGCCCCGTCGTCTTGCCGGTTGTCGTCGTTCCTCCTTGGCGGTGGTGGAAGTGGAGGAACGCCAGCATTGCCCTGAGGACAGGCCTCACGAGGCTGATTACGCCAGAAACTGTCACGAGGCTCGTCGCGCCAGCGGTCCTTGCGAGGCTAGTCACGGTTGTCCGAGCGGCCTCCGCCACGGCCGTAGCCCCGGTCACCACGCTCGGGGCAGCGACCAAGGCGCCCATCGCGGAGGGCCCTGAGCTCTTGGTAGTCATTGGTGTTGTGGTTGTGCATGTTGTGGAAGATGTAGAACAGGCGGTTGCCCCTGGAGGACGCGTCGTGGTCACGACCGCGCTTCATCTCAGGTTCAGCCGCAAGAACGGCAGGACCCTTGCGCTTTGCCTCTTTAGCCTTGGCCTTCTTGTCCTTGGGGTCTACCTCAGGAAGCTCCAGGAGGGAGAGGCGGCCCTCCTTGGCCCTTGCGCATCTGTTCGCCAGGTTGAACATCTCCAGGGCCGAGCACAGATCTTCGTTGATGGTGAGCTCCTCCTTAATCTTGACGTCCCGGACGCCTTCAGGGAACGCTGAGATGATGGCTTCGTCAGACGCCTTCAGGATCCTGAGACGGATGTTCATGAAGCACTGTATGTACTTGTGCAAGGTCTCACCCAGCTACTGCTTCACGCACCGCAGGTCGCCCACTACAGGAGCGCGGTCATGAGTACCCTGAAAGTTGGCAACCAAACGCTCGCGAAGTTCGTCCCAGGAGGAGATCGACCCCACCGGGAGGTTTAGGAGCCAAGAGCACGCGCCGTCCTTGAGGGCCATTGGGAACCAGTTCGCCATGACCTTGTCGTTGCCGTTTGCCGCTTTGATGCTCAGCACGTAGAGCTGGAGGAATTCCGCAGGGTCAGGGGTGCCGTCATAACATGGAGGCAGATCCGGCTTGAACTTGCCGGGCCAGACGACGCGGCGCAACTCCGGGGTGAAAGCATGACAGCCTGCCGTGCTCACAGGTGCGGGCCGCATGGGTGGAGCTTGGTCTTGATGCGCACGCACCACGACCTCCGGCGGTGCGTGGTCCTGGTGCTGGTGCTGCGGCGCCGGGAGCGCGCGTGCATTGGCTTGTGGCGCTAGATCACCTGGCAGCTTGCTTCATCGCGCGCGGGTGCCCCACGCGGTGTGTCGCGCCGGGGTGCGTCATGCCTGGGCTCAGGGTTGGCGCTGCGCAGAGGAGGAGGAGGCGCGCCATGAGCCACGTCACACACCTGGGACGTCGGGGGAAGGAGTGAGTGGGATGGCGTGGGGGCCTTGCCGGTGGCGCTGACGAGCTTGGCGATGCGGCTAAGCCAGTCGTCGTAGAGGTCGTTGGCCGGGCGGTAATGCAGGAGCTCACGCGCCATGAACAGCGCAGCCTGCGCGTTTGCCGGCCCGCGGCGAGCATGGGAAGATGATGCCGTGGCTGGAGTAGGTGACGGAGTTGCGGTGCGGCCATCATGCCACACAGAAAGTGGCAACGATGAATCCTGCTGCTCACAAGCAGCAGGGTTAGTGGCAGCATTAGCCATTGGGGAGGCAGAGCGACGAGGAGCGCCGTTGCCCACTGGTGCCGTCTGGGCGACACGAGTGGCCCGGCGCTCGGCACGGACATGGCGAGCATCGGCCATGAGAGCTACGGAATGGAGGCGAAGCGAACGATGGAAGAAGGACTTCGACACCCTCCTACCTGGCGCGCCAAATATCAGATTCAGGGCTCCGCAGACCCAAGAAGGTTCGAAGTCTGGGGCATGTGCGAAGATCTCAACCTCTCAAGCCTAGAGCCCGTCGCCCTACAACATAGCTTAGCCGAACTCGTGTGAGCAAGGAAGAAGATGAACATGATAGTTTACCCAGGTTCGGGCCACCTTGCGGTGTAATACCCTACTCCTGCTTTGTGGTGGATTGGCCTCACGAGGGGCTGGGGATGAACTAGTACAGAGGATAAACAACCTCGCGAGGGATCGGGGGTGAGAATGAGTCAACCCCTTCTATGGTGGTGGCTAACCTATATTTATAGTGGCCTTGGTCCTCTTCCCTCAAAACTTAGGCAGGAAGGGATCCCACAACGGCCAATTTGAAAGGGGACAAGTAGAAATCTAATCCTAACGAAAGGTGGTCTTCGCCTACAAAGCTTCTGGTCGTGATGCCGTGGTGGGCTCGGCGATGACCTCCGCCTGGTCGAGCATGTGGTCTTGGTCTTGTAGCACCGGAATGGAAACCTTTGGGAGATTCCTCGGGAACCCACACCTGTCCTTGCCTCCTTAGCACCAAAGAGGAAACTCCCCACTCTGCGCCCACTAGCACCCGCCTGGCCATGGTCGTCATGGATGACGTCACCTCAGCCTCATGAGGTGGGGTACCTGCATAGAAATCTCCGCTCCTCGGGAGGCCACCTGGGGAGGCCGCTCCCTCCGGAGGTCTTGGTGTCATCCTCCTCATGAGGCATGGCCCGTCGCGAGGGTCTTGTCTTGGTTGTCTTGGAGATGGGCCGTACCAGGCTGTTGAGGAAGCCACACCGTGGGCCAAATGTTTGATTCAGCTCTCCGTAGACCCATGAAGGTTTGAACTCTGGGGCGTGTGCGAAGATCTCAACCTCTCAAGCCTAGAGCCCGTCACCCTACAGCCTAGCTTAGCCAAACTTGCGTGAACAAGGAAGAAGATGAACACGACAGTTTATCCAGGTTCGGGCCACCTTGCGGTGCAATATCCTACTTCTGCTTTGTGGTGGATTGGCCTCACGAGGGGCTTGGGATGAACTAGTACAGAGGATGAACAACCTTGCGAGGGCTCAGGGGTGAGAATGAGTCGACCCCTTCTGTGGTGGTGGCTAACCTATATTTATAGTGGCCTTGGTCCTCTTTCCTTGAAACTTAGGCGGGAAGGGATCCCACAACGGCCAATTTGAAAGGGGACAAGTAGTACATCTAATCCTAACGAAAGGTGGTCTTCGCCTGCAAAGCTTCTGGTCATGACGCTGTGGTGGGCACGGCGATGACCTCCGCCTGGCCGAGCATGTGGTCTTGGTCTCGTAGCAACAGAATGGAAACCTTTGGGAGATTCCTCGGGAACCCACACCTGTCCTTGCCTTCTTAGCACCAAAGAGGAAACTGCCCCCTCTGTGCCTGCTGGCGTCCGCCTGGCCATGGTCGTCATGGATCACGTCACCTCAGCCTCATGAGGTGGGGTACCTGCATAGAAATCTCTGCTCCTCGGGAGGCCGCCTGGGGAGGCTGCTCCCTTGGGAGGTCTTGGTATCTTCCTCCTCACGAGGCCTGGCCCCTCGTGAGGGTCTTGTCTTGGTGGTCTTGGAGATGGGCCATACCAGGCCGTTGAGGAAGCCACATCATGGGCCGCAGGCAGGCAAGTCTGGGTACCCTGGTTCCAGAACGCCGACAGATGACGCGGAAAGCAGTCGTCGAGGAACTGATGGGTGACTTGAGGAAGCTCCGGATCGAGCGCGAGCAGGAGGTGGAGGAATCCGTGGCTGCTGTCAAGCAAAGTCGTGAGGAATTCAGGGAGCTGGAGGATGTCGTCACCCAGCGATCCATCGAGGAGTGGAGACAGTAGCGACCCAGATCGTTGTCTGCGATTTCCTTCTTCTCTTGCCCCCGTGTCTTCCGGGCTTTGCCGCATGTGGCATTTTAAATTATCCGGAATATGTAAGACAATTATTATCCATGCCATTGTAAATTTGTCATCGTATTATCCATTCCCCTATGTGGCATTTTAAATTATCTAGAATACGAGTTGTAAACACGAACAAAGCAAATGCTAACATTGAGCGAGGCCATGGGATCACAAGCAAACACCCTCCGTCCAGGTGCTTTAATTAACCGCATGTTAAAGAGCGGCTTGGACGCCATTAATGGAGAAGTTGTGAGCGAGGCGGGCGGCTGGTGGATGGAGGTCAAAGAGTTCGCTTCCCGGTGAGCATGGGCGGCCTTGCTGCTCGCATGTGTCCCGTCAAGCCTGCAAGGTGGACAGGATGCACGCGTCTCGTCGAGCCTGTGCGGCGGACTGCTTGCACGCGTCCCGTCGAGCCTGCACGACGGACTTCTCATGCTCGTCCCATCTAATCAAATAGCTGCACGCACACCACCGAGTATGGTTAAATTTTGGCACAAAATACAAAGATGACCAATAAACGAGGATGGAGGTAGTACTGTCCGATAGGAAAAGAGGGACGCGTGGCCGCACTTAATGGTTACGGGAACACACGGTTCATATAAAACAACCGTTTGCAATATTAATGTGTCGGCTATTTGTTTCAAAAGGACTTCGTTGGCTATTAATGTGTGCGCCTTGTCTCTAACTTGATGGTTTTTTTACCACGGCATATATGTGCCATGTCATGAAACCAAGCCAAGTTTCATGTTTTTTGGGTGAGTTTTTGATTTACTGGGATTTAAAAACCGAGATTCTCAATGTTTAAGGACAACGAGACGTTTGTAATTCATTCCCATTCCTTCAATGAGACCTAAACATACACCCAATGACACATGTACGATTTTCCACCCATTTTGCTTCACTGGAGCATGTGCTTGTAGTTCAAATTTGAATTATGAACTACATTAAATGCCTAGAAAACTCAATTAATATATAAAATGGCCAAACGAACCCTAAATAGTTTCAAATTTCAGCACGACACTCCTGTTATTCTATGTTGCCTATAGAAAACAAAATACGAGGCGAGAAGAGGCAGCAATTATCGTTTCGCCCACAAGAGAGGCATGTTTCCCTACCGGAACCATGAGGGTTGCGAGAAGCTTCGGTTTGTAAGAGGCTTGTAATATAGATTGGCCCAAATTGGACATTTTTTTTACTACGACATATATGTGCCTCGCCGTGACACCATGCGAAGTTTCATGATTTTTTGCTGAGTTTTGGATTTACAAAGATTTAAAAACCGAGATTCGCAATGTTTGAGGCAGAGCCAGGATGCCGAGACGGTTGAATTCGTTCCCATTCCTTCCATGGGACCTAAACATGCACCCCAAGGACACATGTACGATTTTTCTAGCCATTTTGGTGCACTGGAGCATGTATTTGTAGTTCGGATCTGAATTATGGACATTAAATGCCTAGAAAACTCAATTAATGAATAAAAAGGTCAAACAAACCCTGAATAATTTCAAAGTTCAGCGTGAATCTCCCGTTGTTCCATGTTGTGTGTAGAAGAAAATACAAGGCTAGAAGAGGGAGCGATTATCGTTTCGCCCACAAGGGGACACGTTTCCCTATCAAAACCACAAGGGTTCTTGCGAGAGGCTTCAGTTTGTAATAAAGCTTGGCCCAAATTGGACAATGTTTTTACCACAACATATATGTGCCATGACGTGACACCATGCCAACTTTCATGATTTTCTGGTGAGTTTTGGATTTACTGGGATTTAAAAACCGTGATTCCAAATGTTTAAGGACGAGCCTGGATGCCGGTACGGTTGTAATTCATTCCCATTCCTTGCATGGGACCTAAACATGCACCCAAGGACACATGTATGAATTTTCTAGCCATTTTGGTGAACATGAGCATGCATCTGTAGTTCAGATTTGAATTATGGACATTAAATGCCTAGGAAACTCAATTAATGTATAAAAAGGCCAAACAAACTCTGAATAATTTTAAATTTCAGCACGGAAATCCTGTCGTTCCATGTTGCCTGTAGAAAAAATACAAGGCGAACAGAGGCAGTGATTATCGTTTCGCCCACAAGGGGGGACATGTTTCCCTATCGGAACCACGAGGCTTCTTGAGAGAAGCTCTGGTTTGTAAGAGGCTTGTAATAAAACTTGCCCCAAAATGGACATTTTTTTCCTCGACATATATGTGCCATGTCATGACACCATGCGGAGTTTCACGATTTTCGGGTGAGTTTTGGATTTACGGGGATTTAAAAACCAAGATTCTCAATGTCTGAGGCCGAGCCAGACGCCGAGACAGTTGTAATTCATTCTCATTCTTTGCATGGGACCTAAACATGCATCCAAGGACACATGTATGGTTTTTGTAGCCATTTTGGTGCACTAGTTTGAATTATGCACATTAAATTAATGCTTATAAAACTTAATTATAATGTATAAAAAGGCCAAACGAACCCTGAATATTTAAAGCAGTTCTGGTCAACCGTCTGTCACCCGTGGGTAAGCACTGTGCGCATGCGTCGTGCTAGCTCATGCTTCCTTCTCTACTAAGTTTTCCATATTAATGTTGTTATATATCCAAACACGCTACCGTTTCCCGCCACTCCTCCCATCGGTTTCCCGCCTCTTCTCCCATCAGTTTCCCGTTGCCAGTGTCAATGCTCACAGAAGGCTAGGCAGCAACACACCGGCCATGTAAATATTGCACATAGTTTCTAAAAGCAGAAACATGTGTGATAGTAGGGAGTAGGTCTCATAGGGTGACCAGCGTGAAATGCCTTAAAGGCAAGGATGCAATTCTTATTAGCAAGGGGCGGCTTCCCATCCGCTAACCTAGTCGAATAGAACGCAGAAGTTAAGCATGCTCAGGCTGGAGTAGTCCAAGGATGGGTGACCCGATGGGAAGTTGCATATCTCAAGCTTCATTTAAACGCCATGATACGGTCATTATAGGCATTTATCATCTAAATGTCTCTATCATGACCTGTCATGACGATTATATAAACCTTGGGATCCTTGTTTTGTTAATTTGTAGAATATGTTTTTATTGGTAATGTTACTGATGTAGTTGGTGCCCCATCGAACTTGTGCTTTCAGGATTTGAACAAATCACACACCAGACCCATACATTTTTTTTGGGACACATGCAGGGTATAGGGGGCCAGTGTTCTGATCGAGCACGTCTCCCTTGTGCGGTTTATAGACAACGCACATATCTGTCGGCTCCCCGATGTCTATATATATATATATATATATCATCCTTGACCGATAACGAGGGGGGCCCACACAATCTATCCGTTTGACCGAACATACGAGAAGGGTTTGACCATGATGGTTTCCTATTGCTATGTGTGGCATGTTAGACCAAATAAAGTTTGAGCGCATGCGTTGGACGACACCCCCCCGGCCCCCCCCCCGCCCGCCTCGAAGTTGGGGAACCGACATCATACATATTGAACCTGGCTTGGGATCGGGTATGGTGTTCGGTTTGTAATGTAGTTGGTGCCCCATCAAAGTTGTGCATTGGGGATTTGAACACATCACACACCACCCATACAAATTTTCGGGCCGCATGCAGTGTATAGGGGGTCTTCTGATCGACCACGTCTCCCTTGTGTACTTTTTTGTGATGACACACATATTTGTGGGCTCCCCGAGTGTATATATATCATCCCTTTGACCGATAACGAGGGGTATGTGTGAGGGAGTCCTGTACTAAGGGGTCCTCGGGCCGTCGACCCATTGTATGGGCCGGACTGATGGGCCACTATGGGGCCAAGCTAGAGTGCGGGCCGGTGATCGGACAAGGAATCTTTGAAGTCGTGGTGTGCCCTCCAAGCCAAGATTAGGCAGGATCTTCCTTTCTTTGTAACCGATCGTGTGTAACCCTAATCCTACCGATGCTTGTATAAACCGAAGGGTTTTAGTCTTTAGGGCTAGAGCTACATTCATCACCTCATCAAACTAGGGTTTAGCTCATCTGATCTCGAGGTAGATCTACTCTGTAACCATATCATACATCAAATACATTCAAGGAGGACATAGGGATTTACCTCTTCGAGAGGGCCCGAACCTGGGTAAACACTGTGTTCATCGTCCCTTGTTCCCCATTGATCCTAGATCCACAGCTCGGGACCCCCTACCCGAGATCCACCGGTTTTGACACCGACATTGGTGCTTTCATTGAGAGTTTCGATGTCGGAACACCAAAGGATCGATGCCTCAACCATCCGTAAGAAACCCCACCGACGCCGAGGACACCTTCGTCCCTAGCCAGACCTTCTTGTTCGGCAACATCACTTTTCGCGCCGATCTCACCGATCGTTTGAACTCAGTTGAAAATCTGACCGCCGATTACGAAGCCGGACTCTAGAACTTAGAATCCGTCACCAGCCCTCGGCGAAACCCTGCTTCCGAAAAACCTGCTGAGCTTGACGCCTTGACTTTTGGTTCGGTAGACATGGAGGGAGCCAACGCAACCTAGGATCTGGCCCTAAAGCCAGATCTCGTCCAAGTGCCCGGAGGACGCCTCATCGAACATCCAAGGGGCATACCCTCGACGGGAGCCTTTGCGGCGGACGACCTGGTGGACCGATTCCTAGCTATGGGAATTGCCGTCCGTAGACCTACGGCCTACAACCAGATCAGGCTTAAACCCGATAGTAGAGACATCCACACCCCGCCCATCACTCACCTCATCGCTACCATCGAAGAAAGGACGGAGGGATCACGATCTCCGAAGCTCATGACAGTATACACCCGGGTCTCTAGCCCGGATATGGACACCCGTCAAGATGAAAGTTTGGACTCAGCCTGTAATGCGGGATCTGATCTTGAGTCGACCCAACCACATGCAGGAATTCACCCGAACACTGCGCTGTTAGATCCGGATACAGCCCAGGCACGGCTCGCTGCTTCCGACGCCCCAGACTCACAGAAGACGGGACCGCCCAAAAATTTCCCACCCACCTCCCACGCTGAATATTGTCCGGATGCGGGAAGACCGAACATATGGGACCTGCTGTACGTCAAGCAGCAGCCTGAAGAAATGGTCCATCATTACTGGGCTAGATTTCTCCTGGTAAAAAACAAGATAATCGACTGCCGTGATGAGGAAATAATTGAAACTTTCCAACTCAATTGCCGGGATGAAGGGATCCTAAATGCCCTCGCCCGTCGCCGCGTGCAAAACTTTGCCGAATTATTGGACATGGTACGCAAATATTGTGCCATGGAAAGCACCTGGAGGTTACAACAGATGCGCAGGGAGCCAGTCCCTGCCCCGAGGCCCAGGAAAACCCAAGCAAAGATGGCATACGCGAGAGGTTCACCTGAACACGAGCCCATCGAAAGAAGAAATAAACCCAGAATGGTTCTGGACGAACTGCTGGATAAACCATGCCCTATACACTCGGCCCTACTTAATGCAAATCCAACCCATAGGCTTCGAGGTTGTTGGGTCACTACTAGGGAAAACCTTATACACAGAAGCTTATCAGTAGCACGGGTCAAAAAAGTCGCTACTGCTATTTACCCGTAGCGCTTGGTAAACAAACGCGCTACAGCTATGGTGGTAGCAGTAGCGCCTCTGGAAGAAAAAGCGCTACTACTAATATTCCCTCACTATTCTCGTCAGGCTAGGAATAGTAGTAGCGATCTTAGTGAAAACGCGTTGCCGCTAAGTTGGTTGTAGCAGCACATTTTTTGGGGAAAGAGCTACTGCTAATGAGAAGAAAATAAAATGAAAAACAAATAGAAAAGTAAATGAAAATGAAATAAATAGAAAAAGGAGAAAGGAAAAAAGAAAAAAGAAAATGTAAAGGAAAATAAAAGAAAAAGAAAAATAAAGGAGAAAGGCATAGCAGCAACATGCGTCCAGAACAAGCGCTATAGCTAATATAGTAGTAGCGCGTTCTGTATACCCCCGCTATAGATAAGTTCCTTCAGTAAAGGAGAAACAAAAAAAAGTAAATAAGAAAAGGAAAAGGAAAAGGAAAAGGAAAACAGAAAAGAAAAAGGAAAATAAATAGCCACTGCCTATAGCAGTAGTGCGTTTTGATAGCCAGCGATATAGCTAAGTTAGCTATAGCGCTTTTCCGGACCGGTGCTACCGCTACGTTTGACTTAACCCCACCCCCCCCCCCCCCCCCCCCCCCCCCAACACACCACCACCCCCCCCCCCCCCCACCCCCCCCCCCCCCCCCCCCCCCCCCGGCCACTTCCGCCAAATCCCCACTCGCACCTCTGATGTCGCCGCCGCCTACATCACCATCGGCCTCCGCGCGCCCTCCCGCCGCCCACCGCACGCTGTCTACTGCCCTCGGTGGCCGTCTGGTGCCCGCCTCCACCGCGCACCTGAGCCCCGACCCCGACCTCGATGCCGGGTGCCCCCTCCCTCGGCTGCCATGCCTCCTCCGCTGGTGCCCTAGGTGAGCACGCCTACACCTCCTCCTCCTCCTCCTCCCCTACCTCTGCCTAGCTAGGGTTCCTAGGGTTCATCAAATTTTAGGGTTCATCAAATTAGCTAGGGTTCATCTAATTAGTTACGGTTCATCAAATTAGCTAGTACTTGTAGATGCTTAAGTAGTTGTATAGTTGTTGTGCACCCAATGTAGTTAACTAAATATAATTTTTAGGAAAAATTTGTATATGCTTAAGTAGTTAACTAAATATAATTTTTAGGACAAATTTGTATATGCTTAAGTAGTTAACTAAATATATTTTAGGGTTGTATAGTTGCTTAAGTTCTTGTATAGTTGTTCTGCACCAAATGTATGCTTAAGTAGTTGTATTATTCCTAGGGTTCATCAATGGGTGCTTAAGTAGTTGTAGATGCTTAAGTAGCTAGCTAGGGTTCATCAAATTAGTTAGTACTTCATGATGCTTAAGTACTAGGGCGGTAGGGTTAGGGCAGTTGGGTTTAACTAGAAATGTTAGGGCAGTAGGGTTTAACTAAATGATAATTAGGGCAGTAGGGTTTAGTTTAGAGAAAAAATTCAATATATAAATATAAATTTCTATTAGTGCTGCAAGTCCAATAGGTTCTTAATTTTTACTGATTTTTTATTATGACAGAAATTTAGGACATAATTTGAATTGAGTTCTAGGGTTCATAATTTGAAATTTAGGACAGAAATTGAGTTCTAGGGTTCATAATTTATATTAGGACATAATTTTTATTAGGGCAGCAATTTAGGACAGAAATATGTAAAGGTTCTAGGTTTCTAGGGTTCATCCATCTATATTTGGCTTTTGAATTGAGTTTGAGAGAGCATGAGATTTGTGTAGATTTTCTTGAAGTGTCAAACACTAGGAGATGCAAATTTGAAGTGGTCATGTTATATGCAAATTCCTCAATAGTGTTTGCTCATGTATATCTACTGTTGTAGTTGCTCGGTCCTGTTATATGCAACATTGAAGTGGTTCGATTGTGCCCAAGTGCCCTTTTGTTGTTTGCAGGGAATGATTCCAAGTGGTCTATGTTTTGCCGGAATGTTGATTCATTTCCGTTCCGGCAAATTTTAGCCGCTCGATTTGTCCACTTTGTAGCAAAGGTCATGCCAAAATTTTCCATGAATTTCGGCATGACTTGTGCTACAAACTAGGACATATCGAGTGCCCGGGATTTTCTGCAACAGGAATGAATCAACATTCCTGCAAAACATAGGCCTTTTTATGTCATTATTCATTTTATTAGGTCTAGAATTAATTGACTAGATTTAATCATAGGAAACATGGCTAGCAACGATGAAGGACAGGGTTCTGGTGATTGCAACATCTATGAGGCGGCAGACGCCTATTTGAACTATCTCAAGCACCAACAGTTGTTGCGGTGCCCACCTATCACATCCGAGACTAAGACCAACATTGAGACCGGTACTGAGACCGAGACCGGCACCGAGACTGGTGTAAAACCGAAATCGAAGAGGATACGGTGCCCAAAAGAGCTCAACACTACTATACTGGTGGTCACGGAGGTGGACCTCGGCAATTTCGAGCCAAAAGAGCCTGCGGAAGCGCGCATGTGCTACGATAATCAAATAGGGTGCATTCTACGGGGAACCGCCACCATCAACAATGAGAAATTAAAGAAGATACCAAATATGGAGCACTCCCTCCTAACAAAGCTGCAGCAGGGATTCTTGTTCCCAGGCCGGGATGAAATCAAATATACTCAATCATGGCAAGACCCGGCAATGAAGAAGATAAACAGACACGCCATGGGCAAGTTTAGCGGCACGTTGGCTGCCTAGAAAGTAAGGGTGAAACATCGGATCATCGTCAAAGAGGAATCCTACTCCGAGATTGTAAAGGATAATCCGACAATTACGGAAGAGCAGTTCGAAATATTCAAGAAGGCTTGCGTTACCGAAGCTGCCAAAGAAAAGTTGGAGTACATGAAGGGGCTTCAAGAGAGGAACATGGGGTGCCACCACCTCGGAAGCCGTGGTTACGCGGGGAAGAGGCCCATATGGGCCAAGGAGGACACGAAACGCGAAAGTCTGGGGATCCCAGACCCCTTGGCGGAGTTCACTGTCCCGCAGGAGCGTGACGTCATCAGGGCCCGGTACCGTTGGGACCGAGTCAAGAAGGTTTTCGATACAGACGCGGTCATGAAGGAGTTCATGAGACTGCTAGTAATTATTAATTTACCCCCTAATTTTAGCTTCTGATCAATTCGACTGCATGTTTAGTCACATTTGTAAACAATCCACGTTCCTTTTGCAGAAAGAGCAGCACAGGATTGCGGCCGAAAGTGACTCACCGTCTGAGGCATTGGCGAGGCCCAAGTGGGACACCCTATTCAACCAGGCCTTGAACATATTGAAAGGACTCCCGGTGGACACTCGGCCGTCGTATGGACGCGTGCACGGCGTCGGAGACGGAGCCACGTGGAAGAAGTACTACCGTGAGACCGTCGAGGAGAGAAAGGAAAGATGGAGGTTAAACGAAGAAAACATCACCACGCAGGTTGAGATTGTGATTGATAAGAAATCAGCTGAGACAGTCAAAGCAGCGGTAGCTGTCGCAAGAGAGGAAATGGCAGCTTCGTATAGTGTCTTGATTCCGGCTATCGTCAATTGGAGCAAGCAAAATCCAGATAAAGAGGCAGCGGACTTTCCCCTTTCCAACTTCTTCGGGAGTAACTCGTTTAGCGTTGCACCTGCTCCCGCACCTGCAACCGCACCTGCTCCTATACCTACTCATAGCAGCCCGTCCTCCGTCTCTGGCATGCTCGGTGGGGCTTCGTCTTTGGCTGAGCTCGACGCCCTCACGGTACCTGTCACACCAGCCCTCTTCAATATATGTATAATCTCCCGTTTCCATTGCCTTTCGGATGTCTCATGTTGCAGACATGTCTTTGCAGGCCGACGTAACCCCATGCACCATACTGTACACCATCAGCGGCCAGAAGGTGGATGTGGGAAAGGTGACGATAGTGCAGCCGAAGGAAGAATTGTTCCACAGCCGGCCAATCCTCCCTGACGTCTTCAAGGTTTCCGTGGCCAGTGTCAAACCGGGCCACAAGAATTTGGCTCCTCTGGTAGCACTAGGGAGAGATGACAACAAGACCCCGTGGCAGCTTGGCGATTGCAAGAGTTGGGTCCTGTTGTGGCCGAAGAGTCTGCTTCGTCTGGAGGCGGCCGGGAGCACACCCACGACCAAGCAGCTTCAGCAAGGTATGAACACCAACACCCCACCTACCCAATTAGCGTCGCCTGTCGTGCCGGGTCATAGCGGACGGCTTGAGGAAGAGGCTACATCAGTGGCTGATGACGTCGCCGCAGTCGAAGAAGCAATGCATGATGCCATCGATGAGGATGATGACCCTATACAGTATATCAATACCAGCGCCTATGACGACGGAGGATTGATGGCTCAGTAGTATGAGTAATCAGGGTTTGAGTGTGATGAGTTGGTGCCTGAATTGCCGGAGGATGAACATATGATAGGCTCACTTCTAGTAGCAAAGAAGCATAGGAAGAGACCGAAGAAAGGCAAAGCTGCTTCTATGAGCCAGCCGCCTCCGCAACCTCGGGTTGAAGACTGTATACCTATCATAGGTGCGATGAAATACCATATCCCCGTTAATCCGATCCTACCTAAGGCAGCGGTAGAGGCCATATATGGCGATCTAAGGAGACTTCATGATGATGTGCTGAGGAGAGAGAAAAGCCTGATTGCCTCGAAAAATCCAGGATACCCGCTCTACCTGGTTAACGTGCCGCAACAAAGGTTGTACATTGACACATTCCCCGCGGAAAAGTTCTTCCTTCGATTCAATTACATCTTTGACATGTTTCACTTGAAAAAGTTGGATTTTATGTTTGTCCGCCTTTTTGCCTTGCACATGAACTACATCATCAGGATTGAGCAAATACCTTATATCTGTGTCGCTGACCCGTACTTCATGCATGAGGGCTTCTTGGCAGTCTGCCGATATTCTGTAATGGGCAAAGAATCAAGGAAATGTCCCGGATCATCGACTCCGAGCTGAGTTCTATCACATCCAGCGTGAACTTGCTCAAATCATCATGAAGGAGGTCCTCAAAAAAACAGGGATGTTCTACGAAGAAGGGCAAATGTCGCGGGAAGACGTCTGAACACGCGTAGCCGCTCAGCATCATGACCTGAAGCCTTTCACTTCGCTCGGGGACTTCCTCCCTGATTTCGATGGTTGGCACGACATGTTGGAGTGATTGATGATGACAATGTGTCCGTTTAGTCACTACTTTCTCTATGACGAAACTTTGAATTTATGCACGACGAAACTTTGTGATGTAATTAAACTGTCCTCGTCAACTAGCGTAGATCACTCTAGTTAGGGCAGTTTGGGTATGATGAACTTTGTTATTCATGTTTACGATATGTTGCTTCTATTTTTCCTAGCTCTGTCTCTTTCTGTTGCTCAACTATATATTATGTTGCATATTATCGAACCATGTGACGATGCAGGTACATAGATCATCGATGGAGAAGAAGTGCTACGTCGTGTACGTAGGGAAGGTTCCAGGAGTATACGATGAGTGGCCTGAGTGACAGGCCTAGGTGTACCAGTTTCCGAGTGACAGCCAGAGAGGGTTCGATAGCAGAGCTGAAGCAGAAAATAGTTAGTTTAGGTTCACGCTAGTGCGAGAGAAGGATATGAACCGGCGCCTCAAGAAATACTACATTATGTATGATGAGACATGTCAGTTAACTTGTATCACTATATCGTGATTATGATGTGACGACATGATTTGTGTTGGATGATATGATGAGACTATTATGTGTATGATATGATGAGCATATTGCATGTTTATGATATGATTAGAATAATGTATAAAATCTGTACAAAAACATCACAAATACGTAGCAAAAAAATGTCAAAATATAGTAGTAGCGCTCTTTAGCAGGAAGCAGCAGCGCCGTAAACAAGCGCTACAGCTAATTAGCAGCAGCACTGGACAGGAAAACGCCACTGCTAAGCCACTTAGTAGTAGCGCTGGTCTGGACAGCGCTACTACTAAGTAGGTATAGCAGTAGCACGGGTCAACACGCGCTACTGCTACAACTTAGCTGTAGCGCCGTATCAGTAGCGCGGGCTTTTCCCTAGTAGTGGGTGGTAAGGCAGGTGGCCAAAAGCGGTGAAAACATACTTGGTCTCACACCCCCTGATAGACGGTCAACAACGCCGCCTCATGAAGACGTCATGACAGTATACGAGACCTTCTCCTCAAACAACCAACGAAAAAGGGCTCTTCGAGAGCTTGGCCAAGTCTATCAGGTGACGGCCCCATAGCCGTGGGCGGACATGCCTATCACCTTTGATCAGAAGGATGAGCCAAGGTCCTGCCCTACCCACGCGCCCACTGTGCTAGTCCTTTACCCCATAATCGATGGTTTCAGGCTAACTAAAGTATTGATGGACGGGGGCAGCGGCTTGAATCTCATTTACGAGGACACACTCGACAAAATGCAGCTCAACAGATCTTGTATCGAGCACAGCCACACCACATTCCGCGGTATTATACCCAGAAAGGAGGCGCGTTGCTCCGGACGTATAACCTTGGACGTAGTGTTCGGAACTCCTGACAACTACAGATCCAAACCCTTGCTATTCCACGTCATGCCCTTCCACAGCGGATACCACGCCCTTCTGGGATGCGAGGCATTCGCACAATTCCGAGCCGTACCGCATTATGAATATATGAAGCTTAAGATGCCAGGGCCTAATGGCGTGATCTCACTCGCCAGCGATCCAAACACAGCCCTTCAGGCAGAAAATAAGACTGCATCGCTTGCCCTTCAAGCACTATCAGAGGCCCTAGAAGCCGAAGAACTAACAACGCTCCGCACTACAGTCGACAGGGACGACGTGGTTCTCAGTAAAAGGCCAAAATCCACGTCTTTCAAACCAGCTGATGAGATAGTAAAATTCCCAGTACACCCAACAGACCGAATAAAACGGCGTCCATCGGAGCACAACTAGACCCAGCGGTGGATGAAGCACTGCGAGCGTTTTTACGTGAAAACTGGGACATATTCGCTTGGCACCCGTCGGATATGCCAGGCATCCCACGGAGGCTGGCGGAGCATAGCCTGAACATTATCAAAGGTTTCAAACCAGTTAAACAGAGGCTACGTCGATTCTCCGAACCCAAACGACAAGCCATGGGTGATGAATTGGCAAAACTACTGGAGGCCGGATTCATCCGTGAAATAAAACATCCGGATTGGCTAGCAAATCTGGTCATGCTAAACAAAGCCTGCCAAAAGGATCCCTTCCCTTTACCCTGCATAGACCAGATCATCAACACCACCGTCGAACATGACTCACTATGCTTTCTCGATGTATACTCCGGATATCATCAAATAAAGATGAAGGAGTCCGACCAAGCTGCAACCGCGTTCATCACCCCCTATGGGCCATTCTGCTTCAACATGATGCCTTTCGGGTTAAAAAACACAGGAGCTACATACCAACACATGATTCAAACGTGCCTGGAAAACCAGATCGGCAAAGCGGTCGAGGCATACATAGACAACGTGGTCATTAAAACCAAAAAAGTCGATCAACTTGTGGACGATCTCCGCTTGACCATCGAAAACCTACGGGCCTATGACATACGACTCAACCCGGACAAATGTGTCTTTGGAGTCCCCGCCGGCAAGCTGCTCGGATTTATTGTCTCCCATAGAGGAATTGAAGCCAATCCGGCCAAAATCAAGGCCTTGTCCCAGCTTGCAATACCAACGGAGCTCAAACACGTCCAGAAACTGGCAGGTTGCGTGGTAGCTCTAAGTCATTTCATCTCCCGCCTCGGCAAAAAAGCACTAACTCTCTACAGGCCACTTAAGAAAACAAAAAACTTTGAGTGGACCAACGAGGCGATAGCTGCACTAGAAGAAATCAAAGCACTCCTGGCAAGCAACCCCATCCTGGCCGCACCAGGTATTGGTGAACCTATGCTACTATACATCTCAGCCACCAACTAGGTGGTGAGTGCGGTGCTCGTCGTAGAATGGGAATCAGAGGGACACAAATTCCAGGTCCAAAAACTAGTCTACTACATGTCAGAGGTCCTCACACCATGCAAGTCCCGGTACCCTCACTACCAAAAGATATAATATACGGTCTTTATGGCATCCCAAAAGCTGCGACACTACTTTCAAGAGTGTTTGGTGACAGTGGTATCCGAGGTACCCCTCAATGATATAATCAACAACAGGGATGCCACGGGCCGCATTGCCAAATGGGCCATAGAGCTCCTCCCCTTCGAGATCGTATATAAACCACGCCGAGCCATTAAATCCCAGGTGCTGGCCGACTTTCTATCCGAATGGACCGAAGCCGAACTTCCCAGGGAATACAGTACATATGCACACTGGACCATGTACTTCGACGGCTCTAAAATGCTAGCCGGAATGGGGGCTAGGGTAATCCTACTATCCCCCACAGGAGATACTATCCGGTACGTCTTACAAATCATGTACACGGACTCAAATAACGTAGCCGAATATGAGGCGCTATTGCACGGTCTTCGGATGGCTACATCAATGGGTGTTTGGCTGCTGGAGGTACAAGGAGATTTGAACCTCGCCATCTCCCAAGTCAACGGCAAATTCAATGCCAAAGATCCAAAAATGATGGCATATAGAAACGCCATCCTCAAGATGTCAGCCCGATTCGAGGGCCTAGAATTTCATCATGTCACTAGAGACAGCAACCAGGCAGCGGATGTTCTTGCCCGCATGGGCGCCAAGGGCGACCCAATACCCAAAAATACCTTTCTTGAAAGGCTCTTTAAGCCATCCGTGGTATGGCAGGGTTGGGATAATAACGACTTAGTCAATGAGTCCACCCAGAACGCCCCACCAGAAAGCGAACTAGATGACCATATCATCGGAGGCTCTACGCTTGATGAAACATCCTCGGCCCATGAGATTACGGCCATAATCGCCCCTTGGACCGAACCGTTACTTGCCTACCTCCTGTGGTAGGAACTCCCTGATGACCAGACAAAGGCACAGCGCATTATCCGGCGCTCTAAAGCATACAAGGTCCACGAGGGCGAGCTCTATAAAAAGAGCACTACCGGGGTTCTTCAGAGATGCATCTCCGAAGAGGAAGGGCAGCAACTTCTCGCCAAAATACATGCAGGCATGGGCGGCCACCATGCAGCAGCTCGGGCCCTGTCCAGCAAGGCCTTCAGAGCAGGGTTCTTCTGCCCCACAGCCCCTGTGGACGCATGTACCCTGGTCAAACATTGTGTAGGGTGCCAGCTCTTTGCGAATCAAAGTCATATGCCTCCCACAGCTCTTCGGACTATACCCATAACCTGGCCATTCGCTGTCTGGGGGCTTCACATGGTCGGACCTCTTAAAGGGGGGACCAAGAACAAGAAATACCTCCTAGTTATGGTGGATAAATTCACTAAATGGATTGAAGCAAAACCAGTAACCTCTGCAGAATCTGGACCAGTAGTGGACTTCTTATCCAGCGTCGTACACCGTTATGGTGTTCCCCACAGCATAATCACCGATAATGGGTCTAATTTTACCGCCCAAGAGGTTAAAGATTGGTGTGCTAAGATGGGCATAAAGCTTGATTACGCCTCAGTATACCACCCACAAACTAATAGGCAGGTAGAGTGGGCAAACGGATTAATTATGAGCGGCATAAAACCCCATTTAATCCGCTCACTCAAGGAATCAGATCGTCACTGGGTAGAGGAGCTGGACTCCGTGCTATGGGGGCTGCGCACTACCCCCAATCGGTGAACGGGATACACCCCATTCTTCATGGTGTACGGTGCCGAAGCAGTCCTCCCATGTGATTTAATCCATGACGCACCCAGAGTACATATGTGCGAAGAGAAGGAGGGCGAGCTAGATCGGCAGAATTACTTGGACGCCCTGGAAGGAGAACGCGACATTGCATGGGCATGCTCCGCATTTTATCAACAGCAAGCACAGCGCTATCAAAATCGGGAGGTTCAGGCAAAAACATACAATGTGGGAGAACTCATCCTCTGGCTTCCAGAGAAGCAGAAAGATAAGCTGTCACCCAAATGGGAAGGCCCCTTCATCATAGACAAAGTGCTCACAGGTGAGGCATATCACCTCCGCAGCCCGTCAAATAGTCGCCCCAAGCCGAACCCAAGGAACGCCGCAAGGCTTCGGCGTTTCTACGCCTAATCCAGCATCGTCATCAGCATTCCCCGCTCTGTCCTTGTCTTTTTCTCTTCGTTCTAATCTTTGGAGCTTTAGCCTCCCCGACCTAGAGTTCGGATAAACCGTAGCACGGTAGGTCACCATTGTACACACCTTGTGATGTACTTCCCAGCTTTACCTGGGGGCTTCTTTTAAAAGCAGCCAATTACAATATATTTCTTACAACCTTGTTTCTGTTGTTTTGAATTAATCTCCTTCCCACATCTTTCAAGCCATTATATGCACCTATTTGACTTAAGTCCTTTTCCAAGCTGGGTTACCTGGCTCCTATGTTTACACCTACGTTTACGATTGTTCAGCTAGGAAGTAAAGGGAGCACCTCTGCGATTGCTACGCCTGGGTAATCCGGATATGCACCTCAGACGAGTGAAGCCGAAAGCTAGCATTCTTACAGAAAATAAAGGGTCGGCCTCCAGGGAAGTGAAAATAAACAGGCGCTAGCCGCCATCCAACTATTCTTGGTTCCTAAAAACCACGAAGTATCCACGTGTCACCGCCTTCCAAACTCACGGCTAATGTTTAACATACCTCACCCGAAGAAAGGAACCCTTGGAGGAACTATTTTCTTCGGAAGATGTTTCTTACGTTACAAAGTAATATAACATTGCTCGATGCGCGTGTTTTGTCTGTTCGCACCAAATGGCCGGATTGCCTGGTTACCAGAATTATACCCTGTTCGTCAGGGCATATAGTACGGAACACTCCCCGATCACTTGTCAGGGAGGCGGAAGCCGATGGCTGGTTAAGACAATGTTTTTACCACGGCTTGAGAATTGCACGATGTAAAGTACATGGATACATAGAATCAGGCAACCTACTCTTTATCAATATCATCTATCAAGCTGTTCAAAGCACAATCCTTCTGGGAGTACCAAGCAGCGGGCATCACTTGGTCATATACTAAGCTAAGAGGTATTTCCTACCCATCCGTTCCCACGGCTCCCACCCGAGCCATATGTTTGGGCTCGAGTTTGGTAAATCAGGTCTTCGCCATTACCCAGGCCTCACACGACCCTTCCCGGCAGGCTGGCATCTTCCACAATTCAAAGCATCGCCTCACCCCTTTAAAGCGGCTAGCCAGCACAACCATGCTCTCTAGTGGCACTTCTTGTGGCCATAGTGCCTTAACCATGCTTTTCATGGCCTTCCGGGCTCTTTCATGCGCCATGGTCAATTCTTTCAAAAGGTTTCCACTAAAGGAACCCACCTCCTCTTCGGGCCGCCCTATTAGGAGACCTAGCAAACAGGGGTAGCACGCGTTTAAAAATATTGTGATCACCCACATACGCGTGATATCGCATTTGGGACTTACCGAATATACCACCTTTTAGCTTCTGGTTCTCCTCCAAGGCTTGAGCCAACTGAGACTTCAACTGCTCGATTTCTTTGGTTTTTCGCCGATTTTCCGCCTTGAGCTCATTCTTCTCTTCCTGACTTCATGTCAACACTCGTTTGCCAGCCTCCAGTTCCCTCCGTAGTTGATTCATCACTTCGGCGGCAGCGGAGAAAGCTTGGCATCGGTATGCAGGAAACATCATACAGTTTGTAGCATTCTACAGCTTTTTCACTTACCCGAATTTTCAATGGTAGCCTTTTTGGCCGCTTCTAGATCGGCTTTAGCTTTGGCTAACTGTGTTCGGCTTAGCTTGAGGTCTTCGGACAGCTTGCTATTCTGCTCCTTCATGACCTGCAAAATTAGGACAATACAAGGATCCTTAACTCGGCCGTCCCGCCCAAATTAAGGCTTGGGGGCTGCTAGGTTAAGAACTATAAAATGCTTTTAAGTTATCTTGCACCTGCATTTTTGAAGAAAAGAGACCGGCGATCCCTTCAAGCCCGGTTCGGGCCGCTCCAAATCGAATTAAATGCATTAAACTCCTGATCGGTAAAGGCAACATGGCGCAAGGATTCTCTCCAGTGGCGATGATTCATTACACTTTCGACCTCGGAGTTGGTCATCGAAACATCGTCAGTGTCCTTTGGAGGAGCGCCAGCCGCTGTGTGTTCGGCAGGGTCCCTAGCCTGCACCGAGGGCCCAAGGTTGGAATTGCGCCTTGGCGCGCCCGGGGAGTCCTTGGACTGGCAAGCTGGAACTCTTCTTCTATGAAGTTAAGCAAATGTTAGACGCAAGATATTGAAAATGACCCTTTTCGTGGTCCCAGAGCATGGTACCTTTGAGCCGAGGGGGCGGTTGCTTCAGCTCCAGTGGAGGCCTTCCTCTTGGATGCCCCATTAGGGGCCGAGGTCGGCATAGGTCGTGCTCCTCCCACAATTGTTCGACGTGTAGTACGGCGACCCTTGGGAGTAGAAGTTAGAGTATGCGGAATGGCGTGAGGCGATCACCCTGTTCGAGAGGAGCTCCTCTTTTCACTTACAGCGGAGGAAGGAAGAGCTCCAGGGTGATCAGTCATCACGGCAGCTTTGGTGCCGTCAAGGCTTTCTTGGTAAAAGACCCCATCTTCGAAATCGACCGATGTTTCCGGATCGTCTTGATAACCCGGGTCGTCGGTGCGGGAATGATTCTCCGGTTGAGGGGAAGGGCAGCAGATGGACTCGACCTGGCGCCTCTAGCTCTGTATGAACAAAGAACAGTCAACAGGTGTTCGGACATCACGGACGAATTACAAACAAAGAATTGAAGCTTACGCAGTCTGCCGGATTATAGCCGGAGCAACCCTCCCGGATACTCAATTGAAAAAAGTCTTCCTCCTCTCCTTTAAAGAGGTCGACTAATATCTTGGCCATGGCCACTTTATCATCCGGCCCTTGTCACTTATAGCGGGTCACATCACTAGTCCTGTTGTAGCACCATAAAGGGTGCCCCCTCTGTTGAAGGGGTTGTACACACCGGGTTACGGTGATAGCCATTACTTCGATCATAGTCTGTTTGTTGTGGGTCAGCAGTCGAATCTTGGTGGCCAAAAGGTGCACCTCTTTAGTGCCTAGATGGGATGGGCTCTTTGGTCCCCAATTGAGCCGCTACCTTAGCGGGGCATACGAATATTCGGGCAGACCCTTTTGAATTGGGTCGAAGAGCGGAACGTCTTCAATATAGAACCATTCCGAAGTCCATTCCTCGGGATCCTTCCTTGGGGTCCCAATGGGGTAGCCCGTCCCGGCTATCCGCCACACCTCTGCTCCTCCCACTTCAAAGATTGACCCCTCACAAGTACGAGAGACAAGGCAGAAGAATTTCCTCCACAAATCAAAGTGGGGTTCACAGCTTAGGAATATTTCGTAGAGGGCCACAAAGCCAGAAATATGCAGTATGGACCCTAGGGTGAGGTTGTGGAGTTGGATCCCGTAAAACTCTAATAAGCCCCGTAGGAAGGGATGAATGGGAAAACCTAGGCCTCTTAGAAGGAAGGGCACAAAGCATACTCTCTCTTCCTTGCATGGAGCAGGGGAGCACTTGACGAATGCCTGGCCATCGACAAAGATTAATCCAGCGTGGACGGGAATGAGATCCACCGCGGGAAGATACCCCTACATCTGCAGATTGCTCAGCTGGAGGCGCGAGACTGAACAGCTCGCCCAATCACCAGGGAGAGGGCCATGGGGGCACGAGGACGAGCTGGGAATGTTGGCCATGGTGCCTAAGGATTTCTTCGGTGCTGTTTTTTGGCAAGGGGGATGGGTAGACCATCCCCCGCACCTTTGGATCTATTAATAGGCACTTCACCTCAAAGTTGAAGGGACAGGCTTGTAAAAAGCAGCATTGGGTTGCGTACCTTCTAGAAAGGTGCGTTACGGTCAAAGGTAATCCCCGCCCCGAGGTAAGCATTGAACTCCGATGGGCCCACTATATTGTGGTGTGGTCCAAAACATCCGGATTGTCAAACCGGTCTGGCGTGGATACGGTTTTGATCCAGACTATACTGAGTAGTAAGCCTCCGATATTGATCCGGATAGTATTCGGCCTTGAAACCCTTCTGCGAACAATTCAGATAGAAGATGAAGAACTAACCTAGCAAGCCGAAGATTTGGAGCACGCTAGATGACAATCCATGATGTTTGAGGCTAGTTCGGGGGCTACTGAGGGAGTCCTGGACTAAGGGGTCCTCGGGCCATCGACCCATTGTATGGGCTGGACTGATGGGCCACTATGGGGCCAAGCTAGAGTGCAGGCTGGTGATCGGATAAGGAATCTTTGAAGTCATGGTGTGCCCTCGAAGACAAGATTAGGCAGGATCTTCCTTTCTTTGTAACCGATCGCGTGTAACCCTAATCCTACCGGTGCCTATATAAACCGGAGGGTTTTAGTCTTTAGGGCTAGAGCTACATTCATCACCTCATCAACCTAGGGTTTAGCTCATCTGATCTCGAGGTAGATCTACTCTGTAACCCTATCATACATCAAATACAATCAAGCAGGACGTAGGGTTTTACCTCTTCAAGAGGGCCCAAACCTGGGTAAACACTGTGTTCATCGTCCCTTGTTCCCCATTGATCCTAGATCCACAGCTCGGGACCCCTACCCGAGATCCACCGGTTTTGACACCGACAATGTGTTGTCCATGAAAGGATTCCTCCTAGTTCGTGTTAGGGCTGGTCACCGTCACATGTCGTTCAACCAAAGTTCGAGCTCATGCGTTGTCAGGATTCCGTCACACATGCTCGGATTGGTGGGTTTGACCGGCACCGTACCCTGCGTATCTCATCCTTAATTACCTGGCTTTCATGGTTGTTGTCTGTATCGAGAGGCAGGCGACACATATAAATTGTACATTATTCGATATTGAAAACACACATCACCCCTTCCAACGTACATGTTTTTGGGCCCTTTGCAGGCAGTGTTGGTTTTGTGGTTCCTCTCGTGCGATTTTTGATGATGGTTCAATCTATTGGCCCAAGCGGTTTATATATATATATATATTCTATCCATTTTTTATCAACAACAACAGTTGTCGTTTGACCAAGCGATAGATTCACTAGTCCGTCTTATGGTAGGTCCTGGAGACATGCATGTATGACCAAAGTATCATTACGTGCATCCGCCCCGCTGACACGAAGTGGGAGGTGGGTCAAGCACCCTAGCTAGGTAGCTACGACATTATGTCATTATAGATATATCCAAGGGTGCTTTCTGGTTTGCGAGGCAGGTGCCACCAAAGTTGTGCATTGTGTATTTAAAGTTTTAAACATCACACCCTATATTCCTACATATATTTGGCCACTTCTAGTTGGTTCTTGACTTCTGGCCCCTCCCATCGATCTTCGACGACGCGCCCAACCGTGGGCCCGCGCGGTCAAAGTTGTGCATTTGAATTTTGAACATCACAGACCACCCTCTTCACTCATATATATTTGAGCCACATGCTGGTGTGGCTGTCTTCTGACCCTCTCTGACATTTTTTTTGCTGCAAAGACTCGGATGACGCTCAATGGACATGGGTGTACTGGCTTAACCGTGTGCAATGCAAGTGTGAAATCACCACAACTACGCAAGCACGATCAAGGGTGTGGTAGTGATTAACCATGTGCAATGCTAGTGAGCTGTGAAATCACCACGACTGCGCAAGCGCGACAGGGGTGGAGGTAGTGGTTTAACCGTGTGCGATGCAAGTGCATTGTGAATCACGACGACTGCGCAAGCATGAGCAAAGGTGGAGGTACTGGCTTAACCGTGTGCGATGCTAGTGTGCTGTAAAATCACCACCTGCGCAAGCTAAAGGAGGGTAGTTTATTTAGATTGAATTCCATGTCAAATCTAAAAACAAACTACCCGCCTTGAGCGTTGCAAAAATCGGCGGTTTCGCCGCTTTTCCTTATTATCATACACGCATATTCTTATTGGACCTTGTGCGATCTTGGGTACTCCCGCCCCGCATCAATTCCTTTACCCAAATTTTAGTAGCCGCCATAGTACTTCAACCATCGCCCCCACTCCTCCAGCACCGATCTTATAGTAAAATTGCAGTAGCCGAGGCATTTGAACCGTCAGCCTCCCTTGTCCACCACCATCTCCACCCACCATTACTAAAATTTTCAATAGCTGCGGCGTATCCTCAAACACCACCCCCATCCAGAGTCCCCCCACCACCCCCCCCCCTCGAACCCTAGCTCGCCGCCGCCAACCCCTGCCGGTCTGCCCTTTCCTCCTAGCTTAGATAATAAAGTTCAGGTTACCCAGTGATTCCCATACCCTGCAGTGTCCCTCCCCGCCAGATCCACATCCCCTGCTCTAGAATGTTACAGCCTAAGCCCGACCACGTATCCCGGGGAGCCCAACGAGCGTTCGGCCAAGAAGAGGTTTATCATGGCCTCTCCGGTGGACGTTGGCGAGGTGGCCTCCGTTCGCCCCGACCTTTCAATCCTGGAGCAACACCTCGCTGCGGAAGCCAGCAAAGACGTTGACTACGTTGCCACATCGAAGGCTTCACGTCAGCGGGCTAGCGTATTATTGTATCTCGGGAAAACTGACTATGACATCAAGCTCGTCGACAGCAACGGCTTCACGCGAGCCATCTCACAGGTTAAGTGGTCCATCCCCAACCCCTCTGGTTCAACCGCCATCGATCTCTTCGACGGCCCTGCCGCTGATCTCCTCCGCCACACGGTCAAGGATTTGCGATCCTTGTACACCATCGAGCCCATTTTGTCATTTCTGAAGGACACGTTCTACGACGGCGGCTTGGGATCCTCAATTGGCAAGTCAGATCTCATCGACCACGACCACGAGGAGGGCACCCACAAAGGTTCTTCCAAGGTGAAACAGTCAATCTGTGACATCAAAGAGCGCACCATGGGTCTGTGCTCTTCCAACTAGAAGGATCCCGTCCATGACATGTGAGGCAACATCCTATCAGCAAATCTTACCTTTTCTAGCTTGGCAACCCGTACCCTTTGTTGTAGTAGCTTTTGCCATGCGGTGTTTTAACTGTGCCATGTTTAATTATTTCAGTTATGCAAAAATGTAATGTTCAATAGGGCTATGTGATGTTTAAGTATGAATTGTCCACTTCAGTTTCACGAATGGCTATATTTGGTTGTTTATAGTGAGTAGATGCCTTGTTTATCTGTATTTGGTTGTTTGGTTGGTTGCAGTGACCATTTGTCCAGTTATCAAGCAGATGCCTTGTTTATCTGTATTTGGTTGTTAGGTTGGTTGCAGTGAGCATTTGTCTAGTTTTCAAGCAGACGCCTTGTTTATCTATATTTGCTTGTTAGGTTGGTTGCAGTGAGCATTTGTCCGGTTTTCTAGCATATGCCATGTTTATCTGTATTTGCTTGTTAGGATGGTTACAGTGAGACTCTGTCCAGTTTTCAATGGCTATATTTGGTTGTTATACTGATCATTTATGCCTTGTTTATTTCAGTCATTCACAATGTGATGTTCATTTTGTGCAAGTCAGAATTGTGCCGCTCGATCTCATCAATACCAGTTTGAACGGCTATATTTGGTTCCAATTATGCCTGGTGTTGTTATCACATGCCCTTTATTTTAGTTTTACACATTTATCCAGTGTGATGTTTAAGCATGACCTACGTTCTATTCATTTTCAACAATAACAGTTTGAATTGCAATATTTGATGGCTGTTAAGCCTGTTGTAGGTAACATTCCCTTCCATTTTATATCTGCTTTAACAGCATGCTGAAACCAACACATTCAGGCTATCATTTGGAGATGATGTTGTTTACCTTTGCTATATTTGTTTGATGTTAAGGTTGTTGTGCTTATTATGCCTTTCCACTACTTATGCAGGACAACAACGGGAGTGGCCAACATTTTTCGATGAGGTTAGTTTCATCCCTCGGCTTGTACTCCCTCATCGTTCCATAATGTAGTGCATATAGATCCAGGCCTGGACACTTGTTAGCTTCTAATATTGACTTGTTGCTTGTAGGTACATGTTCCCTTGGCAAAGATCCACACATCGACCCTTTTTGCGTATGGGGCAATGAGATATTCATGAACAAGCATCAAGTGAGGAAACTGATAAGAATTATCAGCAAAAAGATATGAACGGTGGCAAGCAAATTATTTGTTTATGCTCTATCCAACACAACAGTGAGCTGTAGGATGGTAACTACAAACTCTGCAGCCTTCTCTTTTTACTGCCCATAATGAGTTGTTAGACAACAATGTCTGAATCTTTTTCGTTCGCAATGGTTCCCAAAGCAGTTTACTCAAGATTACCTCACAAAGTACATGATTGGTGGACACGCAATGAAGGTTAAAGTATTTCATCCAGACTACAATGAGCATCGAGAAGTCCTAATGAAGACAGTGAAGGATGGGTGGGCAGCCATCACAAGGGGTTGGCCTAGAGTCATGCGCGCATTACGCATGGAGGAGGGCACAATATGGGCATTCCGCTTCACCTTCTCCAGCAACCAGAATGTCTTTCACCTCTCTCTTTACAGTCTTTAGTACAACTGTGGTTCATCAATCTTTACTTGGTGCTTCTGTAGTTCTTCAGTATATGTACCTGTGCATCGAATTATGCATTCGTGGTTGAACCTATATTTGTAATAAACATGGTTCGATATGAAATAAGTGATTGCCTACTTTCAAATTCAAATTCTGTGATTTTTAAATTAGGGATTAAATTAGAGATAAATTAGGGATTACACTGCACACGGTTTGTGAAAGTGAAACGTCTAGAGATCAGACACGTTTCTCGGATCCACTAAGTGTGCGATTAATCTCTACTGCACACACGATCAGCCAAGAAAAAATGTGTGCGATTAACAACAGCATTGCACACAGTTCCTTCTTATTAAATGTTTGCGAAAGTCACCTTATCACACACGCTTGGCAATTATGGACTGTTTATGATGTTGTGCACATCGCAAATGTTTGGTCATAGAAGAACGCGTGCGATAGGTCTTCATCTGACGCGGGTACGACGAATGAATCGTGTGGGATGTATTCAAGCTTCGCATACAGTTTTATAGGGACAACTGTATGCGCTCTTACATCGAATCGCATATATTCGAGGAAAAGTAAATGTGTGTGATTGTCTGCATATCGTGCATGTTCTATAATCATGAACTGTTTGTGATGGGTCGTGCATCGTAAACGTAGCACCACAGAATACTGACTGCGATGGCAATGCGAGCACAAACAAGTTGCAAGGATGAAGCGTTTGGGATATTCGAGATATCAGAAACAGTTTTATAGGGACAATTGCATGCATCAAGGCTCCCTATCCCCGATGGTTTCTGGGTCGTGTGGGAAGGACCCCCCTATCGCACACACACTCACATGGCGATGGTTCAAAACGCCGTCGCGAAAAGGGGTTAAAAACCGTTTGTATAACACCTCACTGTACCAGTGCATGGAGGGTCTCCTCTGGTATATTTTTCTTCCAGTATTTTTTATATATTCCAAAATAAATCTCTGTAGGTTTTCGGTTCATTTGGAGCTCCAGGGAATAGCTATCTCTGTTGTAGCTCTTTTCAGGCTCAGAATTCTAGCTGTTGGCAATCTCCCTCTTGTGATACAACTTGCAATTTAAGAGCGAACAGACATTAGAATTGCATCCAAAAGTGAAATATAAATTTAAAATGAAAATAAAAGTAGGAAAACATGATGCCAAATGGACATATCAGTCGTCCCCCGCAAAAAAATAGAAAAAGAAAAAGAAACAAGGTAGTATTATAGATAGATTAACTATTTTCTTTCTGTATTGTTTCAATTATAGGGATAGATGAATTATTTTATCTCTGTGCATGTCTTTTCTAACAAGTGTAACGCAAGTCCGTTTATGTATAATGAAGCATTTATCCGCCTAGCTTTGAATCCAACATAGACCCTATGAAATGCACGTATCAGACAACATGACAACTTGTCCATGGACGCTGATGTATTGAACTCTGACGAACATCGCGTTCCCACCACTGCCACACACAATTCCCACGACATCCCTTGACCCCACGATGCCATGTCCCCCTGGCGTGTGCCTCGCCATCATCATGCCTCTCTCCTCTCACCCCACCACCCCTCCGCTGCTTATCTGAGAGGGAAATGTATCTAGTGCACCCAACCTTGTGGTGCTACCGGTGCACCAAACTCGTGTACAACATTTTAAAATGTTAGGAATGTTCTTGAAAGAAATTAGCACAATCATACAACATCAATGTATGACCGGTTTTCCGTATATTAATCGGGCAGCTCTCTTCTTCTTAATTAATTGATGAGGCAAAACTTTTGCCTGCGTTTCACAAAAAATGTATGTTGATAGAAAATTTCAAATCAAAATTTGAAACATAGGCTGGAGAACAAAAATGGCAGTTAATAGTTCATAATAGAAGTAGGGCTTTAGGTTTGGCCAACTATCACTTTGATGCCAAAATTGTCATCTTTGTATCTCAAACCATGTTTTGATCTAAATTTGAGTGAAAACATACATTTATATTGTGTCAATGTGCCAGATTTGTTTCAATTTTTTTCTTGCAATTTAAGACATGGCACGGCATCTGGTGCACCAGGGGAATGTATCAAACCCACAAGGGTTGGGTGCTCTAGATGTTCCCTGCCATGGCACCATGTCGTCACACTTCCGTCAACAATAACTTAAGCCCCTAAAACATATTTGGAGTGCACTCTAAAGATTTTTATATGCTCATGAGAAAGTATGCACGTGAGAGTATCTTATATTCCTAAATAGCTAGTACAACCCACTGTCGGCGTACGACACCTATGGGACCCCAAGGGACCCCTTTACGATTCGGCAGGGAGAGAGGTATGCATAAAGAGCAGAACCAACGATCGACGTGGGGCGATTTTACCCAGGTTCGGGCCGCTGATCAGCGTAAAACCCTACTCCTGCCTTGTTTTATTATGAGTGTTCTTGAGCCCAGGCTCCAGGAGCGCTTGCAATGAACAGTACGTTCAAAGAGCAGCTACGCATGCAGAATGGGCCAGAGGATCCTCCTCCCCTGTAGCAGTTGCCTTGGGCCTCCTTTTATACGCTCAAAGGGGTCACCACAGTGGCAAAATGTACATACATTGAGGTGTAAAGTAGCTACAGGGATATCATACCTAACCACTGACGGATTAGGACGAACGCATTTAATGCACCGTGAGGTGTCCATTTAGGTGTCCTCACTTTCTTGGGGATGGAAAAAGGGGCCATCCCATCAACACCGCTTAAGCTCTCCTCCACTAGCGCGTCACCACGCATCTAGAGAAGGATCCAGAGTGTCAGGCTTGTTGCTGTGCGGAAGTGGCGGCACAGTGGCAGATCTTGCCGGGCAATGAATCTTGCCGGGCGCCGAATCTTGCCGGCGCGAAATCTTGCCGAGCTTCGCAGGCCACCCCGGCAAAATCTTGCCGGGGAGGCTGGCTTTCGGTCTTCAGCTCTTCTTATCTGTTGATCATCAGATCCTTGACTTGGGTGTTTCTTCGATAACTTGAATTAACCTTCAACTGTTCCCCGACAAGCCTGGCCGCGAGTATGGCTACAACTGCCCGTGCACAAGTACGGGGTACTAATGGCCCAATACTTAGTACACCGACAGGAGCCCCCGGGCCTAGGCCACACACGAGTGCGAGGCATTGTTGGGCTAGGCCCAAACAGTGCACGGGCACACGTGGCAGGGGATTAACTCCTCGTAAATATCCCGCTTACTGTGCCCCCCACTACGCACACCGAACGCGCGACATGGGAAGCTTGCGCTGAAAGGCTGCAGCTGCAGCGTGCCTGCAGAGGCATATTCACATTGGGGGGTAAAAGAGGCGGCCTTGCTCCTTCCCCATAAAAAGGGAAACCGCAGAGGCGCAGCCTATTTACCCCCCCCCCCCCCCCCTCTTCTCCTCAATCTGGACTCCGCCATTGCTTTCCCCTCTCGAGCTCAAAGCCAGACTTCTCCTCTTCCACTTTTTGCTTCCGCACCCGCTCTGTCCTCAGCCTCCGCCTTCGCAATCGCCATGCCGCCCAAGGCTAGCAAGGGCAAAGGCAAGAGCAAGGAGACAAAGGCCGATGTCCCGGAGAGCGAGCTGGTGAAGATGCGGAAGAAGTTCATCGTCTTCGCTCCGACGCTTGATGCGAGGGCCTTGAAGAACCGGTACCAGTGCATGTGGGCGAAGGAGACACAAGCTCACCCCGTGACTCGCATGATTCCAGGTTCTTGTTCCAAGGGCAGTCCTGACAGTTATCACTTCTTCGTCGCTTATTTCTATTGCGGACTCTGTCCTCCTTTCTCCAATTTCTTCAACGATATTATGTACACATACGGCTTCCACCTTCTTGATTTCACGCCTAACGCCGTAATGTGTATGTCTGTCTTCGCTCATCTTTGCGAAAATTTTGTCGGAGTAGTTCCCAGTACCGCCCTCTTCCGCCATTACTTTATTCCTGGCATCGAAAAGGGGGAGGCCCTTTCCGGTTCTATTGCCTGGATTCCACGGGCTTGGAATAAGGAGATATACCCAGGGGGAGTTTACCGCGAGAAATGGGATGAATGGCGGTCTGAGTGGTGCTGGATCAAGGAAGCAGATACCCATCTGTTCTGTTCGCCTCGATGGCAGAAGGTGGTCCGCGGTAGTGATTGGAGCGATCTCGCCGCGGAGGACGAGAGGCTCACAATCGCCACCACCAAGATCCTTCACCTGAAAGCTGTCGGGCTTACAATGGAGATGATCGGCTTCGATTTCCTCCGCAGCCGCATCGCCCCCCTACAGAGCAGGGGAAGACCAGCTTGGGAGTACCGGAACGTAGCGGACATTATGAGCCTGCGCCCTGGATTGAACAACAATCTGACGACCATGCAGCTCGGCGCTCTCCGCCACAAGCTATTCCAGCGCGATGACAAACATCGGTTGCCGACAAGAATTGTTCCTTTGTGCAACAACTCCGCCCTGGGGTCAATCATCGCCTTCATGCCAATGTTCAATGCCCACGGTCTTGACGCAACTTGGGCCGAGCCAACCGAGGAGGAAGCACAAAAGTTCTTCGACAACTTGTCGGAGAGGGCCATCCGGGAAGAGACGGGCCTCATTCACGCCACCACTGATGAAGAAGTGGCGTATATTGCCTCTAGGGTGGAGGAAGCGAATCTTGCCGCGGAGGCCGGCAGCGTTGGTTTCACAGAATGGGAAACCAGTGATGCAGAGGTTGTGATGGAGAAGAATCCTGCCAGGGAGGCCGAGGCTGCCAGGGAACAGAGCAGCACGGCCTATGAGGGCTCGTCCGACAAGGACGTGGCCGAAGAAGAGCCGCAGGAGGAGCCCCCGGCTCCGAAGAAAACCAAGCGCGTCCTTCGAAAGGCTGCTTCTGGCATCCCGGCGAGCCAACCCTCTTCGAGCAGTGAGGCTCCCGGCAAGAAGGCAGCCGGCAAGACTGCGCCGCGGCAAGGAGTTCGACAGCAACCTGCGCGGCGCGCAAGACCCGAACCTGCGGCAACTGCTGAGGCGGCAGGGGCGTCTCGCACAACCGCACCGGAGGCTGAGGTGGCGGAACCATGCCAACCCCCTGCACCTGCTATAGCCAAGCGACCCAGGACCCCTCCTCCGCCTCCCCACACAGACACTGCAACGGAGGTCGATTTTGATATCTCTGGCTTCAGTCCGGAACGAGAAGAGGAAGAGTAAGTTTCCTGTCATTGCCTTTATCTCCCAAATTTCGGAGTAATCCCATAGCCTTGCTCTATCTTGTCTCGTCTCTGCAGTGATGCAGAAACCTTGGCGGAAAGGGCGGCGAAGAGGCTGAGAACTTCCACGGGCGACGAGCCCCCGGCTGGCTCTACGAGTGCGCCGGAAATTGTCGTCGTCAGCCTGGAGCTCAGCCCTCAACGCAGCCCCCAGCGTGAGTTCTCCACTCGTTTTCCGCTGATGGGCGCTAAGGTTTTTACCCTTGCCGCTGATATCTTCGGGCTTGCAGGAGAAGAACAGCAACAGGGAGAGGTGGAAAACGCCCCCTTCGTGCCGCCTTCGTCTACCGCGCCGCCCACAGGCGCATCCCCGGCAAGAGCTACCACCGACGAGCCTACCTTGGTTGAGGAGGAGCCGGTACGCAAGGATACCGGCAACATTTCCCAGGCAACCAACATTGTCGGGAGGGGCGAGGCCACCTCTCAACAACTCGACGCAGGTAACTATTTGCCTTAGAGCGCCTGTTATCCTTTTCTTTATCTTTCTTTCTTTTTGTCTTCTCGAACTTCAGCCTTGATCTTATTTTGTTTCCTTCCTTCGTCCTCCAGAGTTTCCTGTGATGGAACACATGGACATCGACGTTATCATCGAGGAGACCGCTAGAGACGCCGCCGCCGAAGCTGACAGGATCGCCGCTAACGAGGACGCCAAAGATGCCACTGTCAAGGTCGGCGAAAATTTTGCCGAAGAAACTGCCAAGGATCCTGCCGAGAGGGCCGGCGAGGAGACTGATGACCACACAGACAGCATTCCTGCCGCAGGAGCGCCAGGCGCTACATCGGCCACAGAGCCCCCAGCCACCGGCAAACGAACGTCGAGGACCAACCATCAACATCCGAAGCTCCCTCATCAAGCAAATATCTCAAGGTTGGCGACAACTTATTCATCAACTTGCCGGGCATGGCAAATATTGAAACTTCGACTGAAGGGGAAACCTTTGATGAAGAAATCATCGCCGCTGCCGGGCTTGAAGTTGTTGACGACCCGAGCGCCAGCAGTGGCAGATCTGAAGAGGATCAGCTCCTCCAGGCCATGGGTGAAAATTTCCGCAAGCTCCAAGCACTCCACCGCGCTCGGAAAGAGAAAGCAGATTCCAGAATGGCAGTTGTTGAAGCGGCCGAAGCAGATTTTCAGAAGCACATCGAGCAGATGCAAATCTGGTACGCCGAGGCCCTTCAAGAGTTGACTGCTGGCCGGGAACAAGTGAGCCAAAACTGGACGGAGCTCCTCTTGAAACAATCTGACCTGGAGAAAGCGCAAGAGGAAGCTGCACAAAGAACTGCCACTGAAGATGCTCTCCTGACGGAGCGTCGCATTGCCCTTGATGCTCACGAGGAACATCTTGTCACGCGTGAGCAGGCGCTCACCGCCAAGCTTCACGGCAAAGATGAGGAGATCGATAAACTTGTCGTGCAGCGGATCCAGGAGCTGGAGCAAAAGCACAAGGAGGCGCTCGAAGCTCTAACTGTAGATCATGCCGGCAAGCTCAAGGAGGCCGTCGATGCTACCGAGGCTGCAGAGGCTGCCAAGAACGAGCTGAGCGACAAAGTGAAGAGGCTGGAAATGGATCTTGAAGAACACGGCAAGGAGCTCTCGACGCTCAAAGGGGATAGGGAGAAAACTCTCCACAGCCTGGCGGAGATGCAAGTTGCCATGTCCGACAAGACCAAGCAGCTCACTTCAGCCAACGATGCCATTGCCGATCTGAAGCTAAAGCTGACCACACTGGAGAAGTCCCTCAAGGACGGCAGGGCCCGCAAGAAGGCCCTAAGCAAAGATCTCCAGGAAGAGAGGAACTTGCTTAAGAGCGCTGTCGCCGCCCAAATTGACTATGAAAAGGGGGTGAAAATCTGGATTGATCGCCTTGTGGATGCCGCGGAGAGGCTTACTGCACAGTTGTCAACCATGGGCCTGGATGGCCTGCAAAGCTTCAGGTATTCCTCCGAAGAAAGAATATCTTCGAGCGTCAGGTTGACCATGTTCTTCGAAAGCATCGCTGACGCTTTGAAGCTGCTACAGTCCAACCGAGCGACCCAACTGGCCAATGAATCCCGTAAACTTTGCTGGGCCGTCCTCCGCAAGGTACTCATCAAGGTGGTGTATAATAACCCTGGCGTTGATCTCACCAATGTGCTCGACCACTTACTGAAGGATGCAGATCTCAGGGCACTTGAGGAGCTTGTCGCGCCCATCCTCAAGAAGGTAGATTCAATCAAGAGGATCGAGGGCCAACACAGGGACTAGCTGCCTCATTTTTCCTTGTCACCACCATTCGATGCCAAAAGACAATCAAGTCTTATGTTAGAACTGTGGCAACTTATTGATGTAATATAACTTGCGTATGTTTGGGTATATGCATGCTATTTCCCTTGTCTGATTTCTTTATGTACGGAGCACACCCTACGCTTACTGAAAAACTTGCCGGTGCGCAACCTGCCGCGAGCGCTGGGTGCGGGACTTCAGCAGCCTGCTGGAGGTGCAGCTGCCGCAAGGCACCTTGGCGTTCTCAGTGCAGCCACTTAAATTGTTGAGCGGACTCAAAACAAAATAAGGGCGCAACCGATTACGACAAGGGTTCCTTCGCGTGCAGGTTTTCCATACAAAAGTCAAAATCGTCTAAGGAAAATAACTTTGTAATAAAAGAAACTTGCTCTAAGTTTTAGAACTTAGCTTTCTGTCATTGTTCTTCCTCCGGTAGGGTGCCAATTCCGAATGTCGCCAACTGGTACTCATATCTTCCTCCCCCCCCCCCCCCCGGCAAACGTGCACGTGAGGAATCCTTCTGTCTCTTGAGAAAAAAGAAAGAAGAGAAAATAAAGATATGGAACCTTGGCGGTTCGTTAGAACTTACCGGGAACAAGTGTCATACAACATCTTAGACAAACATGCATATATATATATATATGAACATGGAAATCAATAAGGAAATGCACAACACTTAAACTTATTCATTTGGGCTCAGGGTCTGCGCCTGGCTTTGTACAAAGGATTACATGCCTTGCCGGCAAGACTTGTACAAAAAGGTGGTTGCCGGGGGCCCCCGGCAACCGCGCCTTATGGGTAGAACTTGCGAAGATGTTCGATATTCTAGGAGTTGCTCACTGGAACGCCATCTTCGGTCTCCAGGCAGACAGCGCCAGGCCTGGTGACTCGTACTACCCGATAAGGGCCCTCCCACTTCGGCGTCAACTTGTTTGAATTTTTGGCGGACTGAATCCATCGAAGAACAAGGTCGCCTTCCTCAAGGCTTCGGGCATGAACTTTGCGGCTATGGTAGCGGCGCAAAGCTTGCTGGTAGCGTGCAGCTCGCACAGCAGCCTGAAGGCAATTCTCCTTAAGGAGCACAGCATCATCTTGCCGCAGTTGCTCTTGCTCAAGCTCATCATAAGCGAGAACTCGAGGTGATCTGTATATGAGTTCCGTGGGGAGAACTGCTTCCGCTCTGTAGACCAGAGCGAAGGGTGTCTGGCCGGTGGCTCGATTTGGTGTCGTTCTGATTGACCAAAGAACAGCCGGCAACTCATCAATCCAGCGTCTTCCGCACTTTCTCAGCCTGTCAAAAGTTCTGGTCCTGAGACCGCGCAACACTTTAGCATTAGCCCTCTATGCTTGGCCGTTGCTTCTCGGGTGAGCAACAGAGGCAAAACAAATTCTGCCGCCAAGGTCTTGGACGTACTGCATGAAGGTGCGACTTGTGAATTGCGTGCCATTGTCGGTGATGATCCTGTTGGGCACACCGAAACGGCAAACTATCCCTTTAAAGAACTTGATGGCTGATTGTGTTGTCACCTTCCTCACTGCTTCCACCTCCGGCCACTTTGTGAACTTGTCGATCGCAACGTACAAGTACTCAAAGCCCCCGGTAGCACGGGGGAAGGGGCCCAGTATGTCGAGCCCCTAGACCAAAAATGGCCAAGAGAGAGGGATCGTCTGAAGAGCTTTAGCTGGCTGATGTGATTTCTTCGAATGAAACTGGCACGCTTCACACTTGGTTACTAGTGCAGTTGCATCCTGGAGAGCGGTGGGCCAAAAGAAACCTTGCCGGAATGCTTTTCCGACAAGTGCTCTTTATCCTATGTGAGAGCCACATATGCCTCCATGTATCTCTGCCAACAGCTCTAGTCCATCCTCCCGAGGAATACAATTCAATTTCACACTGTTTGGTCTCTTTCTGTACAGGACGTCATCGACGAACTTGTACATAACAGACCGACGGGCTACTTTTTCCGCCTCTTCCTGTTCTCCAGGGAGTTCTCCTGTCTGAAGGAAATGGACAATGTGTTGTGCCCATGCTGGAGCCTGGGGCTCGACAGCTAGGACTAAAGGCATCTCTTCCGCCAGGGGAACATTTGTCTCGACAGCGAAAGCGTGAGGTTCCGCCGGAGCCTGTCGTTCCCCGGCAGGCTTGTCGCTGATCCCGGCAAGTTCTTTGCCGGCGGCTCCAGGGAGCTCTGCCGAAAAGTACTGTCCAGAATTCAACTTTCTTCTCTTTTCTTGCCGCATTGATGGCGCCACAGATGATTGAGTTAAATGGAGCACAAAAGTTCCTGGTTCCACACACAACTTGAGGGCAGCACGCTTTGACAGGCCATCAGCAATACTGTTTTCGGCACGAGGAATGTGCTTCATTTGCAGACCGTCAAAGCGCTCTTCCATTTTTCTCACTTCATCCACGTAAGCTTGCATCAATGGACTCTGATAATTCTTGTTAACTTGCCTAACAACAAGCTGCGAATCGCCTCTGATGACGAGCTTCTTGATACCAAGGTCTGCCGCGATCCTGAGACCGGCAAGCAGGCCCTCATACTCCGCAGTGTTGTTTGTCGAACTCTCCCGGGGAAAATGCATCTAGATTACATACTTGAGGTGCTCTCCGGTGGGTGCGACAAGCAGCACGCCAGCATCGGCGCCTTGCAGCGAAAAAGCCCCGTCAAAGTACATAACCCATTCTCGATCAATTTCCTTGCCGGGGAGAGTCATTTCTTGAACCTCTTAGTCTGGCGTTGGGGTCCATTCCGCAATGAACTCTGCCAAGGCCCTACTCTGAATTGTCGAAGTGCTTTCAAACTTGAGACCAAAGCTCGACAACTCCAACGCCCACTCCACAATCCTGCCGGTTGCTTCTGGATTTCGCAAAATCCGTTGCAACGGAAAGCGAGTGACGACGGTGATTTCATGTGCTTGACAATAATGGCGCAGCTTCCTCGAGGCCATAAGGAGGCCGAAGAGCAACTTCTGCATGCCAGAATATCTTGACCTAGCTCCTTGCAAAAGAGAGCTAACAAAATAAACTGGGCGCTGCACCACCTTTTTCTTCTGCACTGGTTCTTCCGACTGCCGCAGATCCTGTCTTGCCGAGGAAGACCCCGCTGCGTCGCTTGGCGGTCCTGGCACTGGTGTTGCCTCCTCATCAGCTTCCCTCTACGCCACTAACGCATCACTAACCACTTGATTTGTTGCTGCCAGATACAGCAGCAACGGCTCTTGTGGTTTAGGCGCGACTAGTGTCGGCGGAGAAGAAAGGTATTTCTTCAAATCTTGCAGCGCAGCCTCCGCTTCCGGAGTCCATTTCATTGGGCCTGCCTTCTTCAAAATTCTGAAAAAGGGCAGGGCGCGCTCAGCAGATTTGGAAATAAACCTGCTTAGGGCAGCAACACAGCCGGCAAGACGACGTACATCCTTGACGCGTCTTGGCGCGTCAATTTGCTCAATAGCTATGATCTTGTCGGGGTTCGCTTCGATCCCCCATTGAGATACAAAGAATCCGAGAAGCTTGCCCGAAGGAACACCAAACACGCACTTCTCAAGATTGAGCTTTAAGTTGATCTTGCGCAGATTTGCAAATGTTTCCTCTAGATCTTGTATGAGCGTCGCCTTGTCCTTGGTTTTGACCACTATGTCATCCATGTATGCCTCCATATTTCTATGGAGCTGAGGCTCAAAACCAATTTGGACCGCTCTCGCAAATGTAGAACCAGCACTTTTCAACCCGAAAGGCATTCGTATAAAACAATACGTACCACATGGGGTGATAAATGCGGTCTTTTCTTCATCTTATTTTGCCATGAAGATCTGATGATACCCTGAGTAGGCATCAAGGAAGGACAGTAGATCACAACCAGCAGTGGAGTCCACAATCTGGTCGATGCGCGGCAAGGGAAAAGGATATTTTGGACAGGCTTTATTGATATCTGTATAATCAATACACAGCCTCCATTTCCCATTCGCCTTGCGCACTACTACCGGATTGGCCAACCAGGTTGGGTGAAGCACTCCTCTGACCAATCCTGCCGCTTCCAGCTTCCTGATTTCTTCGGCAATGAATTCTTGCTGCTCCAAGGCTTGCTTCCTGACCCTCTGCTTGACGGGCCGCGCGTGAGGACAGACAGCAAGGTGGTGCTCAATTACCTCCCTGGGAACACCGGGGATGTCAGACGGTTTCCATGCAAACACGTCGGCATTCGCCCGCAGGAAGGCAATGAGCGTGCTTCCTATTTGTCATCTAGGGTGGAACTTATGGTGAAAGTTCCTCCTGTTCCGTCCTCCCTGACGGGCACCTTCTTGGTCTCTGGTGGAGCAGCCTTGGATTTCTTGTTCTTGCTGGTGGAACTCTCTGGTGCGTCCTCAACGGAAGCGCAGCACTCCGAGGAGGTGCGCTTGCCAGAGTTCGCGCCAAGATTCTTGCCGGTCTTCTTCTTCCCCTCGGGAGTTCCAGCAGCAGGAGCAGATGCCTTGACGGCAGGTGCTGCAACTGCTTCCCGGTAGAGTCAGTCAGCACAGATGAGCGCATCCTTTTTGTCGGAATGGACAGTGATGACACTCAGCGGCCCGGGCATCTTCAACACATTATACGCGTAGTGTGATGCCGCCATAAACTTAGCCAGTGCTGGGTGGCCAAGGATCCCATTGTATGACATAGGAATCTTGGCGACATCAAACACCACCTTCTCTGTCCTGTAGTTGAGCTCGCTACCAAATGTCATCGGTAGCGTAATCTTGCCTTTTGGCTGGGTCCTTCCTGGATTAACCCCTTGAAACGTGCCCATTTCCTCGAGATCCTCATCAGGAATTTGGAGCCTCTTGAGCACATCCGGCGAGATTAGGTTCAGTCCGACCCCACCGTCAACTAGCATTTTCGTCACCTTGAGGTTGCGGATTGTTGGTGAGACCAACAATGGCAAGCACCCGACCGCGGTTGTGCGATCAGGGTGATCCTCGGCGTCGAAAATGATAGGCGTGTTGGACCACTTCAGGGGCTTACATGCATCGAACGATGGCTCCGTTGCATTAACTTCTCGCACCCACTGTTTAAGTCGACGGTGGGAAGAATGCAACCAGGCGCCTCCATCAATACACATAGCCTCTGTAGCTTTCTGAAATTCTTGCTCACTGGACTCATCATCTTCTCTATCGCCATCATCACCCTCTTCTTTGTCACGGCCTCGAGCGGGCCTCTCTCTCTGTTGCTTGGCCTTGCCGCGGCGACCCCCTCGACCACCGCGCTTCTTGCCGGACCCCTCAGCACCGTCTTGGGTCTTCTCCTTGTCTCGCCTTTCATACTCAGCTCTCTGCTTCTCGACAAGCTGCTCAACTTGCCGGCAGTTTTGGAGATTGTGGGCCTTGGTGCGATGGATCTTGCCATACTGCTTGCCGGAGCTTTCCGACTTGTCGGCAGCCGCCAAGGCCTGGCAGGAGGCGCACCCGGCAAGTTCCTTGCTGGGGTCGTCAACCTTGGCCTTCTTGGCGGTGCCGGGGTTGCCGGATTCCTCGACAGCAAGCACGGCCTTGCCTCTGCGCTTCTTGTTCCACCGCCGGCCTTTCCTTGGCGGGTTTGCAGCATCTTCATCTTCTGATTCGCCCCTGCACGAATAGCCTCACCAGGGAGTTTCCACCCTTCTTCAGCCCGAGCGCACTTGTCGGCCAAAGCGTAAAGCTCGGCAATACTCCTGACTTTGTTCATCGCCAGCCCTTCACGCATTTTGCGGTTACGCACGTTCTGATGAAACGCGCTAACGACAGCGGCAGGGTGAACGTCAGGAATATTGTACTGCACCTGGCTAAATCTCTGGATAAACTTGCGCAGGGATTCGCCCTCCTTCTGAGGGATGATATGCAAATCACTCTCTTGGCCAGGAGCTTGGTGGCCTCCAACAAAGGCGCCAACAAACTGATGGCACAGATCTAACCAAGAAGAAATAGAATTCTCCGGTAGATGCATCAACCACGACCTGACATTGGGTTTGAGCACCAACGGGAAGTAGTTGGCAAGTATCTTGTCGTCTCGGCCCCTGGCAGCCTGCACCACAATGGTGTAGATGCTCAGGAACTCCGAGGGGTGAGTCTTGCCGTCATATTTCTCCGGGACCTCTGGCTTGAAGGTTCGGGAATTGGGCCACTGGACTTGCCGCAGCTCACGGGTAAACGCTGGAGTACCTACCTCATAAGGCAAGTCGCCTACATCCCCTGGCGCAGGCTCCTCGACAGCAGGCCCTGCGCGCTTATCAGATTGATAGCGCACTTCCCGTCGCCGCTCGATGGTGGTTCGAGCATCCTCTTTGCTTCGTTCCTGGAGAACTTGACGCTGGTCGCGGCGCATCCGTGGATTGGACGATGTTGTGGAATCATCATCACGGCCATTAGTCCGCCGGGTTGTCGACCGCCACTGGTGTCGTGGAGGGGAGTGCACCGTGGTCGCACCACCTCTGGTTTTCTCCTCATCGGCTCGCGCCGGATTGATGGACCGCCGTTGCGAGGGCCCTGCCTCCTGGGGCCCATCTTTGTTGGCGAAGCCAATGAGGCTCTAGATAGTAGCTTGCCACTCCTCCATCTTCTCCGGAGCAGGAGGGAAATCGAGGAGTAGCTGCGCACGTGCCAAAGCTTCCGCTGGTGTAGGTGGCGGCGACAGGTGCGAGGTACGTGAGCTGCTCTGACTCCTAACAATGTTAGAAGGAGCACCGTCATGATCACGCGACCGCGCGCCACTTCCGCCGACAGTTTGGCGTGCACGATGGGCCTGCGCACCTTGGGATCGATGCGCAGAAGTCTTTTCATGGGGACGCCCTGAACCACCAGGGCCATGGCGCTGCTCATCGCACACGACCTGGGAAGGCCGTGACGCTTGCGCCGGCGCGGGAGCCCTAGAAGGCGTCCTTCAATCTCTGGAGTTCGTTGCGCCGCCCGTAGGCAACACAGCTCCATCTCTGGATCCAGCGGCTTGTGGGTTGCCGCTGCCGCTGCGAACGACGCCGCTCGCCTGGCTTGGATCACCGGAATGTCATGGAGGCTCTAAACCTCTTCCTTCTGCATCCGCGCCATCACCCGTACGCGAGGGCACAGGCAAAACGGATGTGGATGGTTGCGCCGTTGCGGCACTCTTCTTCTTGGGTGGCATGATGATGAAGATTACGAAGAAACTAAGGCGCCGATCACTGGATCAGGTTTGCACAACCTCGATCCCCCTACCTGGCGCGCCAAAGATGCCGGCGTACGACACCTATGGGACCCCAAGAGACCCCTTTATGATTCGGCAGGGAGAGAGGTATGCACAAAGAGCAGAACCAATGATCAACACGGGGCAATTTTACCCAGGTTCGGGCCGCTGATCAACATAAAACCCTACTCCTGCCTTGTTTTATTATGAGTGTTCTTGAGCCCAGGCTCCAGGAGCGCTTGCAATGAACAGTACGTTCAAAGAGCAGCTACGCATGCAGAATGGGCCCGAGGATCCTCCTCCCCTGTAGCAGTTGCCTTGGGCCTCCTTTTATACGCTCAAAGGGGTCACCACAGTGGCAAAATGTACATAAATTGAGGTGTAAAGTAGCTACAGGGATATCATACCTAACCACTGACGGATTAGGACGAACGCATTTAATGCACCGTGAGGTGTCCGTTTAGGTGTCCTCACTTTCTTGGGGATGGAAAAAGGGGCCATCCCATCAGCACCGCTTAAGCTCTCATCCACTGGCGCGTTGCCACGCATCCAGAGAAGGATCCAGAGTGTCAGGCTTGTTGCTGTGCGGAAGTGGCGGCACAGTGGCAGAATCTTGCCGGGCAATGAATCTTGCCGGGCGCCGAATCTTGCCGGGCGCGAAATCTTGCCGGGCTTCGTAGGCCACCCCGGCAAAATCTTGCCGGGGAGGCTGGCTTTCGGTCTTCAGCTCTTCTTATCTGTTGATCCTCAGATCCTTGACTTGGGTGTTTCTTCGATAACTTGAATTAACCTCCAACTGTTCCCCGACAAGCCTGGCCGCGAGTATGGCTACAACTGCCCATGCACAAGTACGGGGTACTAATGGCCCAATACTTAGTACACCGACACCCACTATCTATTTTTTCCTAGCGATGCAACCATGTCACATAAGAAAGTCATGCATGCAAGCTATAAATTGTATTTTTTTTGCATTACTCAATTGCATGCAATGCTGCCACATCATTAATTCATGCATGCTATTCATAGGTTATTTTTTGCATTAGTGTTCATCCTTCACATTTTGTTAGCAATGAAATTATTTTAGGTGCTCATATGATTAATCCAAATATTCATGTTCCATACAACTATACTCCAAGGTTTATCAGAGTAGAGGCAGAGGACGTACGACGGGCGCAGTGGAGGCGTCGTCATCATAGGAGGAGAACTCGAAGGATAATCTTGCTCATTGGCTGCCACCTACAGATAGGTGCAGGACTCGTCGAGCACCCACTAGAGCTCGCGCTCCTCTCGAGGGTGCCGGTCACGGGATTCCTGAATTGTTATGGCCACCATGCAATACTCCTCATCATCAGGGGAGTGGTGATCATTTTGCGACTCCGAGGGTGTGTTCTAGAGCACACACTCATCCACCTCGTGAGCGACGAGGATGCCATGCTCGAGGGCATGCTGATGGAGCACGCACTCATCCACCTGAGCGGCGAGAATGCAATACTTGCGGGCGTACAGCCGGAGCACATGCTCGTCCAGCTCGTGAGTGTCGAGGATGTCATGCTCATGAGAGTGCTATTGGAGCATGCGCTCATCCACCTAAGCAGGGAGTATGCAATGCTCGCGGGCGTGCTACCGGAGCATGCGCTCATCCACCTTGTGATAATCAAGGACACCATGCTCGCGGGTGTGATGCTACTAGAGCATGCGCTCGTCCACCTCATGAGGGACGAGGATGTGATGCTCACGGGCATGCTGCTGGAGCACACGGTCACCCATCTCGTGAGCCGCGAGGACGCGATGATCTTCCTCGTGGCCAATGAGGGTGTATTACTAGAGCACGCGCTCCCCCTCGTAGCCGATGAGGGCGAGCCACTGGATCACATGCTCATCCACGTGACCATGAGGGCGAGTGTGCGCTTCTCGTGGCCATTGAGGGCATATTCCACCTCGGCGAAGTTGGATCCTCCGTGGTCTTCCCAGGCCGGGGCGCCTTCCTCTTCGGCAATGGTTGCGTTCTTCGATGGGTGTTGCATTTCTATGGCAGCTTTGAGCTACAGTAATGTTGTTGTAAATATAGTGTTTTATATTACTATTGGCCTGACCTTTTCTGCCATGACCCAGGGTCTTTTTCTTGGGGGTGACTTTTTGTGTGGACACACTTGGTATGACTGAGAAAAATAGAATTTCAAATAGTATAACATGTTGGAGCATGTCGGGGCTGTCTAGTAGGAGTAGCACAACAAACATCACATGTACATCGTATTTGAGATGTGTTCAATGTAAGTCATGTGAATTGGATCAGCGTGGATGTATGAGTACTACATGTGTATCTTTCACATGCATGGATGCGACAAATATCGTGTGGAAGATTTCACCCTATGTTCATATTCTATTACAGAGTGGTTTCAAATTTGGAACTGGAGCTCATTTTCTAAGAGAGAATCAAGAGAAGAGTTATCCTTTTGTCCCATTTATATTTAGACGATCCATATATTATTATGAGAGAGGGAGTCTTTGTGCGAAGAGATAGGGGGTGTGGCAATGAGACTTAAAGAGAGAGGGGCATAAGCATGTTTGAAAGAGCGTGTGCATGCATGTGTAAGAGAGAGGAGTGTCCAAGAGAGAGATTGAGATAGAGAGAGTGTGTGTGTCCGAAAGGGAGAGTGAGAGAGAGAGGGGTGGGTGTGTGTCTAAAAGAGAGCAGGAGATAGAGGATGACCTATATATATGATATAGAGCAAGAGGGGATTGGCGGAAATAGAAAGGGTTAGGGGAGAGAATGGGAGAGTAATAGTATGTGTGCGATGGAGGGATAGAGACATGTAGATACACAACATGTGCTTGCGTGTGAGAGAGATTGACCTCAGTAACTTAGGTGGACAGGGGTTAGTGTGTGTGTCTGTGCGTATGAGAGAGACAGAGGGACCTAGCTCAGGGTACGTTGAACTGGAAAAGAGGGGGAGAGAGTGAGGCCTAGCTTCGCTATCCAAGCATGTGTGTGTGAAATAGTGAGAGACCTAGCTTGGATATATATACATTGAACTAGAAAAGAGGGGGGGAGAGAGGCCTAGCTTGGCTATCCAAGCATGTGTGTGTGTGAGAGAGAGAGAGAGATACCTAGTTTGGCTAGAGGACTAGAGTGTGTGTATGTGAGAAATCGATGTAGGGGGTATAGAACGAGAGGATGTGTGTGTTCGAGAGACAGAGAGACTATGCATGTGTGTGTTCATGTAAGAGGGAAATAGTTGGACATGTAGAGCTAGAGACAAAGTGGGAGCGGAATAGAGAGGACAGACCTAAAGAGGGAGAGGGACGAAGGGACACACACACTGTTGTAGGGTGGAACCCTAGTTCATGAACTTTTCACAGCTGAAGGGGGAAGGTATGGTGAAGAACAACAAGAGGAATCACTCAAACAAAACCCAAATCACACATCCACTAGAATAGCATACTTGAGATCCACAAGTACGAAAGGAACAATCAAGGGAAAATAGCACAAAGGTACACTACTGCAGGATGGTCCAAACGCAACAAATGAATCAGAGACCCTTCGACCAAACTGTGTGCAATGCATGCATCACAAATGGTGTCGTAATAAAACCGTTGCCAATAAGACGAACTCTGTGCGATGGCGGAGACATCAAGCATGATTCAAATTAGAGTTGCATGTGCAATACGTGGCATACAGTTGATCCATACATACTCTTCGCGATGACCAGAAGAACAAAAACGGTCAGCCAAACCAAGGTGTGTGTGATATACGGCATACAGTTCACTGGGATGAACTATTTTTGATTAGGCAACACAACAAAAATGGTCGGCTAGATAAAGGTGTGTGCGATTGACGGCATACAGTTCAGTCAGATTGTGATGAGCGAAAACAACAGAAATGGTTCAACTTAACAAGATGTGTGTGATCCGCGGCAAAAGATCCATAATCAGAAATGTGTGCAAAGACCGATAATAACACAGATAATTGTTGCTAATAAGCCATGTGTGTTGTCGGCAAACGCTTGCTGGTATACAATTGTCAGCGGTTGATGAAATCATCACCGACGCGTTCCCTAGTTTAGCCCGTGTGTGGTGTGATATGCTCTGTCCGCACAACATCTATGCTCTGTCTACAGAAGAACAACATATATACTTATAATAGGACATGATTGCATAACCAAATTAAACATCTAATTATGTTATATCAGAAATACCAGAAATATTGCAAGGTTCAAATTCCAGCAGTACAAGGCCCAAATTCAAAGATTACAAGGTTCAAACTATTCTTACAAATCAAATTCATCTTCTTCAGAATCTGTTTCATGCATTATTTCTGCTAAAGGATCAGCCACCGAGAAGTCATATAGCGGCTTGATATAGTAACTTCTGAATAATCTGTCATATGAAGTTACAAAATGAAATTCAGCTTCTGCAGAGCCTTTTCCATTCAGCTGTAGACGCCTATGCTCTTTAGCAAACCATTCACTTCTGCGCACTAAATATAGGGCAAACCTCATTACCTTGAGCACCCTTGCTTTCTGAAGAAAGAACATGGCGAATTTAATTTCTGGTGTGGTGCCTCGGTACTCTTTAAAAGTAATTTCTGTGAGATGAAAATCAAGGCATTCAATGGGATTGTTATATTGCGCAACATTTTCCACTTTCGAGCCTGCTTGTATCTGCAAACGAAGACAACATATTAGTGCCTAGCTGCAGATTTGAACACTTCGGGCCTCTTTGATTTGCAGGATTTCCAAAATAGACGAATAGAGTGACATGCCATCTTCAGTCGTCCATGATTAACATCTCAAAAAATATATGTATTGAAATCCGCTAAATTTCCTTTAGAAATCATACTACATTAGCCATTGTAATCATGGATAAAGTAACAACAAATTGAACTTTGTTGTGGTTAACAATTAACAGGAAAGGAGCATCACCTCGATGTATAGCTTCTCCGTGCACAGAAAGCATCTAAGGAATCTAACAACTTCATCCAGATCAGGGCCGACAGATTGTAGTGCCAAGATCTTCACTATGCGCAGAGACGGTGTCAAGCTTGTGGGAATCATTTTCTGGATGACACGCGACCATAGATCAACAAAAATTAGATAAAATGTGATGTCCAATAATAAGAAGGAGAAGAAGAAGACTGTTGTACCAGAATGGATAATGATCCAGTAACAAGTTCGGAGAATTCAGCACACGAATAGCCCAACACTGTCAATTTCGGTGCGTCAATGACCCTGATTCTTGTTGGACCTACTTTATCAAGTACATACAATCTCTTGAGGAAAGGCGCATTCTCAATGACCATATCATGAAATACCTCAATTGACAGCCTGTTGTGGCACTAGCAATGCACATAAATCGTACGGACATTCGTCGAGGCGATGTGGAGGCTACTGAACCCATCCATCACCTGAAGACGAAGGTACTCGAGCACTGTACAACCACCGAGCAGGCGCTCAAAATCCTCCTTCGAGGTGTAGACGCCCATGAGCTTGAGGTGCTTCAGTTTAGGGAGATGAAGAGCGGGCGCGGCATCAATTTGGGGAAAAATGCACTGCCTGAACGTAGCGCGGCATAGCATGCGCGCAAGGCGGAGCGCGGACGGCGGCAGCGAGCGCGGATGTCCAGCATGAAAGCTGAGCTCCTCGAGCCGATCTAGGGATGGGGATAGGAACCAGTCGTGAAACCTAGCTTCGGCCTTGCAGTTGGAATGGAACTTGCCAATAGCAAGGCTTCTGACTGGCCTAAGATGCGTGGCGAGGATGTGGGACAGTCTGTCCAAGCGTTTGCACTCCCCGCTGCAGAGCTCGTCATCGTCGATGAGGTCCAGGGGTGGAGTGCCAGAGGGGGCGCCACCGCCGGGAGAGGATAGTGGTCTACATGCCAGATTTGATGGGGAGGAGGGATATGATGGTTACCAACATCTCGTGTGGGAGGTTGCTGATGAAGTCCATGCTCGCCGGAGGCTCTTGCGGTTCTGGCTCGACCCGCCCCAGGTTGTTGGCCAGCTCGTCCTCCATTTCAGTAGGCGACAATCCTCGGTGGCGGTTCTTGTAGATAAGAATGCAGGACTGTTGTACGTACCTTCCTGAGGCGGCTGAAACCAAAACCATCAATAAATTTTTGGCAGGGCTCGTGGCTCGGTTCCCGGTACAGTGAGCCTGCGCGACGGACTGCTTGTAGTCGTCCTGTCTATTCAAACAGCTGCCTACGGTAGTAAATGGTTAGTTGAACGCCCACAGCTGGAATAATACGACCATTTGCGATAATAACGTGGCAGCTATTTGTTCCAAAATGCCTAGAAAACTCAAATCATGTATAAAAAGGTAAAACAAAGCCTGAATAATTTCATATTTTTAGCACGACACTCCTATAGTTGCATGTTGCGTCTGTAAAACAAATCAAGGTGGGAAGAGATAGCATATGTCATTTCACACACAGAGGTGACACGTTCCCTCTCGGCACCATGAAGCTTCTTTAGAGAAGCTTCGGTTCGTAAAAAGTTTATACCAAAACTTATCCCAAATTGGACAATTTTTTTACCACAGCATGTTGGTGCCATGTCATAACACCATGCCAAGTTTCATGATTTTCAGGCGAGTTTTGGATTTATAGTAATTTTAAAACCAAGTTTCTCAATGTTTACAGCCGAGTCGACACCACCTTGGATAGGCTATTTCCTCATGGGTCCCAAATGTCAGAATCCAAATCTGTCACTACCATGCAACTTTTCTTATTAAGAATTACAGCCCATTTGGTGTGCTAGCTCAAAATAAGTTTGTAGGTGCTGGCGGGCGCTAAGCACTTGGGCTCTGTAATGAACAATGAGCTCAAGGAGCCCGCGAGAGTGATGTTCTTTCCCTATGTTGTAATTACTTATAATATTTCTGTCTTAATTAAATAAATGGCAAGCCATTGGCCTAGTTTGAAGTAAAATATGGGTCAAAGCCGAGTTGAAAAGGTCAACAATATCTAACTCTGGCATACACATGGTACAAAAGCACGAGGATTAATTGTTCATTAGGTTTAGACAAAACCAAGATTGAGCAGGGCAATAACATCTAACTACACCAAAGTTTTGGGCGGTCACAATCAAGTGGACCGGTCTGATCTATAAAATCAAGATCTTGGGCCAGAAAATCTACTGGTACATGATGATCACAAGTTGTTGTAAATAGAAGTCCAGTACATTCAGAAGCCCTTTTGTCCACCTGAAACTTCTTTTTATGTTGTTCAACATGTCCATCTGTGAGATTTTTTTTGTTAAAAACCTTAATCCTCATGGACAATAGTACCCTTGCATTCAACTTGAAGAATGTGACAAAGCTAGTGTTTGCATGGTTGGATGCATATTCTTCCAACGTTATTATCCTCAAACGAATGTCATGAGAACTGAGAAAATCCTGGTGCTTCTTCAGCCACTGATTGGTTATACCTTTTTGTCATGTGTTAGTGCCTAAATAGACGTGAAGATTGAACATAGTTAATGTCTAAAAAAGAGTATGTCGAAAGAGCGACAGCTGAACGGTTAATTCTACTACATTTTATATGGGCTTTCAATGTGTGTGAAATCATCACCTTTATATACAAATTATCCAGACATGGAAAGCATCGCAGCAAGACAATAATCATGTTCAGATCAAAACATCACATACCGATATATAAGGTCTTGACAGAATCCAGCACCATTGATAGGCTATCCATGGAGAAGCTCTTCATTGAGCATAGAACATAATATTAGTACCAAAAGTGTACTCCAAGATGATATAAAACTTATGCGCACAAATGAAAAATGCAGGTTATGATTACAAAAGTGTACATGATAATATACAGTACCTGAATAAGTGTGGAGCCAAACACCATCTTGAACCATTTAAACGGATCACGAATTACACCCAAGGTCTCCAGTTTAGGCGCAAAGACCACAGTTATTTGTGAAGGTGCATAACAAGAATCAAGGAGCAACCTTTGAAGTGAAGGGGCATCTTCGATGATGTGCTCATGTCCTTCAAAACAAATTCCAATGCTTACAAGGTGAGGCGACTTTATTTGGAGATAACGGATACGGATTTCTTTTCCAAAAACAAGCAGCAAGCGCTCTAGGGCAGGGCAGCTGGAGTGGATGATGCTGTGAAGTGAGGCCTCCGACAGATCAACCACCACAAGTGCAAGTTTTTTTAGTAGTGGGAGTCGAAGCATTTGTACCGGATTCTCTGCTAGATGGTACCGGGCGAAGGTGGCGGTGTGGAGAGAGGAGAAAAACCACGAGATGGACATCGGTGTTGAGGGCACAGATACATCGGTTTGTGGTATGTTATATTCGTAGTAATGGTAGAACTGAAGCTACTTGAGTTTTTGAATTGATGGGATGTCAGCCAGGCGTCAACCGTGCGGGGTATGTACAACAGGTAGCATGCCGGGATGCAGAGGCATTGAACGGAGCCCTGGTGGGAGGAGATGATGGCTCCGGGGAGTTCAGAATCATGATCGACAGATAGCTGGCGATAGTCGAGATTAAGAGGCACGACGCACCACAGAGTGCGCCACCAATATGCGAGGACTTGTGTGCGGAAGCCATTCTTAGTGGGGAGAAGGGAGATGATTTCCCCAAGGTGGCTTTTGGGAGATCGCTGATGCGGTCTGCCAAAGATTCTACGGGTTCCTCAGATCCAGGGGGCGTGGCTGCTTCTGCCCGCACTATTGGGTGCAGGACCTACAACCGGCGGTGCCGCTGACCAGAGCCTCATCTCTATACATACCAATCTGGAAAAAAAATGGCACAAACATATATGTAGGACATTCAAAATCAATTCTCAAGATCTGGAAGAAAAAATGGCACAATCATATGTGTAGGACATTCAAAATCAATTCTCAAAATCTGGCTACGAATTAGCATGAACGCTAACCCTAGTCGGACTATTAGCAAAAATCATTTGTACAAAACAAACAATTAATCACTAACCCTAGACGGATACCATTCAAAAAATCAATACACTACACGGATCTAACAAAACTTTCTCTGATTTCATGGACTAAGAGAACATTACCATAGGATTTCTATTCCAAAAAAAGAAAGGGGGGAGGGGGGCAGGAGTAATCAGAGAAAACACATGATATATTTTCCGCAAAAATGGGTATAGTTGACTGACTAATTTTCCGTCGGAGTCGGAGTCATTGCCGAAGTTGTTGTGGACCTCCGACTCCGGCTTGGGAGGCACGGCGGCGGCGACGACGTCAAGGTCGCGTTGCTGCCCGTGTGAGACCTCGGTGGCGGCGACAGCAACCTCTGTTCCCAGCTTCACGCATTGCGCGGGTGCTTCACCAGCCCTGTCGTCGCCACTCCCTCCCATGGTCTACTTCGGCGACATCCTCATACACTCCAGATGGCGGTGACCACTATGGACAGGGGATGCAGCCGCCTATTAAGACCAGCATCTCGGGCGCGCCTTTAATATGGAGCGGTGGGAGCGAGGCAGGCGGCGGTTAAAGGGGTGGCTTGCCTCCTGGTGAGCCTGCGCAGCGGACTGCAGGCATGCCTACTATCATTTCACACAACTACTAGCATGCCTCCCAGTGACACTGTGCAGCGAACATGCGCACGCCTCCCAGTCTGCCTGTGCGGCGGACTGCTCTCGTACATACCGTCAACTCATGCCTGATCGCACGACACACGGGACGCGTGGCGGCACGTATATTGTTTTTCTTTTTTTGTGATTAATTCTGCCGCTTTATTGCTTAACCTAAGCATGTCATGTACATTGTTGGTCTAACGCCCACTATTCATATAAAATAATCCGTTTGTGATATTGGTTGCCAATTATTAATAATCTCCCATTTGTAAGAAGATTATATCAAAACTTGTCTCAAATTTGACCAAAAAAATACAATATCACAGTCTATTGGTGTCCATATGACACCACGATAAGTTTCATGAATTTCAACTTAGTTTTGGATTTACTAGATTTTAAAAATCAAGATTCTCAATGTTTGAAATTTCTTGCATGGGGAAACATGCACCCAGGGACACACATATGATTTCCAATCCATTTTCATGCACTATCACATGTGCATGTAGCTCAAATTTTATTTTTGCACATTAAATCCCTAGGAAATCAATCAATGTATAAAAATGGCCAAATGATCTCTGAATTTTTTTTTCAAATTTTAACACGACACTCCTTTGGTCACATGTTCATTGTAGAAAAAGTTTGACATGCCTTGAAGTGGCGGTGGTGGTGCGGTGTGTGTGGGGGGTGGGGGTCCGGCAGTACACTACGAGTCATGAGCCACCGTGTGGGATTGATCATTTTGTGAGGCAGGTGCCACATCAAAGTCGTTAATTGGTTATTTATAACATTACACAACCCTTTCATACATACATGTTCAGGCCACATGCATGCATTGGTGGTCCTTGGACACTCCCTCGTGCGGTTATCAACTATGTGCCCATTCGTTAGCCCGTGAAGGTTATCAGTTTTCACCAACAGTGAGGCATTTGACCAAATGTGGATTCATCTTGGCATGTGTTATGGTATGGATCATGGTGACATTCCAGATCAAAGTTCGAGCGCACATGCGTACACATGAGTCCCTCCCACCGGCTCGAAATGAGGGGGACTACGCGTGGTGAACCTCTCTGTGGTGCGCTTCCGGTTTGCGAAGCATGTGCCATATAAAAGTTGTGGATTGGGCACACCTCTTTGGGCCACATCACGCGGTGGTTGTCCTAGGACACTCACTCGCATGTGACGCTCTCTGTAGGCCCGCGAGGTCGTCGTCTATCACTTTGACCTATAGAGAGAGAGAGGTTAATTTGACCAACAAGGATGATTCTTTTTTGGTTTGTGTTATGTACAGTAGGAGTATATAGTACGCGTCGAAGAGGGGGAGCAACATATACTACGCATCATGAACCTCGCACTGTGTGGGGACTTTCCGGTTTCCGAGGTAGGTGCCACATCAAAGTTGTGCATTGGGTATTCAAACATCACACAACACCTCTTTGGGCCACACGCAGGCGGTGTTTGCCCTACAGGACACTCACTCGCGTGCGACGCTTCCATCAGTAGGCCCATGAGGTCATCCTTTATCACTTTGACCTAACGAGAGAGGTTAATTTGACCAACAAGGAGGATTCTTTTTGGTTTGTGTTATGGTAGGAGTATATAGTACGCGTCGAAGAGGGGGGAGGGGACCAGCACATACTACGCGTCATGAACCTCGCTCTGTGTGAAGACTTTTCAGTTTCCGAGGTAGTTGCTACATCAAAGTTGTGCATTGGGTATTCAAACATCACAGAAATACCTCTTTGGACCACATGCAGATGATGGTTGTCCAATAGGACACTCACTCGCGTGTGATGCTTCCCTCCGTGGGCCCGCGAGGTCGTCGTCCATCACTTTGACCCAATGAGAGAGGTTAATTTGATGAACAAGGAAGATTGTTTTCGTGTTGTGTTATGGTAGGAGTATATAGTACGCGTCGAAGAGGAGGGAGGGGACCAGCATATACTACGCGTCATGAACCTCACTCCGTGTGGGGACTTTATGGTTTCTGAGGCAAGTGCCACATCAAAGTTGTGCATTAGGTATTCAAACATCACAACCACACACATCCATACATATGTTTGGCCCACATGTAAGCGATGGCGGTTGTCCTCTGGCACTCACTCACACGGTTATCGGTGATGCTTCCATCTGTGGGGCCCGCTTGGTCCATCACATTGCTCGACAGCTAGAGAGGTTAATTTGACTTAGGAGGGGATTAATTTTTGGTTTGTCTTACGGTATAGGTCATGTTGTGAGATTACATAATATACTTTGAGCGCATGTGTATGCATGAATCCCTCCCACCGGATGGAAGTGGGGGCAGGGGGACAAGCACACAACGCGTCATGAACCTCGCTCTGTGTGGGGACTTTGCGATTTTCCACGCATGCGCCACATCAATGTTGTGCATTGGGTATTCAGACATATGCATGCATCACGCACCTCCATACATATGTTTGGGACACATGCATGCAGTGGTTTTCTTCGGACACTCTCCCTGGCTTGGTGATCTACGGCAAGCCTATGTATTCGTGGGGCCGCCTGGACATCCATCACTTCGATCGACAACGAGAGAGGTTACCAGGGTGGATTGTTCTTCTCTGGTTCATGTTACCGTATAATAGGTCGATCATGGTGAGATTCCAGACCTAAGTTTGAGTGCATGCACATGCATGAATCCCTCTCACCAGCTTGAAGTGGGGTGACATACAAACATATATACTATGTGTCGTGAACCCTCGCGCCGTGTGGGGACTTTCCAGTTCCAAAGCACGATGCCACATCAAAGTTGTGCATTGGGTATTCAAACACCACACAACACTTCCATACATATGTTTGGGCCACATGCACACAGTGGTTTTTTCTTTGGGCACTCCCTCGCATGGTTATCGATGACAAGCTAGCCCATTTGTGGGGCCGCGTGGACATCCATCACTTTAACCAACAACGAGAGAGGTTATACGACCAAGGTGGATTCTTCTTGGTCCGTGTTATAGTACGTCTTGGTGAGATGCCCTCTCCCACCGAATCAGAGTGTGTGTGGGGGGCACTACTTGGCACTTCCTGAACCTCCATGGGGTCGGGGATGTCCGGTTAATTTGCGAGGCACATGTGCCACATAAAAATTGTGAATTGGGTATTTAAATATCACACCACACCCTTTTCATACATATATTTGGGCCACCCACAGGTGGTTCATATGTGGTCTCAACCATCTCGCGCCACAAGCAGACATTTGTGAGCCCGCACACGGTCAACCTTTGACCAGAATCAAAGGGTGAGATTTTCTATTACGGTAGGTTTTCTGTTACGGTAGGGTGAGATTTCATACCTAGCTATTTGGGGGCATGCATTCATATCTTGGACTCCCCTCCCGCCGACACGAAGTGGGGGGGGTGGCGAACTAGCACTAATGTGCACTTTGTGAGACAGGTGCCACATCAAAGTTGTGCATTGGGTATTTGAACATCAAACCACCCTTTTCATACATATATTTGATCCACATGCAAGTGTGTTCATGTTCTGACCCTTTCCCACATTTTATTTTGCCAAATTTATAAACAGCAGACGAGTCGAATGCAACAACCGTCTACGATTGGGATGCAACAGACACGGTTCCCTCAGACTACCCGTGTGCAATGCCCGTGCCCCCGTCACTCACATCATCATAGCAGATTGGGCTCCACGAGGCTTCCCTCCCAATCTAAAAAATATCTACCTGCCTGGAGGGTTTTTCTGTTTGATAGCACATGATTACTATGTTTCGACCATTTGCGATGTTTGTTGCTCCCGCTCTAAAAAATATCTACCCGCCTGGAGGGTTTTTCTGTTTGATAGCACATGATTATTATGTTTCGACCGTGTGGGATGTTTGTTGCTCCATCTCTCGCATGCTTCCCTCACAATCTCGAAAATATCTACCTTCCTGGAGAGTTTTTCTGTTTGATAGCACACGATTATTATGTGTGGCTGTGTGTGATGTCTGTTACTCCCGCTCTGCTTCAATCCCTTGATCCAAATTTTCAGTAGCCCCGGCATTTTACTCTCGCCCGTATCCCTCGCAATCTCAAAAATATTTGCTCGCCTAGAGGGTGTTTCTGTTTGATAGCACACGATTATTATGTTTTGACCGTGTGCGATTTGTCACTCTCGCTCTCCTTCAATCCCTTGATCCAAATTTTCAGTAGCCCCGACATTTTACTCCCACCTAGTAAAATTTTCAGCAGCCGCGGCATTTCCTCAAAAACCACCTTGGCCTCCTCCACACACACACCACAAAACCTCCGCTCACACACACACACCACCCCTCCCTCGCTCGAAACCCTAGCTAGGTCACCGCCACCGCCGCCGCTGGCGGTGGGCCGCCTCCATCGTCAACCTCTGTCGTTCTGCCCGTGTAGGTTACCCACCGATCTACATACCCTTGTCGCCCTGAGTTTCTTAGATGACGCCTGCAAAATGCCCCCTTTTCCATAGATCCCCATCCCCCTCCCCCACTCCAGAGTGTCGCAGCCTAATACTGGCTACGCTTCCCAGGGAGCTCGAGGAGTGAATGGCCCAAAAGAGGTTTATCACGGCCTCTTCCCCCAATGTTGGCAAGATGGCCGCCGAGGAAACTGACAATGATGACTAGCCGTAGGCTTTCAATCAGTGGGCTAGAGTATTCTGATATGTCACGGACGCCGGCTACGACATCGAGGTCGTTGAAAGTGATTGCCTGACGTGGGCTATGTCACAGGTTAAGTTGCCCACCCCCAACCCCTCGGGTTCAACCACCGTCGATCTCATCGATGGACCTGCCGCTGATCTCCTCTGGCTTTTTGTAAACAATTGGCCATCCTTCATTGCCATGGTGCCCCTTTTGTCATTTCTGAAGGACACATTCTGCGATGCTGGCTTGGGATCCTTAGTTGCCAAGTTAGACCTCATCGACAGCGACCACGAGGAGGGCACCATCTTCGGCTCTTCCAAGGGGAAAGAGCACATCTGCAACATCAGGGAGGGCACCCTACAGGTGTACTGTAACAAGGGGGAGGAGCCCATCTGCGACAACATGGAACGCACATAGAGTCCGTGCTCTTCCAATGGGAAGGAGCCCATCTGTGACAAGTGTGGAAACCCATGATTTGTTTTGGCGTGCCTCTTCATAGGGGAATCCCATGATTTGTTTTGTCAAACCCCTTTTGTAGTGAGAATATGTCCAGCTTTAATTGCTATATTTGGTTGTTGGCAGTATGCCTTGTTTATTTCAGTTATTCACAATGTGATGCTCTATATGTGCAAGTATTTACTATGCAGTACAATTTCATTAATACCATTTCAACGACCATATTTGTTTCCTGTTAAGCCTGGTGTAGGTAATACGCCCCCTCTTTTTTCACATTGTGATGTTCAATTATACAATTTGATGTTTAAGCACAAGCTACGTTCTATGCAATTTGAACAATACCACTATGAATGACTATATTTGCTTGTTGTTAAGCCTGTTATAGCTAGCATATGCCTCTTCTAATGGTTTTTGGTTTTTCGGTTGTTTGTAGTTAGCATATGTCCAGTTTCAATTGCTATCTTTGGTTGTTCATAGTACGCCTTGTTTATTTAAGTTATTCACAGTGTGATGTTCTATATGTGCAAGTATGAACCGTGTTGTTCAATTTCATCAATACCAGTTTCAACAATAACACTATGAATGACGATATTTGGTTGTTGTTAAGCATGTTGTAGTTAACAAGCTTTTCCATTTTTATTTAACAATAACTAGTGTACTTAGACCTGCACAATACCAAATTGAATCACTATATTTGCTTGTTTTTAAATGTTAGGCCTGTTGCAGTTAACACACCTTTCCACTTCTTGTTTTGCTTAATTAGCGTGCTTAAACCTGCACACTGAAGCTATCATTTGGAGATCATGTCGGCTACCATGGATATATTTGGTTGATGTTTAGCCTGTTGTGCTTCACATGCCTTTAGATGTAATTACACAGGACAATATTGAGAACAACTGTTGTTTTCCATCCAGTTTAGTTTCATCCCATGGCTTATATGTACTCACTATTCAGGATATCGGTAGCTGGTACCATATAGGCCGGGGGATGATAAGGGAGTAATCGGTGAGTTGGACATTTAACTGAATATATCTATAACCCATTTATCGGTAGGTTAACTAGGGCCATATCTAATATATCTAAGGCTACATAGCAACATGCATTGTACTGACTGTCTGATGATGTCTAGATATGCAATCCTAGGCTACATAGCAACAAGGAAGAGTGTTACCTTAATGTTCTGATGATGTCTAGATATACATAGAAGAGCAGCAACAACAACACCGCAACAGTTAACAGGAGTTAATCGGCCGATATTTGTAACAATGTAATAAACTCCCTCCGCCTCATAATATAAGATGTTAATTCATCCAATATGTGAGTATATTGGATGTAATAAGATCTTATATAATGGGACGGAGGGAGTGTTGTACTATATCATTGTGTGATTGTTGTTTAGCTTCTAATATTAACTTGGTGCTTTTACGTACATATGTCATTGGTAAAGATCCGTGCTTTGACCCTTTTTGCATATGGGGCAATGAGATATTCATGAACCAGCATCAAATGAGAAAACTGATAAAGATTGTTAGTAAAGTGGGTCAAAAGATGGCAATTAAACTATTTGTTTACACTTTATCCAAGACAACAGTGAACTGCAAGATAGTAAGTAAGAACTCTGCAGCCTTCATTTTACTGCCCATAATGAGTTGTATTAGATGACAACGTCTGAATCTTTTTCCTTTGCAGTGGTTCCCAAAGTAGCTTACTCAAGATTACCTCAAACTACATGATTGGTGGGCACGCAAAGGTTAAAGTATTTCTACCAGAACACAATGACTATCTAGATGTCCTCATGAAGACAGTGAAGGATGGGCGGTCGGCCATCACAAGGGGTTGTACTAGAGTCGTGCGTGCCTTCTACATGGAGGATGAAATAATATGGGCATTCGCTTCACCTTGTTCAGCAAGCAGAATGTCTTTCGCCTCTTTCTTTACTGTCTTTAATACAAGTATACAACCCTGGTTCATCATTCTTTATTCGGTGCTTATGTAATTCTTGAACATATGTACCTGTGAATTGAATAATGCATTGGTTGTTGAACCTGATGGATATGAATAAAGTTATAGCCTACTTTCAAATTCATATTCAAATTCCATACAATTTTAAATAGCAATGAGTAAATTAGGGTGAAGGTATGCTCTGCAGGTCAATACGGCGCACACGGTCTGTAGAGGCACAAGATGTAGGGTCGAACCCTAGGGGGCGATCTTTCATGATTTGGAGGGGGATTCCAGAAGAACACGATGAACACACAAGAGGAAAACACTCAAATCAACTAGATGCAATCACATGTGCTAGATCCAAACACACGAAGAGGTAACAAAGATCCAAGGACAACAAAGTAGGATACAAAGGTAACTAGTTCATCCCAATCCTATGAGGAAAGAGGTCTTGAATCCATGAAGGATCTTCCCACAAGGGGGTCTTGAATCCACTTGGGGGATCTTCTCCTAGGAGGCCTTGGTCTCCAATGGAGTAGGGGTACAAGTGGATGAGCAAAGATCTATCTCTAACATGAGCTATCACAATGCTAACCCTAAAACATAGGAGGAGGAGGAGTATATATAGTCTAGGGGGTGAAGGACATGGGCTTCGACCCAAATCATGCACGCAGGCATTGTCCGGATGATCCGTGTGTTGGTCAGGATGATCCACACTTCGATGGTCCGGATGATCTGGGTCGATGTCCGGATGGTCTGGACGTGTCATGCAGGCTATGGGAGGTCCGGTTGTTCGGGTTCTGGTCCGGCCGTCCGGGTCCGTCCGAATGATCCGGGCTGGGGTCCGGATGATCCGGCTTCGCTTGGAGGCTTGTTGTAGTCTTTGGGCTTTGTAGCCGGATTGTTCGGGACAGGGTCCTAATCGTCTAGGCACCGTCCGGGTCATCTGGGCGCCGGTCCGGATCATCCGGTCAAGCTCTATTTTGCTCCATTTCTTCTCCATCTTCGCGTATGGCTTTCTCCCTCGATCATACTTGCTCCTTAGCTTCTCCATGGCTGGACCCTTGGTACCTGTGTATGCAAAGTGTCTCCACTTGAGGTAGTAGCCATGTATCATGTGATTCGAAAGGGAGTTGCGATAAGAGATTCAAAAGGGAGTTGCGAGAGGAGAGATGTCACCTCGGTCTCGAGAGCTCTTGCACGTGCACGTGTCATTGGTCCACTTGGCACTTGGGGAGACGAAGGTAGGTCCATGGGGATGACCTTGCGATGCTCCACATCATCTCCTCCCCCCTTAGGAAAGATCCGACCTTGGATCGAAATCCTCATCACCATGGAAGGGAGATAGGTCTATGACGTTGAAGATGTCACTCATGTTGTACTTGTTACATGGGATGTCGATCTTGTATGCATTGTTGTTGTAGCGTTCTAGAACCTTGAAGGGTCCTACGGCTCGAGGTAGTATCTTGGACTTGCGTTCGTTGGGGAAGTGGTCCTTGCGAAGGTGTAACCACACGAGGTCTCTAATGTTGAATATCATGGGTTGCTTGTTGATGTTGAGCTTGGTCATTAGGCGTTGCACTTGGCACTCGATTATTTGCCTTGTATCTTCATGCACCTTCTTGAGATAGCTTGCGCGTGCACTCGTGTCCATGTTGATGCGCTCTTGTAGTGGTAGCGGTAGAATGTCCAATGGTGACAATGGATTGAATCCATAGACGACCTCGAAGGGGGACTTTCCAGTACTAGAGTGTCTTGCTCGATTGTAGGCGTACACGGCGATGGGCAAGCATTCCTCCCACTCCATGATGTTCTTCTTGATCAACACGTGTAGGAGAGTAGATAGCCTCCAGTTTGTGACCTTCATTTGGCCATCGGTTTGTGGATGGTATGCAGATGAGAAGAGTAGCTTGATTCTGATCTTGGCGCATAGGGTCTTCCAAAAGTAGCTAAGTAACTTGACGTCGCAGTCCGACATTATAGTTTTGGGCACTCCATGTAGACGCAAGATTTCCCTACAAAGGAGATTTGCAACATGTGAAGCATCGTCTATCTTGTTGCATGGAATAAAGTGTGCCATCTTAGAGAAACGGTCCACAACAAAAAATACCGAATCCTTTCTGTTTTGAGTCCTAGGCAAACCAAGCACAAAGTCCATACTAAAATCTTCCCATGGGTGACATGGAATAGGAAGTGGCATATAGAGACCATGGGGTTGAGCTTTAGACTTAGCTTTGCAACATGTAGAGCATCGGTTGGTGTAGCGGGAGACGTCACGAAACATCTTGGGCCAATAGTAGCTCTTGGAGAGCATAGTGAATGTCTTGTCTCGTCCAAAGTGTCCCACAAGTCCTCCTCCATGAGCCTCTTGCAAAAGTAACAATCGAAGAGAATACTCGGGTATACAAAGCTTGTTAGCTTGCATTAGATAATCATCCTTGATATAATATCTCTCCCAAGATGTATGCGTCAAGCATTTGGAATAAGGAATAGCAAAAGTAGGATCATGCACATACAAGTCTTTGATGTGCTCAAATCCAATGACATTCAATTCAAGTTGAGTTACAAGCATGCATTTGCGGGAAAGGGCGTCCGCCACAACATTTTCCTTACCTTTGATGTACTCGATCACATAAGGAAAAGACTCAATGAACTCACTCCATTTAGCATGTCGCTTATTCAATTTTGTTTGACCCTTAAGGTATTTATGCGTCTCATGATCCGTATGGATGATAAATTCACGAGGGCGAAGGTAATGTTCCCACACATGCAAGACTCTCACTAAAGGATACAACTCTTTGCATAAATGGGGTAGTTAAGTTGCGCTCCGGAAAGTTTCTCGCTAAAGTAAGTTATTAGGCGCTTCTCTTGCATCAACACACCTCCTATGCCATTACCACTAGCATCGCAATGCACTTCGGAAGTTTTATCAAAATTGGGCAATGCAAGCAATCGAGCATGTGTATGCAAATTCTTAAGCTCATGAAATGCGGTATCTTGGGATGGTCCCCAAAAAAATGATGCATTCTTCTTGCTCAAGGCATGCAATGGTGATGCAATAGTGCTAAAGTCCTCAATGAATCTATGGTAGGAACTGGCTAAACCAAGGAAGCTACGCACTTGTTGCAAGTTGGTTGGTTGTGGCCAATTTTTAATAGCATGAATTTTAGCTTCATCGACATGAACACCCTTAGAAGACACAACAAAGCCCAAGAAAACAAGCTTGTCAACACCAAATGTGCATTTCTCCATATTAGCCTAAAGTCGCTCATTTCGAATAGTTTGCAAAACATCCCTAAGATGCGTGACATGATCTTCTAGAGATTCGCTAAACACAAGTATATCGTCAAAGTAGACCACAACAGATATGCCAATGTATTTGCGAAGAACATAATGCATCACATGCATGAAAGTGTCGGCTGCTTCGGATAAGCCCATAGGCATGACCAACCGCTCATACAAGCCAAACTTGGGTTTAAAAGCAGTTTTCCATTCATCACCCTTTTGAATGCGAATTTGTTAATAGCCACTTTTAAGATCAATTTTATAGAAAATTGTGGCTCCGCTGAGCTCATCTAGCATATCGTCAAGGCGTGGAATGGGATGCCTATAGCGAACAGTGATAGCACTTATGGGATGGCAACCATAACACATGCGAAAACTACCATCTTTATTAGGCATAAGAATAACCAGAACGACACAAGGACTTAGGCTCTCACGTACGTGTCCATTGTCAATGCGGTGTTGTACTTGCCTTTGTATTTCCTTGTTTTCTTCGAGGTTGACGGGGTATGGTGCCTTGTTCGGTAAAGGTGCACCGGGGATGAGGTCGATGCGGTGTTCGATGCCTCGTAGTGGAGGTTGACCTGGAGGTAGCTCATCGGGGAATACGTCCTTGAAATCCTGCAACAAACGAGACAACACTAAAGGTAGATGGTGAGAGGTGTTAGTCCGTGCCGCTTCATCCTCACATACTAGGACATAGTGTATGACACTAGATGGGTTTTCACACACTTCTCCCATGTCTCTTTTGGTAGCTAAAAGCACTAAGTTTTTCTTGTCGCTCATCATGGAGGCACTCATTTTGGGCTTGTGGCACTCACTCTCTTTTTGGTGGCTCACTCTCTCACTATTCTCTCCATGATGGGTGGATGCTTGCTTGTCAGCGATTACTTGACTTTGCGACATGGGTCGTAGCACGTACTCATGTCCCTTCATCTTGAAGCTATAGTGTTTGTTCGCCCATTATGGATGACGCCGTGGTCGAATTGCCAAGGTCGTCCAAGTAGAAGATGGCAAACGGACATGGGAACCACATCACACTCCAATGTGTCTTCGTATGCTCCAATCTTTAAGGAGACTTGGACGGTGTGCTCCACTTGAATGGTACCGGAGTCGCTAAGCCATTAGACCTTGTAGGGATGAGGATGCTTCATCTTAACTAATTGTATCTTGGAACATAGCTCTTCACTTGCCAAATTATGGCAACTTCCTCTGTCAATGATGACCTTCACGGAACATCCATTGATGCCCACTTTGGTGTGGAAGATGTGGCAACGTTGGTCTTCGTCTTGTTGGTGTTGTAAGTGTCAAGATCTTGGAGAAAACAAGAGAGGGGCTCGAATCATTGTCACAAAAGACTTGATCGTCTTCATCTTCATTCACTTGATGGTGCATGGCCACGTGCTCAAGGGCTTCCATTTCTTCCTCACTCATGGAGTCATAGGTTCCTTCGTCGTTGGCGATCATGGTGCGCCGAGTGGGGCACTCAAATGTCTTGTGGCCTCAGCCTTGACATGTGAAGCATTTGATGAAGCTCATCTTGACAGTCTCATCCATTGGAGTAGGTGTTGAGGAAGCTCTTGGCTTGAAGTTGCTTGTAGTAGGAGGACGACTTGAAGGTGTCAAAGTTTTCTTGTAACTTGACTTGTCGCCATTGCTAGGTGATGCTTCCGTCGAGGTAGATGGCATTGTAGTTGTTGAAACTTGATTGTATGAACCATAGGTCTTGGAATAGTACTTAGCATACTTGTAATCATCTTGCACTTGTCGCTCTCCCTTGTTAGCTTGGTGCACTAGCTTGAGGAGGTTCGTGTATGGTTGGAAGTCCGCAATCTTCTTGACGGGGTGATTGAGTCCATTCAAGAATCGTGCCATGGTTTGCTCCTCATATTCCGTGACATTGGCTCGGATCATGGCAATTTCCATTTCCTTGTAATACTCTTCAACAGACTTGGTGCCTTGCTTGAGGATTTGCAACTTCTTGAAGAGGCCGCGGCTATAGTATGTGGGTACAAAGCGCGCTCGCATGACATCCTTCATTTGGTTCCATGTTGTGATGGGTGGTTCACCCTTTGCTTCTCACCGCTCAGTGACTTGCTCCCACCAAATGAGGACATAATCTTGGAACTCAAGAGATGCCATTGCGGTCTTCTTTTCTTCTTCATAGTTGTGTAAGAGAAAGATCTTGTCAACTTTCAATGCCCATGAAAGGTAGTCTCCGGGATCGTTGCTTCCAGAGAACTTAGGCATGGTGAACTTGAGCTTGTCGTAGCATTGCTCTTCATTATGTTGGTGGTCATGGCGATGACGCTCTTGTCTTGGAGGAGGGTCTTGAATCACTTGCTCCTCGTGCTCCTCTTGATGAACTTGCCGTTAAGGGCGTGGAATTCTTGCATTGTTCCTCATCTCGTAGTGCTCCTCAAGGCGGGTGGCTTCTTCTTGTCGCTCTCATCGGAGGGCCTATTCTTGTAGACGTACTTCGCGGTTGCACTCATTGATGGCTTGAGTGGCGTCTCGTAGGGCATGTTGAGCTTCTAGTGCTTGTTCCTCGCAGCGTTGTCATTCTTGTTCTAGGGCATCGCCATCTTGGTTTTCCTGTTCTTGGCATCTTGGAGCTTGCTCTTGGACTGTAGGATCATTAGCTTGACGACAAAGTCATTCACGTTCCCGGAGGCGGTCTTGTAAACCATTGCCATGAAATAGGTTTTGTGGAGCTTGATGATCTTCATGGTCTTGAAGATGATGCGAACGAACTCGGGAAAGGCTTGCATCCGTAGAAGATTCCAAAGAATGTCGACTTGAGTGGCGTCATCTTGATGATGACGAAGTCGTAGAAGAACCGTTGACCATCAAGGCACGAAACTCCTCCATTTGAGTAGACATCCTAGCGTCAAGCTCTTCCAAGTGGGTGGAAAGCTTGTTGTCGAAGTAGTCTCTTGTACATAGCTCGGATTGTCGTAAGTCGGTAGCGAGTAGGTCGATGCGCTCGCTCAATGCTTCATTCTCTTGATGCAAAGCTCTTTGCGTGCCGAAGAGGTGATTCTTGGTGATGTAGTGGTTCGGGTCCTCTTCTTGCTCGATGAAGAGTGGATTCAAATATGTACTTTGCCTATCATCTCAAGAAAATATGTGAGTGGAAGAAAGGAAGAGCTAGACCAAATGTACCTTATCCGATGTTGAAGATGGAAATAGCACAATTGGTACCGGATCTTGTCGATTCTCACACCTACACAAGTAAAGCTTTTTGAGTAGCTTCGCGAGGATGGTGGCACAAAATTTATGCAATTGTTAGCAAGATTCAATAATGTTGAAAATTATTAACAAATTTGCAAGTGCAACAAGTAGACCAATGGCAAAATGTGGCACACGAAAACACACACACGGATAGAGAAATGGGGTCATGCAACCAAGGAATGAGCTCAAAATGTGGAATCCATGGAAAATGCTCTTGTTGCACAACACTAGAGAGACGCTAGCACGATTGCTCATTAGGCGGATACGAGACTTGTGCACAACCTATAGGAGACAAAATGTATCGACTTTCTATCCCAAGTATGCTATGTATGATAGTTCCCGTTGTTTCTCACACGATGATCCAAGATGATCAATGATATTATGATATGCAATGTGACGATGCTATGGCTATTGCTTACAAGATCTTTGTTTTCTCTTTGCTTAAAAGCTTTTCATTCTTTATCTTTTGATATCTTTCTTTGGCCACTTTTGCAAAAAAATTGAACCAAGGTAGCAATGATGTATATGCGGGAACAATTGATAACACAAGAGATGATACGATGATGTATGCACTTATACCAAGATGATATACATGATGGAAGGTGTAGATCGATGATCACTAATGTGCACAAGTAACATTTCCCGGCAATACTCAAATGGCTAGACTCGATGGAAAGTGACGCAAAATGGGCTCGGGGTTAACAATGCAATGGCAAGGGAGAATATACGAGGATGTTGTCTAGGTTACCGCCCTTGCTTACGGTTGATGGTGTCAAAATGGTGAAGTGGTTGTAGTTGATGTCGAGTCCGTGGCAATGATGAGTGGCAATGATGTCGGTGTTGAACCATCCCTAAGTAGCCGAAACACGTTAGGAAACGGAGACCGCAACTCAAATTCTCAAAACAAATGTCAAATGGTGGTAGCGGAAAGCAATGATGTGGCTGGGTATATCAACAAGGTTGCAGAAGTGGAATGGTGGTGGTCAGGGATGGGTATGCAAAAATATGGCGGTGGCTGAAATTTTCAGAAGAAAATTTAGTTCTGTCAATGGAAGCCGGATGATTCGGGTGGAGGTCCAGTTAACCTGGGCTAGTCCGAATGATCCAGGTGTCTGTCCACATCATCCGGGCAGGTCAACAGCTCGGGCTCGGGCTCGGATGAACTCGAAAATCATGGGGAAAAGAAAATTTGGCGATTTTGGGTGGATTTCACGGTGGAGATGGTGGGGGAAAGATAGATCCACTTGCAACACAATGAATCCATGAATCAAATTCAACAAAACTTCATCAAACCAACAAATCACAAAAAAATTGGTATGGCTATTTTTGTGGGGATTTTCTAAATTGAACAAAAACACACAAAATTAGGCTAGAAAACGAGAGTAGGGACTCCAAATTCATGATCAACCATGGCTCATGATAACAAGATGATGTAGGGTGGAACACTAGGGGTTGATCTTTCACGATTTGGAGGGGGACGAAGAACACGATGAACACACAAGAGGAAAACACTCAAATCAACTAGATCCAATCACACATGTGCTAGATCCAAACACACAAAGAGGTAACAAAGATCCAAGGACAAGAAAGGAGGATACAAAGGTAACTAGTTCATCCCAATCCTATGAGGAAAGAGGTCTTGAATCCATGAAGGATCTTCCCACAAGGGGGTCTTGAATCCACTTGGGGATCTTCTCCTAGGAGGCCTTGGTTTCCAATGGAGTAGGGGTACAAGTGGATGAGCAAAGCTCTATCTATAACATGAGCTATCACAATGCTAACCCTAAAACATAGGAGGAGGAGGAGTATATATAGTCGTGGAGGCTGCGGGAGGTCCATTTCTCCGGGTTCTGGTCCGGACGTCCGGGTCCGTCCGGATGATCCGGGCTGGGGGTTGAATGATCCGGCTTCGCTTGGAGGCGTGTTGTAGTCTTCGGGCTCTGTAGCCGGATCATCCGATCCAGGGGGCCGGATCATCTGGGCACCGTCCGGATCATCAGGGTCCCGGTCCGGATCATCCGGGCAAGCTCTGTCTTTCTTCGGTTCTTCTCCGTCTTCGCGTATGGCTTTCTCCCTCAATCGTACTTGCTCCTTAGCTTCTCCATGGCTGGTCCATTGGTACCTGAGTATGCAAAGTGTCTCCGCTTGAGGTAGTAGCCATGTCTCATGTGATTTGAAAGGGAGTTGTGAGAGGAGAGATGTCACCTCGGTCTCGAGAGCTCTTGCCTGTGCATGTGTCATCGGTCCTCTTGGCACTTGGGGAGACGAAGGTAAGTCCATGGGGATGACCTTGGGATGGTCCGCATCACACAACGTGTGTGATATACCTCATAATCCGACACGTCCCATAGAGAGAAATCGTGTGCGACCATGCACACAATTGCCGTTTGCAAAACGTGTGTGATGTCAAACAATATCAGAAATGGTGCGAGCAAACTAACTATTTGTGATAGTCGCCTTATCGTACATGTTTTACAATCATGAACTATTTTTTATTCATACGCATCGTAAACGTTGCACCATAGAATAACGTGTACGATAGTTATCCAATTTGACACTCGTACAGCAATCGGACATTTTGTAAACACATCTGACGTACGTAAGATGATTAACTTATCTTCTTAATTATGTAATCGCATATGTTTTGGGAAAAGTGATGTGTGTGATCATCTCCTTATCTTTCATGTTTTACGATCATGAACTATTTGTGATGGGGCGCGCATCAGAAACGTTGCACCACAGAATCCCGAGTGCGATGGTAATGCGAGCACACACAAGTAGCAAGGATGGAGCATTTGGGATATTCGATATATCACAAATAGTTGTGTGACGAATCGCATTTGGGATAGATGTGGGCATCGCATATGCTTAGTTCTAGAAAATGTATGCATTCCTACTCCCTATTCCCGACGGTTTTTGGGTCGTGTGAGAAGGAACCCCCTATCGCACACACAGGCAAGGCGACGGTTTAAAATTCTGTCACGGAAAGGGGTTAAAAATCATTTGTATAGCAGATTGTTGCACCAGTGGTAAGGTTCTTCTAAAATCCAAAGGAGATGAGGTCTTGATGATAGTATTCTCCAAGAGGAGGTCATGGTATCCACTTGGGGATCTTCTCCTAGGAGGTCCTGATCTCCAAGAGGAGGGGTAGATGAGAAACGTTCTCTCTAGATAATCTCATATAGTTTTCTAACCCTACCTAGGAGGAGGAGGGGTCCTATATATTGTCTTGGACAGAATAAGAGAGGAGGAGAGGGTTACATGGGCCTCTGGCCCAGCTGTGCGTGCACAGGTGCCGGATGTCCATGCTGGGGGCCAGGTGTCTAGCGGCTCATGAGGCGTCGGATGTCCGGCCCTGGGATTGGTCCAGTTTTGGAAGGCTTCGGGTGTCCTCGGGCCGGATATCCGGGCGGAGGCTGAATGTCCGAGGCGGTCGGGCCAGATGTCCGGGGCGGGGCCGAATGTCCGGCTCCTCGAGCTTTTCCAGCGCTGTTCTGCTGCTGCTGTTGTCCTGGGGGCGCCGAATATCCGGGCAGGTGGCCGGATGTCTGGCCGTTGTAGCCTTTCCACGGTTCCCTTGTCGTGTTCCTTCGTCCGCCTTCATGGTAGCTTGATCTTCATTCCAAGCGTATCCAAGGTGGTCTTCTTTGTACCTAAGAACACATAGCATTTCTGTTTGAGGTAATAGCCATGCCTCATGTGGTTCATATGAAAGCTCATTAAGGAGAGATGTCACCTCGGTCTTGATAACTCTTGCACGTGCTCGTGTCATCGGTCCACTTGGAGCTTGAGGAGACGATGGTGGGTCCATGGGAGTGACCATGGGATGCTCTGCATCATCTCCCTCCCTTGGGAAAGATCCGTCCTCAGATCGATAACTTCTTCACCATGAAAGGGACATAGGTCCTTGACATTGAAGATGCCGCTCAAGTTGTACTTGTCGCACGGGAGGTTTATCTTGTAGGCATTGTTGTTGTAGCGAGCTAGAACCTTGAATGGTCCATCGGCTCTAGGTAGAAGCTTTGACTTGCACTCGTTGGGGAAGCGTTCTTTGTGTAGGTGTAGCCACACAAGATCTCCGGGGTTGAACACCATGGGGTGTTTGTTGATGTTGAGCTTGGTCGCGGGGCGTTGTACTTGGTGCTTGATGATGTGCCTTGTATCTTCATGCACCTACTTGAGGTAACTTCCTCTTGCGCTCGCGTCCATATTGGTTTTCTCTTGTAGTGGTAGTGGGAGAATGTCCAATGGTGACAATGGGTAGAAGCCATAGATGACCTCAAAGGGGGACTTGCCAGTTGTGGAGTGTCGTGCTCGATTGTAGGCGTACTCGGCGGTGGGCAAACATCCTTCGCACAGCTTGATGTTCTTCTTGATCAACATGTGGAGGAGTGTGGAGAGTGTCCGGTTGTTGATCACCGTTTGGCCATCAGTTTTTGGATGATATGCCGAAGAGAATAGGCTTGATTTCAAGCTTGGAGCATAGTGTCTTCCAAAAGTAGCTAAGAAACTTGACATCGCGATCCGACACAATCGTCTTGGGCTCTCCATGTAAACAAAAGATTTCCCTACAAAAAAAGATTTGCAACATGTCACTGGTACAGCGAGCTGCTATACAAATGGTTTTTAACCCCTTTCCGCGATGGCATTTTAAACCGTCGCCTTGCTAGTGTGGGCGATAGGGTGGTCCTTCCCACAGGACCCAGAAACCTTCGGGGATAGGCAGTAGGAATGCATACGTTTTGCATAACTAAGCGTATGGGATGCGGGCATCTATCCCAAAAGCGAGTCTTCAGACAACTGTTTGCGATAACTCGAATATCCCAAATGCTCCATCCTTGCTACTCGTTTGTGCTCACATTATCATCGCAGTCGGTATTCTGTGGTGGTACATTTACGATGCACGCGCGCCCCATCACAAATAGTCATGATTATAGAACGTATATGATAAGCAGACAATCACACACATTCAATTCACCCGAACCGTATGAGATAACTAATTAAGTAGATTAGCTAATCATCATACGAGTGTCAGATAGGATTATGAAACATCGAACCGTCGTAACAGTGTCGCACAGGATAACTATCGCACACGCTATTTTGTGGTGCAATGTTTATGATGCGTACCACATCAGAAACTGTTCATGATTGTAAAGCATGTATGATAAGGCGACTATCACAAACATTTAGTTTGCTCACACCGTTTGTGATATTGTCTGACATCACCCACGCTTTGCAAACGGCAACTGTGTGCATGCTCGCACATGTTTCTCTCTGTGAACCGTGTCGGATTATGGTGTATATCACACATGTTTGTGTTTTACCGACCATGTGTGCCGTAACGACCTGCGGAGCGTAATTTCACCCTAATTTAATTGTTGCTATTTAAAATTGTACCAAATTTGAATTTGAAAGTAGGGCTATAGCTTTATTCACATCCATTAGGTTCAAACAACCAATGCATTATTCGATTCACATGTACATATGTTCAAGAATTACATAAGCACCAAATAAAGAATGATGAACCATAGTTGTATACTTGAACTATTAAAGACGGTAAAGAAAGAGGTGAAAGACATACTGGTTGCTGAACAAGGTGAAGCAGAATGCCCATATTGTGCCCTCCTCCATGCAGAAGGCACGCAAGACTCTAGTCCAACCCCTTGTGATGGCCGACCGCCCATCCTTCGATGTCTTCATGAACACATCTAGATAGCCATCGTGTTCTGGTAGAAATACTTTAACCTTTGCATGCCCACCAATCATGTAGTTTGAGAGGTAATCTTGAGTAAACTGCTTTGGGAACCACTACAAAGGAAAAAGATTCAGTCATTGTCATCTAACACAACTCATTATGGGTAGTAAAAAGAAGGTTGCAGAATTCTTACTTACCATCCTGCAGTTCACTGTTTTCTTGGATAAAGTGTAAACAAATAGTTTAATTTCCATCTTTTGACCCATTTTACTAACAATATTTATCAGCTTCCTCACTTGATGCTGGTTCATCAATATCTCATTTCCCCATACGCAGAAAGGGTCGAAGCGCGGATCTTTACCAGTGAGATATGTACCTAAAAGCACCAAGTTAATATTAGAAGCTAAACAGCGATTGCACAATGATGTAGTACAACACTCCCTCCGTCCCATTATATAATATCTTATAACATCCAATATACTCACATATTGGATGACTTCACATCTTATATTATGGGCCGGAGGGAGTTTATTGCATTTTACAAATTATCGGCCGATTAATTACAGTTAACTGTTGTTGTGTTGTTGTTGTTGCTGCTGCTCTTCTATGTATATCTAGACATCATCAGAACATTAAGGTAACACTCTTCCTTGTTGCTATGTAGCCTAGGATTGCATATTTAGACATTCAGTACAGTGCATGTTGCCATGTAGCGTCAGATATATTAGATATGGCCCTGGTTAACCTACCAATAAATGGGTTACAAATATATTCAGTTAAATGTCCGATTCACCGATTAATCCCTTATCAGCCCCCGGCCTATATAGTACCAGCTACTGATATCCTGAACAGTGAGTATATATAAGCCATGGGATGAAACTAACCTCGATGGAAAATAGCAGTCGTTCCCAAAATTGTCCTATGTAAGTAAATCGAGAGGCATGTTAAGCACAACAGGCTAAACACCAACCAAATATATCCATGGTAGACAAAATAGTATCCAAATGATAGCTTTAGTGTGCAGGTTTATGCACGCTAGTTAAGCAAAACAAGAAGTGGAAAGGTGTGTTAACTGCAATAGGCCTAACATTTAAAAACAAGCAAATATAGTCATTCAAACTGGTATTGTGCCGGTCTAAGTACACTGGTTATTGTTAAATAAAAATGGAAAGGCGTGTTAACTACAACATGCTTAACAGCAACCAAATGTAGTCATTCATAGTGGTATTGTTGAAACTGGTATTGATGAAATTGAACTGCACAGTTCATACTTCCACATATAGAACATCACGTTGTGAATAACTGGAATAAATAAGGCATACTACGAATAACCAAAGATAGCATTTGAAACTGGACATATGCTAACTACAAACAACCGAACAACCAAAAAACTTTGAATACGCATATGCTAGCTATAACAGTCTTAACAACAAGCAAATATATTCATTCCTATTGGTATGTTTAAAACAAGTATTGATGAAAATGTACTGCACAGTAAATAGTTGCACATATAGAGCATCACATTGTGAACAACTGAAATAAACAAGGCATACTGCAAACAACCAAATATAGCAATTATAACTGGACATATTCTCACTACACTACAAAAGGGACTTGACAAAACAAATCATGGGTTCCCCCCCTATGAAGAGGCACGGCAAAACAAATCATGGGTTTCCTCACTTGTCATAGATGGGCTCGTTCCCGTGGGAAGAACATGGACCCTGGGTGCGCTCCATGTTGTCGCAGATGGGCTCCTTCTCCTTGGAAGAGCGCGACTGTAGGGTGCCCTCCCTGATGTCGCAGATGGGATCTTTCCCCTTGGAAGAGCCGGAGAGGGCGCCCTCCTCGTGGTCGCCGTCGATGAGGTCTGACTTGCCAGCTATGGATCCCAAGCCAGCATCGCAGAACGTGTCCTTCAGAAATGAGAAAAGGGGCTTGATGGCGATATAAGATGGAAAATTCTTGACAGCGAGCCAGAGGAGATCAGCGGCAGGGCCATGGATGAGATCGACGCCGGTTGAAACTGAGGGGTGTGGGGTGGGCCACTTAACCTGTGACATAGCCCGTGTCAGGCCGTCGCTGTCGACGACCTCGATGTCGTAGCCAGTGTCCGTGATATACCAGCATACTCTAGCCCGCTAATTGAGAGCCTTCGGCCAGTAATGGTTGTCAGCTTCCTCGGCGACCACCTCGGCGATCTCAGGCGAAGAGGTCGCGATACACCTCTTTTGAGCCAGTCTCTCCTCAAGCTCCACGGGAAGCATAGCCGGGCTTAGGCTGCGACGCTCTGGAGTGGGGGATGGGGATGGGGATCTGAGGGATTGGGGGCGTTTAGCACGCGTCATCTAAGAAACTCAGGGCGGCTAGGGTATGGAGATCGGTGGGTAAGCTGCACAGGCAAACTGCCATATGTTGACAATGGAGGTCTTGCGGCGGCGGCGGTGGCGACCTTGCTAGGGCTTCGAGCGAGGGAGGGGTTGTGGTGCTGGGAGAGTGTGTGTGTGTGTGTGTGTGTGTGTGTGTGTGTGTGTGTGTGTGTGCACGCACACACGCGGGTGGAGTTTTTGGGGTGTGTGTGTGGAGGGGGTGGTGTTTGAGGAAATGACGCGGCTACTGAAAATTTTACAACGCGGGAGTAAAATTCCAGGGCTATTTAAAATTTGGATGATGCATCGCACACGGTCCCGAAATAACAACCGTGTGTTATCAAACAGAAAAACCCTCGGGCTGGGTAGATATCTTTGAGGGACGCAGGCGGGAGCGGGAACAACAAACATCACACATGGTCGAAACATAATAACCGTGTGTTATCAAACAGAAAAACCCTGGAGGCGGGTAGATATTTTTGAGATTGCGAGGGAAGCCTCGTGGAGCCCAATGTACTGTGTTGATGTGAGTGACAGGGGCACGGGCGTGGCACACGGGTGGTGTGAGTGAACCGTGTCTGTTGCATCATCCGACTTGTCTAATGTTTATAAATTTGGCGAAAATAACGCGGGAAAGGGTCAGAACACGAACACACTTGCATGTGGGCCAAAAATATGTATGAAAAGGGTGGTTTGATGTTCAAATACCAAATGCACAACTTTGAAGTGGGACCTGTCTCACAAAGCGCACGGTATTGCTTGTCCCCCCCCCCCTTCGTGTCGGCAGGAGGGGAATCCTAGCTATGAAAGCATGCCCCCAAATAGCTAGGTCTAACATATCACCCTACCATAACACTAAACCTATGGGAGTCCATCATGGTCAAACCCCGCCCCCCTTTCGCTTCTAGTGAACGGTGGACCGTGTGCGGGCCCACAAATGTGTGCTTCTGGCGTGAGATGGGGTGAGACCACATACGAACCACCTACGGGTAGCCCAACTATACGTATGAAAAGGGTGGTTTGATATTTAAATACCCAATTCACAACTTTGATGTGGCACATGTGCCTCACAAATTAAGCGGACATCCCCGACCCCACGAAGGTTCAGCTAGCAAAGTGCGAAGTAATCCCCCCCCCTCACATACACACACACACACACTTTGAGTCGGCACGAGAGGGCATCTCACTGTATCGTAAAACGGACCAAGAAGAATCCACCTTGGTCGTACAACCTCTCTCTTGTTGTTGGTCAAAGTGATGGACATCCACGCGACTCCAGAGATGGGCTAGCTCGCCAATAATCACGCAAGTAGTGCCCGAAGACAACCACTGACTGCATGTGGCCCGAACATATGTATGGAGTGTTGATGTTTAAATACCCAAATGCACAACTTTGATGTGGCACCGTGCTTTGGAACCAAAAATCCCCACACGGAGCGAGGGTTAGTTGACGACGCATTGTATATATGTATGTCACACCACACTTAGAGCCGGTGACGGGGATTCATGCATGTGTATGTATGTATGCGCTCAAACTTAGGTCTGGAATCTCACCATGACCTACTATGATAACACAAACCAAAGAAGAAGAATCCACCATGGTAACCTATCTTGTTGTTGGTCAAACTGATCATGGATGTCCACGTGGGCCCATGAATATATAGGCTTGTCGCCGATAACCACGTGAGGGAGAGTACCGTTCGAAGACAACCACTGCATGCATGTGTCCCAAACATATATATATATATATATATATATATATATATATATATATATATATATATGTATAGAGGTGATGCGTGCATGTTTGAATACCATGCACAACATTGATGTGGCGTCTGCGTCGAAAATCGTACAGTCCCCACACAGAGCGAGATCGGTTCATAACGTGTCGTGGTGCTGCCCCTCCCCCCGTTGCCCACTTCGACCCGGTGGGAGGGATTCATGCGTACACGCATGCATGTGCTCAAACTATATCATGTCATCCTAGAGCATGACCTATATACTGTAATACAAACCAAAGAATAATCCCCTCCTAAGTCAAATTAACCTCTCTCGTTGTCTATCAAAGTAGTGATGGACCAAGCGGGCCCACAGATGGAAAGCATCGATACCGCTGATAACCGCGTGAGTGGGTGCCAGAGGACAACCGCCATTGCTCTGCATGTGTGCCAAACATATGTATGGAGGTGTGTGTGGTTGTGATGTTTGAATACCCAAAATGCACAACTTTCGTGTGGCACATGCCTCAAAAACCATAAAGTCCCCACACAGAGCGAGGTTCGTTCATGAAGCGTAGTATATGCTGGTCTCCTTCCCCCTCTTCGATGCGTACTATATGCTCCTATCATAATACAAACCAAAAAGAATCCTCCTTGATGGTCAAATTAATTAACCTCTCCCGATGTAGGTCAAAGTGATATGCATGCATGGAGGACGACCTCGCGGGCCTATAGATGGAAGCGTCACACGTGAGTGTCCTGGGATAACCATCGGCTGCATGCATGTGGCCCAAAGAGGTGTTGTGTGATGTTTGAATAGCCAATGCACAACTTTGATGTGGCACGTGCCTCGAAAACCAAAAAGTCCCCACATTGAGTGAGGTGTGTTCATGGACGCATACGTAGTATATATGTTGGTCCCCTCCCACCTCACGACGCGTACTATATACTCCTACCGTAACACAAACAAAAAAGAATCAACCTTGCTGTACAAATTAACCTCTCTACCAGTTGTAGGTCAAAGTGATGGACGATGACCTCGTGGGCCCACAGAAAGCGTCACACGCGAGTGAGTGTCATTTAGGACAACCACCGACTGCATGTGGCCCATACATGTATGTATGAAAGGGTTGTGTAATGTTTTAAATAATGAATTCACGACTTTGATGTGGCACCTGCTTCACAAAACGGCCAATCCCACATGTTGGCTCACGACTCATAGTGTACTTCCAGACACCCCCTCCCCCCCAGACGCGCGCGCACACACACACACCGCACATCCACCACAACTACGAGGCATGTTAAAAAAATTGCGGTGAACATATGTGACCAAAGGAGGGACGTGTTAAATTTTGAACAAAAAACAGAGATCATTAAGACGTTTTAGTACATTGATTGGTTTTCTAGGGGTATAATGTGTAAAAATAAAATTTGAGCTACATGCACACGTGACAGAGTACCTAAATGAATTGGAAAAACATATGTGTGTCACTGGGTGCATGTTTAGTCCCGTGCAAGAAATTTGAAACATTGAGAATCTTGATTTTTAAAATCTAGTAAATCCAAAACTTAGTTGAAATTCATGAAACTTATCGTGTTGTCATATGGACACCAATACACTGTGGTATTGTACTTTTTTGTCAAATTTGAGACAAGTTTTGATGTAATTTTTATCTTCTTACAAACAGGAGATTATTAATAACTGGGAACCAATATCGCAAACGGATTATTTATTTGAACCGTGGGCGTTAGACCAACAATGGATATGTGACATGCTTCGATTAAGCAATAAAGCGGCAGCATTAATCATCAAAATAGAAAAACAATATACGTGCCGCCACGCATCTCGTGTGCCGTGCGAGCAGGCGTGAGTTGACGGGACGCATGCAAGCAGTCCGCCGCGCAGGCAGACCGAGAGGCGTGCTCGATGCGCAGTGTCACCCGGAGGCGTGCGAGTAGCTGTGTGAAATCACGGTAGGCATGCCAGCAGTCCGCTGCGCAGGCTCACTGGGAGGCGACTGCTACTTCTTGAGCTTGCGTTGATTTTTCCCTTGAAGAGGAAAGGGTGATGCATCAAAGTAGAGATAAGTATTACCCTCAGTTACGAACCAAGGTATCAATCCAATAGGAGGTACAAGCAAGTCCCCAATAGATGCACCTGCACAAACTAACAAACACTTAGACACAACGCGAAAAAGGGGTTGTCAATCCCTTCACAGTCACTTGCAAGAGTGAGATCTAATAGAGATATATATAAAAGATAAGTAAAAGGCAAAATAAAGTAAATATAAATAAGTTGCAGCAAGGTATTTTTAGGTTTTTGGTTTTATAGATCTGAAAATATATGATGAGAAATAGACTCGAGGACCATAGTTTTCACTAGAGGCTTCTCTCTTGAAAGGAACACATACGGTGGGTGAACAAATTACTGTTGAGCAATTGATAGAAAAGCACAAAGTTGTGACGATATCTTAGGCAGTGATCATGAATATAGGCATCACGTTCGTGACAAGTAGACCGACTCCTGCCTGCATCTACTACTATTACTCCACACATCGACCGATATCCATCATGCATCTAGTGAATTAAGTTAACAAGAACGGAGTAATGCCTTAAGTAAGATGACATGATGTAGAGGGATATATCCAATCAATATGGTAAAAAAAACCATCTTTTTATCCTTAATGGCAACAATACAAATACGTGCCTTGCTACCCCTACTGTCACTGGGTGAGGACACCACAAGATTGAACCCATCAGAAAGCACCTCTCCCATTGCAAGAAAAACTAATCTAGTTGGCCAAACCAAATCAACAGATCGGAGAGAAATACAGAGCTATCTAAATCATGCATAAAAGAGTTCAGAGAAGACTCAAATAATATTCATAGATAATCTGATCATAAATCCACAATTCATTGGATCTCAACAAACGCACTGCAAAAGAAGATTACATCGAATAGAACTCCAAGAGCATCGAGGAGAACATTGTATTGAAGATCAAAGAGAGAGAAGAAGCCATCTAGCTACTAAATATGGACCCGTAGGCCTGTGGTAAACTACTCACACATCAACGGAAGGGCAGCAAGGTTGGTGTAGAGGCCCTCTGTGATCGAATCCCCCTCCGGCAGAGCGCCGGAAAAGGCCCCAAGATGGGATCTCACGAGAACAGAAGCTTGCGGCGGCGGAAAAGTATTTTTGGTGTGCCCTCTGGTATACAGAGAATATTTGAGTATTTATGGAGCCAAGATTAGGGTTAGGAGATCTGCGAGGGGCCCACAAGCCTAGGGGCGTGCCCCTAGGGCTTGTGGCCTCCTCGTGGGTCTTCTGTCCTCCTCCCGAAGCTTCCTAGGTGCCTTCTGGTCCAAGAAAAATCATCGTAAAGTTTCATTCCGTTTGGACTCCGTTTGGTATTGATTTTCTGTAAAAGACAAAAACAAGGAAAAACAGCAACTGGCACTGGGCACTAGATTAATAGGTTAGTCCCAAAAAATGATATAAAATAGCATATTAATGCATATAAAACATCCAAGATGGATAATATAATAGCATGGAACAATAAAAAATTATAGATACGTTGGAGACGTATCAAGCATCCCCAAGTTTAATTCCTGCTCGTCCTCGAGTAGGTAAATGATAAAAACAGAATTTTTGATGTGGAATGCTACCTAACATATTTATCAATGTATTTTTTCTTATTGTGGCATGAACGTTCAGATCCATAAGATTCAAAACAAAAGTTTAATATTGACATAAAAACAGTAATACTTCAAGCATACTAATAAAGCAATCATGTCTTCTCAAAATATCATGGCTAAAGAAAGTTATCACTACAAAATCATATAATCTTGTCATGCTCTATCTTCATCACACAAAGTATTTATCATGCACAAACCCGATGAAAAGCCAAGCAATTGTTTCATACTTTTAATGTTCTAAAGCTTTTTAAACTTTCACGCAATACATGAGCGTGAGCCATGGATATAGCACTATAGGTGGAATAGAATATGGTGGAGGTTGTGAGGAGAAGACAAAAAGGAGAAAGTCTCACATCAACTATGCAAGTGAGTAGGGATTGCCATGCAATGGATGCACTGGAGCTATAAGTGTATGAAAGCTCAAAAGAAAACTAAGTGGGTGTGCATCCAACTTGCTTGCTCACGAAGACCTGGAGCAATTTGAGGAAGCCCATCATTTGGAATATACAAGCCAAGTTCTATAATGAAAAATTCCCACTAGTATATGAAAATGATCAAATAGGAGACTCTCCATCATGAACAACATGGTGCTACTTTCAAGCACAAGTGTGGTAAAGGATAGTAACATTGGCCCTTCTCTCTTTTTCTCTCATTTTTTTCTTTTCTCCCTTTTTTCTCTTTTTTTCTTTTTGGGCTCTTTGGCCTCTCTTTTTTATTTAAGTCCGGAGTCTCATCCCGACTTGTGGGGGAATCATAGTCTCCATCATCCTTTCCTCAGATGGGACAATGCTCTAATAATGATGATCATCACACTTTTATTTACGTACAACTCAAGAATTACAACTCGATACTAGAACAAAATATGACTCTATATGAATGCCTCCCGCGGTATACCGGGATGTGCAATGATCTAGCATGACATGTATAAAAAATATAAACGGTGGCCAAGCCGCAAATACTATGCCAACTACATGATCATGCAAAGCAATATGACAATGATGGTATGTGTCATAATAAACGGAATGGTGGAAGTTGCATGGCAATATATCTCGGAATGGCTATGGGAATGCCATAATAGGTAGGTATGGTGGCTGTTTTGAGGAAGTTTATGTGGTGGGTTTAATGCACCGGCGAAAGTTGCGCGGTACTAGAGAGGCTAGCAATGGTGGAAGGGTGAGAGTGCGTATAATCCATGGACTCAACATTAGTCATAAAGAACTCACATACTTATCGCAAAAACTTATTAGCCATCAAAACAAAGTACTAATACGCATGCTTCTAGGGGATAGATTGGTAGGAAAAGACCATTGCTCGTCCCCGACCGCCACTCATAAGGAAGACAATAAAAAATAAATCATGCTCCAACTTCATCACATAATGATAAACCATATGTGCATGCTTTGGGAATCACAAACCTTAACACAAGTATTTATACTAATCCACAATTACTCTCTAGCATGACTCTAATATCACCATCGTTATATCTTTAAACAAATGCAAGGAATCAAACTTCTCATATATTCAATGCTCTTTATGAAAGTTTTTATTATATCCCTCTTGGATACCCATCATATTAGGCCCAAATTCATAACCTAAGCAAATTGCCATACTATTTTTAAGACTCCCAAAATAATATAAGTGAAGCATGAGAGTTCATCAAATTCTACAAAATAAAACCACCATCGTGCTCTAAAAAGATATAAGTGAGGCACTAGAGCAACTGCCTAGCTCAAAAGATATAAGTGAAGCACATAGAGTATTCTAACAAATTCATGATTAATGTGTGTCCCTATCAAAAAGTGTGTACAGCAAGGATGATTGTGGAAAAATAAAAATCAAAGACTCAAATAATACAAGACGCTCCAAGAAAGACACATATCATGTGGTGAATAAAAATATAGCCTCAAGTAAATTTACCGATGGATCGAAGATAAAAGAGGGGATGCCATCCGGGGCATCCCCAAGATTAGATGCTTGGTTGTCCTTGAATATTACCTTGGTGTGCCTTGGGTATCCCCAAGCTTAGGCTCTTGCCACTCCTTATTCCATAGTCCATCAAATCTTCACCCAAAACTTGAAAACTTCACAACACAAAACTCAACAAAAAAACTCGTGAGATCCGTTAGTATGATAAAACAAATCTCCACTTTTAGGTACTGTTGTGAACTCATTATAATTTTATATTGGTTTTATATATACTGTATTCTAACTTCTCCATGGTTCATATCCCCCGATACTACCCATAGATTCATCAAAATAAGCAAACAACAGATCGAAAACAGATTCTGTCAAAAACAGAAAAGTCTGTAAAGACCAGAATATTAGTCATACTTATGTAACTTCAAAAATTCTGAAAAATTAGGAAAACATAGGAAATTCATATATAAATCTTTTTAAAAAAAATTAAGAATGTTTCCACCCACCATTGAATTTTAACAATTCTGTTACTGGACGCGAAAGTTTCTGTTTTTCAGCAAAACCAAATCAACGATATACCAAAGCATCCCAAAGGTTTTGCTTGGCTCATACACTAATTAAAACACTAAAACACAATTACTACAGAGGTAATATTTTGTATTTATTGAAAAACAGGAGCAAAAACAAAAAGACATAAAATAAAATTGGGTCGCCTCCCAACAAGCGCTATTGTTTTATCTCCCTAGCTAGGCATAATGCATAGATCTAGGTATTGTCATCTTTCGTATGCAATCCATAAGTGGCCCTCATAATAGATTCATATGTTAACTTAATTTTCTTTCTTGGAAAGTGTTCCATGCCCTTCCTTAACGGAAATTGAAATCTAATGTTTCCTTCTTTCATATCAATAATTACACCAATCGTTCTAAGGAAAGGTCTACCAAGTATAATAGGGCATGTAGGATTACAATCTATATCAAGCACAATAAAATCTATGGGCACATAATCCGCTCGATGCAAATTCAAAGAACAATCATCAAGTTTATGGAAACCTAACTCATCACATAAAGTTTTTGGGATAGTTGAGACGCTAGCACCCTAATCACATAAGGCATTGCACTCATAATATTTAATCTTAATTTTAATAGTAGGTTCCCACTCATCATAAAGCTTTCCAGGGATTGAAACTTCCAACTCAAGTTTCTCTTCAAAAGATTTCATCATAGCATCAACAATATTTAGTAAAAGCCTTATTTTGATTATAAGCATGAGGTTAATTAAGCATGGATTGCAACAATGAAATACAATCTATTAAAGAACAATTGTCATAATTAAAGTCCTTAAAATAGAAAAGAGTGGGTTCATCGCTACTCTAAGTTTTGACCTCTCCAAGCCCACTTTTACCAATTTTTTCATTAAGATCTTCACCCTCCAAATTATTGGGACACCTTCTAGCTAAAGTTGACTCATATCCAGTCCCTTCTTTATCAAGTTTTATATTATCAAACAAAGATTCAATAGGAGTCACACCAATCACTTTAAGATCTTCATCATTATTCTCACAAAAACTAGAAGAACATGTTTTTTCTAGCCAATCTCTCTTAGCACGCATCCTAGCAGTTCTTTCTCTACCTTCATTCATAGAAATTTTAATATATTTCAGAGACTCATTAATATCAATCTTGGATGGCATAGATCTAATCTTAAAAGAATCAATCTCATGAGAAATTATATCAACGTTTCTAGACAAACCATCAATCTTAAGCAATTTTTCTTCTACCATAGTATTGAAATTATTTTGAGAATTAATAAATTCTTTAATATTGTTCTCAAGATCAGAGGGTATCTTATTATAATTTCCATAAGAATTCTTGTAGGAAATACCATAATTATTAGAGGAATTACTAGGAAACAGCCTAGGGTCGCGTTATTTCCAAAATTGTTCCTACCAACAAAATTCACATCCATAGATTCATTATTATTATCAATCAAAGTGGACAAAGGCATATCATTAGGATCAATAGGAGCACTCTTAATAGCAATCAATTTCATAAGTTCATCCATCTTTCCACTCAAAGTATTAATTTCTTCAATCGCATGCACTTTTTTACTAGTAGACGATCTTTCGGTATGCCATTGAGAGTAATTTGCCATAATATTATCTAGGAGTTTGGTAGCTTCTCCTAAAGTGATTTCCATAAAAGTACCTCCCGCGGCGGAGTCTAAAAGATTTCTAGATGCAAAATTCAATCCAGCATAAAAAAAATGTACGATCATCCTTAAACTTAAACCATATCAGAACCTTTGTATGACCATCCATAAACTTAAAAAATTTATTATCATCAATTTCATCATTTCCCAAGATTGTGCAACATGTTCATGATCAAGTTGCTTAAAATTCATTATATCGTTCCTAAGGGAGATGATCTTGGCGGGAGGAAATTACTTGGAAATAAAAGCATCTTTACACTTGTTCCATGAATCAATACTATTTTTAGGCAAAGATGATATGGCACCCCAGCTCAAAGAGACCGGAACACCCGGTATTCCATCCCAGAGATCAAGTCTTATGGAATACGGCACTTCTGGGCATAGAACAAATCAGCTCTTATTACAAATGATACGGATACAAAGGTTCCGATATCACAACGAATTACATCGGCACGGCGACACTACGCCTGACAGGGTTGCTCTATGCTAGCAGCGAAACAACTCGAAGCAGCGGAATAACTTCTACCAGCGGAACGACGATCACAGTGATGGACTCAGCTCCCCAGGGACTCTGGCTGGAACGCTTATCCTAGCTCGCAAACTCGGGATCCTCGAAGAGTAAGCAAACATGGCATGACTTGCAAACTCGCATGACACGCCAGGTGAGTACTTTGAATGTACTCGCAAGCTCACAGCAACTAAAAGCAATCAAGACAAACAACAACATGGCATTTACAGGTTAAACCAATGATGAACATGATATCACCAGAACAACATAAGCATGGCATGAGCGTATGAACATTATGATGCTAACATGCAGCATATTTAAACTAGCATGATTCAACTTACTCTGCTCAGGGGTTACCTCGTAACCACCACATGTATCCACTTACCATCGTGGACATCACACGATCATCTCAGGTCCAACAAAGCTTGGTATTAAGAATATCGTAGTGATCACATGAACACAAGGAGCTTGATCTTCACCCGGGATTATCACATGACACCAGAAGCATCAACCAACCTCGGTATCCATGATACCACTATGATGCTCTCATGATCACATAAAGATCAACCAACTACTTTCATGATCGAACCGAGGTTCTTTATTATTTAGATTATTATTACTGTTGACCCATAGTGTGACCTACTATGAACTGGGCCCATATCCGCGGGCGCGGCTATCGGTAGATTATACACACTCTGTAGGGGTTAGTACATTGTACCCACACCACAGAACCCATGGCCACATACTCCCATTCAGGTGGACCAAAGGTGTTCCAACAAAACCAATCTATTGCATCACACTCTCCTGGCCACTCCGACCAACTCCCCTTTGGGCTAAGTCATGGGTGGCCCCGATGCCACTCTGGACATCCAACGGCCACCGTCGTGGCAAAACAAAAATGGTCCCAAAGGGGGACAAAGGGCCCTACAACAACTACGGGCACACAAGGCTTATGGCCGCCCAACTGATCAGGGTAGTGCGTGCACATAACCTTCCCTAGTTGGAGGCACCAGCGAGAGGCATGACAATACACCGAATTAGGGCCTTCCCATAAAGGCAAGTGTGGCTGCACTGGTCAGCTCGATTCGATGCCACTATGACTCAGTCAACAGGTGTTGAAGTTCGATTAAAATCCGGTTTAACTTGAATGATGATGATCTGAGTCACAAAAGAATAGCATCATGCAATAACGATGCATATGAGCATGATATCAACATGAACATGGATGGGAAGCATAATCATTATACATGTCCATTTACCCTACTAGCTGCAAATGAGTATGGCATACCGATGATCATGAATAGCACAAGTATAACAATTAATAACACTTCACATGAGCATGGCATGACCACTAGCACCAGAAATAAGTACTAGACAAGAGCATGGCAATAATAATAGCAAGTAAACAATCAACCAACGAGATGCAAATGACCATAGCATAAGGATGAGCAAGGGTTCACAAGCATATACGAATCATTCATAGAAATATTAACATGCACAACTTATTTTAATATTCAAGTAGAAAACCATTGCTACTGGAAGGCTTTCATGCAAGTGGCTGTCATGGCTTGCCTGGGATGAAGAATACACGGGGAAGAAGCGCGATGAAGGCGCGAAATGATTCGCCGGAACGTTTCCCTCTCGAAGGGGGCTCGATAAGGGCAAGGGTAAAATGGTCATTTCCAGTAGGTGGCAACATAGTGAAAATGGTACCAACAGAATAGACTCGACGAGAAGATGACGCGGGCTTTGCAATCACCTGATTTGGAGTTACGCTCACGAAGATACGGATGGTTGAAGTCCAGGGACCAATCTGTAAAAAGCTCATCACAAGCAGGCCCCTGGCTGAAAAACAGAAAACGCCTTCAAGCGGAATATGCTTTCTGCACAGAGAAACATATTTTGAGCTGGAGAAGAACCAGAGTACGCTTTCACTAAATAAAAGTGTATTTAGTGAAATGTGTTTCCACTTAAAACAGTCAGCGGGTCCACAGGGTCCACGCTGAGGGACTTACATGTGGGGCTGGGGGGCTGGCTCGGTCATCTTCTTCCTCGCCCTGCCCCCAATAGAAACAAAGGAGGGAGTAGGGGAGGGCACTGTCGCGACAGGCCGGCTGACTCCGGCCACCTCCGGCCAGGGCGAGACCATCGGCGAGCTCAGGCGGATGCGCCGCCTCCGTTCAGGTGCAGCACACGCGCCGGGGAGGACCGGGGCTGCAGCAGCTCAAGGCAACAGAGGGCAGGGGCGGGCGGCGGCCGTTCTTGGGGACGAGACCACACAGGCACTCCAGCGGCAAGAGGAGGGGGTGGGGAGGGTCGCCGGACTCCGGGGAGGGTCTAGGGCGCAAGAGAGATGGAGGGGGAGGGCTATGGCCGGAGATAGCCGAGGGGATCGGCGGCGGCCATGGTGGATGGAGAGGCAGTGGGGTGGCTCTGGGGGCTAGGAGGGGGTTTGAGAGAGCGATGAGCTGCGGGGGAGGTCGGGGCAGCTCTTTATAGAAATGGGGAGGGCTCGGGAGAGCTCTAGATCTCGCAGGCTAGTGGACATGGCGATGGCAGGGCGGCCAAGTCATGGGTGCGGCTTCCATTGCTTGACGACAGCGAGATAGGAGGGGGCAGAGGCAGGGAAGTGACCGCACGATCATGAGGGAGCTCTAGGACACGAAGAGCATTCGAGAGGAGGAGGAACGGACGAGAACAGGGGACGCGGTTTGCCAGAGCGCGAGAACACACATGCCAGGCACGTAGTCACCGCATGAACAGGCGCACGCGGTGCACTCTGGCCGGCCAGACCAAGTTAGTAATATTGGTCATTCATCAAAGAATGCCAAGGAGGAAAGAAATGAGCATATAGTACCCACTGAGGTGACCACAGCTTGATGGAATCCACAGGAACAACAAGGTGTTTGGAGTGCAGTCAGGGAGATTGGCCTGGAGATAGACTCTGGTCTTTGGCTGAGAGTGATCTCATACTAAGATGATCATCGCTGCAAATTTTCAGCTCATTAGGATGAATATAAGTAGCACTTGTTGTACAACTCATCACACTATACAAAAATGCAAATGATGAAGCTGTGCTCACATAGTTTATTAGATTGATCTAAAATTTGGAGGAGATATGTTATTTAGGCATATGAATGCACTGCAAAAGTTTCATACCATTTGGATATACCAAAATGGTACTTGCTTCACAATGCATCCCTCTGGTCAGGATCTTAGAAAAATAGTTGAGGGAAATTGGCTAGATAAAATGAGCCCAAATTTCGTGGAGAGGGTTTATATGGGTAGGAGCATCTCCTGGTAAATTTTCAGCAATAATGAAGCAATATAAAATATAATTGCTTCACAACCTAAAAACCTGACCAGAAACCAAGATTTGATGTTGAGCTCACATGGCTTGATTAATGAAGCTCAAATTTGGAGGAGAGATATTATTTGAGCATAAGAAGGAGGTGACAAAATTTCAACTCATTTTGATATGCCTAGCTTGTACCTCCTTCACCAAGATTCTATCAGAACAGAAACTTTGGAAATTTGCTGAGGAATATTTACTAGGCAAATGAAGTTGAATTTTGGCATGAGGCAATGATATGGATAGAAAAATGAGTCCAAAAAGTTTGGGGACAATCAAGAAGATGAAAATGACACTTCCTTCACCAAGTGCCAGCTAGGGCAGAATAGGGAAAGGAATATTTATGAATTATTTTTGAACTAGGCAAGCAAGGATTTTGACATCTGTGGAAGACATGTCCCAAAGGATTTATGAGAATTTTGTGGGACTCAAAAATAGTATAGAAGTATAGGTTGCTTCACAACCTAGAGCAAATAGGGTTATTCCTTTAATAGAAAAAGGAATATTCCCAATAAAAAGAATATTGGGATTGGGCTAAGATGGAAATGACAAGGTCTTGGGATGAATATGAGGATGACAAGCCACTTGGGAGCCTAGGAAGATATGATCTTCCCAAGTTTCCAGACCACATAGCCACAGAAAAAGAAATCAAAGCAATAATCCAAAGAAATCCAAAAGAAAAAGAAAAGGCCAAAATCCAGGGTGTTACAAACCTTCCCCCCTTAAAGAAATCTCGTCCCCAAGATTTCGTTGCTCAGGGACCAAGTGGATATTCTGACCTAAGGAAACCATTTCCAACTCGAGTTTCCCATTTTCTTTATAATATGTTCCCACTGAATTTTATATGAGTGACTGCCTGGCTCTGGGGTGGTTTGCTTTATTGTGCCCTCATTCTGACAGGTCTTACCTCACAGGTTCATGTTCACACGGGCTCCAATCCCTTTCTTATCTGCTGACTTAGCTGAGGTGCGAAAAATTACCATGACTAGAATATATGCCCTTCTCACAATTCCGAGAGTGATTTCCGATGGAGGTATTATTCTTATATCCTATACCAAGAATATTCCATGGAGTTGGGAACAAATTTTCTCGGGGAACACCAAATCTCTTCATCCTGGCATCGAGTTGCGCAAATAGTTACATGTCCTCCGGGTTCACCGTAATACTGAGGATCGTATCATCTTCTTGGCAGAACCTGACTTCTCGCAGAGTTTTCCCAAATAATCTTGGCTAGCTTTACTGTCGTGAGTATCCAATTTGTACCAAAGATTTGTCTGTCGTCTGTCATGACTAGCATAATAGGGTATGGCCTTATAACGATAATATCCACAAACTTAACTGACGGTGGTTCTGGCAGCAGAATCTTGTTCACGACAGACTATATTTTAACTGATTCCCATATGCGAGGGCACATGATTTGAGACTATGGTTTAACATTTTTATTACTCATTATGTTGGTATATCCATGTGGATAGTAGGCCATGTGATGCTTTAACACGGTCACTGAAGTCAATCCGTTGAGCTGTCCTTTGTTCTGTTATGATAGACTTGGATATTTGATACTGACAATTCTGAGCATATACTGTTGGCTGAGCGGGTTGCCTTGATATGGAGTCCTTACCAATAGAGTAGACCCCTTGGGTGTATGTTCATGGTGATCGATACTGAATCAGACTATCCTGAGTATCTGCACCATGTTGGTCATGCAACAATTATCATACCTGTATTGCTGGTCTTACTCCTTCATTGTTGTTTTCTTTGTCCGGATCCTTTGCTTCAAGAGCTTGGCCATATTATTTCTTCGTGTGACCATAGGTACTGTCAGGGGCAATATTTCAGCAATCATACTTTATCCTCTTTCATGTCCCGTGTCTAAGGATATATGCCAGGTCCACATGTGCTTGTACGGAGCTCATTGCTGTCGTCAATCATACAAGATGGTGACAAAGGTTAATGATATCACTTTGTCGGGTGTGAGGAAGCTGGCATTGATAAGTACTGCCAAAATTATTGTCCTAGGTGGACTTTCTTCAATGCTTGTTGGTCCTTGCATCACCCACTGAGGTATATAACTGGCTTTCTTCCTCTTGCATAACTGTTGAGGTTGTAGGGTTCTTACCTTGACTTTATTACCGTATCAATGACTTGCAAGAACTTGGTAGCAGGATCACAATGAGAATACGTGTATCTGAATATTTGATTCCCGAGGCAGACACTTGTGTCCTGACTGATTATTGCCCCTGACAAAACTATTACGGCTCTGATCCTTGGGATGCACCGCCATATGCTGCCAACTCACTGCGTAATATCTTGCACTAGTGCCGTATTGAGGAAGATTGGGCAGCTTGTGTTGGAAGCCATCGAGAGTATCGTGCTGAGGAAGACTGAATGGCTTGTGCTTGAAGCTTTCATCAGGCAACTTGCTGAAGAAGATTGTGTACCATACCTCAAAAGCTTCCCCCCTTAGTGACTTGCTAGGGAAGACTCGGTAACATATGCCCAAAACTTTAGCGGTATCTTACTGAAGAAGATTAAATACCTTGCACCGGAAGTCATTCACCTATCTTACTGATAAAGATTGAGGAACCTTGAATTGTAAGCTTTGTTGTTAGCTTGTGGAGAAGGACTGGGCTACTTTTACTTCTGCGAACTGAATGCCATATAGATTTATACTCTTGACATTCCAGCTATTGATTACTGTATGTCAAGGGTTGTTTGACTCTCCTTCTTGTTGAGTACTGAATTCATTGCATATTCTGACTGACTTTCGGGTGTACCATGATCCAAATTTTACTCATAGTAGGATCAAACCTTGTATATAAACCATACCTTTGAATTGAAATGTACAGTTGGTCTTGTACTCAATTTGTCCTCCTGCTGGTTTAATCATTGCTGCTGTGAAGATGACTCGCTGATGTAGACTTGAGACTGGTAGTCAGATCAGGATATAGTTTGTATTCAGACCAGATGTCTGTAGTACGATGTTGTCAGCTGAAAATTTCATTGTGTTCAACTGAGCTCCTGAGTATATAAACTTCTCACGGATTCTTCTGTTTTGGTTTCGGTTGATGAGCAAGTTTCATAAGGGGAAAATAGGGTAACACCGAAGATTCAAATAAAGAAACACAAGAAATGATCGATTTCAACCAAGCACACAACATACCAGTTACATAACTACTCCACACAGCCACACACAAACATGATGCTACAATAGATGCAACATGCACTACACGGATACTTAAACCTTACACTTGGACAAACGCTTGGTGGCTGATGAAGAAGCTAAAGGAGTAGTGAGTGGAGCAGCTGATACAGAAACTCCGGTGGAACTAGGTGGAGGGGTTGGTGGAGAAGTCGATTGAGATTGAGTTAGGGTAGCACCAAGCAGTCTCCTGGCTCTGGTGGCGTCTCGGACTAACTCGGAAATAAGAAGACACTCGGCCGTCATGTAACGGGACATGACGAAAATGGCCGCATCATCCTGAGGACTAATAGAACAAAACCTGATCCGCTTAGGATTCTCGACGATGGTAGGATAGTATTGATAGGCACGGTTCTCTTGCATCATACTCTCTTGATGACGAAGACCCATGACTCCTGCCATTACGGCCAGCTGAACCTCACGCTCTGGAGTGGCACCATAACCACCATGGAAACTGTAGGTGTGCGTTCAAATAGGAATCGCGGCTAATAGATGAACATGGGCAACGTATTCCAGGATTCTGCCTCCAACTGGAACCTGGAAGACTTGATAATTGGGTGGATCTCCATTTGGATAGAGACTATGCCACATGTCGCAAAGGAGGGTGGCAAAGCTGAGAGGTGTAGGGGCAGCACTGAATGCAATAGGGACGGCATTAAACTCACTGGGGGTAGCTGCCATCTATACGCACAGAATAAATGGTTAGGAATAATGGAATAAATCTACATGCATGCTATGCGGTAGAGAAATGCAACAACCAAATGCAGCAACCAAGGACAACAAACAACTAGTGTCGGTGCACTAAGTATTGGGCCACTAGTACCCCGTACTTGTGCAAGGGCAGTTGTAGCCATCCTTGTGGCAAGGCTTGCCGGGATCAGCTCGAGGTCGATTCAAGTCATCAAGGAAATCATCAAGTCGGAGATCCAAGGATCAGTAGATAAGCAGGACTGAAATCCGAAGGCCAGCCTCCCCGGCAAGAGCCTTGCCGAGATAGCCTTTGGTGCCCGGCAAGGCTTAGCGCCCGGCAAGGCTTGGCGCCCGGCAAGGCTTGGTGTCCAGCAAGGCTTGGCGCCCGGCAAGGCTTGGCGTCCGGCAAGGCTTGGCGCCCGGCAAGATTCGGCGCTCGGCGAGATTCAGCCACTGTGCCACTGCTTCAGCATAGTAACAAGCCTGACATTCTGGCTCCTTCCCTGGATGCGTGGCGGCATGCCAGTGGAGGAGAGCTTAAGCAGTGCTGATGGGATGGCCCCTTTTTCCATCCCCAAGAAAGTGAGGACACCTAAACGGACACCTCACGGTGCATTAAATGCGTTTGTCCTAATCCGTCAGGGGTTAGGTATGATACCCTGTAGCTACTTTACACCTCAATGTATGTACATTTTGCCACTGTGGAGACCCCTTTGAGCATATAAAAGGAGGCCCAAGGCAACTGCTACAAGGAAGGAGGACTTCTGGCCCATTCTGCATGCGTAGCTGCTCTTTGAACGTACTGTTCATTGCGAGCGCTCCTGAAGGCTGGGCTCAAGAACATCAATAAGAACACAAAGCAGGAGTAGGGTTTTACGCTGATCAGCGGCCCGAACCTGGGTAAAAACCCTCGCGCGTCGATCACTGGTTCTGCTCTTTGCGTATACCTCTCCCCCCGCCGAATCGTAAAGGGGTCTCTCGGGATCCCATAGGTGTCGTACCCCGACAACTAGGCCCTATACTACCATTCTCTAACGCTCGCACGGACTAGGATGTTCTACAGCCAGACCTGCTCTGATACCAAGCCTTGTGGCACCCCGGCTCAGAGAGAGTGGAACACCTCGTATTCCAGCCCAGAGATCAAGTCTTCTAGAATACAGCACTGCTGGGCATAGAACAAATCAGCTCTTATTACAAATGATATGGATACAAAGGTTCCGATATCACAACAAATTACATCGGCATGGCGACACTGCACCTGACAGGGTTGCTCTATGCTAGCAGCGGAATAACTTCTAGCAGCAGAATGACGACGACAGTGATGGGCTCCACTCCGCTGGGACTCTGGCTGGAACGCTTATCCTAGCTCGCAAACTCGGGATCCTCGACAAGCAAGCAAACTGGGCATGACTTGCAAACTGGCATGACACGCCAGGTGAGTACTTTGAATGTACTCGCAAGCTCACAACAACCAAATGCAATCAAGACAAACAACAGCATGGCATTTACAGGTTAAAGCAATGATGAACATGATATCACCAGAACAACATAAGCATGGCATGAGCGTATGAGCATGATGATGCTAACATGCAGCATGTTTAAACTAGCATGATTCAACTTACTCTGCTCTGGGGTTACCTCGTAACCACCACATGTATCCACTTACCATCGTGGACATCACATGATCATCTCAGGTCCAACCAAGCTTGGTATTAACAATACCGTAGTGATCACTTGAACACAAGGAGCTTCATCTTCACCCGGGATTATCACATGACACCAGAAACATAAACCAACCTTGGTATCCATGATACCACTGTGATCCTCTCATGATTACATAAAGATCAACCAACTACTTTCATCATCGAACCGGGGTTCTTTATTATTCAGATTATTATTACTGTTGACCCATAGTGTGACCTACTACGAATTGGGCCCATATCCGTGGGCGCAGCTATCGATAGATTTTACACACGCTATAGAGGTTAGTACACTGTACCAACACCACATAACCCATGGCCACGTACTCCCATTCGGGTGGACCAACGGCGTTCCGACAAAACCAATCTATTGCATGACACTCTCACACCACTCCGACCAATTCCCCTTTGGGCTAAGTCATAGGTGGCCCCGATGCCACTCTGGACATCCAACGGCCACCTTCGTGGCAAAACAAAAACGGTCCCAAAGGGGGACAAAGGGCCCTACAACAACTACGGGCACACAAGGCTTATGGCCACCCACCTGATCAGGGTAGCGCGTGCACATAACCTTCCCTAGTTGGAGGCACCAGCGAGAGGCATGACAATAGACCGAATTAGGGCCTTCCCATACAGGCAAGTGTGGCTGCACTGGTCAACTCGACTCGATGGCACTTTGACTCAGTCAACAGGTGTTCAAGTTCGATTAAAATCCGGTTAAACTTGAATGATGATGAGCTGAGTCACAAAAGAATAGCATGATGCAATAACGATGCATATGAGCATGATATCAACATGAACATGGATGGGAAGCATAATCATTATACATGTCCATTTACCCTACTAGCTGCAAATGAGTATGGCATACCGATGATCATGAACAGCACAAGTATAACAATTAATAACACTTCACATGAGCATGGCATGACCACTAGCACCAGAAATAAGTACTAGACAAGAGCATGGAAATAATATTAGCAAGTAAACAATCAACCAACTAGATGCAAATGACCATAGCATAAGGATGAGCATGGGTTCACAAGCATATACGAATCATTCACATAAATATTAACATGCACAACTTATTTAAATATTTAAGTAGAAAACCATTGCTACTGCAAGGCTCTCATGCAAGTGGCTGTCGTGGCTTGCCTGGGATGAAGAATACACGGGGAAGAAGCGCGATGAAGGCGTGGAACGATTCGCCGGAATGTTTCCCTCTCGGAGGGGGCTAGAGAAGGGCAAGGGCAAAATGGTCATTTCTAGTATGTGGAAACATATTGAGAATGGTACCAACAGAATGGGCTCGACGAGATGAAGACATGGGATTTGGAATCACCTGATTCGGAGTTACGATCGCGAAGATACGGACGGTTGAAGTCCAGGGACCAATCTATAAAAAGTTCCTCACAAGCAGGCCCCTGGCTGAAAAGCAAAAAATGCCTTCGGGCGGAATACGCTTTCTTCACAGAGAAACGTATTTTGAGCCGGATAAGAACCAGTGTATCCTTTCACTAAACGAAAGCGTATTTACTGAAATGCGTTTCCACTTAAAACAGTCAGCGGGTCCACGGGGTCCACGCTGAGAGACTTACATGTGGGGCCGAGGGGGGCTGGCTCAGTCATCTTCTTCCTCACCCTGCCCCTGACAAAAACAGAGGAGGGAGCAGGGGAGGGTGCTGCCGCGATGGGCCGGTTGGCTCCGGCCACCTCCGGCCAGGGCGAGACCACCGACGAGCTCGGGCGGATGCGTCGCCTCCGTTCGGGTGTAGCACGTGCGCCGTGGCGGAGCGGGGCTATAGCGGCTCAAGGCGACAGAGGGCAGGGTGGGCGGCGGCCGTTCTTGGGGGACGAGGCCACACGGGCACTCCGGTTGCAAGAGGAGGGGGTGGGGAGGGTCGCCGGACTCCGGGGAGGGTCTAGGGCGCAAGAGAGATGGAGGGGGAGGGCTATGGTCGGAGATACCCGAGGGGATCGGCGGCGACCATGGCGGATGGAGGGGCAGTGGGGTGGCTTCGGTGGGCTAGAAGGGTGTTTGAGAGAGTGATGAGCTGCGGGGGAGTTCGGGGCAGCTCTTTATAGACACGGGGAGGGCTCGGGAGAGCTCTAGAGCTCGCAGGCTAGCGGACATGGCGATGGCAGGGGCAGCCAGGTCACGGGCATGGCTTCCAGTGCTTGACGACGGTGAGATAGGAAGGGGCAGAGGCAGGGAATTGACTGCACGATCACGAGGGAGCTCCAGGACATGAAGAGCATTCGAGAGGAGGAGGAACGGACGAGAACAGGGGACGCGGTTTGCCAGAGCGCGAGAACACGCATGCCAGGCACATAGTCACCGTGTGAACAGGTGCACGCGGTGCACTCTGGCCGGCCAGACCATGTTAGTAAGATTGGTCATTCATCAAAGAATGCCAAGGAGGAAAGAAACAAGCATAGTACCCACTGAGGTGACCACAGCTTGCTGGAATCCACAAGAACAGCAAGGTGTTTGGAGTGCAGTGAGGGAGATTGGCCAGGAGATAGACTCTGGTCTTTGGCTAAGAGTGATCTCTCATACTAAGATGATTATCTTTGCAAATTTTTAGCTCATTGGGATGAATATAAGTAGCACTTGCTATACAACTCATCACACTGTACAAAAATGCAAATGATGAAGCTGTCCTCACATAGTTTATTGGATTGAGCTGAAATTTGGAGGAGATAGGTTATTTGGGCGTATGAATGCACTGTAAAAGTTTCATACCATTTGGAAATACCAAAATGGTACTTGCTTCACAATGCATCCCTCTGGTCAGGATCTTAGAAAACATCTTGAGGGAAATTGGCTTGATAAAATGAGCCCAAATTTTGTGGAGAGGGTTTATATGGGTAGGAGCATGTCCTGGTAAATTTTCAGCAATAATGAAGCAATATAAAATATAATTGCTTCACACCCTGAAAATCTGACTAGAAACCAAGATTTGATGTTGAGCTCACATGGGTTGATGAATGAAGCTCAAATTTGGAGGAGAGTGATTATTTGAGCATAAGAAGGAGGTGACAAAATTTCAACTCATTTTGATATGCCTAGCTTGTACCTCCTTCACCAAGCATCTATTAGAACAGAAACTTAGGAAATTTGCTGAGGAATATTTACTAGGCAAATGAAGTTGAATTTTGGCATGAGGCAATGATATGGATAGGAAAAGGTGTCCAAAAAGTTTGGGGACAATCAATAAGATGAAAATGACACTTCCTTCACCAAGTGCCAGCTAGGGCAAAATAGGGAAAGGAATATTTGTGAATTATTTTTTAACTAGGCAAGGAAGGATTTTGACATATGTATGGAAGAAATGTCCCAAAGGATTTATGAGAATTTTGTGGGACTCAAAAGCAGGACAGAAGTATAGGTTGCTTCACAACCTAGAGCAAATACGGTTATTCCTTTAATAGAAAAAGGAATATTCCCAATAAAAAGAGTATTGGGATTGGGCTAAGATGGAAATGACAAGGTCTTGGGATGAATATGAGGATGAAAAGCCACTTGGGAGCCTAGGAAGATATGATCTTCCCAAGTTTGCAGACCAAATAGCCACAGAAAAAGAAATCAGAGCAATAATCCAAAGAAATCCAAAAGAAAAAGAAAAAGCCAAAATTGAGGGTGTTACGAACCTCACAAGCTGAATGATCATCCTCAAGATCATCCCAACATCATCATTAGTAACCTGCCAAACTGTTACTGCTCACATTATCAGCATATAAGTCATCTAATAAGTCATTCCATCATCGTGAGTGTTGATTGAATGGTGTGACCTAGTACGAACTGTGTCCATTATCGAGGACGCGGCTATTGATAGTTTATACACTCTACAGAGGTTAGTACACTGTACCCACACCACAGAACCCATGGCCTCGTGTTCCCATTCGGTTGGACCAATGGCGTTTCGACAAAACCAATCTACTGCATGACACTCTCCCGGCCACTCCGACAAACTCCCCTTTGGGATAAGTCATGGGTGGCCCCGGATGCCACTCTGGACATCAAACAGCCACCGTCCATATAAGTATGCTGGAAAACTTTCATGCCATTTGGACTTGCCAAAATGGTACTTGCTTCACAAAGATCTTCTCTATCCAGAAACTCAAGAAAATCCTGTAGGAAGATTGGCTTGATGAAATGATCTAAGATTTGGTGGATAGAAGTTTTATGGCTAGGAGAATGCCCTGGTAAATTTTCAGCAATAATGAAGCAATATAAAATATAATTGCTTCACAACCTGAAAATATTGCCAGAAACAAAGATTTGATGGTGGGATCACATAGATAATTGTATGGAGCTGAAAATTGGTGGAGAGTCATGATTTGAACATATGGAAGGGCTTGCAAAATTTCAACTCATTTGGTGCTCCTAGCTGGTACTTCCTTCAACAAGGCTTCCATCTGAAAGAAACTTTGGAAAATTGCTGAGGAAGATTGGCTAGGCAAATAGAGCTGAATTTTGTCATGAGGCAAAGATTTGGAGGTAAGAGCATGCCCAAAAAGTTTGGGAGCAATATAGAAAAGATAGGTGGCACTTCCTTCACAGAAGACCACTCTGCATAGAATTGAAGAAGGAATATTGATGAATTATTTTTGGGCTAGGAAATAAAAGTTTGGACATATTTAGGGCATATATGATCCAAACAATGTATGAGAATTATTTGGGAATTTTGTGGAAGTCATAAATATAGGTTGCTTCACAACCTAGGTCAGACACCAAGTTTTAGCACGATATCGTCGTGAGAAAGGAAATAGCTTCAATTTAACACTATCATTATCCACATCTTTTTTCTTTTGCATATCACACAACTCAACGAAAGTATTTAGATGGGATGCGGCATCCTCATTAGGACTACCAGAAAATTGTTCTTTCATAACAAGATTCAACAAAGCGGCATTAATTTCATAAGATTCCGCACTAGTGGCGGGAGAAATCGGAGTACTAATAAAATCATTATTATTAGTGTAGGAAAAATCACACAACTTGGTATTTTCTTGAGACATCGTGACAAAGCAAGCAATCTAGCACACAAGCAAACGAAAAGACGAACGAAAAGAGGGCGAATAAAAAGGCAAATATTTTTGTGTTTTTCTGAAAACATTTTAGAAGTGGGGGAGAGGAAAACAAGAGGCAAATGGCAAATAATGTAAGTGCAAGAGATGAGAGTTTATGATAGGTACTTGGTACGCTTGATGTAGAACCTCCCCAGCAACGGCACCAGAAATTCTTCCTGCTACTTCTTGAGCTTGCGTTGATTTTTCCCTTGAAGAGGAAAGGGTGATGCAGCAAAGTAGAGATAAGTATTTCCCTCAGTTAAGAACCAAGGTATCAATCCAGTAGGAGGTACAAGCAAGTCCCTAATAGATGCACCTACACAAACTAACAGACACTTGCACACAACGTGAAAAAGGGGTTGTCAATCCCTTCACGGTCACTTGCAAGAGTGAGATCAAATAGAGATAGATATAAAAGATAAGTAAAAGGCAAAATAAAGTAAATATAAATAAATTGCAGGAAGGTATTTTTTAGGTTTTTGGTTTTATAGATCTGAAAATATATGATGAGAAATACACCCGGGGGCCATAGTTTTCACTAGAGGCTTCTCTCTTGAAAGGAATACATATGGTGGGTGAACAAATTACTGTTGAGCAATTGATAGAAAAGCGCAAAGTTATGACGATACCTAAGGCAATGATCATGAATATAGGCATCACGTCCGTGACAAGTAGATGACTCCCGCCTGCATCTACTACTATTACTCCGCACATCGACCGCTATCCAGCATGCATCTAGTGAATTAAGTTAACAAGAACGGAGTAACGCCTTAAGCAAGATGACATGATGTAGAGGGATAGATCCAATCAATATGGTAAAAAAACATATTTTTGTCCTTAATGGCAAAAATACAAATACGTGCCTCGCTACCCCTACTGTCACTGGGTGAGGACACCGCAAGATTGAACCCATCAGAAAGCTCCTCTCCCATTGCAAGAAAAACCAATCTAATTGACCAAACCAAATCGATAGATCGGAGAGAAATACAAAGCTATCTTAACCATGCATAAAAGAGTTCAGAGAAGAATCAAATAATATTCATAGATAATCTGATAATAAATACACAATTCATCGGATCTCAACAAATGCACCGCAAAAGAAGATTACATCGAATAGAACTCCAAGAACATCGAGGAGAACATTGTATTGAAGATCAAAGAGAGAGAGAAGAAGCCATCTAGCTACTAACTATGGACCCGTAGGTCTGTGGTAAACTACTCACACATCATCGGAAGGGCAGCAAGGTTGGTTTAGAGGCCCTCCGTGATCAAATCCCCCTCCGGCAAAGTGCCGGAAAAGGCCCCAAGATGGGATCTCATGAGAACAGAAGCTTGCGGCGGCGGAAAAGTATTTTTGGTGTGCCCTCTAGTATACGGGGAATATTTGAGTATTTATGGAGCCAGGATTAGGGTTAGGAGATCTGCGAGGGGCCCACAAGCCTAGGGGCACCCCCCTGGGGCGCGCCCCTAGGGCTTGTGGCCTCCTCGTGGGTCTTCTAGCCTCCTCCCGAAGCATCCTAGGTGTCTTCTGATCCAAGAAATATCATCATAAAGTTTCATTCCGTTTGGACTCCGTTTGGTATTGATTTTCTGTAAAAGACAAAAACAAGGGAAAAAACAGCAACTGGCACTAGGCACTAGGTTAATAGGTTAGTCCCAAAAAATGATATAAAATAGCATATTAATACATATAAAACATCCAAGATGGACATTATAATAGCATGGAATAATAAAAAATTATAGATACTAAGGAGACGTATCAGCAACCCAGTGGTTTAACCGCCGCCCGCCTCTCTCCCACTACTCCATATTAATTGCGTGCCCGAGCGGCTGCACCCTGATACGTCTCCAACGTATCTATAATTTTTTATTGTTCCATGCTATTATATTATCTGTTTTGGATGCTTTATATGCATTGATATGCTATTTTATATTATTTTTGGGACTAACCTATTAACCTAGAGCCCAGTGCCAGTTTTTGTTTTTTCCTTGTTTTTGAGTTTTACAGAAAAGGAATATCGAATGGAGTCCAAACGGAATAAAACTTTACGATGATTTTTCTTGGACCAGAAGACACATACGTGACTTGGAGAGAGGGCCAGAAGAGTCCCGAGGAGGCCACAAGCCCCTGGGGCACACCCTGAGGGCTTGTGGGCCCCTCGGGTGTCCTCCAACCCTAATTCCACCTCTATAAATTCCAAAATATTCCCCAACCATCAGAAGCGGCCACCAAAATACTTTTTCGCCGCTGCAAGCCTCTGTTCCCGTGAGATCCCATTTGGGGCCTTTTTCGGCGATCTGTCGGAGGGGGGTTCGATCGCGAAGGGCCTCTACATCAACCTTGCTTCCCTTCCGATGATGTGTGAGTAGTTTACCACAGACCTATGGGCCCATAGCTAGTAGCTAGATGGCTTCTTCTCGCTCTTTGATCTTTAATACAATGTTCTCCTTGCTGTTCTTGGCAATCTATTCGATGTAATACTTTTTTGCGGTGTGTTTGTTGAGATCCGATGAATTGTGGATTTATGATCAGATTATCTATGAATATTATTTGAGTCCTCTCTGAACACTTTTATGCATGATTAAGATACCTTTGTATTTCTCTTTGAACTATTGGTTTGGTTTGGCCAACTAGATTGGTTTTTCTTACAATGGGAGAGGTGCTTAGTTTTGGGTTCAATCTTGCGGTGTCCTCACCTAGTGACAAAAGGGGTAGCGAGGCATGTATCGTATTGTTGCCATCAAGGATAAAATATGGGTTTTATATCATATTGCTTGAGTTTATCCCTCTACATCATGTCATCTTACTTAAGGCGTTACTCCGTTCTTATGAACTTAATACTCTAGATGCATGCTGGATAGCGGTCGATGTGTGGAGTAATAGTAGTAGATGCAGGCAGGAGTCGGTCTACTTGTCACGGACGTGATGCCTATATTCATGATCATTGCCTTAGATATCGTCATAACTTTGCGCTTTTCTATCAATTGCTCAATAGTAATTTGTTTACCCACCGTATGCTATCTTCAAGAGAGAAGCCTCTAGTGAAACCTTTGGCCCCGGGGTCTATTTTCCATCATATATTTTCAGATCTATAAACCAAAAAACCCAAAAATACCTTGCTGCAATTTATTTATATTTACTTTAGGTTGCCCTTTTATTTATCTTTTATACCTATCTCTAAAAGATCTCACTCTTGTTCGTGACCGTGAAGGGATTGACAACCCCTTTTCGCGTTGTGTGCAACTGTTTGTTAGTTTGTGCAGGTGCATAGATTGGAGACTTGCTTGTGCCTCCTACTGGATTGATACCTTGGTTCTTAACTGAGGGAAATACTTATCTCTACTTTGCTGCATCACCCTTTCCTCTTCAAGGGAAAAATTAACGCAAGCTCAAGAAGTAGCAGGAAGAATTTCTGGCGCCGTTGCCGGGGAGGTTCTACATCAAGCCTACCAAGTACCCATCACAAACTCTCATCTCTTGCACTTACATTATTTACCATTTGCCTCTCATTTTCCTCTCCCCAACTTCTAAAACATTTTCAGAAAAACACAAAAATATTTTTCTTTTTATTCGCCCTTGTTTCATTCTTCTTTTCGTTTGCCTTTTGTTTGCTTGAGTGCTAGATTGGTTCCATGCCGTCATGTCTAAATATGGGGAGGTTATCGTTGAAAATTCTGAGGATCTTGCTAATAATAATCTTGAGGAAAAATTTGGATCTTGTTCTTTAGATCGTGAAACTGAAACTCCCTCTAATCTTAAAGCAAAAAAATTCATGTGGGAGACGGTAACATTATTGGGAAGAGTGTTATTCAAGAATTCTTTGATTGTATGGGAGTTATGACAATTTATATAGGATCTATTCTTCTTGATACAAATTGCTATGCGGATGCTATTTCTATGCTTGTCGTTAAACTAGAGAGAAAATTTGTGCATAGTCATCCCGCTTTACAAAAGATATTTTATGAACTTCCCAATATACACAATCCTAAGGCTAAAAAGATTGCAACTATCATCCTTATGCGAGAGTTTGACTTCATAATGAAAGAATCTAGGTAAAATTTTGTTTTCTATAATAAAAATATTGAGCAGCCTCCAGTTGAAGAAATTCTCCATGATAAAGAAACTTTGTGTAGTCTACAATCTAGAGATTATCATTCTTACAGTAACAATCTTAGGAGAAGAGTTCCCTATGCAGAAATTGCTCAAGCCCTTTACCTTGATACTTATGATAAATTTGATTGGGTAACTAAGAGAATTTAGGTAGGATTTAATGATTAGTGGATGGAGGAAATGTCAGGGGAACCCATTAAAGATGAGATACGTATTTTATATGAGGATATTTATGGTGATGATCCTGAGTATGGAATTATGAATGTTAAAATCACTAACCAGAGTCCTTCCCATGAACTGAGTTCACCTATTAGGAAGGAAAGGAAACAAAAAAGAGATTTGTTAAGAAAAGTTTTGGAAGATATGACTAGGAAAGAATTGCATACCAAAGATGACAATACCTATATCTATGTTTTATGCCTAGCTAGGGGCGCTAGACAATAGCGATGTTGGGAGGCAACCCAATTTTATTTTTATGTTTTTTGTTTTTGGTTCTGTTTTTCAATAAATACACATTATTACCTATGTAATACTTTTGTTTTGGTGTTTTAATTAGTGTTTGAGCCAAGTAAGACCTTTGGGATGGTTTACAGTGATAGTTGATTTGATCTTGCTGAAAAACAGAACCTTTTGCGCTCATTGCGAGAAATTTAGAAAATCACAGAAACATGCTTTTGATCTGAATTTTTTACACAAGATTTATAGACAAATTACCCAGGTTTTCCTAATGTTTCGAAATTTTTGGAGTTACAGAAGTATATGAAATTTCCATATTACTACAGACTGTTCTGTTTTTGATAGATTCTGTTTTCTATGTGTTGTTTGCTTATTATGATGAAACTATGGGTAGTATCTGGGGGTATGAACCATGGAGAAGTTGGAAAAAAGTAGATATAACACCAATATAAATTAAGAATGAGTTCACAACAGTACCAAAAGTGGTGATTTATTTTATTATACTAACGGATCTTATGAGTTTTCTGTTGAGTTTTGTGTTGTGAAGTTTTCAAGTTTTGGGTAAAGATTTGATGGACAACGGAATAAGGAGTGGCAAGAGCCTAATCTTGGGGATGACCAAGGCACCCCAAGGTAATATTCAAGGACAACCAAGCATCTAAGCTTGGGGATGCCCCGGATAGCATCCCCTCTTTCGTCTTCAATCCATCGGTAAATTTACTTGAGGCTATATTTTTATTGACCACATAATATGTGTTTTCTTGGAGTATCTTGTATGATATGAGTCTTTGCTTTTTAGTTTGCCACAATCATCCTTGCTGTACACACCTTTTGATAGGGACACGCATTAATCATGAATTTATTAGAATACTCTATGTGCTTCACTTATATCTTTTGAGCTAGGCAGTTTGCTCTAGTGCTTCACTTATATCTTTTTAGAGCACGGCGGTGGCTTTATTTTATAGAAATTGATGAACTCTCATGATTCACTTATAATATTTTGAGAGTCTTAAACAGCATGGTAATTTGCTTCGGTTATGAATTTAGTCCTAATATGATGGGCATCCAAGAGGGATATAATAAAAACTTTCATATAAAAAGCATTGAATAGATGAGAAGTTTGATTGCTTGCATTTGTTTTAAGATATAAAGATGGTGATATTAGATTCATGCTAGTGAGTAATTGTGGATTGGTAGAAATACTTGTGTTAAAGTTTGTGATTCCCGTAGCATGCACGTATGGTGAACCGTTATGTGATGAAGTCGGAGCATGATTTATTTTTTTATTGTCTTCCTTATGAGTGGCGGTCGGGGACGAGCGATGGTATTTTCCTACCAATATATCCCCCTGGGAGCATGCGTGTAGTACTTTGTTTCGATGGCTAATAACATTTTGCAATAAGTATGTGAGTTCTTTATGACTAATGTTGAGTCCATGGATTATACGGACTCTCACCCTTCCACCATTGCTAGCCTCTCTAGTACCGTGGAACTTTCGCCAGTGCTTTAAACCCACCATATACCCTTCCTCAAAACAGCCACCATACCTACCCATTATGGCATTTCCATAGCCATTCCGAGATATATTGCCATGCAACTTCCACTGTTCCGTTTATTATGACACATACCATCATTGTCATATTGCTTTGCATGATCATGTAGTTGGCATAGTATTTGTGGCAAGGCCACAATTCATATTTTTTTATACATTTCACTCTTGATCATAGCACATCCCGGTACACCGCCAGAGGCATTCATATAGAGTCATATCTTGTTCTAGTAGCGAGTTGTAATTCTTGAGTTGTAAGTAAATTAAAGTGTGATCATCATCATTAATAGAGCATTGTCCCATGTGAGGAAAGGATGATGGGAGCTATGATTCCGTCACAAGTTGGGATGAGTCTCCGGAATTTATAAAAAATAAAAGAGGCAAAAGAAGCACAAATAAAAAATAAAAGAGGCCAAAGAAGCCCAAAAAAAGGAAAATGAGAGAAATGAGAGAAGGGACAATGTTACTATCCTTTTTTCCACACTTGTGCTTCAAAGTAGCACCATGTTCTTCATGATAGAGAGTCATCTATTTTGTCACTTTCGTATACTAGTGGGAATTTTTCATTATAGAACTTGGCTTGTATATTCCAATGATGGGCTTCCTCAAATTGCCCTAGGTCTTCGTGAGCAAGCAAGTCGGATGCACACCCACTTAGTTTATTTTTGAGCTTTCATACTCTTATAGCTCTAGTGCATCCATTGCATGGCAATCCCTACTCACTTGCATCGATATCAGTTGATGGGCATCAACATAGCCCATTAGTTTTCCTAGTTGATGTGAGACTTTCTCCTTCTTTTTGTCTTCTCCACAACCACCATATTCTATTCCACCTATAGTGCTATATCCATGGCTCAAGCTCATGGATTGCGTGAAAGTTGAAAAAGTTTGAGAACATTAAAAGTATGAAACAATTGCTTGGCTTGTCATCGGGGTTGTGCATGATGAAATACTATGTGTGATAAAGATAGGGCATAGCCAGACTATATGATTTTGTAGGGATAACTTTCTTTGGCCATGATATTTTGAGAAGATATGATTGCTTTTATTAGTATGCTTGAAGTATTATTGTTTTTATGTCAATATTAAACTTTTGTTTTGAATCTTATGGATCTGAATATTCATGCCACAATAAAGAAGATTACATTGATAAATATGTTAGGTAGCATTCCACATCAAAAGTTCTGTTTTTTATTATTTACCTACTCGAGGACAAGCAGGAATTAAGCTTGGGGATGCTTGATACATCTCCAACGTATCTATAATTTTTTTATTGTTCCATGCTATTATATTATATGTTTTGGATGCTTTATATGCATTAATATGCTATTTTATATTATTTTTGGGACTAACCTATTAACCTAGAGCCCAGTGCCAGTTTCTGTTTTTTCCTTGTTTTTGAGTTTTACAGAAAAGGAATATCAAACGGAGTCCAAACGGAATAAAACTTAACGATAATTTTTCTTGGACCAGAAGACACCTACGTGACTGGGAGAGGGGGCCAGAAGAATCCCTAGGAGGCCACAAGCCTCTAGGGCGCACCCAGGGGGGCGTTCCCTGAGGGCTTGTGGGCCCCTCGGGTGTCCTCCAACCCTAATTCCACCTCTATAAATTCCAAAATATTCCCCAACCATCAGAAGCATCCACCAAAATACTTTTCCGCTGCCGCAAGCCTCTGTTCCCGTGAGATCCCATCTTGGGGCCTTTTCTGACTATCTGCCAGAGGGGGATTCGATCACGGAGGGCCTCTACATCAACCTTGCTGCCCTTCCGATGATGTGTGAGTAGTTTACCACTGACCTATGGGTCCATAGCTAGTAGCTAGATGGCTTCTTCTCTCTCTTTGATCTTCAATACAATGTTCTCCTCGATGTTCTTGGAGATCTATTCGATGTAATACTTTTTTGCGGTGTGTTTGTTGAGATCCGATGAATTTTGGATTTATTATCAGATTATCTATGAATATTATTTGAGTCTTCTCTGAACTCTTTTATTCATGATTAAGATATCTTTGTATTTCTCTTCGAACTATCAGTTTCGTTTGGCCAACTAGATTGGTTTTTCTTGCAATGGGAGAGGTGCTTAGTTTTGGGTTCAATCTTGCGGTGTCCTCACCCAGTAACGGAAGGGGTAGTGAGGCATGTATTGTATTGTTGCCATCAAGGATAAAAAGATGGGGTTTATATCATATTGCTTGAGTTTATCCCTCTACATCATGTCATCTTACTTAAGGCGTTACTTCGTTCTTATGAACTTAATACTCTAGATGCATGCTGGATAGCGGTCGATGTGTGGAGTAATAGTAGTAGATGCAGGCAGGAGTCGGTCTACTTGTCACGGACGTGATGCCTATATTCATGATCATTGCCTTATATATAGTCATAACTTTGCGCTTTTCTATCAATTGCTCAAGAGTAATTTGGTTACCCACCGTATGCTATCTTCAAGAGAGAAGCCTCTAGTGAAACCTTTGGCCCCTGGTCTATTTTCCATCATATATTTTCAGATCTATAAACCAAAAAACCCAAAAATACCTTGCTGCAATTTATTTATATTTACTTTAGTTTGCTCTTTTATTTATCTTTTATACCTATCTCTATTAGATCTCACTCTTGTTCGTGACCGTGAAGGGATTGACAACCCCTTTTTCGTGTTGTGTGCTAGTGTTTGTTAGTTTCTGCAGGTGCATGGATTGGAGACTTGCTTGTGCCTCCTACTAGATTGATACCTTAGTTCTTAACTGAGGGAAATACTTATCTCTACTTTGTTATATCACCCTTTCCTCTTCAAGGGAAAAATCAACGCAAGCTCAAGAAGTAGCACACCCCCCATCCTCGCCACACACACAATCCTCTCTCTCCACCTTCATCCTCGACGCCGCTCTTAGTATTGACCGCCGTTAGTGTATGAGGATGCTGCTGAAGTGCCCCATCGGAGGGAGTGGCAACGCCGGGGCTGCTGAAGCACTAGAGCACAACATGAAGATGGAGCAGAGGTTGTCGTCGCCGCCGACAAGGTCTCGCTTGACCTTGACATCATCGATGGCGTCGTGCTTCCACAGCCAGAGGTCTACACTGACCCCGGCGACGACTACGACGACCACTCCGGCGATGACTCCGACAACGACGAACAACCAGTTAGTTCTCTATACCCACTTATATGTCAAATATATCCTAGAGTTTCTTTGGTTACTCCTGCCTTCCCCCTTTTGGAATAGAAATCCTATGGTTATGTTCTCTCAATCCATGAAATCTGAGTAAGTTTCGTTAGATCCGAGTAGTGTATTGATTGTTTGAATGGTACAAATGATAAGTGATTAGTTGTTTCATCTGTACAAATGATTTCTGCTAATAATCCGACTAGGGTTAGTGTCGTGCTAATAATTCCTAGCCAGGTCTTGACAATTGATTTTGAATGTCCTACATATATGTTTGTGCCATTTTTTTCAACATTGGTCTGTACATAGATGATTGTGCTTAAAAATCGAACCATAATCTTTGGATATGTCTAGAAAAATAGCCGTAAAATCCATAGATTCCTAATCCTACTTTACGGCATGTAAAAATTGATTTGATGCCAAATTTTGGAAACTGCCAAATGTTCTCTAGAGATTAGTTTGTATTCCAAATTTGATGCCACATTTTTTTACTATATGTATAGTGTTATCTGACGATGTCGACAGCAAGGATGAAGATGTCCAGAGGACATACAAGAGGCAAATCCTCAGGGAGCTTTATGCGGTAATTCATAACAAGCGTATTAGGACCTGGAACGAAGGCTTTTGATGCCCATTTTGCAACCAAAAGCTTCATGACGCATATGAAAGTGTTCTAGCGCATGCAAGAGGACGAGCCATTGGCTCCTTCAGGCAGAAGTATTCTCGCAGGTTGGCGCACGCCGCGTACACTGAGTACCTGGAGAAGCTTCACGATCGTGCTGGCAGATGAGATGTGGGATTGAACTATGTATGGCTATGTAGTGTCTTAATTATAAATGTGCTTGAGTATGCTTAATGATGGTTGAACTATGCTTGTGTACACTTATTATCTATGTCTGAGTATGTTTAATCTATGTTTACTTATGTCTAAATATGGGATATGGATGCAATCAGTCTGGTTGATGGAATTTTATGCATATTAGGGTGAATGTTTAGCGTGGGTAAAAATTTCAGATTCAACCGACGAAGGAAAAGTGGAACCACCCTGAAACATGGTTATTTTCCCAAATTGGCACCGTGTGCAATGACTTTCATTTTCCCAGTTACGTCAATCACACACGGTTGGCTCTAGCAAACCGTTGCCTCCGAAACTCTGTGGGACAGAAAACCCTCACCACCCAATTCAAAAAGGAAAAAAGAAAACCCTCACCATCCCCACGTCACAAAACCCTCACCCCACCCGCCACCCCCTCCGGTCCCCATTCACACCTGCACAAGCTCCTACGCGACTCTGCATGGCACCGCCTATCGCCGTAGTAACCACTTAGCTCGACGCATGTCGCTGCCGCCAGGCTGCCAGCAAACCCCACCACATTTCGCCACTTCCGCTTGCTGCCGCCTATCACCATCGACTTTCTCAACGCTGCTCGCCGTCGACCCAACTCCGCCCAATTGGGGAATCCGCGGTATTGAGGGTTTTTTCTCATGGACAATGAGGTAACTAATTTACTGAGATATTCTCTCATCTCTTATCCCAGTTCATCTGCCTCCTTTAATCACCCGGCAGAAATCACCGTGAATTCATTTTTCTTCGAGCTAATTTGAGGGTTTTCTTTCATTCATAGAATGTATAGTGCGCGGACACATCGGGACTTTGCAGCCTCGGCCAGACATCCGTGGAGTTCCATCTCACCGTACCAGATGACTTCAGGATGCGCACGGTATGTTCAATCTCACCCTACCTCGGTTGGCATGGCCTACTTTCCTGAACATATACTATATATTGCTACATTTGGATAAAAGGTGCCACATGCAGCATATACATCAAAGGGGATTTTTTTTCTCTTCTTTCTATATTAGGCAAATTAATGATGTATTGTTCTTTCGATTACTCTCAAATCTCCATAAAATCATGGTTACATTATCTGTTTAATTATAATTTTTTTTTATTTGATTTCAACTGTTGTATTGGTCTTTCAATTTCGTCCATATTTGCATGTTACCATATTCTTTAACAATCTTACCATTTTCTGCAGCACATCCCTTGCTATGCAACAACATCTGTAGTACACAATCTTGCCCTTTACATAACTCAAGACTGCAGGGATGTCATACTGAACACAAACCATGGATTTACAATCGTTGCTTATGTAAGACTTGATGAACGTTGTCGGCGTTCTGGGATCGGGGGTACCCAGATCTGCCTGCCTGCGGCCCAAGGCATGGGCCCATAGACGGCCCTGCTACAATGACCCCAAGGCAAGACCCTCACGAGGGCCCCAGCCTCGCGAGGCGGATGACATAAAGACCTCCAGAGGAGCGGCCTCCCCAGGTTGCCTCCCGAGGAGCGGAGATTTCTATGCAGGTACCCAGCCTCACGAGGCTATGATGACGTGAGCCATGACAACCAAGGCCAGGCAGGCGCCAGTGGGCGCAGAGGAGGCAGTTTCCCTTTCAGTGCTAAGGAGGCAAGGACAGAGGCGGGTTCCCAAGGAATCCCCCAAAGGTTTCCATTCCGGTGCAACAAGACCAAGACCACGAGCTCGGCAGGACGGATATCATTGCCGAGTCAACCGATGTGTCTAAGTTTAGAGGGAAGAGGACCAAGGCCGCTATAAATATAGGTTAGCCACCACCGTAGAGGGGGGTCCCGAAATCGGACCCTTGACCACTCCATCCGCATCACTTGAGCCCTCGCGAGGCTGCTCAAACCACTGTACTAGTTCATCCTCAGCCTCCTCGTGAGGCCAATCCACCACAAAGCAGGAGTAGGGTTTTAAACCGCAAGGTGGCCCGAACCTGGGTAAACTGCCGTGTTCATCTTCCTCCCCGCTTGCGTGAGCTCGACGAGGCTAGGCTGTAGGGTGGCGAGCTTGAGACTTGGGTTGGTTGAGATCTTCGTACATGCCCCAGAGTTCGAACCTTCTTGGGTCTGCGGAGCCTTGAATCCGACATTTGGCGCGCCAGGTAGGAGCATGTCGAAGCTCCGCCTCTTCACCGACCACGCTCTGCCCTCGCCTCGCTGTTTCCATGGCAGACGTTGTCCAGCCGGCCTGGCCGCCCGAAGCCTACGGGAGCGCGGCGGGCTGCCCGGCCTTCACTCCCGGCTTGCGCCAGGTGCGGTGGCCCGCGAAGTTGAGGCCAGCGCTGCCCCCGTGGTACGATGGTGCTGCGGACCCCGAGGAGTTCCTCCAGTTGTACGCGCAGGCCATCCAAGCAACTGGTGGCGATGACAAGGCCATGGCAAACTGGCTCCCCCTGGCCCTCATGGAGGCCCCTCGATCTTGGCTTCACGGCCTCCTAGACGCCTCGATCTCTTCTTGGGAGGAGCTCCCCGGCCCGTTCATCACGCGCTTCGTGGCTTCGGTGCCCCACGCGGTCGCATGCATCATCGGTGGGTCGCAGGCGCCTACCTCCGGCCGCCACATCAAGCAGTTCTTCCGTCGGACGGGCGCTATTCAGCCATAGCATGAGGCCTCACGGGGGCACGCCGGGCCTGAGGTCGACATCACCTTCGACTTCAAGGATCACCCCAAGACTACGGTCGCTGTGGGTGCGCTCCCCATACTATGCACGCCAACCATCAGCAACGTCGCGGTCGCCAAGACCCTCATCGACGGTGGCGCCAGCCTTAACGTCCTCTCCGTGGAGACCTTCGACCTACTCCAGGGCCCTACGACCAGCTCGCACCCACCAAGCCCTTCTCGGGGGTGGTGAAGGGCTCAACCGCCCCCCTGGGGCAGGTATGCCTCCCCGTCACCTTCGGCAAACGCGACAATTACTGCACCGAGCTCATCGACTTCGACATCGCCCACATCGGCCTCCCGTACAACGCCATCCTGGGGTATCCGGCCCTCGCCAAGTTCATTGCGGCAACTCATCCGGGCTACAACGTCATCAAGATGCCGGGCAGCGGCGGCATCATCACGGTGGCCGGGGACACAAAGGACGTGGTCCGAGCTCTCAAGCTCGCCTACGGGGCCGCGGCGGCCTCTCGACCAGGCACGGCGGACGCCCCGGAGGCCCCGGAGGCCCTCGGGGCCGCGCCCACGAAGAAAAAGCAGTTGTTCTCTTAGGACCAGGCCGAGACGAAGCAGGTGCCCGTCGACGACGAGAATCCAGGCCCCACCTTCAGCATAGGAGCCGGCTTTCCCCCGAAGCAGGAGGAGGCATTTTTTGGCTTCCTCTGGGCAAACAATGACGTGTTTGCTTGGGAGTCATCATACCTGGTCGGTGTCCCGAGGGAGGTGATCGAGCACCACCTGTGGGTATGCCCCGGAGCGCGCCCCATGAAGCAAAAGGCGCGACGTCAAGAACAAGAGAAGCAAGCATTCATCATCCAAGAGGTCCGTAAGCTACAAGAGGCCGACGTTATTCGGGAAGTGCGGCACCCGGATTGGTTGGCCAACCCAATGATTGTCCCCCAAAAAGGAGGGAAGGAGTGTATGTGCGTCGACTTCACGAGCCTCAACAAGGCCTGCCCTCAGGACCCCTTTCCGCTTCCGCGCATTGACCAGATCGTGGACTCCACTGCCGAGTGCGATCTGTTGTGCTTTTTGGACGCTTTCTCAGGGTATCATCAGATCAAGATGGCAACGGAGGACGTCGAGAAGACGACCTTCATCTCCCCATGTGGCGTGTATTGCTACACATGCATGACCTTCGGGTTGCAGAACGTCGGTGCAACCTTCCAGCGGCTGATGCACATCGCGCTGGGGCCGTAGTTGGGGCGAAATGCGGAGGCATATGTCGACGACATTATGGTCAAGTCACGGGAAGCAAGGACCCTCATCGAGGACCTAGAGGAGATGTTCGCCAACCTGCGCAAGGTGAACCTAAGGCTAAATCCGGAGAAATGCGTGCTCGGGGTCCTGTTCGGCAAGCTGCTGGGCTTCTTGGTGTCACACAGGGGGATTGAGGCTAACCCTGAGAAGATCAAGGCGACCCTCAAGGAAATGCAGAAGCTCACGGGTTGCGTGACCTCCTTGGGGCGCTTCATCTCCAAGCTTGGCGAGCGCACCCTTCCTTTCTTCAAGTTGATGAAGAGGAAGGGCCTTTTCAAGTGGACCCCAGAGGCTGAAGCGGCCTTCGAAGACCTCAAGAGATACCTCATGAGCCCACCGGTGGTGCCTCATCCTCGTGAGCCCCTGGTGCTCTAATTGGCGGCTACCCCCCACTCAGCTAGCGCAGCACTCGTGGTGGTCCGAGAGGAGCACGCCGGCGTGGGCGCAAAGCAGGGCGACTCACGAGGGGTCACACAACCTTCGCCACCTCAGGACGGCGCTCCTCAGGACCCCGTTGCTCCAGTAGCCATTGGGGCTCCCGAGCCCCTCGCGCCCCGCGCAGGGCAAGGCGCCGTCGACTCCTCGTGCCTTGTCGAGCACCAGGTGTACTTCGTCAACACGGTGCTGCGGGATGCACGCGCGCTACCCCATGCAACAGAAGCTCCTGCTCGCGCTCCTCGTCGCCTCAAGAAAGTTGCGTCATTATTTTCAGGGCCACCCCATCAAGGTCATATCCGCGTACCCCCTGGAGAAGGTGCTCCATAGCCCCAACGCTGCTGGGAGGGTTGTAGAGTGGAACATCGAGCTACAGGCCTTCCAGCTGGAGTTCAGCACCACCAGGGTCATCAAGGGTGCGGCCCTCGCTGATTTCATGGCGGAGTGGATGGATGCTCCCGACAGGGGGCTGGACGAGGGCCAATCCCTCACACCCGACGATGAGGCACCTGACGGCTGGGTCATGCACTTCGATGGTGCCTTCGCACGGTGGGGCGTGGGGGCTGGAGTCGTACTCATCTCACCAACCAAGGACAAGCTCTACTATGCCGTGCAGCTCTGCTTTCAGCATGGCGAGAAGGTCTCCAACAACATCATGGAATACGAGGGCCTGATCACCGGCCTCAGGGCCGCGGCCGCCCTAGGGGTCAAGCGTCTAACCATCAAGGGCGACTCCCAGCTCCTCGTCAACTTCTCCAACAAGGAATACCAACCCAAGGACGAGCACATGGAGTCATACCTGGAAGAGGTACGTAAAACTGAAAAGCGCTTCTTGGGCCTGGAATTGCAGCATGTCCCGCGCGGCACAAATAAGGAGGCGGACGACATCGCCAAGAGGGCATCTCGCCGCGAGCCCCAGAAGCCTAGCATTTTCAAGGAAAGGCTCTTCAAGCCATCGGCGGTGCCTCCCGCCGCAGGTCTAGCACTACTCCGAGAAGAGCCGCCTCCGGCCCTGTCCTCGGGCGCCCCGGCCTGTGGCCCAACCTCAGGAGCTCGCGTACTTCTAGCGCTGGAACCTCAAGAAGGCTGCTGGACTAAGGAGTTCAGGGCATACTTGCTCTGCGGCACCTTACTAGAGAAAGAGGAGGACGCGGAACACATGGTTCGCCAGGCCACTGCTTATTGCTTGCAGGACAACGAGTTATACCGAAGACACCCCAACGACGTCTCACTGCAGTGCATATCCAAGGAGCAAGGGCACAAACTGTTGGCCGACATCCACGGTGGAGATTGTGGACACCACTCCTCATCACGCACCCTTGTGGGCAAGATGTTCTGCAGTGGGTTCTACTGGCCTTCGGTGCTCAACGACGCCACTGAGCTGGTGCGATCATGCGTGGCCTTCCAGTTCCACACCAAGCAGATTCACCAGCCTGTGCAAGGTCTCCAGATCATCCTTCTCTCATGGCCCTTCGCGGTCTGGGGGCTCGATATCCTGGGCCCGTTTCCTCGGGCAGCCGGCGGATACCGCTACCTCTACGTCGCCATCGACAAGTTCACCAAGTGGGTGGAGGTGGAGCCCGTGCGCTCCATTCCCGCCGACTCGGCCGTCAAGTTCATCAAGAGCCTCATGAGCCGTTTCGGAGTGCCTAGCCACATCATTACTGACAATGGCTCCCAATTCACAAACAACCTCTTCAGGACATATTGTGCTAACCTTGGAACACAAATATGTTACGCTTTGTTGGCACACCCACGGACCAACGGTCAAGCTGAGCGTGCCAACATGGATGTCCTGAGGGGCCTCAAGACAAGGAGCTTCAAGAAGAAGCTCGAGGCCTGCGGTAGGGGTTGGCTCGGTGAGCTTCTGTCTGTGTTGTGGTCCATCCGGACCACCGCGACTAAGCCCACTGGCAAGAGCCCATTCTTCCTCGTCTACGGGGCTGAGGCGGTCCTCCCACACGAGGTCAGGCTTCGCTCCCCGCGGGTCCTGGCATTCGATGAGGCACGTCAGGATGCCTCGTGGGGAACGGACCTCGTGCTTGGGGAGGAAGCCCGTCGCCAAGCCTCGCTCCACGCCGCGAGGTACCAGCAGGCGCTGCGGCGATACCATTGCCATAGCGTCCGCTCCCGGACCCTCGAGGTGGGTGACCTTGTCCTTAGGCGGGTCCTATCTAGGGAGGGCCTTCACAAGCTCTCGCCCACGTGGGAGGGCCCGTTCAGGATCGCCCGCGTCTCCAGGCCAGGCGCCGTACGCCTGGAGACACAGGACGGGGTCCCCACCCAGAATGCCTGGAACATCCAACATCTCCACAAATTCTACCCGTGACACTCTCACGTAATAATGAGTGGGGCCGTACACGCCCCGGAGTCTCCCAGTGTGTCGCTCCTTGACCCCGCGGGGGCTCCCACCCACGCCCAAGTGGAAGCCCCATGCTCCGCGCTGGCGGACGACACGGTCTTTCAGCGACTATGCCCACGCCTAGTGGAGGCCCCATGCTCCATGCTGGCGGGAAGACCAGAAGGCTAGTATAGGCGCCGGACACGGCTGTTCTTTTGCTTGCTTTTGTAACCCAATTTGCCACTTCTTGGAATGAAATTTGAAGTTCTCGCGTCTTTATTCAAAAAGGGGGGGGTCTTTTTTTTCTTCTTGCAGTATTTCCTCTCTTGAATTCTGTTTTTGAGAGGTGTGGCAACTGCCAATGGCTCCCTCCATCGCATCCCGTGAGCGGGGGCTGGGCACGGTGTGTACCTGAGCCGGCCTAGGCTGTGCCAGCGGTAGGCCCGCTCATGCGCGCACCTCGCCAAGACCTTGGTGACCGAGTCCTCGCTCGACGCTCTCGAGCGAGCCATCGGCCCCCCGGATTCAGGAGTGCTCATCTCCTGGCCTTGCCGGGCATCGCGCCCCGGCATACCAGCGACGGTCGGCCCTCGCTCGGGGGCTCCAGACTCAGGATGATCGCCAGGGAAGGACGGCTGAAGAAAGGACAGTCACAGTTTGGCTCATCGTCAAGGAACCCTACGTAAATTGCGTCTCGGTGCCTCACGGGGTTCGATGCCTGGCGAAGGCATCCCCGGAGGCTCCGGACCCTCACGAGTCCCCCAGAGGCCTCACGGGCAGCATGCCCCTCAAGGCTCCTGAAGAATGCGCCCCCATGATGCAGGAACCTGCCAAGGGCCACGAACGCACCAAGGTAAGTTATCGTAATCGTGCCAGGCGAGAACGTTTTCAATTAGTAACGATATAAATGCTGGAACATGAACAGGAAATACTTATATAAAGATGCAAGTGTTGCAGTCCATTACACGCCCCCGCGGGGTTTTCCATGGTTCTTAATGCAGGAGATAAAAAAACAAAGAGGCGGCCTCCCGAGGACCGCTGCTCCTAAGGCCTGGCTCCACCGCCGCCCGCGCTTAGTTGGAGTCCTCCTCCTGCTTGATGGGGGCGCGGTGGCGAGGCGGCTCGACGTCCTCCTGAGCGGGGGCACGGCAGCGGGGCGGCTCGCTGCCCTCCTTTGTCCGGGCGCGGCGAAAGGGCGGCTCGTCGTAGTCGTCATTGCTGAAGCTTCCCCCGGAGGAGATGCCGCTGCTTCTGGAGGTGCAACGGCCATCGCCAAGGGCAAGTTCACCGCCGAGGACGTCGCCGCCGCACTGGCCGTCATCGTCAGAGGGGTGGTCGCTGTCGTCGTCATCGCCCTCCGGGCAGCACCCCAAGCGACTAGCATCCTCCCCGAAGACCCTGACGAAGAGCGTTGCCTCCCCGCCGTACTTAAAGTGGAGGGTGCACCTCCCCTTCAGGCTGCGGGCGCAGGCAAACGACTGCCATCCGCGGGTCAGGAACACATGGCCGGCGAAGGTGACCTCAACCTCCGCCCACGAAGACCCGTTGCAGCAGACGTTAGGTTGTAGCCACAGCCCAACGGGTCCCACTACCGGCAGCCCCTCCGCAAAGGAGCATGGAAGCAGAAGCCAGGTGCCAGGTGGGCCCTCCACTTGTACGATGAACTCGCGGGCCGTGTCGCTCGAGCGGGCGCGCGGGCGCCGTGGCCGGGTGGCCATGGCACACCTTCCCCCTTTGTCGCGGCTGCTAGGACCCCCACAGCCGCCCCCACGGGAGAGGCCCTTTCGCCAGCTGCTGGAGCTAGTGCGGGCCATCAGAGGCGGACACCCGTGCCCTCGTGATGACGCCGCTGGTGCGGCCGCGGACTTGCGGGGACAGTCGCGCCCTCTCTTGGGTAGCGGTGCCTCCGGCCCCTCCTAGGAGCCTTGCCCTTCTCTTCGGCTGAGAACCTCCTCACTGGCGCCATGGTTGCTTCGACAAGGTGGTGGATGCGGCAGAGGTAGGAGAAGAAGGGACAAGCGGGTGAAGATGGGCTAGGGGGCTCCGCCCTCCTCGCCCTCTTATAGGCAAAATAAGGCTAACTGGCACCCCTCCACGTTCCAAGTGATAATTGCCTTGCTGCATGCACCAGGCCGCTGTCAATTTGGAGCGGTTGCTGGGGCAGCATGGGGAAGTGGAGGCGTCCGCGTCCCGTCGTGCGCCACGCGTCAAGCCTAGCCCGCAGGCGATTTGGGGCCCGCGGTGCTTTGCCCTTGCCCCTTGGCTTCGACTCGAAGCTAGCCCGAGTGCGCCTTGGGCCCGGGGGCTACTGTCGGTGTTCTAGGATCTGGGGTACCCAGATCTGCCTGCCTGCGGCCCAGTGTGTGGGCCCATCGATGTCCCAGCTACAACGACCCCAAGGCAAGACCCTCGCGAGGGTCCCCAGCCTCATGAGGCGGACGACATCAAGACCTCCAGAGGAGCGGCCTCCCCAGGTTGCCTCCCGAGGAGCGAAGATTTCTATGCAGGTACCCAGCCTCACGAGGCTATGATGACGTGAGCCATGACGACCAAGGCCAAGCGGGCGCCAGCGGGCGCACAGGAGGCAGTTTCCCTTTCGGTGCTAAGGAGGCAAGGACAGACGTGGGTTCCCAAGGAATCCCCCAAAGGTTTCCATTCCGGTGCAACAAGACCAAGACCACGAGCTCGGCAGGACGGATGTCATCGCTGAGCCCACCGCTGCGTCATGACCAGAAGCTTTGCAGACGAAGACCACCTTTCGTCAGGATTAGATGTACTTCTTGTCCCCTTTCAAATTGGCCGTTGTGGGATCCCTTCCCGCCTAAGTTTTGAGGTAAGACAACCAAGGCCGCTATAAATATAGGTTAGCCACCACCGTAGAGGGGGATCCCGGAATCGGACCCTTGACCACTCCATCCGCATCACTCAAGCCCTCGCGAGGTCACTCAAACCACTGTACTAGTTCATCCTCAGCCTCCCCGTGAGGCCAATCCACCACAAAGAAGGAGTAGGGTTTTACACCGCAGGGTGGCCCAAACCTGGGTAAACTGCCGTGTTCATCTTCTGCCCCGCTCACGTGAGCTCGACGAGGCTAGGCTGTAGGGTGGCGAGCTTGAGACTTGGGTTGATTGAGATCTTCACACACGCCCCAGAGTTCGAACCTTCTTGGGTCTGCGGAGCCCTGAATCCGACAAACGTGGTCACTCCTATTTTCGCACGGGCCTTTGGGCAGAAATTTCTAAGTTTTATGTACTGAAAGTTGGCACTAAAATTACACTGCACATAAAAGAGCCTGGCCATGAGATATATGCTAACTTCCCCGACGATATCATCCATCCAGACTGTGTTCGAAGTAAGTGTTCTTTTCATGTATCTGCATGTTGACTTACCCAGCAATATCAAAGGAATTATGTAGTATTTAAGCAACCAATTGTTATTCCATTTCCTTACTCTATTCCTACCTACTAACTTCTAGTTACCAATACACTTTTCTTTTGCCCTGTTTTAACTAAATATTCCCTGTACTCCCACATCTATCAGAAAGCGCCGCTGACGAGGATACTCCGAAGGTGGAGAACGAGGCTACCAACAAGCCGAGGCGGGTTGAGCAAGAACCGCAAGCGACTCCAGCAAGTCTAGACTTCATCAGCAGCCTCCCCAATGATATGTTGATAGTCATCATCTCCCTCCTCCCAATCAAATATGGGGCATGGACAACCGTCCTTTCCCGACGGTGGCGCCCCCTATGGCACTCCACCCCTCTCGACCTCATTGACGCCCACAAGCTCTGCCATGGCTATCGCAAAAGCTTGGATGCAAATTTCCAGATCCTCGGCAGTCACCATGGCCCAATCAGAGGCCTTAGCACAGGCAAGTTCCGTTCCAACGGCAAGGACCGAACCAAGCTTGACGAGTGGTTCGGATTCCGTGCCCAAGATCAGCTCGAGGAGCTCAGTTTTAATGATGGTCATATGCGCTCGCTGCCAAGGTCCGCGCTCCGCCTCGTGCCCATGGTGCGCCTCGCCAGGTTCATGAACTACCATCCTCCCCCCCCCCCCCCCCTTAATGACGCGCCAGCTCTTTTTCTACCATGACTGAAGCACCTCGAGCTCATCGCCGTCTGCATCCCAAAGGATGACATGGAGCGCCTGCTCCATGGCTGTACTGCACTCGAGTACCTTCGTCTTCAGGCGATCAATGGGTGGAGTAGCTTCCACATCACCTCCATGACTCTCCAGACTATTTATGTGTGTTGCTGGTGCTGCAACAAGAGATCACAAAAGGTGTACCAAAGTATGGTCATTGAGGACACACCCTCACTTGAGAGATTACTTGTAGTTGATCAACAAGGTCCAACAAGAATCAATGTCATTTCTACGCCGAAATTGACAGTGGTGGGCTACTCGTCTATCAAATACTCCGAACTTGTTATTGGATCCACACCCGTCCAGGTACAACAGTCGCCTTGTACCTCTCCTTCTTGGAATTAACATTATTTCTAATTTTGAAGATGTATGTTCGTCTATCATCTAGAAAATGATTCTGACAAGCTTGACCCCAAATCTGCACGCAGTGAAGGTCTTGGCACTAGAATCTGTCGGCCCCAACCTGGACCAAGTTGTCAGTTTCCTAAGATGCTTTCCGTGCCTGGAGAAGCTATATATTGAGGTGACGTTCCTTTCCTGTTAAAAGTTAACCATAAGGGAGTTCAATTTTTGGCACCTTTTCCCAAGTTTACAATGACAATGTACTACGATTTCTGAAGGAATTTTGGAGGATTTCAGTACATACATGCTCCCCCCCCCATATTGGTTGATTGGTTCATATGGTACAATCCATATGCATTTCTCCTTTGGATTCATCTGTACTAGTTTTCTTAGGGAAATTTTCATCCACTCCAACCTCTTGTGAAGAAGGCTACATTTTTCTAGATTGTAATCAAATGTCCATGTTAATCATGTCGGATCGAAGATGCCACATTAGTGCATTTTACAAATCCTGCAACCCAAATAGGCATCTAGTAGCGTTGAAAACTGCATGTAGGCACTAATACGTTCTCTTCTTTTGCAGATAAGATTAGGCCCGATGGTGGATAATGTGATACAATACAACAATCACATCGAATACCCAGATATGCATCTCTCAGAAATTACTTTGAACTCCTACCGAGGGACCTTACCGGAGAATATATTCGCCAGGTTCTTTGTTGTGAGAGCAAGGGTGCTAAAGATAATGAGGTTTGCCCTACATTTATTTCACAAAATGAATGGTTTGTTGATCAGCACAGGCAGCTGCGGCAGAATGGAAAAGGCTCCGAAGAAGCTAAATTTCATTTTGGAACTTCAGATGACAGAGTAATCGGAAGTCATTGTGTCAACCCCATACATGACTTGTCAGTGGCTGATCTGTTTGCAGAAATGATGAGGTTTCAAAACTAGCCTTACAAGTGGTAATATTAGTTTGAAACTCTCTTATATCCATGTTCAGCTGATCAGCGTGGGCATTTGCAGCTGAATGAGCTGAATTTCATTTCTAATATCAGTTTAAACCTTGTAATCTTTGAATTTGAGCCATATAACTCTGGAATTTGAACCTTGTAATATTTTGGGATTTTGTGGTACAATCATTGAAATGGCATCGTATGAGACTCGTATATTGGTAGTACTATTTTGACATTAATATGCAATGGACCTAGATTTTATTAACAATTCTCGAATGTGTTTCCCTTGTTGATCTCATCGCAAACGATCATTGACATAATTGCACACAATTGGTTTCTTCAACCGTGTGCCCTATAGAGCGCAGAATTAATTATCGCACTCGAGTGTCCATCATCACCCTTCTGTGTAACTTTGACCTCATCACCCACGGGTAAACTTATGATCGAAGTCATTCCACACACTTCATTTTTGCAAAGCTTTTTGCCAATAAACGCCCATGATTTGCCCCTCTTCTAGCCGATGCATGGCCAAACTAGCCGGGCGGGAAGCCTGCGCGGTTGCGCGTGGTAAACTGCACGATTGTGCGGGAACAGGCTCACCAATGATACATTTGGCGCCTCTTCGATCCCATGCGTGCTTAAACGAAACGCGTGTGGGGTGCTCAAGCATGCACAGGAATCCTTCGCTATGAACGCGGTGAAAAGACATGACGATTACAGGCCGGCCGGCCCCCATCTATTACAGCGGCCATCAACCCTTGTTTCTCTTCAACCTTTCAATCGCGCCCCAGTATGGCAAGAAGCACACCCACCACGACAAATTCTTAGAGGGTATCCTGTGAGGCTCCAATGGCACTCCGAGCGGCTACCGACGACGAGCAGAAGTTCACCATGCATGCCGTGGTGGACACCCACAGAAGGTTCATGGAGCTCTCGGTAGTGTACACCAACAACCCGGTTTGGGTGGAGCACTCCATCCTCACCATGGAGCTGTTGTTTGCTGAGGAGAAGTACAAGGTGGTCGGGTTCGACCTCAAGTACACCCGCGCTCGTGCCGGGTCTAGTCCCAAGGTCGTCGTCGCCTAGATGTGCGTGTGCAATCACGTCCTGGTCTACCACTACTGCCTGGCCACAAGGCCTTGCGAGCATTTCGCCAGATTTGTCAACAGCCCCCACTACATGTTCGCTACAGTGGACATCACCAACGATGAAAAGGTGCTCAAGAATTCGGGCATCGCCTGCCAGAATCTTGTCGACATCCAGGGCGAATACAAGATCTGGGCAGCAAGAAGCAGGAGAAGGACTCACTGGTTCACATCACCGAGGCCATCATTGACCCCTACTACAGAGACATGAAGGATTCCTGCAACAAGGACAAGCGTGCCTGGCACTCGGCATGGATGAGGAAACTCGACAAAGCTCATGTCGTGTACATGGCCAAGGAGGCGTACACGAGCTACGAGATGTATAGGCGGATCATTGACATGAGGAAGTGCCTCCTTCCCCAAAACAGCCAGGGATCCAGCCAGAAGCAGAGCAATGGCAAGCGCCATCACAACAAGAAGTAGATGATTATATGCTCGTTTCTCCTAGTTTAGTATGCATGTAATTGCTTACTTTGGTGTGTGGAAATGTTATGTGTGTAGTCACTTATGTAATTGTATGCTTAATTTGGTTATGCAATGCTGTTCTTATAAGTATATATGTTGATGTTCTATAGGCAGAGCGTAGATGTTGTGCGGACAGAGCAAATCACATTGCACACGGACTAAACAACAGAACCCGTCAGTGATGATTTCATCAATAGCTCACAATTGCATACTAGCAATTTTTTGCTGACAACACACACGGCTTCTTAACAGGAATCGTGTGTGTTGTTATCGGTCTTCCTACACATTTCTGATTACTGACCTGTTTGCCGCGTATCACACACATCTTGTTAAGTTGAACCATTTATGTTGTGTTGGTTCATCGGAAACAGTTCATCCAAGTGAACTGTATGCCATATATCGCACACACCTTGATATGGCTGACCATTTCTGTTGTGTTGCCTAATCACAAACAGTTCATCCGAGTGAACTGTATGTCGTATATCGCACACACCTTCATCTGGTTGACCATTTTTCTTGTGTTGCCTAATCACAAATAGTTCATCCGAGTGAACTGTATGCCGTATATCGCACACACCTTCATCTGGTTGACCGTTTCTGTTGTTATGCTCATCACAAACAGTTCATGCAAGTGAACTGTGTGCCACGTATCACACCCGCAACTATAATCTGAAATGTGTTTGATGTCTCTGCCATCACAAACGTTTTGTATCATTTTTGACGATTTTCTTACACCACCATTTGCGATTAATGCATCGCACACAGTTTGGTCGAAGGTTCTCTGATTGTACTGTCGCGTTTGGACCATCCTGCAGTAGTGTGTGAAGCATCGTATATCTTGTTGCATGGAATAAAATATGCCATCTTAGATAAATGGTCCACAACTACAAATACCGAATCTTTGCCATTTTGAGTTCTAGGCAAACCAAGCACAAAATCCATACTAATATCTTCCCATGGATGGTACAGAATAGGAAGTGGCATATGTTGGCCATGAGATTGAGCTTGTGACTTAGCTTTGCGACATGTGTTGCACCGATTGGTGTAGCGTGCGACATCACGAAACATATGTGGCCAATAGTAGTTGTTGGAGAGCGTAGCAAAGGTCTTGTTACGGCCGAAGTTTCTCATAAATCCTCCACCGTGAGCTTCTTGCAAAAGCAACAAACGAAGAGAAGACTCGGGTATACAAAGTTTGTTAGCCCGCATAAGATAACCATCCTTGAGATAGTATCGCTCCCAATAAGTGTTAGCTTGGCATTTGGCATCACGAATGGCAAACGAAGTATCATGCACATACAAGTCTTTAATGTGCTCAAATCCAATAACATTCAATTCAAGTTGAGTTACTAGCAAGCATTTACAGGAAAGAGCATCCGCCACTACATTTTCCTTACCCTTTATATACTTGATAACATAAGTAAAGGACTCATTTAACTCACTGCATTTGGCATCTCGCTTATTCAATTTCGTTTGACCTTTAAGGTATTTAAGCGTCTCATTATCTGTATGGATGACAAATTCACGAGGGCGAAGATAATGCTCCCATACATACAAGACTCTCACTAAAGCGTATAACTCTTTCTCAGAAATGGGATAATTAAGTTGTGCGCCGGAAAGTTTCTCACTAAAATATGCAATTGGGCGCTTTTCTTGCATCGGCACACCACGTATGCCATTACACTAGCGTCGCAATGCACTTCAAATGTTTTATCAAAATTCGGCAAGGCAAGTAATGGGCATGCATAAGCAAATTCTTAAGCTCATCAAATGCAGTAGCTTGAGAGGGTCCCTTAATGAAGGGTGCATTTTTCTTACTCAAAGAATGGAATGGAGATGCAATAATGCTAAAGTCCTTAACAAAGCGATGATAAAATCTGGCTTGGCCAAGGAAACTAAGCACTTGTTGCAAGTTGGTTGGTCGTGGCCAAGTTTTAATAGCGTCAATCTTAGACTCATCGACTTGAACACCCTTATAGGATACTACAAAGCCCAAGAAAACAAGCTTATCGACACCAAAAGTGCACTTTTCCATGTTCGCATAAAGGCTCTTGTTTCTAAGAACTTGTAAGACATCTCTAAGATGTATGACAGGATCTTCATGAGATTGGCTAAAAACAAGTATATCATCAAAGTATACCAAAACACAAATGCCAATGTATTTACGTAGGACATAATGCATGACACGCATGAATGTGATAGGCGCTTGAGATAATCCCATATGCATGACTAACCATTCATATAGGCCAAACATGGTTTTAAAAGACGTTTTCCATTCATCACCCTCTTGCATGTGAATTTGATAGTAGCCACTTTTAAGGTCAATTTTGATAAAATGGTGGCTCTAGTAAGTTCATCTAGCATGTCATGAAGGCGTGGAATGGGGTGACGATACCGAACGGTGATAGCATTGATGGGACAGCAATTGGAGCACATGCGATAACTACCGTTTTTCTTAGGCACAAGTATAACTGGAACGACACATGGACTTAAGCTCTCGCGTACGTACCCATTTTCGAGGAGGTGTTGAACTTGCCTTTTATTTCTTTTGTCTTGTCGGGGTTGACATGGTAAGGTGCCTTGTTCGGTAAAGGTGCACCAAGGATGAGGTCGATGCGGTGCTCGATACCATGCAAAGGATGTAGTCCCAGAGGTAGTTCATTGGGGAAGACGTCCAAGAATTCCTGCAATTAATGAGATAAAACCAAAGGAAGGTGTTGTGAAGTATTAGGCCTCACCACTTCATCTTTGCGCACAAGTACAAAGTGAAGAACACTCGATGGGCTCTCTCTCGCATCCATCATGTCTCTTTTGGTGGCTAAAAGCACTAGGTTTTTCTTGTCGCTCATCATGGAGTCATTCAATTTTGGCTTGTGGCGCTCACTATCTATTTGGTGATTCGCTCTCTCACTATTCTCTCCATGATGGCTTGATGCTTGCTTGTCGGTGATCACTTGACTAGGCGACATGGGTCGAAGCACGTACTCCTTGCCCTTCATCTTGAAGCTATAGTGATTGGTTCGTCCATTGTGGAGGACACCGCGGTCGAATTGCCAAGGTCTTTGTCGGTGCAACAAACATCCGCGTTTGGTTGCCCGGACTTATACACATGCGTGCTGGCATTACACGTCCTACACCAGCATACAAAGCAAGGCCAAGCCAGAGAAGCAGCTCTTTGTGAGATCAAAGAGCGGATCAAGAAGACCAAGACAAACAAGACAACAGAGCATCACCTTGAAAAGGCCTCCCCTTCCGGGCAGGAGAGCGTGGCAGGGTTGAGGCCGCCCCGAGGACAAAGTCCAAGATTTCGCCGGCAGGCTTGCCAGGTCCGCCAAGGGCAAATCTCCCGCCAAGGCGCCACCGCTCCACTGCACCGCAATGCAAATCAGTTATCAGTGTGGTGTCGAGCCCCCAAGTGATTAAGTGGCTTTCACTAAGCACGTGGCAGCCATTTGGAAGACAGATTACCCCCATATGACACCCATCCAGAGGCGTGTCACGCAGATAAGCAGAAGATGATTAAGCGGCACGGCAGGCTTGTCCGGCTTCATCCTCAGCTTGACACCTAGCAGTGCATTTAATGCACTTTGTCCTAACTGTCAGAGTTACGTATGATAGCACTGTTAGCTATCTAATCATCAGATAAAGACTATTTTGCCACTGTGGTCACCCCTTAAGCTATAAAAGGAGGTCCAAGGCTAACTAGCAAAGGATTCGGACCCTTGCAAACTTGTACGCGCGTAGCTGCTCTCCCTGAGGTCACCTTGCCAGGCTTGAGCACTGCGTGCTCATCGTGTTCCTCCATCAAATCCACCAAAGCAGGAGTAGGTTTTTACGCTTCCAAGTGGCCCGAACCTGGGTAAAAACCACCAGCGTCACCACCATCGTATTTGTCCATGGCCTCTGCTCTTTGTGCAACATGATCTTCCCCCTTGCCGAACCACAAGGGGCCGATGGCCCCATAGGTGATCGTGTCCACCCACGACTTCTTTGGTGCGCTAGGTAGGGGAGGAAACGCTTGCGCGAACCTGAGGTTGCGAACAGCGCATCCATCATCATCATCATCATCATCATCGTCTTCATTCATGGCGCCCAACAAGAAACCCGGCGCTACCGCGCACCCTTCCACTTCGAAGACCCCCTCGCACGCGGCCACGGACGTTGTAGATGGCATGGCGGCGTTGGGAGGAGCGGGTACTGCGGGAGACGCGACCGGCGCAGGCGGCGCCGTCGTTGTGTCCCCCGCAGATGAAGCCGGAGCAGGAGGCGCCGGGGGAGCGCAACATCAACAACATGCTGACAGGCATGACCCACAAGTTGCGGGTGGAGGGAACATTCAATCGCCACCACCCCGTCCCACTAGCGGGGGCAGCCGCAGCAACGACGCCCGCTCTGGTGCGAGTAGTGACCCTCTAGCCGTGCCTACAACGGGCGCGGCTACTGAGCACGCGCCTCGCCCAGAGCGGGGCGAACAAGACCGAGCACCAAACGAGGTTGCCGATCCCCGAGCACAGCCCGCTCATCTCCAGACTGCCTTGGCGGCCGGTTCGCGACAGCATGAATGCGGCGGCGCCCCTGCTGGTCCTACCAAGAGTCGAGCGATGTCGCGGTCTGCCTCGTCATCTATGCCGAGCACGTCTACCGAAGCCATGGCACGGGCCCAACTTCTACTGAGGTTCCCATCGGCGGCTGATCAAATGGATGAATGGAGAGCCACCATCCAGAGTTTGATCGGCTTCACTGAAGCTGGAAAATCACAGTAGGCAGAGCCATCATGGCACCCGCGAACAGCGACAGCAGCCCGGGCTGACGGCCGTGTAGAGGAGCCCGCACCAACGGTGCAATCTCCTCCGCAACAGCAGGCCCAGAGGCGACAGCAGCAAGAATAGCATGTCTACGAGCGTGATGAAGCGTTGATGGCCTCTTCTGATCCGCGAGCCCATTGGGACCAGCGGCAGGTCCTGGAGGATCAGTGAAGAGAAGATGCGCACGTCACCATAGAGCGATGCTGGGAGACTCGCCGTCAATCTGACAGGCGAAATGGTCTAGATGTCGACGAACCCGCGCCCAGTGATGGCAGGTACTTGCCTTATGAGGTTGGGTGCCCCGCCTTCACTTGCAAGCTGCAGCAAGTCCGCTGGCCGTCCGCCCACGTCTTCAAACCTGAGTTACCAGAAAAATACGATGGAAAGTTGAACCCGGCAGAGTTCTTCAGCATTTACACAATTGTCGTTCAAGCCACCGGGGGCAGGGATGAGAAAGTGTTCGCCAACTACTTCCCTTTGGCACTCAAGCCAAACGTGAGGTCGTGGCTGATGCACCTGCTAGAGAATTCCATTTCATCATGGGCTGACCTGTGCAATGAATTTGTCGGCGCCTTCATGGGTGGCCACCAAGAGCCAGGACGGCCCAGTGACCTGCAAGTCCTTCCACAAAAAGAAGGGGAGAGCTTGCAGAAGTATATGCAAAGGTTTAGTCGAGTACACCAAAACATTCTAGAGATACATCCAGCAGCTGTGATTGCCGTGTTCCATTCGAACATGCGCAACAGGAGGATACAATCCAAAATGAACGTCCGGCTGCCCAAGACCGTCAATGAGTTGTACACGTTGGTGCATAAATGTGCTCGGGCAGAGGAGGGAAGGCGACTCCCCGGAGAAGAGGATGGCGTTGAGGTCGATTTAGAGAAAGAAGACGAGGCCGCCAACCCAAAGAGGAGGAGCCGGAAGCACAATAAGAAGCGCAAGGACAAATCAGTATTGGCCGTCGAGAGCCCTGGCAACCTCAGCACTGGCAAGAAGGCCAAAACCGAATCCCCCGGCAAGGAAGCTGCCGCGTGCGCTGATTACCGGGAGGCTGTGGCAGCAGAGAAAGTTGGGAAGTCCGACGGGCCATACTGCAAGATCCACTGCACCAAAGGTCACGATCTCCAGGAATGCCACCAAGTCGAACAGCTTGTCAAGAAGCAGAAGGCAGAATATGAGAAAAGGAACAGGGAGAAGGACCAAGAGGGTGCTGGAGGAAAAGGCCATGGCAGTAGAGGGGGCCGCCGCGGCAAGGCCCCACAGCAAAAAGAGAAACCTGCTAGAGGCTGGGAGAAGAAAGAAGAAGATGGTGAAAGTGATGAAGGGGATGAAGAAGAAACCAGCGAGCAAGAATTCCAGAAAGCAACTGAGGCCATGTGTATTGACGGAGGTGCATCTTTGCACTCCTCTCATCGCCAGCTCAAGCAGTGGGCACGAGAGATCAATGTCGTGGAGCCAGCTGTAGACTCCCGAAAACCGCTCAAGTGGTCTCGCACGCCTATCATCTTTGATGAAGAGGATCACCCCGACCGAACTACCGCGGTAGGGTGTTTGCCGTTGTTGGTCTCCCCAACAATCCGCAACCTCAAAGTCACAAAGATGCTAGTTGACGGCGGGGCTAGGTTGAATCTGATCTCCCCCAAAGTGGACAGCAAGCTGTAGATTCCTGATGAGGAGCTCAAGGTTACTCACGTTCCAAGGAATCAACCCCGGCAGGAGCCGTCCTAAGGGAAAGATTACACTGCCGGTGACGTTTGGCGGGGAGCTAAACTACCAAACCGAGAGGGTTGTGTTTGACGTTGTTGAGCTTCCCTTGCTGTATAATGGGATCCTTGGTCATCCAGCTCTGGCAAAATTCATGGCAGCATCCCACTATGCTTACAACACCTAGAAGATGCCAGGGCCATTGGGCGTCATTTCCATTCCATCAGATAAGAAAGATGCAATTATATGTGTGGATCAGATGTATCGAGACGTGGTAGCAGCTGAGGCTGCTGAAGCCACAGCTCCCGCCAAGGAGGCAAAGAAGGGAAAGAAAGCTAGCAGTGATGTCGGCAAAGACTCCGGGAAGCGCACCTCTTCGGAGTGCGCCGCACCTGTTGAGGACTTGCCGGAGTGTTCCACTAGTAAGAGGAACAAGGCTGCTCCACCTGCTGTGAAAAAGGTCCCGGCAGGGCAGGATGGCGCTAGCGGTACATTCACTATTAGCGCCAGCCTTGATGACAAATAGGAAAGCGCGCTCGTTGCCTTCATGCGGGCGAATGTTGATGTGTTTTCTTGGCAACCATCCGACATCCCCGGTGTTCCCAGGGAGGTAATCAAGCACCACCTTGTCGTCTGCCCTCACGCTCGGCCCGTCAAGCAGAAGGTTAGGAAGCAAGCTTTAGAGCGGCAGCAGTTCATTGCCAAGGAAATCAAGAAACTTGAAGCAGCTGGTTTGGTCAGAGGGGTGCTGCATCCAACATGGTTAGCGAACCCAGTGGTAGTGCGCAAGGCAAATGTGAAATGGAGGCTCTGCATTGACTTCACAGAGTTGAACAAGGCGTGCCCGAAGGACCCTTTCCCCCTGCCGCGCATCGACCAGATCATAGACTCCACTTCCGGGTGTGATCTTCTTTCCTTTTTGGATGCATACTCCGGATACCATCAGATATTCATGTCCAAGGAAGATGAAGAGAAGACCGCGTTCATAACTCCATGTGGCACGTACTGCTTTGTACATATGCCTTTCGGGTTAAAGAGCGCTGGATCCACTTTTGCAAGAGCAGTACAGATTGGTTTTGAACCATAGCTGCACAGAAACATTGAAGCTTACATGGATGATATAGTGGTCAAAACCAAGGACAAGACAACACTCATTCAAGATTTGGAGGAGACCTTTGCGAACTTGCGCAAGATCAATTTGAATTAAAACCCTAAGAAGTGTGTGTTTGGTGTTCCCTCCGGCAAGCTACTTGGTTTCTTTGTGTCTCATCGAGGGATAGAGGCCAACCCCGACAAGATCAAAGCAATCGAGCAGATACAAGCACCCAAGACTGTCAAGGATGTGAGGCGCTTAACTAGATGTGTTGTCGCGCTGAGTAGGTTCATTTCCATGTCTGCCGAATGTGCCTTGCCTTTCTTCAAAATTTTGAAGAAGGCGGGTCTGATGAAGTGGACCCCAGAGGCAGAAGCAGCGCTGCAAGACCTAAAAGCCTACCTTTCCTCTGATCCCACCTTAGTCGCTCCTAAACCACAAGAGCCGTTGTTGCTATACTTAGCGACAATGAACCAAGTGGTTAGTGCAGTGCTGGTGGCGCAGCGGGAAGCGGATGAAGAAGCAGCGGCTGCAACTGTCCCTTCTGGAGACGAAGCTGAACCAGTCACAGCAGAATTGGGTGCAGATCTAGGGGAAGCAGGGCAAGTTGGCATCGGCAATCCCAAGACCGCGGCAAAGAAGAAAGTGGTGCAACGTCCAGTGTACTTTGTCAGCTCCCTACTACAGGGGGCTAGGTCAACGTACTCTGGCGTGCAAAAGCTAATCCTCGGCCTCATCATGGCCTCGAGGAAACTGTGCCACTACTTCCAAGCCCATGAGATCATGGTTGTCACCTGTTTCCCACTGCAGCGCATACTAAGGAACCCTGAAGCTACCGGGAGGATAGTTGAATGGGCACTAGAGTTGTCAAGCTTTGGCTTGAAGTACGAAAGTACCTCAACCATTCAGAGCAGAGCGTTGGTGGAGTTCATTGCAGAATGGACGCCCACTCCAGATGAAGAAATGCCAAAAACAATCAACCTTGGCAAGGAGGCGCCTCAGGAGTGGACCATGTACTTTGATGGTGCTTTCTCATTACAGGGCGCTGGAGCTGGCGTGCTTCTTGTAGCACCCATCTGAGAGCACCTCAAGTATGTAGTTCAAATGCACTTTCCCCGGGAGAAGGCCACCAACAACACTGCTGAGTATGAGGGGCTCCTTGCCGGGCGCAGAATCGCGGTGGAGTTGGGAATCAAGAAGTTGATCATCCATGGAGACTCGCAGCTTGTGGTGAGACAAGTTAACAAGGATTACCAGAGCCCGTTAATGGAGGCCTATGTAGAGGAAGTGAGAAAGTTGGATGAGCACTTTGATGGATTACAAATAGAGCACGTGCCACATGCGGAAAACAGCATTGCTGATCATTTATCAAAGTGTGCGGCCCAAAAGCTCCATGTGGAACCAGGAACCTTTGTCCTCCACCTAACTCAACCAACAGTGTCCCCTTCAATGATGGCCAGAAAAAGGAGGAAGTTGGACTCCGGCAAGTATCTCCCCGCAGGGCTTCCCGAAGCCGCTGGTAGAGAGGTTGCCGGGAACAACTCTACTTCGGTTAGTGAGTAGCACCCTCCCACGGAATCACAAGTTCTTGCGGTCGAGGAAAGTGCTCCCACGAACGAGGAGGTGCCATTAGTCCTTGTTGTTGAGCCTCAGGCTCCAACTTGGGCACAGCACATTGCCCATTTCCTTCAAACAGGAGAACTTCCAGAAGAGCAAGAAGAAGCTGAAAGAGTAGCCCGAAGTTCCAATATGTAATAGTTTATCGACGATACGCTGTACAGGAAAAGGCCGAATGGTGTGAAATTAAAGTGCATTTGCCGGGAAGATCGGCAGAAGCCGCTGGCAGAGATACATGGGGGTGTGTGTGGCTCTCACATTGGATCAAGAGCCCTGGTTGGAAAAGCCTTCCGGCAGGGTTTCTACTGGCCCATAGCCCTCCAGGATGCAACCGACCTACTTACCAAATGTGAAGCCTGCCAGTTCCACTCCAAGAACATCCATCAACCAGCTCAAGCTCTCTAGACAATCCCTTTATCCTGGCCATTTTCGGTTTGGGGGCTCGACATCCTGGGCCCCTTCCCCCGTGCTACCGGGGGCTTTGAATTCTTGTACGTTGCAATCGACAAGTTTACAAAGTGGCCTGAAGTGGAGCCAGTGAGGAAGGTGACCGCACAGTCATCTATCAAGTTCTTGAAAGGATTGGTGTGCCATTTTGGAGTACCCGCCAGAGTGATCACTGATAATGGCACCCAATTCACGAGTCGCGCCTTCATGCAGTACATACAAAACCTTGGGAGCAAGGTCTCTTTTGCCTCTGTTGCTCATCCTCGGAGCAAGGGACAAGCTGAAAGGATGAACGCTGAAGTGCTGCGTGGCCTCATGACAAGAACTTTTGACAAGTTGTCAAAGTGCGGCAGGCGTTGGATCGACGAGCTGTTGGTGGTTCTTTGGTCCCTCCGTATGACACCGAATCGAGCCACCGGACAGACTCCCTTCTCCCTGGTCTATGGGGCAGAAGCAGTGCTCCCCACGGAACTCATATATGGGTCACCTCAAGTACTTGCCTATGATGAAGTAGAGCAAGAGCATCTCCGGGATGACGATGCCGTGCTCCTCGAGGAAGATCGTCTCCGGGCCGCTGTGAGTGTTGCACGCTACCAGCAAGCCTTGCGCCGCTATCATAGCCGCAGGATTCATGCCCGGAGCCTTGAGGAAGGCGACCTTGTCCTTAGGCATGTTCAATCCACCAAGGGTTCCAACAAGTTGATGCCGAAGTGGGAAGGCCCTTACCGGGTAGTACGAGTCACCAGACCTGGCGCAGTCCGTCTAGAGACCGAAGATGGCATTAAGGTGCAAAACTCATGGAATATTGAGCATCTTCGCAAGTTCTACCCGTAAGGCGCGGCTGCTGGGCTCAGCCCCGGCAACCACCTTTTGTACAAGTCTTGCTGATGTGCATGTAACCCTTTGTACAAAGCCAGGCACAGACCCTATGTAAAGATAATAAAATGAAGCGATGGCGCCTAAAACCTGCATGCATGTTTATTTTAGCATGATTCTGCCATGATCATTTAGAGAGGGTCATATGCTATTGTTTTCCCCCTGCGCTAACCAAAGGGCCCCTGTCATGGATAAATTCCCAAGGAGGAGAAGAGAGAACAAGTTTGCATGCCCCCCCCCCCCCGCCAACCCAAGGCAGATAAGTTCCCTTTAGGTCATCCATAGTGTACCTCTATGAGGAAAACTTGTGCGTAGAAAACCTTGTCACCCTCAAACATTTGTGCTCCCATCTTTTGATTTGAGGATTACTTCAGTTAAATTAGTTGCAGTGGCATTTGGGAAAAGGGTTGGCAAGGGGCCGGTTCTCTTCCGCGCTCCCAGGCTCGCCGGGCCGAGCCTCGCAGCAGCAATGGAAGGGACCGGCATGATATCTTGCCGGAAAACCTTGTTTACTAGAAAGTATAGAGGAAGTCACCCCTCTGCATGTGCATGATACATGCACAAGTGCCCGGCAAGCATGTCCTTTTTCATTAATACGCGGATAGACAAGTACAAGCCTTACAGAGTACAAATATAGCTGAAAAGATTACATAATTTAAGATAAAGTTTGGCAAGTGCCTACATATTTTAGACTGAAAAAAGATAAGTGCCCCGTAATGCCTTTCTTGTCCCTCTCCCCCTAGGAGCTACAGTGGGAGGTGAAGAGGGCAAAAGGAGTGCCTGGGCAGAAGCCCAGCCTGAGCCCGTCAGGGCCCGCGGGACGCAGTCTGACAAGATCGAGAGGGGCGGAGGCGCAGACGACGGACGGAGAGAGCGGCTAGGCGATGCCCTGGTCACCACCGCCAGGACTAGCGGAACGCGGCAGGAGGGTCCCCGGCAGGGAAGATGAAGCCAGATTCCATGGGGAAGCCTGCCGGGGGCCAGCTGGAGGAGGCGGAGACGTCCACACCCAATGCCCCGGCAAATCGCTCTGCCGGGGAGAAGACCAGGTGCAGACGATGGTGCCGCCAGCGCCTTGTTGATGGTGATGGTGCGTCCAGTGCTCAGCTGGAGTCTGAGCCACCGTCCTCCCGCTCGATGTCGTCATCATCGCCATCACTGTCCTCTTCGTCGCTGTCGCTCGAGGAGGAGCTTTCGTCATCGGTCGAGCTCTCCGCGTAGCACCCTAAGCGAGCACCCGAACGCCCAAAGACCTTGATGGAGAGCAGACTGGCCTTCATTATCTTGAACTAGAGAACGTGCCTCGCCGCCAAGCTGTGGGCATGAGCAAAGGTTTTCCAGCCACGCCGGAGAAGCATGACATGAGGCGCGGGGAACTCTACATTGATGTCTACTACGCAACCTTCTTCTTGTAGACGTTGTTGGGCCTCCAAGTGCAAAGGTTTGTAGGACAGTAGCAAATTTCCCTAAAGTGGATGACCTAAGGTTTATCAATCCCTAGGAGGCATAGGATGAAGATGGTATCTTTCAAACAACCCTGCAACCAAATAACAAAGAGTCTCTTGTGTCCCCAACACACCCAATACAATGATAAATTGTATAGGTGCACTAGTTCGGCGAAGAGATGGTGATACAAGTGCAATATGGATAGTAGATATAGGTTTTTGTAATCTGAAAATATAAAAACAGCAAGATAACTAGTAACAAAAGTGAGCGAAAACGGTATTGCAATGCTTCGAAACAAGGCCTAGGGTTCATACTTTCACTAGTGCAAGTTCTCTCAATAACGATAACATAATTAGATCATATAACAATCCCTCAACGTGCAACAAAGAGTCACTCCAAATCACTAATAGCGGAGAACAAACGAAGAGATTATTGTAGGGTACGAAACCACCTCAAAGTTATTCTTTCTGATCGATCTATTGGGCTATTCCTATAAGTGCCAAAAACAACCCTAGAGTTCGTACTAAAATAACACCTTAAGACACACATCAACCAAAACCCTAATGTCACCTAGATACTCCAATGTCACCACAAGTATCTGCGGGTTTGATTATATGGTATGCATCACACAATCTCAGATTCATCTATTCAAACCAACACAAAGAACTTCAAAGAGTGCCCCAAAGTTTCTACCGGAGAGTCAAGACGAAAACGTGTGCCAACCCCTATGCATAAGTTCACAAGGTCACAGAACCCGCAAGTTGATCACCAAAACATACATCAAGTGGATCACGTGAATATCCCATTGTCACCACAGATAAACACATGCAAGACATACATCAAGTGTTCTCAAATCCTTAAAGACTCAATCCGATAAGATAACTTCAAAGGGAAAACTCAATTCATTACAAGAAGGTAGAGGGGGAGAAACATCATAAGATCCAACTATAACAGCAAAGCTCGCGGTACATCAAGATCGTGCCAAATCAAGAACACGAGAGAGAGAGAGAGAGATCAAACACATAGCTACTGGTACATACCCTCAGCCCCGAGGGTGAACTACTCCCTCCTCGTCATGGAGACCACCGGGATGATGAAGATGGTCACCGGTGATGATTTCCCCCTCCGGCAGGGTGCCGGAACAGGGTCCCGATTGGTTTTTGGTGGCTACAGAGGCTTGCGGCGGCGGAACTCCCGATCTAGGTTTCTTTTCGGGGGTTTCTGTATTTATAGGAATTTTTGGCGTCGAGAACAAGTCAGGGGGGTCCACGAGGAGCCCACAAGACCGGAGGGTGGCCCAGGGGGGTAGGGCGCGCCCTCCACCCTTGTGGAGGCCTCGTGGCTCTTCTGGCCCAACTCTTTTGCTTCGGGGGCTTCTTCTGGTCCATAAAAAATCACCATAAATTTTCAGCTCATTTGGACTCCGTTTGATATTCCTTTTCTGCGAAACTCAAAAACAATGAAAAAATAGAAACTGGCACTGGCTCTAGGTTAATAGGTTAGTCCCAAAAATAATATAAAATAGCATATAAATGCATATAAAACATCCAAGATAGATAATATAATAGCATGGAACAATCAAAAATTATAGATACGTTGGAGACGTATCAAGCATCCCCAAGCTTAATTCCTGCTCGTCCTCGAGTAGGTAAATGATAAAAACAGGATTTTTGATGTGGAATGCTAGCAAGTGCATAAGTTTGATCAATGATAATTTCAATCACTTTTTCTAGCATCATTATAAATCATAAACAGTAGCTCATCTCATAAAACTTCTCATGATCAAGTAGCAAACTATTCACATGTTAAAGCATAGATCATAAACTTTCTTGAAAACTAACAAACTAGGTTCTCAGTCATCAAACAATTGCAATTCATCTTTTTTTCAGGAAGGGTCTATGTAAGAGCTTTGATTTAGCAAATCCCACATACTCAACTATCATATAGTCTTCCATGATTGCTACCACTCAAAGCATATTTTTAGAACAACTAGCATCCATTGAACACAGAGAAAGATAGGGGCTTAATGTTTTGCCTCCCAACTTATTTATCATATAGATAATTGTCAACACTAATAATTCATGATCAAATATATTTGAATGGCCATATATGCTTAGATCTTTCCCCACCACATGATGCTTGCCAACTAAAGAGTAGGTTGGAATGAAAAGGAATACTACTGACTCTTGCATAAAAGTAAAAGATAGGCCCTTCACAGAGGGAAGCAGGGATTTGCAGAGGTGCCAGAGCTCGAAGCTTTTAAAACAGATATGAAAATAATTTTGAGAGGTATGCTTTCATTGTCAACATAACAACCAAGAGTTCCCAATATCTTCCATACTAGATACATTATAGGCGGTTCCCAAACAGAAAGGTAAAGTTTTTTTACTCCCCCTCCACCAACAATCACACTCCACGGCTTGTCCGAAACAACGGGTACCGTCCAACTATCAACAATCCTAGGGGAGTTTTGTTTGCAATTATTTGCGATTTTGTTTTTGATCTTTTGATCATAGGACTGGGCATCCCAATTACCAGCCACTCTCTCATGAATGATAAGTGAATAAACACTCATCGTGAGAATAACCCACCTAGCATGGAAGATACTGACAGCCCCTAGTCACTACATAAGCGATTCGGGCATACAAAACAGATTATTATTTGAAGGTTTAGAGTTTGGCACATGCAAATTTACTTGGAACGGCAGGTAAATACCGCATATAGGTAGATATGGTGGACACTCATGGAAGAAACATGGTTCAAGGATTTTGGATGCACAAGCAGTATTCCCGCTTAGTACAGAAATTTTGGATAGCAAAAGATTCTAAATAGCAAGCACCACATGTTGGAGGATCCATAACAATATAACTTCTATACAAATATACCCAAGCATAACTCATTATGTTGTCTTCCTTGTCCAACTTCAACTCATTTGATCAAGTTTGAAAATAATTAATGGGGATCACAATCATAGAAGATGTCCAAGATAGTATATTTATATGTGAAATCTTTCTTCCTTCAATATTCTTTCATGAATTGTTTAGGTGACCAATACTATGTTTGCTAACTTTCAATAAATTTACCACCTCTACTTATTATATGTGAAGTCATTACTCCCCATGGTATAAGCATATGAAGCATATATAATTTCAGATTTATGATATTCAATTCATTCAACCATTTACTCATAGGATATAAGTGAAGCACGTGAGTAAATGACAAACTACTCCATAAAGATATAAGTGAAGATCAATGAGTAGTCAAATAATTAAGTAGCTATGTGAAGACTCTCTCTCATAAAGAAAATTTAGATCTTAAGTACTTTATTCAAACAGCAAGCAAAACAAAATAAAATGGCATTCTAAAAATACCACACATCGTGTGACGAAGCAAAAACTTAGGCTCAACCGATACTAACCGATAATTGTTGATGAAGAAAGGTGGGATGCCAACCGGGGCATCCCCAAGCTTAGATGCTTGAGACTTCTTGAAATTTAACTAGGGATGCCTTGGGCATCCCCAAGCTTGAGCTTTTGTGTCTCCTTAATTCCTTTTATATGATGGTTTCCCTAAATCTTAAAAACTTCATCCACACAAAACTCAACAAGAACTCGTGAGAAAAGTTAGTATAAATCAAATGCAAAACCTATCATTCTCTACTGTAGCAAATCACCAAAATTATTATTTAACATTGCATACTAAATGCCTCTGCATATTTATTACTCCTATTCTCAAACAGAATCATTAAACAAGCAAACATATGCAAACAATGCAAACATAACAGCAATCTGTCTAAACAGGACAGTCTGTAAAGAGTGCAATTGTACTCATACTTCCCTAACTCCAAAACTTCTGAAAAATTACCACACTGTATAAAATTTGTTTTTGCTCATTGTTTAAAAATTTCAATATTTTATCATGTTCTAACTTTCCAGAAGAATTCAGACAACGATAGGAAACTTTCTGTTTTCAAAACAGCAACATATAGACTTGCAAAATAAACATGGTAAAGGCTAAACTTGACACTTTTATTGAAATTAAAGATGAAAAACGTTAATACAAATAACAGAAAGAAAATACTAATAAAATAAAATGATGCTCCAAGCAAAACACATATCATGTGACGAATAAAAATATAGCTCCAAGTGAGGTTACCGATAATGTTGAAGACGAAAGAGGGGATGCCATCCGGGGCATCCCCAAGCTTAGTTGCTTGGATCTTCCTTGAATATTACCTTGGGGTGCCTTGGGCATCCCCAAGCTTAGGGTCTTGTCAATCCTTATTCTCCTCATATCGATATCTCACCCAAAACATGAAAACTTCAATCACACAAAACTTAACAAAACCTTCGTGAGATCCGTTAGTATAATAAAACAAATCATTCACTTTGGTACTGTCAAGACAAGATTCATAACTTTTCTCACATGATTCCTACTGTACCCTATCATTTCTACAATTTATATTAAGCAATATAAGCCATAGAAACTAGAAAACAAGCAAACTATGCATCGAAAACAGAATCTGTCAAAAACAGAACAGTATGTAAAGATCTGAATTAAGATCATAATTATGTAACTCCAAAACTTCTGAAAAATTAGGATAACTTAGAAAATCTGTATATCAATCCTCTGTAAAAAACTCAGAGTTTTTACACGTTCCAGTGAATTTAAAAAATTCTGTTACTGGATGCAAAAGTTTCTGTTTTTGCACAGAATCAAGTGAACCATCAACCACACTATCCCAAAGGCTTTACTTGGCACTTTATTGAAACAAAATCTATAAAACATGATTACTACAGCAGCTTAATCATGTGAACACACAAAAACAGTAGGGGTAAATATTGGGTTGTCTCCCAACAAGCGCTTTTCTTTAATGCCTTTTAAGCTAGGCATGATGATGCTCACATAAAAGATAAGAATTGAAACACAAAGAGAGCATCATGAAGAATATTACTAGAACATTTAAGTCTAACCCAATTCCTATGCATAGGGATTTTGTGAGCAAACAATTTATGGGAACAAGAATCAACTAGCATAGGAAGGCAAAACAAGCAAAACTTCAAGATTTTAAGCACATAGAGAGGAAACTTGATATTATTGCAATTCCTACAAGCATATATTCCTCCCTCATAATAATTTTCAGTAGCATCATGAATGAATTCAACAATAAAACTATCACATAAAGCATTATTTTCATGATCCACAAGCATAGAAATTTTATTACTCTCCACATAAGCAAATTTATTCTCATGAATAGTAGTGGGAGCAAACTCAACAAAATAACTATCATGTGAGGCATAATCCAATTGAAAATTAAAATCATGATGACAGGTTTCATGGTTATCATTATTCTTTATAGCATACATGTCATCACAATAATCATCATATATAGCAACTTTGTTCTCATAATCAATTGGAACCTCTTCCGAAATAGTGGATTCATCACTAAATAAAGTCATGACCTCTCCAAATCCACTTTTATCAATATTGTGAAAAGATTCAACACCCTCCAAAATAGTGGGATCAATACTACCTAGAGTTGACACTCTTCCAAACCCACTTTCATCAATATAATCATCATAAATAGGAGGCATGCTATCATCATAATAAATATTCTCATCAAAACTTGGGGAACTAAAAATATCATCTTCATCAAACATAGCATCCCCAAGCTTATGGCTTTGCATATCATTAGCATCATGGATATTCAAGGAATTCATACCAACAACATTGCAATCTTGCTCATCATTCAAAAATTTAGTGCCAAACATTTTATAGACTTCTTCTTCTAGCAATTGAGCACAATTATCGGAATCCTTATTTTCACGAAAGACATTAAAAAGATGAAGCATATGAGGCAACCTCAATTCCTTTTTTTTTGTAGTTTTCTTTTATAGACTAAACTAGTGATAAAACAGGAAACTAAAAGATTCAATTGCAAGATCTAAAGATATACCTTCAAGCACTCTCCTCCCCGGCAACGGCGCCAGAAAAGAGCTTGATGTCTACTACGCAACCTTCTTCTTGTAGACGTTGTTGGGCCTCCAAGTGCAGATGTTTGTAGGACAGTAGCAAATTTCCCTCAAGTGGATGACCTAAGGTTTATCAATCCGTGGGAGGCGTAGGATGAAGATGGTCTCTCTCAAACAACCCTGCAACCAAATAACAAAGAGTCTCTTGTGTCCCCAACACACCCAATACAATGATAAATTGTATAGGTGCACTAGTTCGGCGAAGAGATGGTGATACAAGTGCAATATGGATAGTAGATATAGGTTTTTGTAATCTGAAAATATAAAAACAGCAAGGTAACTAGTAACAAAAGTGAGCAAAAACGGTATTGCAATGCTTCAAAACAAGGCCAAGGGTTCATACTTTCACTAGTGCAAGTTCTCTCAACAATGATAACATAATTAGATCATATAACAATCCCTCAACGTGCAACAAAGAGTCACTCCAAAGTCACTAATAGCGGAGAACAAACGAAGAGATTATTGTAGGGTATGAAACCACCTCAAAGTTATTTTTTCTGATCGATCTATTGGGCTATTCCTATAAGTGACACAAACAGCCCTAGAGTTCGTACTAAAATAACACCTTAAGACACACATCAACCAAAACCCTAATGTCACCTAGATACTCCAATGTCACCACAAGTATCCGTGGGTTTCATTATACGATATGCATCACACAATCTCATATTCATCTATTCAAACCAACACAATGAACTTCAAAGAGTGCCCCAAAGTTTCTACCAGAGAGTCAAGACGAAAACGTGTGCCAACCCCTATGCATAAGTTCACAAGGTCACAGAACCCGCAAGTTGATCACCAAAACATACATCAAGTGGATCACGTGAATATCCCATTGTCACCATAGATAAACACATGCAAGACATACATCAAGTGTTCTCAGATCCTTAAAGACTCAATCCGATAAGATAACTTCAAAGGGAAAACTCAATTCATTACAAGAAGGTAGAGGGGGAGAAACATCATAAGATCCAACTATAACAGCAAAGCTCGCGGTACATCAAGATCGTGCCAAATCAAGAACACGAGAGAGAGAGAGATCAAACACATAGCTACTGGTACATACCCTCAACCCCGAGGGTGAACTACTCCCTCCTCATCATGGAGACCGCCGGGATGATGAAGATGGCCACCGGTGATAATTTCCCCCTCCGGCAGGGTGCCGGAACAGGGTCCCAATTGGTTTTTGGTGGCTAAAGAGGCTTGTGGCGGCGGAACTCCCGATCTAGGTTTCTTTTCGGGGGTTTCTATATTTATAGGAATTTTTGGCGTCGAGAACAAGTCAGGGGGGTCCACGAGGAGCCCACAAGACCGGAGGGCGCGCCCAGGGGGGAAGGGCGCGCCCTCCACCTTTGTGGAGGCCTCGTGGCTCTTCTGGCCCAACTCTTTTGCTTCGGGGGCTTCTTCTGGTCCATAAAAAATCACCGTAAATTTTCAGCTCATTTGGACTCCGTTTGATATTCCTTTTCTGCGAAACTCAAAAACAAGGAAAAAACAGAAACTGGCACTGGGCTCTAGGTTAATAGGTTAGTCCCAAAAATAATATAAAATAGCATATAAATGCATATAAAACATCCAAGATAGATAATATAATAGCATGGAACAATAAAAAATTATAGATACGTTGGAGACGTATCATACATCCGCCTGCATGCTGCCGTTACAGCAGCCCCTCATGTGCAGCCTCAATCCTGGCGGCTGTCCTACCTCCATCACCCTCGCGAACAGGGTTGGAAGCCAAAGATGGTTGCGCGGTGGCCCGCGCAGTTTGACGATGAACTCCAACGGCTGATCCCCATCGTGACCTTCCATTGGGGCCACGGCGACAGGGAAGGAGCGACCAGGGCACCACCACGTCCTCCTCGGCCCCGAGCGCCACGACGGCCACGCCCGTGTCCGGTAGCACCACCTTGTGCGCTGGACTCTGCCCCTGCATCCCCAGCAGGAGGAGGGAGGCGCTGCCGAGAAGAGACCCTCGTCACCACCGCTGGAGGTCGACCACGTCCTCTTCCCCTCACCATATTGGAATAAAGATACCAGAAGATGTAGGAGGAGATGTGTGTGGGTGAGCCCCTCTCCCCCGTTCCCTTTTATAGAGGAACATGGCTGGGGGCTGGCTCCTCACCACCCGGAAGGCAACTGCCCTACTCCACCAATCCTGCCTCTCTGCATCACTGACGACGTCCAGAATCAATGACCACCCTCCTGCACCTATCCATGGCGCCTGGCTTTCTGTCATGGCACTCATTCCTATGCCCTACGCATTCGCCACCAACCCTGCGCAATGCATGTAGCGTACATGGCGGAACGGTAGGCGTAGTGGGTGAGTAAAATAGCAGTTACCTCCCCGTGAACATGGGCAACCCATGAGCCATTACATGGGTAACCCCACGTCGTTTCGCACTGCTCATGGGAAAACCGGAAACGGATTCAACCACAGGTTAATGAGGAAGCAAGGAAGATATCAAGAAAGACATAAGTTCCATTGTGGTTTGGCCAAAGTGTAGGCCCGTGTATTTATTGGGGCCTACCCCAACGATGTCAGGCGGCACGTATGGGCTAAGCTCGGGGACTCCTGTCGGTGCAACAAACATCCACGTTTGGTTGCCCGGACTTATACACAGGCGTGTTGGCATTACACGTCCTACACCAGCATACAAAGCAAGGCCAAGCCAGAGAAGCAGCTCTTTGTGAGATCAAAGAGTGGATCAAGAAGACCAAGACAAACGAGACAGCAGAGCATCACCTTGAAAAGGCCTCCCCTGCCGGGCAGGAGAGCCTGGCCGGGTCGAGGCTGCCCCGAGGACAAAGTCCAAGATTTCCCCGGCAGGCTTGTCGGGTCTGCCAAGGGTAAATCTCCCCGCCAAGGCGCCACTGCTCCACCGCACCGCAACGCAAATCAGTTATCAGTGAGGTGTCGAGCCCCCAAGTGATTAAGTGGCTTTCACTAAGCATGTGGCAGCCATTTGGAAGACAGATTACCCCCATATGACACCCGTCCAGAGGCGTGTCACGTAGATAAGCAGAAGATGATTAAGCGGCACGGCAGGCTTGCCGGGCTTCATCCTCAGCTTGACACCTAGCAGTGCATTTAATGCACTTTGTCCTAACTGCCAGAGTTAGGTATGATAGCACTGTTAGCTATCTAATCACTAGATAAAGACTATTTTGCCACTGTGGTCACCCCTTAAGCTATAAAAGGAGGTCCAAGGCTAACTAGCAAAGGATTCGGACCCTTGCACACTTGTACGCGCGTAGCTGCTCTCCTCGAGGCCACCTTGCCGGGCTTGAGCGCTGCGTGTTCATCGTGTTCCTCCATCCAATCCACCAAAGCAGGAGTAGGGTTTTACGCTTCCCAGCGGCCCGAACCTGGGTAAAAACCACCAGTGTCACCACTGTCATGTTTGTCCATGGCCTCCGCTCTTTATGCAATGTGATCTTCCCCCTTGCCGAACCACAAGGGGCCGATGGCCCCATAGGTGATCGTGTCCACCCACGACAGTCTTCCTAAGAGGAGAGGGCACACGAACATAGGAAACACATCACACTCCAAGGTGTCTTTGTATGTGCCGATCTTGAATGACACTTGAACAGTGTGCTCCACTTGAATGGTGCCGGAGTCGCTTGGCCATTGTACCTTGTAGGGGAGAGGGTGCTTCTTCTTAACCAATTATAGCTTGGAGCACAAGTCTTCGCTTGCCAAATTGTGGCAACTTCCGCCATCAATGATGACCTTGACGGAACGTCCTTGGATGCCCGCTTTGGTATGGAAGATATGGCAATGTTGGTCTTCATCTTGTCAGTGTTGAAGTGTCAAGATCCTGGAGACAACTAGAGCGGGCTCGAATCATTGTCACAAAAGACTTTAGCGTCTTCATCTTCATTCACTTGGCAGTGCATGGCAACATGCTCAAGTGCTTCCATTTCTTCATCGCTCGTGGAGTCGTACGTGTCGTCATCATTGGCGATCATGGTGCGCCATGTGGGGCATTGATATGTCTTGTGGCCACGACCTTGGCAAGTGAAACATTGGATGGAAGTTGTTTTGGCGGTAGAATCTGTTGGAGTAATAGAAGAGGAAGCTCTTGGCTTGTAGTTGTTTGTTGGTGGATGACTCGAAGATGTCATAGGTTGTTTGGAATTTGACTTGTCACCCATGCTTGGTGAAGCTCGAGTAGTGGTAGGAGGTGTCGTAGTTGTGGAAGCTTGAGTATATGAGCCGTAGGTCTTGGAAGAGTACTTGGAGTACTTGAGGTCATCTTGTACTTGTCTCTCTCCCTTGGTCGCTTGGTGCACTAGCTCGAGGAGGTTGGAGTAAGGTTGGAAATCGCCATTTTTCTTGATAGGGTGGTTAAGGCCATTCAAGAAGCGTGCCATAGTTTTCTCGTTGTCTTCCTTTACATTGGCTCGGATGATGGCAATCTCCATTTCTTTATAGTAATCTTCAACCGACTTTGTGCCTTGTTTGAGGAGTTGTAGCTTCTTAAGGAGATCACGGCTATAGTGCGAGGGCACAACATGAGCTCTCATGACATCCTTCATTTGGTTACACGATGAGATGGGTGGGTCGCCTTTCTCTTGACGCCGCTCGATGACTTGCTCCCACCAAATGAGAACATAATCTTGGAACTCAGGCAATGCCATGGCTATCTTCTCTTCCTCCTCGTAGTTATCAAGACAAGATGTCTTGTCCACTTTTAAAGCCCATGAGAGGTAGTCTTCGGGATTGGTGCTTCCGGAGAACTTAGGCATGTTGAACTTGAGCTTGCCTTAGCGTTGCTTGTCAACATAGTGTCGATGGTTTCGTCGCTCATGTCTTTGAGGGGGTCCTCAACCTCTTTATGCCTCATGACTGGCTTGATGTTGTGGTCAAGGGATTCTTTCCTAATTCCTCCATTCATGGCGCTCCTCAAGGAGAGCGGCTTTGTCTTGGTTCTCTTGCCGGAGTGCTTCTTCTTGTTCACGCACGCAACGGTTGCGCTCGGTGATGGTGCGAGTTGCTTCTCGAAGAGCACGCTGTGCTTCCAGTGCTTGTTCCTCACGGCTTTGTTGTTCTTGCCGTAGTACGTCATCATCTTGGGTTTCTTGGCATTGGCGTTGTCGAGCTTGCGCTTGGTCCAAGGCATCTTGTTCTTGGCGACGATGTCATTCGCGCTCATGAAGGTAGTCTTGCAAACCGTTGCCATGGAAAGGGTTTTGTGAAGCTTGATGATTTTGATGGTCATCATGAAGATAAGAACGAGCTTGTGGAAGACTTGTGTCGAAAGAGGTATTCGAAGAGTGTCGACTTGAGTGGCGCTGTCTTGATGAAGAAGATGTGGATGAAGCATGGTTGACCATCATGGCACAAAACTCTTCCATTTGTATAGTAAGCTTGGTGTTAAGGTAGTCCCGTGTTCTTGCTACGATTTTCGCAAGTTGGTGGCAAGTTGTTCAATGCGATCTCCCAAAGCTTCACTTTCTTGATGCAAAACTCGCTGAACGTCGAAGAGGTGAACCTTGGTGACAAAGTCATTTCTTCTTGCTCATCGAAGAGTGTGTTGGAGGTGCTCGGCCTATCCATCATAGTCAAATAGAGGTGAGCAGGAAATGAGATATCAATACCAAAATTACCTTTTTCGAAGATTGAGGATGTATCAAGTATCAGTCAATGTAATGCTATAATAGGAGAATTGGTACCGGGTTTGTTTCTCACACATACAAAAGTAAAGCTTATGGAGTAGCTTGGTGAGGATAGTGGCACAAAATTGATGAAATTGTTAGTAAGATTCAATAATGTGGAAAGAGATTCACAAATTTTCTAGTGAAACAAATAGATTAATAGCAATGGGTGGCACACGGAAAACACACACATATAGATAGGTGGGGTTGTGCAACCAAGGAATGAGCACAAAATGTGTTGTCCATGAAAAAAGCTCATGTTGCATAACTCTAGAGAGATGCTAGCACGATTGCTCCAAAGGGTGAGATACGAGAACTTGTGCACAAGCTATTAGAGAAAAAACATATCAACTTTCTATTCCAAGTATACTATTTATGTATGATTCCCGGTGAACTCGCACACTATGATCCAAGATGATCAAATATCTTATGCAATGTGGCATGATGCTATGGCTATTGCTTACAAGCTCTTTGTGTTTATTGTTCTTTTGCTTAAAAGCTTTTCTCTTCTTTGTTTTGATATGGCCACTATGTGAAATGCTCAAAGCAAGATAGCAATTATGTATATGTGGGAACAATTTGCTGACATGAGAGATGATACGATGATTGATGCACGTAGTAAAAGCTATGCGGAAAGCGTATCACTAAAGTGCACAAGTAGCGTGGCCTGGCAATACTCAGCGGCTACTCTCACTAGGCAAGTGATGCAAAAATGGCTCGGGGTTAACAATGCAATGGCAAGGAAGTATGCAAAGATGATGTCGAGGTTACCGTCCTTGATTCTGATCGGGTGTCAAAATGATGAAGTGGTCAACGTCGATGGTGAGTCTGTGGCAAAGTTGAGCGGCATTGATGTCGATGACAAACCGTTCCTAAGTAGTCGAAACACGTTAGGAAACGGAAACCGTGCACTCAAATTCTCAAATGGCAAACATGTCAAAATTACGGTTGGTTGCGGAAGTCAGTGGTGGTTTGTAGAGGAAATGGTAGAAACCGGTCAAAATTTGGCAAAATTTGGGGCGAGTGGAGATGTTGGCTGCGAGGCGTCGGATGTCCGGGTATCAAGCGAGATGTCCGGCCTGGGCCGATTGTCCGACTGCTGAAATCCATGGATGAACTCTCAGGGAAGAACTTGGGAGAGAAAATTGTGTGGTCAAAATTGGGCGAATTTTGTGGATGGAACTAGTGGGAAGATGTGGAGAAGCTAGATCCACCTGCAACCCTTTGAATCCATGGATCAAAATCAACAAAACATCATCAAACCAACAAATCACAAAAAAAATGGTATGGCTATTTTTCTGGGGATTTTTTAAATTGGGCAAAAACAAACAAAATTATGCTAGAAAGTGAGGGGTAGGGACTCCAAGATGTGAATCAATCTTGCTCCGGTCCAAGATGTGGTAGGGTGGAACCCTAGTTCATGATCTTTTCAAACTTGGAGGGGGGAAATGTGAAGAACAACGAGAGCAACAAGAGGAATCACTCAAACAAAACCCAAATCACACATCCACTAGAATAGCATACATGAGGCCAGATATCATGTGCTCTCGTTGTTCTTCATGTTTCATGAGGGATGTACGGGCTGGGGGCCAGATATCCGGCGGCTCATGAGGCGGTGGATTTTCGGGGCAGGAGCCAGATGTCTGGCCTGGGACTGGTCTAGTTTCGGTAGGCTTCGGGTGTCCTCGGCCGGATATCCGGGTGGAGGACGGATGTCCGGGGCAGTCGCGCCGGATGTCCGACTCTTGGAGCTTTTCCAGCGCTGTTCTGCTGCTACTGCTATCCCAGGGGCGCCGGATATCCAGGCCGATGGCCGAATGTCCGTCCGCTGTAGCCTTTCCATGATCCCTTGTCTTGTTTCTTCATCCGCCTCCATGGTAAATTGATCTTCATTCCGAGCATCTCCGAGGTGGTCTTCTTCGTACCCGAGCACACATAGCATTTCCGCTTGAGATAGTAGCCATGCCTCATGTGGTTCATATGGAAGCTCATTAAGGAGAGATGTCACCTCGGTCTCGATAGCACTTGCACGTGGTCATGTCATCGGTCCACTTGGCGCTTTAGGAGATGACGGTGGGTCCATGGGGATGATCGTGGGATGCTTTGCATCACACGCACGCGCGCGCACACGGAGAGGGGAATGTGTTGAGTATTATGATTATTAGGAAGTATATGATAGACTAGGATTTGTTCCTGCCTTGACTTGTACTCCAAGATGATCATGTACTCCTATATATATGCCCACAAGGCTCAAGCAATACATCTATCGATTCCACCAATCCCTCTCTACTCCCTTCTAACATGGTCTCAGCCTAACAAATCCAACCCTAGCCGTCGCCAGCTGCTTCCGCTCCGCGCCACCCTTGGGGCGGTCGGCCTCCATGACCGCCGACGGGGGATGCGCCGCCTGTATCTAGGGTTCGTCCACTGGTCGTGTTGACCAGCTACACTAGAGAGTCTTTTTCCCGATCCTTGATCCGGGTTTTTCTCTCTTCTGTTGGTCACTTTGATTGGTGTTTTCTTTTTGGTTTTTCGATCTAACATCGGTATGCATCGCCCGCCACCGTCGTCGACCCCCGCGTGCCTCCTCCGACATCGGCACGACTACGCGGCCTCTTCTCCAACACGACGACCTCGCGCGACATGCGGCAACCCAGAACGGCCCTCGTCCGCGCATCCATCGCTCGCGTCTTTCTGCGCCGACCATCATCGCCTTGATTGGACCAGGATCCTCCTTCAACCTCGCCTTCATCCAGCTCGGCTCCATCACGCTCCTCCCTGCAAGACGGCACGCCCGTGGTGCGTTGGTGCAACACGCTGCACCGATCCCCCACGTGGTTATCCACGCTGTGCGGCCTGAGGTCAGTCTCACATGCGCTGGATGAAGGCCTGGAGTGTACTAGCCCTTGCTCGCTCATGTGTTGGATGGCAGTGCACTAGTATGTGCAGTGAGGCCACCTACATTAGGTAACTTTGCATTGGCTCAACACAGTCACAGGCTCCTACTATGTCCGGCCACGGAATGCACGACGCAGGTACCTCCATCGCCAGCCGAGCAACTACCCCAACCTCGCGAGTGATTGGATTGATCACCCGACCGCCCGCGATCCGCCCCATCTATGTCGTGCAACCGATCTGGCCTGTCGATTGCGTGCACATCCGCAGGTCCCATGAAGACTGTCCTGAGTATAGCGCACACCTCTACATGTCGAGCATCGGGCTGCCACTACGTCGCCCCATGGGGCTGCAGCGCCGCCACCCCATGGTTCTCCCAACGGTTGCACCGGGCGTAACCACTGCATCACCCATTCGGGCCATAGTGCCACGACATGCGGTCCCTACCGCCACCCGAGGCTGTCCCCGTGGCTGCACCGACCCGCACATCGCCGCTGCGCCGCCCCTTCGGGCCGTAGTGCCATGGCACGTGGTCCACGCTGCCGCCCCAAGGTCTGATGGGGAACGTTGCATGAAAATCAAAAAAATTCCTATGAAACAACCAAGATCCAATCTAGGAGATGCATAGCTACGAGAGGAGAGTGTGTCTACATACCCTTGTAGACCGAAAGCGTTAGCGTCGTAACGTGGTTGATGTAGTCGTACTCCTCACGGTCCAATCGTGATCCAATCTGATCTAGTGCCGAACGGACGGCACCTCCGAGTTTAGCACATGTACAGCTTGGTGGCGTCCTCTCCTTCTTGATCCAGCAAGGAAGGGAGAGGAGGTAGATGATATCTAAACCAACATGATGGCGTGGTGGTGGTGGTGGCAGCGGAATTCTGGCATGGCTTCGCCAAGCATTCACGGAAAATAGAGGAGGAGTAACGGGAGGGGGATGGGCAAGCGTCGAACAGTTACTGCCCCTATGCCCCCCCCCCCCACCTTTATATAGGCGTGGAGGGGTCTAGTGGCTTGCCCTCCAAGTCCCTAGGGTCGTTGGCCAAATGGGAGGAAGGAAATCCCTCCTTTCCTTCCCCACCGATCATATCGCCCTTTTCTAGGGATCCTGATCTTATCCCTTTGGGATATGATACTATTCCTTTTAAGGGAGGATCTTGGTGCACCTAGACTAGGGGTGTGGGGACTTTCCCCACTACCCACGTTCTTGTAGGTCCCCCCATGCAGGTGGGCCCCACTCTGGAACCTTCTAGAACCTTCCCGGTACAATACCGAAAAAACTCGAACTTTTTCCAGAACCCCGATAACAACTTTCCATATATGAATCTTTACCTACGGACTATTCTAGAGCTCCATGTGATGTCCCAGATCCCATTCAGGACTCCGAACAACCTTCGGACTTTCCACTATTAATATCTCAATACTACCCTAGCGCTACCGAACGTTAAGCATGCGACCCTACGAGTTCGAGAATCATGTAGACATGACAGAGACTCCTCTCTGGTTAATAACCAATAGCGGGACCTGGATGCCCATACTGATTCCTACATATTCAACGAAGATCTTTATCAGTTGAACCATGATGTCAAGGATTCAGTCAATCCTGTATGCAATTCCCTTTGTCCGGCGATATGTTACTTGCCCGAGATTCGATCATCGGTATCTCCATACCTAGTTCAATCTCATTACCGGCAAGTCTCTTTACTCGTTCCGTAATACAAGATCCCGTGACTAAACTCATTAGTCACATGAAGCTTCTTATGATGTTGTATTACCTAGAGGGCTCAGAGATATCTCTCTGTCACAAGGAGCGACAAATCACGGTCTCGATACATGCAACCCAACAGACACCTTCGGAGATACCTGTAGAGCACCTTTATGATCACCCAGTTACGAAGTGACGTTTGATAGCACACAAGGCATTCCTCCAGTATCCTGGAGTGGCATGATCTCATGGTTGAAGGAACAGATACTTGACATGAAGAAAGCTATAGCAAATAACTAAATGATCTGATGCTAAGCTTACGGTTGGGTCTGTCCATCACATCATTCTCCTAATGATGTGATCCCGTTATTAAATGACAACTCATGTCCATGGTTAGGAAACCTTAAGCATCTTTGATCAACGAGCTAGTCTAGTAGAGGCTTACTAGGGACACGGTGTAGTTTATGTATTCACACATGTATTTAAGTTTCCGATCAATACAATTCTAGCATGAATAATAAAACATATCATGAACGGGAAATATGATAATAACCAATTTATTATTGCCTCTAGGGTATATTTCCAACAGTCTCCCACTTGCACTAGAGTTAATAATCTAGTTCACATCGCCATGCGATTAACACCCAATGAGTTCTGTGGTTTGATCATGTTTTGCTTGTGAGAGAGGTTTTAGTCAACGGGCCTACAACATTCAGATCTGTATGTACTTTGCAAATCTCTATATCTACAATGCTCTTCATGGAGCTACTCTAGTTAACCGCTCCCACATTCAATATGTATCCGGATTGAGACTCGGAGTCACCCGGATTGGTGTCAAAGCTTGCATCGATGTAACCCTTTACAGCGAACTCTTTATCACCTCCACGACTGAGAAATATGTCCTTAGTCCCCTTTAGGTACCTAAGGATATTCTTGAGCGTTGTCCAGTGATTTACTCCTAGATCACTTTGGTACCTCCCTGCCAGACTTATGGCAAGGCACACATCAGGTCTAGTACACAGCATGGCATATATTATAGAGCCTATGGCCGAGGCATAGGGGATGACCTTCATCCTTTCTCTTTCTTCTATCGTGGTCGAGTTTTGAGTCTTACTCAACTTCACACCTTGCAACACAGGCAAGAATCCCTTCTTTGACTGGTTCATTTTGAACTTCAAAATCTTGTCAAGGTATGTGCTTTGTGAGGCCTTGTACAATGCTAGGGGCCTAGAGAAGTGCTTAAGAAAATAAACCGGGTATTCCTGAAGCACCGGTGCCTATTTCTAAAGGAGAGACGCCTAATTAAGCGTCTACCCTGTACAAATAAGCACCAGTGCTTGAGGAAAGCCTGGTTTATTTCTCTAAGCACCTCCCCTAAGCACCTTGCATTGTACAAGGCCTGAAAGTCCTATCAAGCGTCTCGACCTATCTCCATAGATCTTATTGCCCAATATGTAAGCAGCTTTACCCAGGTCTTCCTTTGAAAAACTCCTTTCAAACAACCCTTTGTGCTTTCTAGAAATTCTACATCATTTCCAATCAACAATATGTCATCCACATATACTATTAGAAATGCTATAGAGCTCCCACTCACTTTCTTGTAAATACAAGTTTCTTCATAAACTTTGTATAAACCCAAAAGCATTGATCACCTTATCAAAGCGTATATTCCAACTCCGAGACGCTTGCACCAATCCATAAATGGATCGCTCGAGCTTGCATACTTTGTTAGCATCCTTAGTATCAACAAAACCTTACGGCTGCATCATATACAACTCTTCCTTAAGGAACCCGTTAAGGAACGCTGTTTTGACGTCCATCTGCCAGATTTCATAGTCATAATATGCGGCAATTGCTAACATAATTCTAATAGACTTCAGCATTGCTACGGGTGAGAAAGTCTTATCATAGTCAACTCCTTGAATTTGTCGAAAACCCTTTGCGACAAGTTGAGCTTTATATACGGTGACATTACCATCAGCGTATGTCTTCTTCTTGAAGATCCATTTATTCTCAATGGCTTGCCAATCATCAGGCAAGTCCACCAAAGTCCTAATTTGTTCTCATACATGGATCCTATATCGGATTTCATGGCCTGAAGCCATTTGTCGGAATTCGGGATCGTCATTGCTTCTTCATAGTTCGTAGGTTCGCCGTTGTCTAACAACATGACTTCCAGGACGGTATTACTGTACCACTCTAGTGTGGATCATGTCCTGGTCAACCTACGAAGTTCGGTAGTAACTAGATCTGAAGTTTCATGATCATCATCATTAGCTTCTTCTCTAGTTGGTGTAGGCATCATGAGAACTACTTTCTCTGGTGTGCTACTCTCCAATTCGAGAGAAGGTACGCTTACCTCATCAAGTTCTACTTTCCTCCCACTCACTTCTTTCGAGAGAAACTCCTTCTCTAGAAAGGACCCATTTTTAGCAACAAAAATCTTGCCCTCGTATCTGTGATAGAAGGTATACCCAATGGTCTCTTTAGGGTATCATATGAAGACACACTTCTCCACTTTGGGTTCGAGCTTATCAGGCTGGAGCCTCTTGACATAAGCGTCGCATCCCCAAACTTTAAGAAACGACAGTTTAGGTTTCTTACCAAACCATAATTCATAAAGTGTCATCTCAACAGACTTAGACGGTGCCCTATTTAAAGTGAATGCGGCTATCTCTAATGCATAACCCCAAAATGATAGTGGCAAATCGGTAAGAGGCATCATAGAACACACCATATCTAATAAAGTACAATTACGACATTTGGACACACCATTACGCTGTGGTGTTCCAGGTGGCGTGAGTTGTGAAACAATTCCACATTGTCTTAAATGAGCGCCAAACTCGTAACTCAAATATTCACCTCCACGATCAGATCGTAGAAACTTTATTTTCTTGTTATGATGATTCTCCACTTCACTCTGAAATTCCTTGAACTTTTCAAATGTTTCAGACTTGTGTTTCATTAAGTAAATATACCCATATCTACTCAAATCATCTGTGAAGGTAAGAAAATAATGATATCCACCGCGTGCTTCAACACTCATCGGACCGCATACATCAGTATGTTTTATTTCCAACAAGTCACTAGCCCGCTCCATTGTTTTGGAAAACAGGGTTTTAATCATCTTGCCCATAAGGCATGGTTCACATGTATCAAATGATTAATAATCAAGTAATTCCAAAAGTCCATCGGCATGGAGTTTCTTCATGCGCTTTACACCAATATGACCTAAGGGACAGTGCCACAAGTATGTGGTACTATCATCATTAACTCTGCATCTTTTGGCATCAATATTATAAATATGTGTATCACTACGATCGAGATTCAACAAGAATAAACCATTCACAAGGGGTGCATGACCATAAAATATATTATCCATATAAATAGAACAACCATTATTCTCTGACTTATATGAATAACCATCTCACAATAAACAAGATCCAGATATAATTTTCATGCTTAACGCAGGCACCAAATAGCAATTATTTAGGTTCATAACTAATCCCGAAGGTAAACGTAGAGGGAGCGTGCCAATGTCGATCACATCAACCTTGGAACCATTTCCGACGCGCATCATCACCTCGTCCTTAGCTAGTCTTCATTTATTCTGCAGCTCCTGTTTTGAGTTACCAATATTAGCAACCAAACCAGTATCAAATACCTAGGCGCTACTACGAGCACTAGTAAGGTACACATCAATAACATGTATATCAAAATACCTTTGTTGACGTTGCCAGCCTTCTTATTTGCCAAGTACTTGGGGGCAGTTCCGCTTCCAGTGGCCCTTCCCCTTGCAATAGAAGCACTCACTCTCGGGTTTGGGTCCAGCCTTGGGTTTCTTCACGGGAGCGGCAACTATCTTGCCATTCTTCTTGAAGTTCCCTTTCTTTCCCTTACCCTTCTTGAAACTGGTGATCTTATTGACCATCAACACTTGATGCTCTTTCTTGATTTCGACCTCCACGGCCTGAAGCATCGCGAAGAGCTTAGGGATCATTTTCTCCATCCCTTGCATATTTTAGTTCATCACAAAGCTCTTGTAGCTTGGTGGCAGTGACTGAAGAACTCTATCAATCGCAACTTCAACTGGAAGATTAACTCCCAATTGATTCAAGCGGTTGTAGTACCCAGACATTCTGAGTACATGCTCACTAACGTAGTTGTTATCCTCCATCTTGCAGCTAAGGAACTTGTCGGAGGTGTCATATCTCTCAACCCGGGCATGACCCTGAAATACCAATTTCATCTCCGGGAACATCTCATATGCTCCGTGGTGCTCAAAACGTCTTTGGAGCCCCGGATCTAAGCCGTAAAGCATGGTGCACTGAACTATCATGTAGTCATCACTTCTAGTCTGCCAGACATTCATAGCGTCCACATTTGCGGGAGCGGGTGGCACACCTAGCGGTGCTTCGAGGACATAAGCCTTCTGTGCAGCAGTGAGGATAATCCTCAAATTACGGACCCAGTCCGCATAATTGCTTACATCATCTTTCAACTTAGCTTTCTCTAGGAACGCATTAAAATTCAAGGACGCTACAGCGCGAGCCATTGATCTACAACATAATTTTGCAAAGACAATTTAGACTATGTTCATGATAATGGGTTCAGTTAATCAAATTACTAGTGAACTCCCACTTAAATCAACATCCATCAAGTTGTCTAAGTGTTCACATGTCGGTGTGGAGCCGGCGATCTCTGGGACAATGCTGCCCCTTTATGGTTTGGCGGGAGGTTGAGCACTCGATGCAAAGAGCAAGAACAACAAGAGGCGCTGCAGTTTTTACCCAAGTTCGGGCTGCTGAGAAGCGTAAAACCCTACTCCTGCTTTGGTGTATTGGATGGCTATGTGCACAAGTACACGAAGCGCTCTCCCTCGGCAAGTCGCGAGGGGAGGGCAGCTACACGGATACGTATGCGTGGGGTTACAATAGGTTCGAACCCTTGTAAAGGTTGCCCTGGTCCTCCTTTTATAGCTCAAGGGGTTACCACAGTGGCAAAAGGGTCATTACAGGATGATTAGATAGAAACAGTGTTAACATACCTAACACTGCTAGTTAGGACAAAATGCATTAAATGCATCATTAGGTGTCATGAGGAGAAGAAGCCCCGGCAAGGGTGAGGCACCACTTGCCCAACTACCTCCTATTAGCTTGACACGCCATTAGGACGGGTGTCGACAAAGGTAATCTGTTTCCCAGCAAGTCGACACGTATAGGCGAGCTCCACTGCACCGCTTGCGGGCTCGACACCTCACCAAACAGCGACTAGCTGGCTGGTGAGCTGGAGCGCTGGTGGTTTGGCGGGGATTCGCCTGCCGCAAGGCTTGCCGGGTCTTCACCTTGCCGGCATGGATTGCTTCGATGCTTGTATTTCTCTTGGTCTTCTTGATGCGTTCCTTGATCTTCCAAAGAACCATTTCCTTTGACTTGGAGGCCTTAACTAAGGCTTTAACTTGGCAGGGGAGCTACTACTTGTCTGTGCATCAGTTAGGGTATTACACACCTATGTTTAATACACCGACAGGAGCCCCCGGGCCTCGGTCACACGTGCTGCCGGGCATCGTTGGGTGAGGTCCAAAGCAATGCACAGACAAAGCAACGTTGATCCGGACGACGTCGATGTTCTTGAGATCTTGTAAGTGCATCTAGTGCCCCTTAGTGATTTTGGTGTATTGAAGACTTATAGGTTAAGGGACTAATGTGTTTGTGAGTGTACACAGGTCTATAAGTCTATGAGGAGTTTGTTATTTACGATGAATGTTGACCCCTAAAAATGAATGTCTTCAACTAAAGACTTTGGTTTTCTTGAAGACTTTGAAAGTGAAGAAATTGGTGTGACCCTGAAGACTTGATATTCATGCGAGGATCATGAAGCGTGAAGACTTTTGTTTCCGTAGTTTCATTTTCTTCTTCTTGAGTCATAGGAAACACCGTACTGTTAAAGGGGGTCGAGGTAAAACTAAGGAAAAGTTTCCAAGTGATGCTCAACTCAAAATCCTACACCTACCCAATCCTTTCGAGTGAAGCCATTGGAAATCTCATACAGTTTAGTCAAGTTCTTCAGTGACAGAGACGAAGTTCTTCTGTTCTCTGAGGAATTTGTTCTGACTGAGGAGTTAGGAATTCGCCAGTGCGGATTGCCTACAAGTGAGGAACATGATAGCCCTGAGGAATTTGATACTCAAATATCTGACCGTTGCTGTGCTACGCGCCAGCTGTCCAAATATCCTACCCACCTAACGGTCATATCATTGAAGCGCATTTATGTCTTATCATGTCGGGCTGCTCCCTAGGCTATAAATAGCCGCCCCCTTCAACCACTAGCTGGTTGGCTGCTCCAAGAAATAGATTGACACTTGTCATTTAGAGCATCCCATCCTCCGAGGACTTTGAGCGAAAATCATCAAGTGAGGAAAAACCCAAAAACCCAAACACCTACAAACCCAAAGTGATTGAGCATCACTGAAGAGATTGTTCCTGTGTGGAACCGACGCTTGTTACCTTTGAGGACTGTGCATCCTCCAGACGGTTAGGCGTCATGGTCTAGAGCATCCAAGAGGAAATTGTGGATTGCCGAGTGACCGAGTATGTGAAGGTTTGGAAGTCACCTGAAGACTTACCACGAGTGATTGGGCGAGGTCTGTGTGACCTTAGCTCAAGGAGAATACAGTGAGGACTGTGTGTCCAGGACTGTGTGTCCTCAGGTTTAAATACCTAGCCGCTCTAACCAGACGTACAACTGTCACAGCAGTTGGAACTGGTCTACCAAATCATTGTCTTCACCGAGCTACTGGTTCTATTTCCTCAACCCTTTCATTTCCTCGCATACTTGCTATGTATTTGATCATTACTGTTTGAAGACTTTGTCTGAAGACTTTCTCAATTTCCTCAGTTCAATTTCTTCAGTCAGTTTGTCTTCAGCCTGCTTATCCTGTGTTTACGCTACTCGTACTCTGTGCTTGTTTTCATTTCATCATGATGACTGTGCTACTGCTCTGTTATGCTTGCATCTGAGCACTTATTCCGCTGCTAAGTAGTTCGTCGCTTAGGAATTTCCTCACCTTGAAATTCCTCAGTGACGAATTTGTAAAAATCGCCTATTCACCCCCCTCTAGTCGATATAACGCACTTTCAATTGGTATCAGAGCAAGGTACTCCCTTGTTCTGTGTGATTTTGGTTTAACCACCTGGAGTTTTAGTTATGTCGACTGCAGGCATGATCAAGGTCTCAGCTGGGTGTCCTACCTTCGATGGGACGGACTACCCCTACTGGAAGAACAAGATGCGCATGCATCTTGAGGCAATTGACAACGATCTCTGGTATGTTGTGGAAAAGGGTGTTCCCTCTGTCACTCCTTCCGTAAACGCTGCTGATGTGAAGAGATTCAAGCAACTCGACTCTCAAGCGAAGAATATCATATGTGGCCATCTGAGCAAAGGGCAGTATGGCAGAGTGAGTGCTTTGGAGACAGCTAAGCTTATCTGGGATAGGCTGTCCAAAGTCAACGAAGGAGTCTCAACTCAACGTGACTCTCGAGTTGACGTTCTTCGCAATCTCTTCAACCGCTTCAAAAGACTCGACAACAAAAATGTTCAGCAAACCTTTGATCGCCTCACTGACATTTCAAACGAGCTTCAAGCACTGGGTGCCACTGACATCACCGACCATGAGGTGGTGAAGAAATTGCTGAGGTCACTCGATTCTTCATTCGATACACTGGCACTGATGATTCAAGAACGTGGAGACTACAAGTCACTTGATCCTGCTGATATCCTCGAGAGGCTAAATACTCATGAATTCCAACTAGCTGAGAAGAGAGATCTCTACGGACCGAGCTATGGTAGATCTCGTGCACTGAAAGCCAAGGCAGTCTCTGAATCTGAAGATGAAGATTCTGGTAGCAGCCTTGGTGATCCTGAAGAACTGAGTCAGGAGCTAGCAATGCTCGTGAGGAAATTCCAGAAGTTCTCTAGACATGGCCGATTTGGAAAATCCTCAAAAGGTGATGACATGAAATCAGATTCCTCATCCCGTGATTACAAGAAGAGAACTTGCCATAAATGCAAGAAACCTGGTCACTACATTACTGATTGTCCTCGGTGGGAGAAGGAATCGAAGAAGAAGAAATCTTCAAAGTCCTCATCGTTAAGATCTTCAAAGTCTTCATCTCACAAGAAGAGCAGCTCCAAGAAAGCTCGGGCATTCATTGGCAAGGAAATGGACTCTGAAGCTGAATCTGAGGAACATGAGGAAGAGGAGGCATCTGAGGAGTCAGACTCTGGTGTGGCGAGCCTAGCCCTCGCTACTGCTTATGTTAGCAAGTCCATCTTCAACACTGAGGAAAATGGCTTCCCCAACACTACTGATGACGGCAACGATGACTATGCTCCCACCTATTGCTTCATGGCAAAAGGTGCCAAGGTACTCAAATATCCCTCCTCTGAATCAAGTGAGGATGAATCTGATGATAACCTCAAACCCAGCTATTCCAAACTTGCTAATATTGCTGTTAAACAACAAAAGGCTTTGGAAAAGGTTCAAAATATGCTAGACAAAAGCGATGATCTGTTAGGTGAGGAAATGGATCGAACTCAAACACTGACTGATAATCTTCAGCAACTACAGTCTAAGTTTGACAACCTTCAAGGTCGTCATGAAACTCTCCTAGCCGATCATGAGAAGCTTTCTTATGAATTTCTTCAAAGAAAGCAAGATCTTGAGAAGCTAAGGGTGAGTCATGAAGATCTTCAGAAGGAAAATGATTCTTTGCTTGCTCAACAGATCAGTTCCGCTCAGGAAGAATTTATTCCACCATGCTTGAAATGCATTGAACGTGAAACTGCTAATTCTTCACCTGAATGTTCAAATGCTTCCATTGCTGCAAATTCTTCAACTATCTCTGTGGTCACAAATTCCTCATCTGAGGATACCACTAGTATCACTGACGAAAATGCAGGGTTGAAGGAATTGTATGTGACAGGCATGTACAAAAGCCTCAAAGTGCATCAGACTCTTTGTGATGTGCTCAAAAAGCAGATCTTGAACAGGAACCCTAGGAAAGAGGGTATTGCCTTTGAGAGGAAACTCAATGCTGATGGAACCTACTGGAAACCGGAGCAGTATCCCAAAACCTCATGGGTTGCTGCGAAGGGACCTCCCGTAGATCCATCCACTTTATCTGGCTTTACTTGTGAATCCTCATATTCATCTGATGAGTCATTTGACTCCAACTATAAACTGTTCAAAAATCAGAATGGTGAGGTATTTGCTAGATATGTTGGATTTAACTGCAGGAATGGTCCCCCTATGAAGAAAATCTGGGTTCCCAAAAAGTGCCTTGAAAGTCTTCAGGTGAATGTCCTCATGACACCACCTGTGAAGAATAAGAACCCCAGATCAAATTCTTCATATGAACCAAAGTCTTCATATGGATCCAAGTCCTCTTATGGATCAAATTCCTCACATGGATCCAAGTCCTCACATGAACATCATCGTGCTAACACTTCTGTTTCGCAGGGAAAGCCTAAGGGCTATGAATATATGCATTATTCTTCAAATCATTATGTTCGTAAGTCCTCGAAGAATTTCTCTGCTTATTCATATGCTTACCCTAACCCCTCTTATGTGAAACGAAGTGGTCTGGCGTCTATGCCACCTTTCTCTTATGGAGCTCGCAGAATGATGAACTCTTTGCCACCCCTCCAGATGTGGGTGGTGAAGAAAAGGAACTAATCTCTTATGCAGGGTCAGGTCTCCAGACGAACTAAATCGTCTGAAGAATTTGCTGGAGACCTGAAATGCTTGAAAGGACGCAAGCTAATCATGAAGAAATGATTTATTCATTTCTCACGTCCTCACATTGCTATATATACATATGTTGCTTTAATTGATGAAATATGTGCGGTTCGATGAAACTAACGGCTCGCAAAGAGAGCACCTACCTCCTGTGCTAGATGAAAAGACGCCTGAGGAAACCATCAAGTTCAAAGCTACTGAGGATGTCATTCCTACTGAAGAATCTGCTGAAGAAATCATTCCAGAACATGAAGAACAGCATGCTGGCGCACCTGAAGAAAATGGCTCTGAAGAAAATGCTGAGCCAAATCAAAGTCGTCAACCTGCTCATCCCCGCGTTGCAAATGAAGTACAGATTGAGAGAATCATCAACGACATCAATGCACCAGGTCCTCTGACTCGCTCAAAAGCTTCACATTTATCTAACTTTTGTGGGCATTTTGCTTTCGTCTCTATCACAGAGCCCGCCAAAGTTGATGAGGCATTTCTGGAGCCTGAATGGATTCAAGCAATGCAAGAGGAATTACATCAATTCAAGCTGAACAATGTGTGGGAGCTTGTCAAGCAACCGGACCCATGCAAGCACAATATCATCGGTACCAAATGGATCTACCGCAACAAGCAAGATGAAAATGGCCTAGTGGTGAGGAACAAGGCTCGTCTTGTAGCCCAAGGCTACACACAGGTTGAAGGAATTGATTTCGATGAGACTTTTGCACCTGTTGCTAGACTTGAGGCTATTCGCATATTGCTTGCTTATGCTAACCATCATAATATCATCTTATATCAAATGGATGTGAAAAGTGCATTCCTCAATGGTAAGCTTGAGGAAGAAGTATATGTTGCTCAACCCCCAGGTTTTGAAGATCCTAAGCATCCTGACAAAGTCTTCAGACTCAATAAGGCCCTCTATGGCCTCAAGCAGGCCCCTCGGGCGTGGTATGATACTCTGAAGGAATTCCTCATGAAGAAAGGCTTCAAACCCGGTTCACTCGACCCAACTCTTTTCACCAAAACCTATGATGATGAATTATTCTTGTGCCAAATATATGTTGATGATATTATCTTTGGCTGTACTAACCAACATTACAGTGACGAATTTGCTTACATGATGAGTGAGGAATATCAAATGTCCATGATGGGAGAATTGAAATTCTTCTTAGGTCTTCAAATTCGTCAACAACGTAATGGCATCTTCATTTCTCAAGAGAAATACCTCAAGGACGTTCTGAGGAAATTCGGTATGCAAGAATGCAGAGGCGTCAAAATCCCTATGCCCACAAATGGCCATCTATGCACTGATGAAAATGGAATAGACTTCGATCAAAAGGTATACCGCTCCATGATTGGCTCTTTATTGTACCTATGCGCATCTAGGCCGGATATTATGCTTAGTGTTTGCATGTGTGCCCGTTTTCAAGCTACACCGAAGGAATCACACCATAAGGCTGTGAAACATATTCTTCGATATCTAGCTCACACTCCAACACTTGGATTATGGTATCCCAAGGGCTCGGTTTTTGATCTCATTGGATATTCTGACTCTGACTATGCCGGTGATCGTGTGGACCGCAAGTCAACTTCAGGCACATGCCATTTCCTCGGACGATCCTTAGTATGTTGGTCCTCGAAGAAGCAGAACTGCGTATCACTCTCTACTGCTGAAGCTGAGTATATTGCTGTTGGTTCTTGCTGTGCTCAATTGCTATGGATGAAGCAAACCCTCAAGGACTACGGCATCAATGTGAAGAATGTGCCACTCTACTGTGACAACGAGAGTGCCATCAAAATTGCTCATAACCCAGTTCAGCACTCGAAGACAAAGCACATCGAGATTCGTCATCATTTTCTTCGAGATCATGTGTTGAAGGGTGACATCTCTATCGATCCCGTGAAGTCTAAAGAACAGCTAGCGGATATCTTCACAAAGCCCTTGGATGAGAAGAGATTTAGCAAGTTGCGGTGTGAGCTAAATATCTTAGAATCTTCGAATGTCCTTTGAAAAGGACACACATCCTAACACTTATGCAAATTGATGACTTAGGTGTGCAACACACGAAGAAACATTTTTCTTCAATCAATGAAGACTAACCCTCTAAGTGTGAAGAAATTAATGAAGAATTTGATTCTCAGAACCCTACGATAATTGTACGCGGTGTCTGAAATCATCATTCTTACACGGTGGGTCATGTCACCACAAAAAGTTGAAAATCTTCAAAATCTGAGTCTTTCATCATTGTGCAAATTCTTCAAATTTTCAAATTCTTCAACTTTGCAAAATCTTCACTCTTTCCGACTGTGTTCTTCATTGACTATATATATATGTTTGAGTTTTCTGTCCTCTACAGCATTCACTTATTGCTAATTCTTCAAGTTGTGTTTCTTCTAAGTGAATGTGATCGGACCCGTTCCCCCTCTATGCTAAACTCAATCCAGTCCGTTCACAAATTCTTCATGTGCGTTCTATTTGAAACCCGTTCAAAGTCTTCACTGTGTCCTTGACAGCTGAAGAATTTGCGAACGAAACATTAAAATATTCTTATCTGAATTTTCGGCTTTTGCCGCTCAAACCGTTCCATATCCCTCGATAAGATTTATCTATTCACCCACGATCTAACACGATCTCCACTTCACAGTACGTGGGTGACACATGTCGCTAGGATGAGAAGGGTCAGGGGCAGGTTCGTCCATTTTCCTCGGACGAGCGGTTTTTTTTTACCTCGGCTATAAATACCCCTCACCCTCCTCAGAGCTCATTTACCCCGCTCGATCTTACTCCCTCGCTCGAGCTCTCAGACCTAGCGCCGCCGCTACACTCCATCGTCGCCGGTGAGGAAGAGCTTCACTGCCTCGACCTCGTCGCCGTCGTACTCACGCCGGCCGCGGAAATCTTCACTCCGCCGCCGCCGTAGCTGTTTTCCATCGCCAAGTTAGGGCGTGGAAGATCTGAACGGATGAACATCTCCACTGCCACTCTCAGTTCGTCGTGTTCTTTGTCAAGGGTAAATAAAATTTATTTTTACTGCCCTTGTTGATTCTGATGATTTCCACAAAATCTTCAAAAGGTGTTTATTCTTCAACTTTCATGTTCTTAAACACCAACTTGCTTCTGTCCTTGATCAGTTTCTCTAAGCAACGTTTTTCTTCAAGATTCCTCAATTGTGTGGATTTTCAATCTACACAACTCTGGAACCTAAGTCAAAATGCTCAGTGAAATTCCTCAAGACACCCCTGGTCATCTTCCTCAAACTTGATACTTTTGAAAATCTTCTGAGAACGCATATGACCTCTCCAAAACTCTTCGCACCTATATTCTGTTCACAGGTACACATGTCCGCTGCTGAATCTCTAGGTTCTCATCAACTTAACTCATTTGCAGCGTTCCTTGAAGAAAAATTGCATACATCATCAGAAAATTCGATTGTTCAAAACCCTCAAGTGAAGAAAATGGCTGATGGTAAAAGACCTCAGAAGGGAGGAAAGAGGCCAGAAACAAATACTGCTTTTGAGATCCCTGATGACATCTATGATGAATATTGTACTCCTGATGAAGCAACTCATGGCAAGGAGAACAAAAATCAGCGCAAAGTGCGCATTCAGAAGATTGAGAGGAGATGGGCAAGAGAATGGAGGGAATATCGCTATGTCACTCCCAAGTACATGAAGAAATTTGCTGTTAACCCTCCATGTCCAAGACCTCCATTGGCTCCTGGCCAAGAAGCTGATCCCACTAGCATCAGAAGAGGTGAGGAATTTCCTCAGGAGTGGGCTAAGCATCAAGCCAAGCTGGCCAAAGTGGCTAAAGAGGCAGTAAAGAAATTCAATGAAGATTCTGTTGCTGCCGCCGCTGAGGCCTCTACTATCAAGCCTAAGAAGGCTATGCTGAAGAAATCAGCTGTCAAGACAAGTTCCTCAGCTACAATGCCCTCACGGCCAAGCTCTTCAAAGCCCACACGGCCTGTTCCTCAAGCAAATTCCTCAAAAGCAGCTCCAACTCCCTCGGTTGCAAAATCCTCAGCTGCTCCTACAAAGTCCTCAGCACCTGTGCATCTTGCCACATGCCAAAGGACTACTGGAATCTCAATTGCTTCAGGAGTCTCTGCAAGTTCTTCAGCTCCACCTCAGTCTTCAACAACTCCGACCTTGCTGAAGAAAAAGGCCACTGCTGGACGAGGCACAAGGCCAAGTCCTCACAAGAAGCAAGTCGCCTTTCAGGTTCCGTCAGGTGAAGACGAAGCTGATGATGAAGAATTAGCTGAGATCATCAGAGATCGACAACAAAGGGCCGCTAGAGCCAAAGGCAGTGCTGTGCCCCTCATGCTGGATCCAAGGAAGATCCTTGATTTCATCGATCTATGGCACAAGGATCCAAATACACCTTTGCCTGAATTAAACCTCACTCCTGGTCAAAGTCACATGTTGACGGCCTTCATAAATGAAGAGAAATGGAAATTTGAAAAGGCCAGGCAGGTGAAGAAGGCTCAGTACAAGAAGGAGCGTTTTCTGAAGAACAATGTTGTGAAAATGTCTCCTGAAGAACTTGTGTCTATGCAGGCTGAGATCAAAGCACTCAGTGATGAATTTCATGCATTCCATGCAGATTGGCTAGGTGCCAAAGTCAGATTCATCCGAATGGCAAAAGGATTTACTCCAAGTGTTGCAACTTCATCGCAACCCAAATTTCCTCAGACTGGAACATCTGTTCAGTCTGCTGAAGAAAATGAAAGCGCCAGAGCTGATGAAGAAACTCCAGTCTCTGAAGAAAATGCCAAGGCAACCTCCAATATTGCGCCTGAAGAGCAATCCAGGCCAGTTGAAGCATCTGCTACTGTGCCTGAGGAATCTGAACAAGCCAAGGCAACTGCATCAGTTGTGCCTGAAGAAATTCAACCAATTTCCTCTGCTCCTCCTGCACCGATGACAAGCATCAACCTTCCTTCTGCATCAGAAGCGAAGAAAACCAAGGCTGCGGAGTGAGCAGCTGTGAAGAAAAGGAAAGCATCTGCATCTTCAGAGTCTTCAGCTCCCAAGAAATTGAAGACTTTGACGAGTTCATCTGAAAACCCAATTGATGCTATTCCAATATCAAGCATGCCATCAAAGGAGATCATTCCCTTTGGTGAGGAATATGAAATTCCAAGTAAATCTGATGAAGAAGATCCTTCTGCTGCTTCGACAGAGCAGATGGATGAAGAAATTGAAGTGGATACTTTCTCTTCAACCCCACTGGTATCATCGCCCATGCCTCAGTTCACAGCTGAAGAGGCAGGCGTCGAAGGAACTGAAGAAGATGAGGATGTGGATATTAGGTCTACAACACCTATTCTAAATGATGACTTTTGGGAAAGTCATCACCCCAATTCACCTCTGACAACCCCTCTACATCATGTTCCTCAGTCCCCTGTGCCAACTGAAGAAATTCATACGGGCTCTGATGAACGTCAAGCTTCACTTCACTCTATTCCTGAAGAAGTTCCAGCCACTAGCGCTGATGTACATATGTCTGAAGAAATGGAGGCCAAGGCTGCTGCTGAAATTCCTCAGCCAATGGCTCCAGTGGCTATACCTCAAGAGGCTGTAAATTCTTCAACTGTTAATCTTCAGCCCAAGCCACAGAACCCTCACTCCAAGAAGCAGAAGTTTAATGCTGAGGATTTCTTCAACGAGCACATATTCTTCACTGACTACAATCCCTATGACTCTGCTCGTCTTCGTCGCAAGCGTTTCTGGACTGCAAGCCAGATGAACTTCTACTCCTCATTGTTGGTTGATAAGGATAAGATCTTTGAACATGAGCAAATTCCTCATGTAGATATGGAATCGCTGCCCTGCTTCACCCCAGTCCTCAGTGTTCTTCATGACGCTGGGTTACTCAATTTCTGCACCGACATCTGCGATTGGAATGAAGAACTCATTCTTCAATTCTTCGCCACGCTGCACATTACTGGAAATGTTGATGATGTCAATTCATGGGTATTGGACTGGATGACCGATAATACTCATTTCAAAGCACCAGCCTCTGAATTGCTTCATGCCGTCCCAGTCAGTCCTCCCACTGAAGGTGCAAGGCTTCTCTATGTTGAACCTGAATTGTCTGATCATCTGATGCAAGTGCTGATGAAGCCTTTGAAGCCAGGCCAAGCTCCAAGGACCAAATTCCTCGTCAAGGAATTGCTCTATGTGCCAAGGACAGTCTATCGCATCTTGACCAAAACCCTCAGTCCAATCAAGGGCCACAACTCTGATGATGAAGAAGTTGTTGGCATTATGAAGAATCTGCTGTTCAATATCATTCACGGTATTCCTATCAACTACCATGATTTCTTCATGAGGACTTTGGCCAATGCTGCTTTGTCGCCTTTTGAGTTGAAGCCTTATGCTCCCTGGATCATGAGATTCATTAGATCAAGGTCTTCAATTCATTATAAGGCTGACTTTCAAAATCATCTCAGCTATTTGCCCCCTATTGAAGTCCTCAAACGGACTATTTCCTCAGCTGAAGAGAAGGGCAAGGCTGCTGTTATTGATGAAGGTACTCGTCCATTGGATGGACAGTTTCGCAAAGCTACTTCCTATTCCACCAATGATGACTCTGCAACTCAAGATTCTGCCGCCAAAGCTTCAGAACATCATCCTCAAGCCACAGCTCCGCGTGTGATGACTGATCGTGAACTTCTCCTTAGTCTTCATCAGAAAGTTGATCGAAATCACAAGTGGGTCAAGCGTCAGTTTGGTGCAATTCTTCAGAACGTGACAGTCACTCAAAATACTGTGAAGAAGAATCACTACTACTTGCATGAAGTCTTTGACCGCACTTGGGCGATTCTGTCTAATCTTCATAGTGCTGAAGAACTCAAGGAGATGGGCTTCCAACAGGACTTTGACTGGTCCCAGCCACCTTCGAAGAAATTCAAGAAAGTCAAAGTTCCTCAGCTTGTTGCCAGTTCATATTCTTCATCGCGCGAGACGGATGAAGCTGAAGACTTGAACGACACTGCGGCAGGCCCTACCTCAACAGACGACCCCAACAATGCTGGCGCTCCTCCATCGACATCATGATGATATTCTTCAGGGGCGTTAGTCCTCATTTTTCGTCCCTTTTGGTCATTCGATGACAAAGGGGGAGAAATTTGAGTTTAGTCTTCAAGCGGGTCTTATATATGGGCTATATTTCTGTTAAGTTACAACTCTTGCTTTTCTGAGGTGTTTGCTCTGATGAGTTGTAAACTTAAGTCCTATGGTGGTCTGATACTTTTGCTCTGTTTTTCTGCATGCTATTTCCTCAATACCATAATGCACGCATGCTGAATTTTGTCAGACACCATATTTCATCATGCATTTCAAATTCTTCATATCATATGTTAAATGCGTGTATGAATTTCAAGATATAGGAGGAGATCTCCATGATATTATTCAACAATGTGCAATTTGCTATTTCAAAGCAAATTCTTCAAATATGCACATCTTCAGGGGGAGTTCTTCTATATCTTGCAGTCAAATTCCTCAATATTAGTATTTACACTTCATATGTTTATCCCCGTTGAAAACTTAACCTATATTGTCATCAATCACCAAAAAGGGGGAGATTGTAAGTGCATCTAGTGCCCCTTAGTGATTTTGGTGTATTGAAGACTTATAGGTTAAGGGACTAATGTGTTTGTGAGTGTACACAGGTCTATAAGTCTATGAGGAGTTTGTTATTTACGATGAATGTCGACCCCTAAAAATGAATGTCTTCAACTGAAGACTTTGGTTTTCTTGAAGACTTTGAAAGTGAAGAAATTGGTGTGACCCTGAAGACTTGATATTCATGCGAGGACTATGAAGCGTGAAGACTTTTGTTTTCGTAGTTTCATTTTCTTCTTCTTGAGTCATAGGAAACACCGTACTGTTAAAGGGGGTCGAGGTAAAACTAAGGAAAAGTTTCCAAGTGATGCTCAACTCAAAATCCTACACCTACCCAATCCTTTCGAGTGAAGCCATTGGAAATCTCATACAGTTTAGTCAAGTTCTTCAGTGACAGAGACGAAGTTCTTCTGTTCTCTGAGGAATTTGTTCTGACTGAGGAGTTAGGAATTCGCCAGTGCGGATTGCCTACAAGTGAGGATTATGATAGCCCTGAGGAATTTGATACTCAAATTTCCGACCGTTGCTGTGCTACGCGCCAGCTGTCCAAATATCCTACCCACCTAACGGTCATATCATTGAAGGGCATTTATGTCTTATCATGTCGGGCTGCTCCCTAGGCTATAAATAGCCGCCCCCTTCAACCACTAGCTGGTTGGCTGCTCCAAGAAATAGATTGACACTTGTCATTTAGAGCATCCCATCCTCCAAGGACTTTGAGCGAAAATCATCAAGTGAGGAAAAACCCAAAAACCCAAACACCTACAAACCCAAAGTGATTGAGCATCACTGAAGAGATTGTTCCTGTGTGGAACCGACGCTTGTTACCTTTGAGGACTGTGCATCCTCCAGACGGTTAGGCGTCATGGTCTAGAGCATCCAAGAGGAAATTGTGGATTGCCGAGTGACCGAGTATGTGAAGGTTTGGAAGTCACCTGAAGACTTACCACGAGTGATTGGGTGAGGTCTGTGTGACCTTAGCTCAAGGAGAATATGGTGAGGACTGTGTGTCCTCAGGTTTAAATACCTAGCCGCTCTAACCAGACGTACAACTGTCACAGCAGTTGGAACTGGTCTACCAAATCATTGTCTTCACCGAGCTACTGGTTCTATTTCCTCAACCCTTTCATTTCCTCGCATACTTGCTATGTATTTGATCATTACTATTTGAAGACTTTGTCTGAAGACTTTCTCAATTTCCTCAGTTCAATTTCTTCAGTCAGTTTGTCTTCAGCCTGCTTATCCTGTGTTTACGCTACTCGTACTCTGTGCTTGTTTTCATTTCATCATGATGACTGTGCTACTGCTCTGTTATGCTTGCATCTGAGCACTTATTCCGCTGCTAAGTAGTTCGTCGCTTAGGAATTTCCTCACCTTGAAATTCCTCAGTGACGAATTTGTAAAAGTCGCCTATTCACCCCCCCTCTAGTCGATATAACACACTTTCAGATCTTCTTTGTTTCTTCATTAATCTAAACTTCGAGCTAGCACCCAGTTCTTTCCTGGCATTCTCGTCTTTCAAACGGCTTCTGTTGTCATTCCAGAAACCAGGGGCGCGCGTGCGTATGTTGGGTCGCCACCAGGTTCGGCGTGGGCAGGCCCATGAGATACGTGGTTTGAAGTAACTGCCATCTCTGCCATCACTCCCTCCTTTACTACAGCTCCCCCCCCCCATGACGCGGATTAGACGCGGGATGTTGGATTGGTGCAGAAGGGCGGTTGTGGTGGCAGTGCCTTGATCAGAAGAGCCAGGACGCCAGATTGGTGAGACTGGGCGGTCGATGGAGTAAAGTGCCCGCCAGTAATGTAGGGCGCGGGATTGGCGAAGCAGGGCGGTTTCCCTAGGGTAGTGGAGAGCCATCCCCCGCGCCTCCCCCTATAAAAGGAAGAGGGGGCGTGGGAGGAGATGCTCATCCACTTCCTTCTCCTCCATTCTTCTTGCCTCTTCTACCATTATGGTGATAGGAAGGGGTCATGCTCATGGTTCGGCTATGGTGGCGAGAGCTTCTCCTTGGCACCATGCCTCTGCTTTGGCCGCGGCCACAGAGGCCGGTTCTAGCACGCGGGGCGGGGCCGCAGGGCAAGGTCGCGGTCGACACGGTGGTCGCGGTCGAGGAGGCCGGACTGGGGCGCTGGTGGCTCCACCTCCTGCGGCCCCGTCCCTGACAGAAGGCCACACGGGGGACACCATGCTTGAATTCATCATAGAGCTGCTTGGCCTGCCGAGGAGCAGGCTGCGGCTTCCTCATCCCTTTGCTAGGGTGATGGAGATGGACCAGCCGCTCAGGGTGTGGTTGCACGGCAACGGTTGCATCAATGGCGCCATTTGGGTGACCGTGGAGTTCCCCGCCAACGGCGTCATGTGCCTCACCCGAGGGTGGAAATCCTTCGCGCGCCCTCGTTACTTGGTGGAGGGGCACTTCCTCCACTTCAAGCTGGTGGAGGCCGATGCGCTCTCCATGAAGATCTTCGGGCCTTCAGGCGCTCGTCTAGGGTGCTGCGTGGAAAGCTCGAGCGACGGTGAAAGCTCCTCCTTGAGCGACAATGACGAGTTAGGATGCCGATGGTGAATACGACGACAGTGGGTCTCCGGTCGTCAAGTCCGAAGACGACGACTCGAACTCGAGCTGAACATCAGCCCACCATAATCACCAGCTGAGCACCGGTAGCACCATCATTTGCAGCCAGACCCCTCAGAGCGATTTGCTGTGGGTGCTTTGCCTAGGCACTCCTTTTGCCCTCCTTGCACTCGATCTAAACCCTAGGAGGAAAGGGCCAAGAAAGGCATTATAGAGCACTTCTCTTTTTTCAATAAATGTATGACGTTCGATGTACTCTAATAAATGTAAATTATCCTCCTTGTTTGTCTCGGCCTTCATATGTTTTCCAATTTAATACTCTATGATATCCGGAAGCTTGCCGGGGCGCGACCACCGGCAAGGCAACTTGCCGGTCTTGAACGCAGCTGCACAGACTCTGTCGAGTAGACTCGAGGCAGAGCTGGAGCGCGGGACAAAACACGGCAGGATTCCTTCGCGTGCAGGTTTCTTGTACGAATACAGATACGTGCAAGGAGAAACAATGAAACTATAGTTGAAAAAAATTCAACTTATCTTTCTTTGTTGTACTTCTTATCGTATATGAAATGAACGTGAAATGTCGTTTATCCGAACATTCCATCTTCGTTCCTCCCCGGGAAACATGTACGCGGGGAATCCTTCTGCATTTGTAGAAAACAGAAGGAGAAGTATGGTAATGCGGAGACCTTGGCGGTATATTAGTTATTTCATTCAAGCAAACCGCTATCACACTATATTATGCATTAGTACGCGAGTAAACATGCATGAAAGGAGCACTTAGCATTATTCAGATATGCACAGGATCTGCGCCTAGCTTTGTACAAAGAGTTACAAGCCGTTGAGACTATGCTTGTACAAAAGGGGTTGCCGGGACAAGGCCCGGCAACAGCGCCTTATGGATAGAACTTGCTAAGATGCTTGATATTCCACGAGTTTTGCACATGAATGCCATCTTCGGTCTCCAGACGGACTCCGCCGGGTCTGGTGACTTGTACTAGCCGATAAGGGCCTTCCGACTTTGGCGTCAACTTGTTTGTTCCCTTGGCGGACTAAACGTGCCGAAGGACAAGGTCGCCTTCCTCAAGGCTTCAGGCATGAACCTTGCGACTATGATAGTGGTGCAAGGCTTGCTGGTAGCGTGCAGCTCGCACAGCTGCCCGAAGACGATCTTCCTCGAGGAGCACGGCATCGTCATGCCGGAGCTGCTCTTGCTTTACTTCATTGTAGGCAAGTACTCGAGGTGACCCGTTTATGAGTTTCGTGGGTAGCACCGCTTCTGCACCATAGACTAGGGAGAAGGGTGTTTGGCCAGTAGCTCGATTTGGTGTCGTTCTTAGTGACCAAAGAACCACAGGTAACTGATCAATCCAATGCGTTCCGCACTTGTGTAGCTTGTCAAAAGTTCTTGTTTTGAGCATGCGCAACACTTCATCATTCATCCTTTCTGCTTGCCTGTTACTCCTTGGGTGAGCAACGGATGCAAAGCAAACCTTGCTTCCAAGGCTCTGGATGTACTGCATGAAGGTGCGGCTCGTAAACCGTGTGCCATTGTCAATGACCATTCTATTTGGAACCCCAAAACGACAAACTAGTCCTTTGAAGAACTTGACGGCTGACTATGCAGTTACCTTCCTCAGTGGCTCTACTTTCAGCCACTTTGTGAACTTGTCGATGGCAACATACAAGAACTCAAAGCCCCCGGTAGTGTGGGGGAAGGGGCCCAAGATATCGAGCCCCCAGACCAAAAAAGGCCAGGAGAGAGGAATTGTTTGGAGGGCTTGTGACGGCTGATGTATATTCTTCGAATGGAACTGGCATGCTTCACATCTTGTTACTAGCTCAGTTGCATCTTGGAGGGCAGTGGGCCAACAAAAACCTTACTGGAAAGCTTTCCCGACAAGGGCTCTTGATCCTATATGGGAACCACAAATGCCTCCATTTATTTCCGCCAATAACTTCAGTCCATCTTCCCGGCAAATGCACTTCAATTTCACTCCGTGTGGCCTCTTTCTGCACAGTATGTTGTCCACAAACTGATATAAAGTCGATTGACGGGCTACTTTCTCAGCTTGCTCCTATCCCTCAGGAAGTTCCCCTGTTTGGAGAAAATGAACTATCTGTTGGGCCCATGCCGAAGCTTGTGGCTCGACGACAAGGACTAAAGGCATTTACTTGGCTTCGGGAGCGCTAACCTCGACAGCGAGAATCTGAGACTCTGCTCGAGGCCGCTGCTCACCGGCAAATGCATCATCATTCCTAGCAACATTCTCATCCGCAGCTTCAGGAGGCTCTACCGAAAAATATTTGTCGGCGCTTATCTTTCTCCTCTTCTTGGCTCATGTTGACGGGGCAACTATTGGTTGATTCAAATGGAGCACAAAAGTCCCTAGTTCCACAGGTAGCTTCTGGGCAGCACTCTTTGACAACTGATCAGCAATGCTATTTTCCGCATGGGGAACGTGCTTTGTTTGCAAACCGTCTAAGTGCTCTTCCAATTTGCTCACTTCATCCATGTATGCCTCCATCAATGGGCTCTGGTAGTCCTTGTTCACTTGCTTCACTACAAGTTGTGAGTCTCCTCGGATGATCAACTTCCTGATTCCCAACTCCACTGCAATCCTGAGGCCGGCAAGCAGTCCTTCATACTTTGCAGTGTTATTGGTGGCTTCCTCCCTGGGAAAGTGCATTTGAATTACGTACTTGAGATGCTCCCTGGTGGGTGCGACAAGCAGCACTCCAGCACCGACGCCTTCCAGCGAGAAAGCACCATCAAAGTACATGATCCAATCCTTTTTAGTTTCCCTGCCAGGGAGGGTTGATTCCTGGATCTCGTCATCTTGCGTTGGTGTCCATTCTGCAATGAATTCTGCCAATGCTCTGTTCTGAACAGTTGATGTACTCTCAAACTTGAGTGCAAAACTTGACAGCTCCAGTGCCCACTCTACTATCCTACTAGTTTCTTCTAGATTCCTCAGAATGCGCTACAGCGGGAAGCGAGTGACCACAGTCCCCTCATGCACTTAGAAGTAATGGTGCAGCTCTCTTGAGGCCATGAGTAGGCCAAAGAGCAATTTTTGCACGCCTGAATACCTTGACCTAGCCCCCTGCAAGAGAGAGCTAACAAAATACACCGGCTGCTGCACCACCTTCTTCTTCGGAGCAATCTGCTAATCTACTACCTTCTCCTGCATCGTTTTTGCCTTTCCGGTATCTGGGCCTGCCGGGGAGGGTTCTGCTTCGCCATGGGATAGCTTTGCCGCCATCATTTCCTCATTGCTAACTTCTATCTGCACAACCAATGCGGCACTGACCACTTGGTTCGTTGCCGCTATATATAGCAACAACGGTTTCTGTGGCTTAGGCGGGACTAAGGTTGGCGCAAAGGACAAGTACCTTTTCAGATCTTGCAGCACGACCTCCGCTTCCAGAGTCCATTTTACTAGACCTGCCTTTGTCAATATCTTGAAAAATGGCAGGGCGAGCTCAACAGACCTTGAAATGAACCTGCTCAAAGCTGCGACACAATCGGCAAGACGTCGCACATCCTTGACGGTCTTAGGTGTTCAAATCTGCTCAATAGCTTTGATCTTGTCGGGATTCACTTCGATTCCACGCTGGGACACAAAGAACCCGAGGAGCTTGCCAGATGAAACTCCAAACACACACTTCTCGGGGTTAAGCTTCATGTTGATTTTGCGCAAGTTTGCAAATGTTTCCTATAAATCTCCAATGAGGGTCGATTTGTCCTTGGTCTTGACCACTATATCATCCATATAGGCTTCTACATTTTTGTGCAACTGTGGCTCAAAACGAACTTAAACTGCTCTTGCAAACCTTGAACCAGCACTCTTTAGTCCGAAAGGCATACGTACAAAGCAATACGTGCCACATGGAGTAATGAATGTGATCCTCTCCTCATCTTCCTTTGACATGAATATCTGGTGATACCCGGAGTAGGCATCAAGAAACGAGAGCAAATCACAGCCGGCGGTGGAGTCTATAATCTGATCAATGCACGGCAAGGGGAAAGGATCCTTCAGACATGCCTTATTGAGATCAGTGTAATCAATATAGAGTCTCCACTTCCCATTCGCCTTGCGCACGACAACTGGATTTGCCAACCAAGTTGGGTGTAACACTCCTCTAACCAAGCCTGCTACCTCAAGTTTCTTGATCTCTTCAGCTATGAATTGTTGCCATTCCAAAGCCTGCTTCCTGACCTTCTGCTTGACGGGCCGAGCATGACGACAGACAGCAAGATGGTACTCAATTATCTCCCTGGGAACAACGGGGATGTCTGATGGTTGCCACGCAAACACATCTACATTCGCCCGCAGGAAGGCAATGAGCGCGCTTACCTATTTGTTGTCCAGAGTGGCACCAATGGTCAAGGTACCGCTAGTGTCGTCTTCCCTTGTTGGCACCTTCTTTATCGCAGGTGGAGCGGCCTTGAAATGGACCTCTAAGGAGGTGTGCTTCCCAGAAGTCTCGCTAGATGTCTTGTCGGGTTTCTGGTTTTTCTTTTCCTTGGTGGGGCTGTGGTCTTGACGGACTCCGCTGCCACCACCTCTCTGTAGAGCTTGTCTACACATATGACTGCATCTTTCTTGTCGGAGTTAATGGAGATGACACCCATGGGCTCTGGCATCTTCAGCGTGTTGTAGGCATAGTGTGATGCTGCCATGAACTTGGCCAAGGCTAGGAGACCAATAATTCCATTGAACAGCAAGGGGATCTTAACAACATCAAACACAATTTTCTCTGTCCTGTAATTCAGCTCCCCACCAAATGTCACCAGTAGCGTGATCTTTCCCTTAGGTTGGTGATAACCCACAAGTATAGGGGGGTGTTTTTAGCCTTTTTCAATAAATAAGAGTGTCAAACCCAACGAGTAGCTAAAGGTAGAACAAATATTCCCTCAAGTTCTATCGACCACCGATACAACTCTACGTACACTTAACGTTTGGTTTACCTAGAACAAGAATAAAACTAGAAGTACTTTGCGAGAATTAAACTACGAATAAATTGCAAGATAATAAATTTAGTAGTTTAGTAGAAAGGTTTTTGTCACACAAGAAAGTTATTTGTCCCTAGGTGATCGATAACTAAACTGGTAATCATTATTGCAATTTTATATGAGGGAGAGGCATGAGCTGACATACTTTCCGTACTTGGATTATATGCACTTATGATTGGAACTCTAGCAAGCATCCACAACTACCAAAGATCATTAAGGTAAAAACCAACCATATCATTAAGTATCAAGTCCTCTTTATCCCATACGCAACAACCCCCTTACTCGGGCGTAAGCTTCTGTCACTCTAGCCACCCACCATAAGCGAATCATGAATGTATTGCAACACCCTACAGTGGGGATCCCTCACATTTGCGCAACATGGAGGGCACTGTAGGAAAGCACCAAAATAAAATATACAACTCAAACCAATCATGATCATCAATCAACCCATAGGACAAAACAGATCTACTCAAACATCATAGGATAACCACATATCATTGGATAATAATATATAGTGTTGAGCACCATGTTTAAGTAGATAATTGCAGCGGGAATAAAGAGGTTACACCGCTGCATAGAGCGGGAGAAAGTTGGTGTTGATGGTAGCAAGGTTGTTGATGTAGATCGCCGTCATGATCCTTGCCCCGGCGGTGCTTCGGCGCCATCGGGAGAGAGGGGAAGAGAGCCCCCTCCTTCTTCTTCTTCCTTGGGCTCCCCCCTAGATGAGAGGAGGGATTCCCCTTTGGTCCATGGCCTCCATGGTGATGGAGGGGCGGGAGCCCCTCCTAGATTTGATCTATCTCTCTGTTCACTTCTGTTTCGCGTTACTGTTTTCTGGCCGAAAACCGCTTCTTATATTCCCGGAGATCCGTAACTCCGATTGCGCTAAGAATTCAACACGATTTGTTTCCGGATATAAGCTTCCTTGCGCCCGATGTAGAGACCCAACCGACTTATGGGGTGCCCACAAGGCACCACCACGCGCCAGGGGGGAGGCCGCACCCTGGTGTCTTGTGGAGGCCGTGGGCCTCCGTTTGCGTTGATTCCACCTCCCAATAATCACATATATTCCAAAATAATTCTCCATAAATTTTTATTGCTTTGGACTTCGTTTGATATGGATACTATGCGAAACAAAAACATGCAACAAACAGGAACTGGCACTGGGCACTGGATCAATATGTTAGTCCAATAAATCATATAAAATGTTGCAAAAAAGTATGTGAAAGTCGTATAATATTGGCATGGAACAATCAAAAATTATAGATACGACGGAGACGTATCAGCATCCCCAAGCTTAATTCCTGCTCGTCCTCGAGTAGGTAAATGATAAAAAAGATAACTTTTTATGTGGAATGCTACCTAGCATAATCTTGATCATATAATCTAATCATGGCATGAATATTAAGACACGAGTAATTCAAAGCAATAGTCTATAATTTGACATAAAGACATCAATACTCAGGCATCCCAACAAACAATCATGTCTTTCAAAATATCAATGCTAAAGAACGCTATCCCTACAAAATCATATAGTCTTGCCATGCTCCGTCTTCTTAACACAAAGTATTTATCATGCACAACCCCGATGACAAGCCGAGCAATAGGTTCATACTTTTTAACACGCTTCAGCTTTTTCAACCCCCACGCAATACATAAGTGCGAGCCATGGACATAACATTATGGGTGGAATAGAGTATGATGATAGGGGTAAACATAGAGAAGACAAAAAAGTAAGAAAGACTCACATCAATGCGGCTAATCAACGGGCTATGGAGATGCCCATCAATTGATATCAATGCGAGGAGTAGGGATTGCCATGCAACGGATGCACTAAGAGCTATAAGTGCATAAAAGCTCAATATGAAAACTAAGTGGGTGTGCATCAAACTTACTTGCTCATGAAAACCTCGGGCATTTGAGGAAGCCCATCATCAGAGTATACAAGCCAAGTTCTATAATGAAAACTTCCCACTAGTATATGAAAGTGACTACATAGGAGACTCTCTACATGAAAAACATGGTGCTACTCTTAAGCACAAGTGTGGAATTAGCATGCCCCTTCTCTCTTTTTCTTTTTTTCTTTTTTTCTTTTACTTCTCCTTTTTTTCTTTTTTTTTCTTGGGCTCTTTTTGGCCTCACCTTTTTTTCTTTTTATCTGGAGTCTCATCCCAACTTGTGGGGGAATCATAGTCTCCATCATTCTTTCCTCACTGGGACATGCTCTAATAATGAATAATGATGATCATCACACTTCTATTTACTTACAACTCGATACCTAGAACAAAGTATGACTCTATATGAATGCCTCTGGCAGTGTACCAGGATGTGCAATGATCTAGCGTAGCAAGGACATCAAAAAACAGACAAGCCATGAAAATATCTTGCTAGCTATCTTACGATCATGCAAAGCAGGATGACAATGAATTCTCAAGTCATGTATATGATGATGATGGAAGTTGCATGGCAATATATCTCGGAATGGCTATGGAAATGCCATAATAGATAGGTATGGTGGCTGTTTTGAGGAAGATATAATAAGGCTTATGTGTGATAGATCGTATCATATCATGGGGTTTGGATGCACCGGCGAAGTTTTCACCGACTCTTGAGGTGAGAAAGGGCAATGCACGGTACCGTAGAGGCTAGTATATTGTGGAAAGGTAAGAGTGTGTATAATCCATGGGCTTACATTAGTCATAAAGAACTCACATACTTATTGCAAAAGTTTATTAGCCCTCGAAGCAAAGTACTACTACACATGCCCCTAGGGGGATAGATTGGTAGGAAAAGACCATCGCTCGTCCCCGACCGCCATTGATAAGGAAGACAATCAATAATAAATCATGCTCCAACTTCTTAGCATAACAAGAGACTATACGTGCATGCTTCCGGAATCACAAACCTTAACACAAATATTCTTACTAACCACAACCATTTACGAGTACCTCCCCCATATTATCATCTCTATATCGCAAAACTATTGCAAGGAATCAAACATATCATATTCAGTGATCTACAAGTTTCATGTAGGATTTTCTGACTAACCATGTGAATGACCAATTCGTGTTGACTCTCTAAATAGATATAAGTGAAGCATGAGAGTTTAATTCTTTCTACAGAAGACCATGCTCTAATAAATATAAGTGAAGCAAAAGAGCATTCTACAAATAACGGTTTTCTATATGTAGAGAAATAGGCAATCCAAACTTCAAATGATATAAGTGAAGCACATGAAGCATTCTATAAAGCCATACTCAAAAGATATAAGTGAAGTGCAATGAGCATTCTATAAATCAACTGATACGTCTCCAACGTATCTATAATTTTTTATTGTTCCATGCTATTATATTATCTGTTTTGGATGTTTTATATGCATTAATATGCTATTTTATATTATTTTTGGGACTAACCTATTAACCTAGAGCCCAGTTGTCGGCGTGCGACACCTATGGGATCCCAAGGGACCCCTTTACGATTCGGCAGGGAGAGAGGTATGCACAAAGAGCAGAACCAACGATCGATGTGGGGTGATTTTACCCAGGTTTGGGCCGCTAATCAGCGTAAAACCCTACTCCTGCCTTGTTTTATTATGAGTGTTCTTGAGCCCAGACTCCAGGAGCGCTTGCAATGAACAGTACGTTCAAAGAGCAGCTACGCATGCAGAATGGGCCAGAAGATCCTCCTCCTCCTCCTCCTCCTGTAGCAGTTGCCTTGGGCCTCCTTTTATACGCTCCAAGGGGTCACCACAGTGGCAAAATGTACATACATTGAGGTGTAAAGTAGCTACAGGGTCATCATACCTAACCACTGACGGATTAGGACGAATGCATTTAATGCACCGTGAGGTGTCCGTTTAGGTGTCCTCATTTCTTGGGGATGGAAAAAGGAGCCATCCCATCAGCACCGCTTAAGCTCTCCTCCACTGGCGCGTTGCCACGCATCCAGAGAAGGACCCAGAATGTCAGGCTTGTTGCTGTGCTGAAGTGGCGGCACAGTGGCAGAATCTTGCCGGGCAATGAATCTTGCCGGGCGCCGAATCTTGCCGGGCTTCACAGGCCACCCTGGCAAGATCTTGCCAGGGAGGCCAGCTTTCAGTCTCCTGCTCTTCTTATTTGTTGATCCTCAGATCTTTGACTTGGGTGTTTCTTCGATAACTTGAATTAACCTCCAACTGTTCCCCGACAAGCCTGGCCGCGAGTATGGCTACAACTGCTCGTGCACAAGTACGGGGTACTAATGGCCCAATACTTAGTACACCGACAGGAGCCCCCGGGCCTAGGCCACACACGAGTGTGAGGCGTTGTTGGGCTAGGCCTAAATAGTGCACGGGCACACGTGGCAGGGGATTAACTGCTCGAAAATATCCCGCTTACTGTGCCCCCCACTACGCGCGCTGAACGCGTGACGTGGGAAGCGTGCGCTGAAAGGCTGCAGCTACAGCGTGCCTGCAGAGGCGTATTTACATTGGGGAGTAAAAGAGGCGACCTCGCTCCTTCCCCATAAAAAAGGGAAACCGCAGAGGCGCAGCCTATTTCCCCCCTCTTCTTCTCAATCTGAACTCCGCCATTATCTTCCCCTTCTCGAGCTCAAAGCCAGACTTCTCCTCATCCACTCTTCGCCTCCGCACCCGCTCTATCCTCGACCTCCGCCTTCACAATCGCCATGCCGCCCAAGGCTAGCAAGGGCAAAGGCAAAGGCAAGGAGACGAAGGCCAATGTCCTGGAGAGCGAGCTGGTGAAGATGCGGAAGAAGTTCGTCGTCTTCGCTCCGACGCTCGATGCGAGGGCCTTGAAGAACCGGTACCAGTGCATGTGGGCGAAGGAGACGCAAGCTCACCCCGCAACTCGCGTGATTCCAGGTTCTTGTTCCAAAAGCGGACCTGACAGATATCACTTCTTCATCGCTTATTTCTATTGCGGACTCTGTCCTCCTTTCTCTGATTTCTTCAACGACATTATGTACACATACGGCTTCCATCTTCTTGATTTCACGCCGAACGCCATAATGTGCATGTCTGTCTTTGCTCACCTTTGCGAAAACTTTGCCGGAGTAGTTCCCAACACTGCCCTCTTCCGCCATTACTTTATTCCTCGCATCCAAAAAGGGGAGGCCCTTTCCAGATCTATCGCCTGGATTCCACGGGCTTGGAATAAGGAGATATACCCAGATGGAGTTTACCGCGAGAAGTGGGATGAATGGCGGTCTGAGTGGTGCTGGATCAAGGAAGCAGATCCCCATCCGTTTTGTGCGCCTTGACGGCAGAAGGTGGTCCGCGGCAGTGACTGGAGAGATCTCGCTGCGGAGGACAAGAGGCTCATGATTGCCACCACCAGAATCCTTCGCCTGAAAGCCGCCGGGCTCACAATGGAGATGATCGGCTTCGATTTCCTCCGCCACCGCATCGCCCCCCTACAGAGCAGGGGAAGATCAGCTTGGGAGTACCGGAACACAGCGGACATCATGAGGCTGCGCCCTGGATTGAACAACAATTTGACAGCCATGCAGCTCGGCACTCTCCGCCACAAGCTATTCCAGCGCGATGACAAACATCGGTTGCTGGCTAGAATTGTCCCTTTGTGCAACAACTCCGCCCTGGGGTCAATCATCGCCTTCATGCCAATGTTCAATGCTCATGGTCTTGACGCGACTTGGGCCGAGCCAACCGAGGAGGAAGCACAAAAGTTCTTCGACAACTTGTCGGAGAGGGCCATCCGGGAAGAGACGGGCCTCATTTGCGCCACCACTGATGAAGAAGTGGCGTATATTGCCTCTAGGGTGGAGGAAGCAAATCTTGCCGCGGAGGCCGGCAGCGTTGCTTTCACAGAATGGGAAACCAGCGACGCAGAGGTTGTGATGGAAGAAAATCTTGCCGGGGAGGCTGAGGCTGCCGGGGAATAGAGCAGCGCGGCCGCCGAGGGCTCGTCCGACGAGGACGTGGCCGAAGAAGAGCCGCAGGAGGAGCCCCCAGCTCCGAAGAAGACCAAACGGGTCCTTCGAAAGGCTGCTTCTGGCATCCCAGCAAGCCAACCCTCTTCGAGCAGTGAGGCTCCCGGCAAGAAGGCGGCCGGCAAGACTGCGCCGCGGCAAGGAGTTCAACAGCAACCTGCGCGGCGCGCGAGACCCGCACCTGCGGCAACTGCTGAGGCGGCAGGGGCGTCTCACACAACCGCACCGGAGGCTGAGGTGGCGGAATCACGCCAACCCCCTGCGCCTGCTACAGCCAAGCGACCTAGGACCCCTCCTTCACCCCCTCACATGGACATTGCAACGGAGGTCGATTTCGACATCTCCGGCTTTAGCCCGGAATGAGAAGAGGAAAAGTAAGTATCCTGTCATAGCCTTTATCTTCCAAGCTTCGGAGTAATCTCATAGCCTTGCTTTATCTTGTCTCTGCAGTGATACAGAAACCTTGGCGGAAAGGGCGGCGAAGAGGTTGAGGACTTCGACAGGCGACGAGCCCCCGGCTGGCTCTACGAGCGCGCCGGAAACTGTCGTCATCAGCCCGGTGCTCAGTCCTCAACGCAGCCCCCAGTGCAGCCCCCAGCGTGAGTTTTCCACTCATTTCCCGCTGGCGGGCGCTGAGGTTTCTAACCTTGCCGCTGATATCTTCGGGCTTGCAGGAGAAGAACGGCAATAGGGAGGGATGGAAACCGCCCCCGTCGTGCCGCCTCCGTCAACCGCGCCGCCCACAAGCGCATCCCCGGCAAGAGTTACCACCGACGAGCCTATCTTGGTTGAGGAGGAGCCGGTACGCATAGGTACCGGCAACATTTCCCCGGCAGCCAACGTTGCCGGGAGGGGCGAGGCCACCTCTCAACAACTCGACGCAGGTAACTGTTTGCCTTAGAGCGCTTGTTATCCTTTTCTTTATCTTTCTTTCTTTTTGTCTTCTTGAACTTCAACCTTGATCATATTTTGTTTCCTTCCTTCGTCCTCCAGAATTCCCTGTGATGGAACACATGGATGTGGACGTTGTCATCGAGGAGACCGCCAGAGACACCGCCGCCAAAGCTGACAGGATCGCAGCTAGCGAGGCCGCCAAAGGCGCCACTGTCGAGGTCAGCGAAACTGTTGTCGAGGAAGCCGCCAAGGAATCTGCCGAGAGGGCCGGCGAGGAAACTGATGACCACACTGACGGCATTCCTGCCGCAGGAGCGCCAGGCGCTACATCGGCCGCAGAGCCCCCAGCCACCGGCGAGACGAACGTCGAGGACCAACCATTGACATCCGAAGCTCCCTCATTGAGCAAATATCTCAAGGTTGGCGACAACTTATTCATCAACTTGCCGGGCACAGCAAATATTGAAACATCGACTGAAGGGGAAACCTTCGATGAAGAAATCATCGCCGCTGCCGGGCTTGAAGTTGTTGATGGCCCAAGCGCCAGCAGTGGCAAATCTGAAGAAGATCAGCTCCTCCAGGCCATGGGTGAAAATTTCCGCAAGCTCCAAGCACTCCACCGTGCTCGGAAAGAGAAAGCAGATTCCAGAATGGCAGTTGTTGATGCGGCCGAAGCAGATTTTCAAAAGCGCGTCGAGCAGATGCAAATCTGGTACGCCGAGGCCCTTCAAGAGTTGACTGCCAGCCGGGAACAAGTGAGCCAAAACTGGACGAAGCTCCTCTTGAAACAATCTGACCTGGAGAAAGCGCAAGAGGAAGCTGCGCAAAGAACTGCCGCTGAAGATGCTCTCCTGACGGAGCGTCGCATTGTGCTTGACGCTCACGAGGAAGATCTTGTCGCGCATGAGCAGGCGCTCGCCGCCAAGCTTCGCGGCAAAGATGAGGAGATCGATAAGCTTGTCGCGTAGCGGATCCAGGAGCTGGAGAAAAAGCACAAGGAAGCGCTCGAAGCTCTAACTGTAGATCACGCCGGCAAGCTCAAGGAGGCCGTTGATGCTGCCGAGGCTGCAGAGGCCGCCAAGAACGAGCTGAGCGACAAAGTGAAGAAGCTGGAGATGGATCTTGAAGAACACGGCAAGGAGCTCTCGACGCTCAAAGGGGACAGGGAGAAAACTCTCCACAGCCTGGCGGAGATGCAAGTTGCCATGTTCGACAAGACCAAGCAGCTCACTTCAGCCAACGACGCCATTGCCGATCTAAAGCTAAAGCTGACCACACTGGAGAAGTCCCTCAAGGACGGCAGGGCCCGCGAGAAGGCCCTAAGCAAAGATCTTCAGGAAGAGAGGAACTTGCTTAAGAGCGCTGCCGCCGCCCAAATTGACTATGAAAAGGGGGTGAAAATCTGGACTGATCGCCTTGACGATGCCGCGGAGAGGCTTACTGCACAGTTGTCAACCATGGGCCAGGATGGCCAGCAAAACTTCAGGTATTCCTCCAAAGAAAGGATATCTTCGAGCGCCAGGTTGACCATGTTCTTCGAAAGCATCGTTGACGCTTTGAAGCTGCTACAGTCCAACCGAGCAACCCAACTGGCCAATGAATCCCATAAACTTTGCCGGGCCGTCCTCCGCAAGGTACTCGTCAAGGTGGTGTATAATAACCCTGGCGTTGATCTCACCAACGTGCTCGACCACTTGCCGAAGGATGCAGATCTCAGGGCACTTGAGGAGCTTGTCGCGCCCATCCTAGAGAAGGTAGATTCAATCAAGAGGATCGAGGGCCGACGCAGGGACTAGCCGCCTCATTTTTCCTTGTCGCCACCATTCCATGCCAAAAGACAATCAAGTCTTATGTTAGAACTGCGACGATTTATAACTTGCGTATGTTTGAGTATATGCATGCCATTTCCCTTGTCTAATTTCTTTATATACGGAGTACACCCTACGCTTACTGAAAACTTGCCGGCGCACAACCTGCCGTGAGCGCTGGGTGCGGGACTTCAGCAGCCTGCTGGAGGTGCAGCGGCCGGCAAAGCACCTTGGCGTTCTTAGTGCAGCCACTTAAATTGTTGAGCGGACTCAAAACAAAATAAGGGCGCAACCGATTACGACAAGGGTTCCTTCGCGTGCAGGTTTTCCATACAAAAGTCGAAATCGTCTAAGGAAAATAACTTTGCAATAAAAGAAACTTTCTTTAAGTTTTAGAACTTAGCTTTATGTCGTTGTTCTTCCTCCGGTAAGGTGCCAATTCTGAACGTCGCCAACTGGTACTCATATCTTCCTTCGCCCCCCCCCCAGCAAACGTGCACGCGAGGAATCCTTCTGTCTCTTGAGAAAAAGAAAGAAGAGAAAATAAAGATATGGAACCTTGGCAGTTCGTTAGAACTTACCGGGAACAAGTGTCATACAACATCTTAGACAAACATGCATATATATATATGAACATGGAAATCGATAAGGAAATGCACAACACTTAAACTTATTCATCTGGGCTCAGGGTCTGCGCCTGGCTTTGTACAAAGGATTACATGCCTTGCCGGCAAGACTTGTACAAAAAGGTGGTTGCCGGGGGCCCCCGGCAACCGCACCTTATAGGTAGAACTTACGAAGATGTTCGATATTCCAGGAGTTGCTCACTGGAATGCCATCTTCGGTCTCCAGGCGGACAGCGCCGGGCCTGGTGACTCGTACTACCCGATAAGGGCCTTCCCACTTCGGCGTCAACTTGTTTGAATTCTTGGCGGACTGAATCCGTCGAAGAACAAGGTCGCCTTCCTCAAGGCTTCGGGCATGAACTTTGCGGCTATGGTAGCGGCGCAAAGCTTGCTGGTAGCATGCAGCTCGCACAGCAGCCTGAAGACGATTCTCCTCAAGGAGCACAGCGTCATCTTGCCGCAGTTGCTCTTGCTCAAGCTCATCATAAGCGAGCACTCGAGGTGATCCGTATATGAGTTCCGTGGGGAGAACTGCTTCCACTCCGTAAACCAGAGCGAAGGGTGTCTGGCCGGTGGCTCGATTTGGTGTCATTCTGATTGACCAAAGAACCGCCGGCAACTCATCAATCCAGTGTCTTCCGCACTTTCTCAGCCTGTCAAAGTTTCTGGTCCTGAGACCGCGCAGCACTTCAGCATTAGCCCTCTCCGCTTGGCCGTTGCTTCTCGGGTGAGCAACAGAGGCAAAACAAATTTTGCCGCCAAGGTCTTGGACGTACTGCATGAAGGTGCGACTTGTGAATTGCGTGCCGTTGTCGGTGATGATCCTGTTGGGCACACCGAAATGGCAAACTATCCCTTTAAAGAACTTGACGGCTGATTGTGCTGTCACCTTCCTCACCGCTTCCACCTCCGGCAACTTTGTGAACTTGTCGATCGCAATGTACAAGTACTCAAAGCCCCCGGTAGCACGGGGGAAAGGGCCCAGTATGTCAAGCCCCCAGACCAAAAATGGCCAGGAGAGAGGGATCGTCTGAAGAGCTTGAGCTGGCTGATGTGATTTCTTCGAATGAAACTGGCACGCTTCACACTTGGTTACTAGTGCAGTTGCATCCTGGAGAGCGGTGGGCCAAAAGAAACCTTGCCGGAATGCTTTCCCGACAAGTGCTCTTGATCCTATGTGAGAGCCACATATGCCTCCATGTATCTCTGCCAACAGCTCTAGTCCATCCTCCCGAGGAATACACTTCAATTTCACACCGTTTGGTCTCTTTCTGTATAGGACGTCATCGACGAATTTGTACATAACAGACCGACGGGCTACTTTTTCCGCCTCTTCCTGTTCCTCAGGGAGTTCTCCTGTCTGAAGGAAATGGACAATGTGCTGTGCCCATGCTGGAGCCTGGGGCTCGACAGCTAGGACTAAAGGCATCTCTTCCGCCAGGCGAACATTTGTCTCGACAGCGAAAGCGTAAGGTTCCGCCGGAGCCTGTCGTTCCCCGGCAGGCTTGTCGCTGATCCCGGCAAGTTCCTTGCCGGCGGCTCCAGGGAGCTCTGCCGGAAAGTACTGTCCAGAATTCAATTTTCTTCTCTTTTCTTGCCGCATTGATGGCGCCACAGATGGTTGAGTCAAATGGAGCACAAAAGTTCCTGGTTCCATAGGCAACTTGAGGGCGACGCGCTTTGACAGGTCGTCAGCAATACTGTTTTCGGCACGAGGAATGTGCTTCATTTGCAGACCGTCAAAGCACTCTTCCATTTTTCTCACTTCATCCACATAATCTTGCATGAATGGACTCTGATAATTCTTGTTAACTTGCCTGACAACAAGCTGCGAATCGCCCCTGATGACGAGCTTCTTGATACCAAGGTCTGCCGCGATCCTGAGACCGGCAAGCAGGCCCTCGTACTCCACAGTGTTGTTTGTCGAACTCTCCCGGGGAAAATGCATCTGGATTACATACTTGAGGTGCTCTCCGGTGGGTGCGACAAGCAGCACGCCAGCACCGGCGCCTTGCAGCGAGAAAGCCCCGTCAAAGTACATCACCCACTCTTGATCAATTTCCTTGCCGGGGAGAGTTGTTTCTCGAACCTCTTCGTCTGGCATTGGGGTCCATTCCGCAATGAACTCTGCCAAGGCCCTGCTCTGAATTGTCGAAGTACTTTCAAACTTGACACCAAAACTTGACAATTCCAATGCCCACTCCACAATCCTGCCGGTTGCCTCTGGATTTCGCAAAATCCTCAGCAACGGAAAGCGAGTGACGACGGTGATTTCATGTGCTTGAAAATAATGGCGCAGCTTCCTCGAGGCCATAAGGAGGCCGAAGAGCAACTTTTGCACACCAGAGTATCTTGACCTAGCTCCTTGCAAAAGGGAGCTAACAAAATAAACTGGGCGCTGCACCATCGTTTTCTTTTGCACTGGTTCTTCTAACTGCGCAGATCCTGTCTTGCCGGGATCAATCCTTGCCGGGGAAGATCCCGCCGCGTTGCTTGGCGGTCCTGCCGCTGGTGTTGCCTCCTCATCAGCTTCTCTCTGTGCCACTAACGCAGCACTAACCACTTGATTTGTCACTGTCAGATACAGCAGCAACGACTCTTGTGGTTTAGGCGCGACTAGTGTCGGCGGAGAAGAAAGGTATTTCTTCAAATCTTGCAGCGCAGCCTCCGCTTCCGGAGTCCATTTCATTGGACCTGCCTTCTTCAAAAATTTGAAAAAGGGCAGGGCGCGCTCAGCAAATTTGGAAATAAACCTGCTTAGGGCAGCAACATAGCCGGCAAGACAACATACATCCTTGACGCGTGTTGGCGCTTCAATCTGCTCAATAGCTTTGATCTTGTCGGGGTTCGCTTCGATCCCCCGTTGAGATACAAAGAATCTGAGAAGCTTGCCGGAAGGAACACCAAACACACACTTCTCAGGATTGAGCTTTAAGTTGATCTTGCACAGATTTGCAAATGTTTCTTCTAGATCTTGTATGAGCGTCGCTTTGTCCTTGGTTTTGACCACTATATCATCCATGTATGCTTCCATATTTCTATGGAGCTGAGGCTCAAAACCAATTTGGACCGCTCTCGCAAATGTAGAACCAGCACTTTTCAACCCGAAAGGCATTCGTATAAAACAATACGTACCACATGGGGTGATAAATGCGGTCTTTTCTTCATCTTCTTTTGCAATGAAGATCTGATGGTACCCTGAATAGGCATCAAGGAACGATAGTAGGTCACAACCAGCAGTGGAGTCCACAATCTGGTCGATGCGCGGCAAGGGAAAGGGATCTTTTGGACAGGCTTTATTGATGTCTGTATAATCAATACACAGCCTCCATTTCCCATTCGCCTTGCGCATTACAACCGGATTGGCCAACCACGTTGGATGCAGCACTCCTCTGACCAATTCCGCCGCTTCCAACTTCCTGATTTCTTCGGCAATGAATTCTTGCCGCTCCAAGGCTTGCTTCCTGACCCTCTGCTTGACGGGCCGCGCGTGAGGACAGACAGCAAGGTGGTGCTCAATTACCTCCCTGGGAACACCGGGGATGTCAGACGGTTTCCATGCAAACACGTCGACATTCGCCCGCAGGAAGGCAATGAGCGCGCTTTCCTATTTGTCATCTAGGGTGGAACTTATGGTGAAAGTTCCTCCCGTTCCGTCCTCCCTGACGGGCACCTTCTTGGTCTCTAGTGGAGCAGCCTTGGATTTCTTGTTCTTGTCGGTGGAACTCTCTGGTGCATCCTCAACGAAAGCATAGCACTCCGAGGAGGTTCGCTTGCCGGAGTTCGCACCAAGATTCTTGCCGGTCTTCTTCTTCCCCCCGGGAGTTCCAGCGGCAGGAGCAGATGCCTTGACGGCAGGTGCTGCAACTGCTTCCTGGTAGAGTTGGTCAGCACAGATGAGCGCATCCTTTTTGTCGGAGTGGATAGTGATGACACTCAACGGCCCGGGCATCTTCAACACATTATACGCGTAGTGTGATGCCGCCATAAACTTAGCCAGCGCTGGGCGGCCAAGGATCCCATTGTATGACATAGGAATCTTGGCGACATCAAACACCACCTTCTCTGTCCTGTAGTTGAGCTCGCTACCAAATGTCACCGGCAGCATAATCTTGCCTTTTGGCTGGGTCCTTCCTGGATTGACCCCTTGAAACGTGCCTGTTTCCTCAAGATCTTCATCAGGAATTTGGAGCCTCTTGAGCACGTCCGGCGAGATTAGGTTCAGTCCGGCCCCATTGTCAACTAGCATTTTCGTCACCTTGAGGTTGCAGATTGTCGGTGAGACCAACAATGGCAAGCACCCGACCGCGTTTGTACGATCAGGGTGATCCTCGGCGTAAAAAATGATAGGCGTGTTGGACCACTTCAGGGGCTTACATGCATCGAACGATGGCTCCATTGCATTAACTTCTAGCACCCACTGTTTAAGTCGACGGTGGGAAGAATGCAACGAGGCGCCTTCGTCGATACACATGGCCTCTGTAGCATTCTGAAATTCTTGCTCACTGGACTCATCATCTTCTCCATCGTCATCATCACCCTCTTCTTTGTCACGGCCTTGAGCGGGCCTCTCCCTTTGTTGCTTGGCCTTGCCGTGGCGACCCCCTCGGCCACCGTGCTTCTTGCCGGACCCCTCAGCACTGTCTTGGGCCTTCTCCTTGTCTCGCCTTTCATACTCAGCTCTCTGCTTCTCGACAAGCTGCTCGACTTGCCGGCAGTTTTGGAGATCGTGGCCCTTGGTGCGATGGATCTTGCAATACTGCTTGCCGGAGCTTTCCGACTTGTTGGCGGCCGCCAAGGCCTGGCAGGAGGTGCACCCGGCAACTTCTTTGCCGGGGTCGTCAACCTTGGCCTTCTTGGCGGTGCCGGGGTTGCCGGATTCCTCAACAGTAAGCACGGCCTTGCCTCTGCGCTTCTTGTTCCGCCGCCGGCCTTTCCTTGGCGGGGTTGCAGCGTCTTCATCTTATGATTCGCCCCCTGCGCCAACAGCCTCGCCAGGGAGTTTCCTCCCTTCTTCAGCCCGAGCGCACTTGTCGGCCAAAGCGTAAAGCTCGGCAATACTCCTGACTTTGTTCATCGCCAGCTCTTCACGCATTTTGCGGTTACGCACGTTCTGATGAAACGCGCTAACGACAGCGGCAGGGTGAATGTCAGGAATATTGTACTGCACCCGGCTAAATCTCTGGATAAACTTGCGCAGGGGTTCGCCCTCCTTCTGAGGGATGATATGCAAATCACTCTCTTGGCCAGGAGCTTGGTGGCCTCCAACAAAGGCGCCAACAAACTGATGGCACAGATCTGACCAAGAAGAAATAGAATTCTCCGGCAGATGCATCAACCATGACCTGACGTTGGGTTTGAGCACCAACGGGAAGTAGTTGGCAAGTATCTTGTCGTCTCGGCCCCCGGCAGCCTGCACCGCAATGGTGTAGATGCTCAAGAACTCCGAGGGGTGAGTTTTGCCGTCATATTTCTCCGGGACCTCTGGCTTGAAGGTTCGGGAATTGAGCCACTGGACTTGCCGCAGCTCACGGGTAAACGCTGGAGTACCTACCTCGTAAGGCAAGTCGCCTGCGTCCCCTGGCACAGGCTCATCGACAGTGGGCCCTGCACGCTTATCAGATTGATAGCGCACTTCCCGTTGCCGCTCAATGGTAGTTCGAGCGCCCTCTTTGCTTCGTTCCTGGAGAACTTGACGCTGGTCGCGGTGCATCCGTGGATCGGACAACGCCGTGGAATCATCATCACGGCCATCAGTCCGCCGGGTTGTCGACCGCGGCTGGTGTCGTGGAGGGGAGTGCACCGTGGTCGCACCGCCTCCGGTCTTCTCCGCATCGGCTCGTGCCGAATCGACGGACCGCCGTTGTGAGGGCCCTGCCTCCTGCGGCCCATCTTTGTTGGCAAAGCCAATGAGGCTCTGGATAGTAGCTCGCCACTCCTCCATCTTCTCCGGAGCGGGAGGGAAATCGAGGAGCAGCTGCGCACGTGCCAAAGCTCCCGCTGGCGTAGGCGGCGGCGATAGGTGCGAGGTACGTGAGGTGCTCTGGCTCCTAACAATGTTAGAAGGAGCACCTTCACGATCACGCGACCGCGCGCCACTTCCACCGGCAGTTTGACGCGCGTGCTGGGCCTGCGCACCTTGGGATCGATGCGCAGAAGTCTTTTCATGGGGACGCCCTGAACCACCAGCACCATGACGTTGCCCATCGTACACGACCTGGGAAGGCCGTGACGCTTGCGCCGGCGCGGGAGCCCTAGAAGGCGTCCTTCGATCTCTGGAGTTCGTTGCACCACCCGTAGGCAACACAGCTCCATCTCTGGATCCAGCGGCGTGTGGGTTGCCGCTGCGGCTGCGAACGACGCCGCTCGCCTGGCTTGGATCACCGGAACGTCGTGGAGGCTCTAAACCTCTTCCTTCTGCATCCGCGCCATCACCCGTACGCGAGGGCACAGGCAAAATGGATGTGGATGGTTGCGCCATTGCGGCACTCTTCTTTTTGGGTGGCATGATGATGAAGATGATGAAGAAACTAAGGCGCCGATCACTGGATCAGGTTCGCACAACCTCGATCCCCCTACCTGAGCGCGCCAAAGATGTCGGCGTGCGACACCTATGGGATCCCAAGGGACCCCTTTACGATTCGGCAGGGAGAGAGGTATGCACAAAGAGTAGAACCAACGATCGACGCGGGGCGATTTTACCCAGGTTCGGGCCACTAATCAGCGTAAAACCCTACTACTGCCTTGTTTTATTATGAGTGTTCTTGAGCCCAGACTCCAGGAGCGCTTGCAATGAATAGTATGCTCAAAGAGTAGCTACGCATGCAAAATGGGCCAGAAGATCCTCCTCCTCCTCCTCCTGTAGCAGTTGCCTTGGGCCTCCTTTTATATGCTCCAAGGGGTCACCACAGTGGCAAAATGTACATACATTGAGGTGTAAAGTAGCTACAGGGTCATCATACCTAACCACTGACGGATTAGGATGAATGCATTTAATGCACCGTGAGGTGTCCGTTTAGGTGTCCTCATTTCTTGGGGATGGAAAAAGGAGCCATCCCATCAGCACCGCTTAAGCTCTCCTCCACTGGCACGTTGCCACGCATCCAGAGAAGGACCCAGAATGTCAGGCTTGTTGCTGTGCCGAAGTGGCGGCACAGTGGTAGAATCTTGCCGGGCAATGAATCTTGCCGGGCGCCGAATCTTGCCGGGCTTCGCAGGCCACCCGTGCAAGATCTTGCCGGGGAGGCCGGCTTTCAGTCTCTTGCTCTTCTTATCTATTGATCCTCAGATCTTTGACTTGGGTGTTTCTTCGATAACTTGAATTAACCTCCAACTGTTCCCCAACAAGCCTGGCCGCGAGTATGGCTACAACTGCCCGTGCACAAGTACGGGGTACTAATGGCCCAATACTTAGTACACCGACAGGAGGCCCCCAATACTTAGTACACCGACACCAGTGCCAATTTTTGTTTTTTCCTTGTTTTTGAGTTTTATAGAAAAGGAATATCAAACGGGGTCCAAACGGAATAAAACTTTATGATGATTTTTCTTGGACCAAAAGACATCCACGGAGCTTGGAGAGGGGGCCAAAAGGTTCCCGACGAGGCCATAAGCCTGCCAGGCGCGCCCCAAGGGGGGGCCCTAAGGGCTTGTGGGCCCCTCGGGAGTCCTCTAACCCTAATCTTTGCACTATAAATTCCCAAATATTCCCAAACCATCAGGGGCATCCACCAAAATACTTTTCCGCCGCCGCAAGCCTCTGTTCCCGTGAGATCCCATCTTGGGGCCTTTTCCGGCGATCAGCCGGAGGAGGATTCGATCACGAAGGGCCTCTACATCAACCTTGCTTCCCTACCAATGATGTGTGAGTAGTTTACCATTGACCTACAGGCCCATAACTAGTAGCTAGATGGCTTCTTCTCTCTCTTTGATCTTCAATACAATGTTCTCCTCGATGTTCTTGGAGATCTATTCGATGTAATACTTTTTTGCGGTGTGTTTGTTGAGATCCGATGATTGTGGATTTATGATCAGATTATCTATGAATATTATTTGAGTCTTCTCTGAACTCTTTTATGCATGATTAAGATATCTTTGTATTTCTCTTCGAACTATCGATTTGGTTTGGCCAACTAGATTGGTTTTTCTTGCAATGGGAGAGGTGCTTAGTTTTCGGTTCAATCTTGCGGTGTCCTCACCCAGTGACACAGTAGGGGTAGCGAGGCACATATAGTGTTGTTGCCATCAAGGATAAAAAGATGGGGTTTATATCATATTGCTTGAGTTTATCCCTTAACATCATGTCATCTTACTTAAGGCGTTACTCTGTTCTTATGAACTTAATACTCTAGATGCATGCTGGATAGCGGTCGATGTGTGGAGTAATAGTAGTAGATGCAGGCAGGAGTAGATCCAGCAAGGAAGGGAGAGGAGGTAGATGAGAACCAACGCGACAGCGTGGTGCTACCAGCGGAATTCCGACAGGGCTTCGCCAAGTGCTCACGGAACATGGAGGAGGAGTAACGGGAGGGAGATGGGCAAGCATCGAAGAGTTGCTGCCCCAACGCCTCTCCACCTTTATATAGGCGTGGAGGGGGCTGGTGGCTTGCTCTCCAAGGCCCTAGGGTCGTTGGCCAAAGGGGGGAGGAAATCCCTCCTTTCCTTCCCCACCGATCGTTATCCCCCTTTTTAGGGATCCTGATCTTATCCCTTCGGGATATGATACTATTCCTTTTAAGGGAGGATCTTGGTGCGCCTAGACTAGGGGTGTGGGGACTTTACCCACTGCCCATGTTCATGTGGGTCCCCCCATGCAGGTGGGCCCCACTCTGGAACCTTCTAGAACCTTCCTGGTACAATACCGAAAACACTCAAACTTTTTCCGGAACCACGATAACAACTTTCCATATATGAATCTTTACCTCCGGACTATTCCGGAGCTCCTCGTGATGTCCCGGATCCCATCTGGGAATCCGAACAACCTTCGGACTTTCCACTATTTATATCTCAATACTACCCTAGTGCTACCGAACGTTAGGCGTGCGACCCTACGGGTTCGAGAATCATGTAGACATGATAGAGACTCTTCTCTGGTCAATAACCAATAGCGAGACCTGGATGCCCATATTGATTTCTACATATTCAATGAAGATCTTTATCGGTTGAACCACGATGTCAAGGATTCAGTCAATCCCGTATGCAATTCCTTTGTACGGCGATATGTTACTTGCCCGAGATTCGATCGTCGGTATCTCCATACCTAGTTCAATCTCATTACCGACAAGTCTCTTTACTCGTTCTGTAATACAAGATCTCGTGTCTAAACTCATTAGTCACATGAAGCTTCTTATGATGTTGTATTACTGAGAGGGCCCAGAGATATCTCTCCATCACACGGAGCGACAAATCCCAGTCTTGATCCATGCAACCCAACAAACACCTTCAAAGATACGTGTAGAGCACCTTTATGATCACCCAGTTACGAAGTGATGTTTGATAGCACACAAGGCATTCCTCCGATATCCGGGAGTGGCATGATCTCATGGTCGAAGGAACAGATAATTGACATGAAGAAAGCTATAACAAATAACTAAATGATCTGATGATAAGCTTGTGGTTGGGTCTGTCCATCACATCATTCTCCTAATGATGTGATCCCATTATCAAATGACAACTCATGTCCATGGTTAGGAAACCTTAACCATCTTTGATCAACGAGCTAGTCTAGTAGAGGCTTACTAGGGACATGGTGTAGTTTATGTATTCACACATGTATTTAAGTTTTCGATCAATACAATTCTAGCATGAATAATAAACATTTATCATGAACGGGAAATATGATAATAACCAATTTATTATTGCCTCTAGGGAATATTTTCAACAAGGTCTTCCCGCCATCGCCCCGACCCGCCTGCCGCCACTGCGTCGCCACTTCGAGCCATAGCGCAGCGGCCCGCGGTCCACTCCATCGTCCCCGCGCGTCAACTTCCCGTGGTACGCGTCGCACTGTCTCCCTTGGCGCGGGAACGCCACCGTCCGCGCTGGTCTTCATTACACTGTAGGGTTCCTCGCCTACTTCGAGCACCACCGCCGCGCTCCTAACCTAGCCGCTGCCGCTGCTACCCCTGTAGCCGCCGCCGCCCGTCCACCCCCTTCGTCTTCGTCCAGCACCAGCTCGTCGCCAGCATCACCATCATCTTCCCCGACCACTTCGTCTACTCCGACCACCATTGGGGACATCGGCCCCACGCCGATTGGTGCCACAACCATCATAGAGTCTCCTTCTCTGCTGGCCCCTCCGACTCCTCGACATGCATACGACTCGTGCAGATCCCTTGTCTATGCATGCCCGGTGCTGGTAACACCGATGCGTGCCTTCGTCTATGACGTGTTGATAACCCACAAGTATAGGGGATCGTTTGTAGCCTTTTTCGATAAATAAGAGTGTCGAACCCGACGAGGAGCTAAAGGTAGAACAAATATTCCCTCAAGTTTTGTCGACTATCGATACAACTCTACGCACACTTAACGTTTGCTTTCCTAGAACAAAAATAAAACTAGAAGTACTTTGCGAGAATAAAACTATGAATAAATGGCAAGATAATAAAAGTTAGTTGTTTAGTAGAAAGGTTTTTGTCACACAAGAAAGTTATTTGTCCCTAGGCAATTGATAACTAGACCGTTAATCATTATTGCAATTTTATATGAGGGAGAGGCATGAGCTAACATACTTCCCGTACTTGGATCATAGGCACTTATGATTGGAACTCTAGCAAGCATCCGCAACTACCAAAGATCATTAAGGTAAAACCCAACCATACCATTAAGTATCAAGTCCTCTTTACTCCCATACGCAACAACCCACTTACTCGGGTATGTGTTTCAGTCACTCACGCCACCCACCATAAGAAAATCATGAACGTATTGCAACACCCTATAGCGGGGATCCCTCAGATTTGTGCGACACGGAGGGCACCATAGGACAGCATCAAAATAAAATATACAACTCAAACCAATCATGATCATCAATTAACCCATAGGACAAAATAGATCTACTCAAATATCATAGGATAACCACATATCATTGGATAATAATATATAGTGTTGAGCACCATGTTTAAGTAGAGAATTGCAGCGGGAATAGAGAGGTTACACCGCTGCATAGAGGGGGGAAAAGTTTGTGTTGACGGTAGCAAGGTTGTTGATGTAGATCACCGTCATGATCCTTGCCCCAGCGGTACTCCGGCGCCACCGGAAGAGAGGGGGAGAGAGCCCCCCTCCTTCTTATTCTTCTTCCTTGGCCTCCCCCCTAGATGGGAGGAGGGTTTACCCTCTGGTCCATGGCCTCCATGGTGGTGGAGGGGCAGGAGCCCCTCCTAGATTGGATCTATCTCTCTGTTCTCTTCTGTTTTGCGTTCCTGTTTTCTGGCCGAAAACCATTTCTTAAATATCCGGAGATCCGTAACTCCGATTGCGCTGAAATTTTAACACGATTTTTTTTCCGGATATAAGCTTCCTTGTGGCCGAAGAAGAGCCCCAACCGACTTACGGTGTGCCCACTAGGCACCACCACGTGCCAGGGGAGCAGGCCGCGCCCTGGTGGGTAGTGGAGGCCGTGGGCCTCCGTTTGCGTTGATTCCACCTCCCAAAAATCACATATATTCCTAAATAATTCTCCGTAAATTTTTATCACATTTGGACTTCGTTTGATATGGATATTCTACGAAACAGTAAACATGCAACAAACAGGAACTGGCATTGGGCACTGGATCAATACGATAGTCCCAAAAATAATATAAAATTTTGCCAAAAGTATGTAAAAGTTGTAGAATATTGGCATGGAACAATAAAAAATTATAGATACGACGGAGACGTATCAGCATCCCCAAGCTTAATTCCTACTCGTCCTCGAGTAGTTAAATGATAAAAAGATATTTTTTTATGTGGAATGCTACCTAGCATAATCTTGATCATATATCTAATCATGACATGAATATTAAGACACGAGTGATTCAAAGCAATAGTCTATAATTTGACATAAAGACATCAATACTCAGGCATCCCAACAAACAATCATCTCTTTCAAAATATCAATGCTAAAGAACGCTATCCCCACAAAATCATATAGTCTTGTCATGTTCCATCCTCTTAACACAAAGTATTTATCATGCACAACCCCGATGACAAGCCGAGCAATTGGTTCATACTTTTTAACGCGCTTCAGCCTTTTCAACCCCCACACAATACATGAGCGCAAGCCATGGACATATCACTATGGATGGAATAGAGTATGATGATAGGGGTAAACATAGAGAAGACAAAAAAGTAAGAAAGTCTCACATCAATGCGGCTAATCAACGGGCTATGGAGATGCCCATCAGTTGATATCAATGCGAGGAGTAGGGATTGCCATGCAACGGATGCACTAAGAGCTATAAGTGTATGAAAGCTCAACACGAAAACTAAGTGGGTGTGCATCCAACTTGCTTGCTCATGAAAACATCTGGCATTTGAGGAAGCCCATCATCGGAATATACAAGCCAAGTTCTATAATGAAAAATTCCCACTAGTATATGAAAGTGACTACATAGGAGACTCTCTACATGAAAAACATGGTGCTACTCTGAAGCACAAGTGTGGTAAAGGATAGTAATATTGCCCCTTCTCTCTTTTTCTTTTTTTCTTCTTTTTTTCCTTGGGCTCTTTTTGGCCTCACTTTTTTCTTTTTTTTTTCTTTTTGTCCGGAGTCTCATCCCGACTTGTGGGGGAATCATAGTCTCCATCATCCTTTCCTCACTAGGACATGCTCTAATAATGAATAGTGATGATCATCACACTTCTATTTACTTACAACTCAAAAGAAATAAAAATTACAACTCGATACCTAGAACAATATGACTCTATATGAATGCCTCTCGCAGTGTACCAGGATGTGCAATGATCTAGCATAGCAAGGATATAAAAAATGGACAAGCCATGAAAATATCATGCTAGCTATCTTACGATCATGCAAAGCAATATGACAATGAATGCTCAAGTCATAAAAATGGAACGGTGGAAGTTGCATGGCAATATATCTCGGAATGGCTATGGAAATGCCATAATAGGTAGGTATGATGGTTGTTTTGAGGAAGATATAATGAGGCTTATGTGTGATAGAGCATATCATATCACGGGGTTTGGATGCACCTGCGAAGTTTGCAGCACATCTCGAGGAGAGAAAGGGCAGAGCACGGTACCGTAGAGGCTAGCAAATTGCGGAAAGGTAAGAGTGCGTATAATCCATGGACTCACATTAGTCATAAAGAACACACATACTTATTGCGAAAGTTTATTAGCCCTCAAAGCAAAGTACTACTACGCATGCCCCTAGGGGGATAGATTGGCAGGAAAAGACCATCGCTCGTCCCTGACAGCCACTCATAAGGAAGACAATCAATAATAAATCATGCTCCAACTTCATAGCATAACGAGAGACTATACGTGCATGCTTCGGGAATCACAAACCTTAACACCAATATTCTTACTAACCACAATCATTCACTAGTACCTCCCACATATTATCATCTCTATATCGCAAAACTATTGCAAGGAATCAAACATATCATATTCAGTGATCCACAAGTTTTATGTAGGATTTTATGACTAACCATGTGAATGACCAATTCATGTTGACTCTCTAAATAGATATAAGTGAAGCATGAGAGTTTAATTCTTTCTACAAAAGACCATGATCTAATAAATATAAGTGAAGAAAAAGAACATTCTACAAATAACGGTTTTCTATATGTAGAGAAACAGGCAATCCAAACTTCAAATGATATAAGTGAAGCACATGAAGCATTCTATAGAGCCATACTCACAAGATATAAGTGAAGTGCAAAGAGCATTCTATAAATCAACCAAGGACTATCTCATACCAGCATGGTGCATTATTAAAATAAAAATAAAAAGCACACGATGCTCCAAGATTTACACATATCATGTGAACAAAAAAAACCGAAACATACCGATACTTGTTGAAGAAAGATGGGATGCCTTCCGGGGCATCCCCAAGCTTAGACACTTGAGTCTCCTTGAATATTTACTTGGGGTGCCTTGGGCATCCCCAAGCTTGAACTCTTGCCTCTCCTCCTTCTCCTCATATCGAGACCTCCTCGATCCTCGAACACTTCATCCACACAAAACTTAACAAAACCCTCATGAGATCCGTTAGTATAATAAAGCAAATTACTACTTTAAGTATTGTTGCAAACCCATTCATATTTTATTTTTGTATTATCCTACTGTATTCTAACTTATCCATGGCTTGTACCATCGATACAATCCATAGTTCCATCAAAACAAGCAAAACAATGCATCAAAAACAGAATCTATCAAAAACAGGACAATTTCTAGCAATCTGAACTTTGACCATACTTCTGTAACTCCAGAAATTCTAAAAAATTAGGACAAATTTTTTTTTTGCATAGCGGTACTTTTTAAAGATTTCAGAAACTTTTGATATTCCAGTAAAAAATGTAAATTCACGCACTACAGCTAAAGTTTCTGTTTTTGCACCGCACATACCAAACAAGCAATCTAAAAATCCTAAAGGCAAATCTTGGCACATTATTTTTATAGTACAATGGATTTTTACAAGGGAATAATTATTTTTGTTTAAAAGTTTTTTTAATTCAAGATACACAAAGTTTCCATGGGCATGAACAAAGTTCAAGGCATGCTCCCGCTTCCACGGTGCTCGTCTTTCTCACTTTCACTTTTCTTTTTTGTAATGTTTTAAGTTCCCCTCTATATTTTTTGTTTGTTTTTAAACTTTATAAAGGCACACAATAGAATAAAATGACTCTCTAAAACTTCCGGGTTGTCTCCCTGGCAGCGCTTTCTTTAAAGCCATTAAATTAGGCATAAAGTGCTCAAGTAATCGAACCACCCGGATCCCAAGGTATATCAAAGCCAATTTTAATTAGCAATGATTTATAATTTAGTAGTGAGCACAAAGCAACATATATCATGCAATGATGAAGTCTAACTCTCTTCCTATGCATCGGCATGTCATAAAAGAACAATTCATGCACATCAAGTAAAGGCCAATACATAACATAAACAGTTTCTTGCAATTTTATTGTGTTGGAAACATAGAGAGGCGGAGATGCAGTTCCTCTCTCATAATAATTGCAAGTAGGAGCAGCAAGTGCATGCATATTATATTCATCAAAATCATCATGTGTAATGGTAGAGCGCAACCCATCAATATAATCCTTAATGAGAGCAAACTTCTCCGATATAGTGTAGTTTGGAGAATTCAAAAAGATAATAGGACTATCATGTGTGGGTGCAATAGCAACAATTTCATGTTTAACATAAGGAACAATAGCAAGCTCATCTCCATAAGAATAATTCAAATTGCATCATGGCCACAAGCATAGCAAGTGTCAGATTCATCAAAAAGGGATATTTCAAATGAATCAACGGGATCATAGCATTCATCCTTCGGTAAGCATGAAGGGAAATTAAACAATGCTTGGGATAAAGAGTTACTCTCATTAGAAGGTGGGCACGGGTGATCAATGCGCTCTTCCTCCTTTTGTTCTTCACTCTCCTCCTCATCTTTTTCATCTAATGAGCTCACAGTTTCAGCAATTTCTTCTTCCATAGATTCCTGCAAAATATTATTCTCTTCCTGGACAGCGGAGGAGTCCTCAATATATGGTTTAACATAAGCATTAGAAGCATAATTTTCATAGCAATATTTAAGTATGGCAAAATTTTCAGATTTGTAAAGAGTAGCATCATACTTTTCAATCAAAGAAGCAATTTCATAAGTACCCTTAAAAGCAACAAATTCTTCAATTTGTTCAACATCATATTAATTATACACACCCTTGGCATAAGAAGATAAGATTCCATTATCCTTAAACTCACATTGGAAAGAAAGGTGTTTTTTAGGGTCTTCAGACCAACAAGTAAAATCATGTATTTCGCATAAATTCAAAGCATAGCAATACAAATTATTAATATGATGCCATAAAATTTCCCTTTTTGAGATAAGCGGTGTCACACAAAATAAGCATGCTCATTTAGTGATTTTCCCCTCAACTAAGCTAGTTGGGTTTTCAGCACGAGCACATAGGGATCGAAGATGATCCCAGTAGAAAGCTTCAACAGTATGATAGATTTTGGGTGGTTCTTCAACCATTGGTTTAGTAGGTACAACTAATTTTTTTGGTATTTTATGTTTCCTACCCATAACTAAAGATAGAAAACAAGAGCACAAAATAAAATCTACTTAGTGATAAAGCAAACAAGCACACACGAGAATATTCACCCCACGCTATTGCTCCCCGGCAATGGCGCCAGAAAAAGGTCTTGATAACCCACAAGTATAGGGGATCGTTTGTAGCCTTTTTCGATAAATAAGAGTGTTGTAGCCAACGAGGGGCTAAAGGTAGAACAAATATTCCCTCAAGTTCTATCGACCACCGATACAACTCTACGCACACTTAACGTTTTCTTTACCTAGAACAAGAATAAAACTAGAAGTACTTTGCGAGAATAAAACTACGAATAAATGCAAAGATAATAAAAGTTAGTTGTTTAGTAGAAAGGTTTTTGTCACACAAGAAAGTTATTTGTCCCTAGGCAATTGATAACTAGACCGGTAATCATTATTGCAATTTTATATGAGGGAGAGGCATGAGCTAACATACTTTCCGTACTTGGATCATATGCACTTATGATTGGAACTCTAGCAAGCATCCGCAAATACCAAAGATCATTAAGGTAAAACCCAACCATAGCATTAAGTATCAAGTCCTCTTTACTCCCATACGCAACAACCCACTTACTCGGGTATGTGTTTCAGTCACTCACGCCGCCCACCATAAGCAATTCATGAACGTATTGCAACACCCTACAGCGGGGATCCCTCACGTTTGCGCGACACGGAGGGCACCATAGGACAACACCAAAAAAAATATACAACTCAAACCAATCATGATCATCAATTAACCCATAGGACAAAGCAGATCTACTCAAACATCATAGGATAACCACATATCATTGGATAATAATATATAGTGTTGAGCACCATGTTTAAGTAGAGAATTGCAGCGAGAATAGAGAGGTTACGCCGCTGCATAGAGGGGAAAAAAGTTGGTGTTGACGGTAGCAAGGTTGTTGATGTAGATCTCCGTCATGATCCTTGCCCCGACGGCACTCCGGTGCCACCGAGAGAGAGGGGGAGAGAGCCCCCTCCTTCTTCTTCTTCCTTGGCCTGCCCCTAGATGGGAGGAGGGTTTCCCCTCTGCTCCATGCCCCCCATGGCGGCGGAGGGGCAGGAGCCCCTCCTAGATTGGATCTACCTCTCTGTTATCTTCTGTTCCGCATTCCTGTTTTCTGGCCGAAAATCATTTCTTAAATATCCGGAGATCCGTAACTCCGATTGTGCTGTGATTTTAACACAATTTTTTCCGGATATAAGCTTCCTTGCTGCCGAAGAAGAGCCCCGACCGACTTACGGTGTGCCCACTAGGCACCACCGTGCGCTAGGGGGGCAGGCCGCGCCCTGGTGGGTAGTGGAGGCTGTGGGCCTCCGTTTCCGTTGATTCCACCTCCCAAAAATCACATATATTCCAATTATCGCGTTTGGACTTCGTTTGATATGGATATTCTATGAAACAAAAAAGATGCAACAAACAGGAACTGGCACTGGGCACCGGATCAAAATGTTAGTCCCAAAAATAATATAAAATGTTGCCAAAAGTATGTAAAAGTTGTAGAATATTGGCATGGAACAATAAAAAATTATAGATATGACGGAGACGTATCACGTGTCCCCGGCCGGTCAAGCCTAGCGCGGCGCTTCGTTAACTTCTTCTTCGTCCGTCTACGCATGCCCGGTGCGGGCAACACCTACGCGTGCCTTCGTCTACGACGTGTCCCCGAGTTTGGCAAACCCGGCGTGATGCCTCGTCAACAACGTCTTCCTCCCGGTGCACCACTCCTTCGACATCACTATGCCCATGACTAAGTCGGTGCATCCTAGCGCCCGCGGCTCCACGGCGACTTCCTCGACACCGGCTACCCCGACTCGACATCGACCACAGCATTCTTTGCATGGCTACCTCGACCACGGCTACACCACCCTATGCTCTCGGTTACCTCGACAATGGCACAAAGGGCTACCGCCTTGCTTGAGCAACCTCGTCGGTCTCCACTCTAGCCACGACTTTCGCGATGCATCGACTGTTACGACTGTGTGTGTGTGTGTGGGGGGGGGGGGGTCCATCGGCTTGCCTTCGGATTCTTCTCCAGTCTCACTGTCTGCGTCGCTACCGTTGTGACTGTGGGGGGATGTTGAGTATTATGATTATTAGGAAGTATAGTATAGACTAGGATTTGTTCTTGTCTTGACTTGTACTCCAAGATGATCATGTACTCCTATATATATGCCCACGAGGCTCAAGCAATACATCCATCGATTCCACCAATCCATCTCTACTCCCTAACAGAATGTGTGCATGTCAAAGAGAGACCTAACTATATAGATAGGGCCAGGAGAAGGAGAGAAGGGTGGTGTGTTATGAGAGAGCTAGCTAGCTAGGAAAAGTGTTTTTGTGTGTGCTTGCCGCGCGTGAGGGACCTGGGAGAGACCAAGAGACATGGAGAGGAGAGGTGTGTGTGTGTGTCAGAGAGAGAGAGAGAGAGAGAGAGAGAGAGAGAGAGATGTGGATATAGCTAGAGAGAGGGGTGTTCATGTGTATGTTGGAGAGAAAGACCTGGCTTGGTAGAGATTGTGTCCGTCTCGGGGTTAGACCTAGAGATATAGGGGAATGGAGGGACCTCGTGGGTGGTTCCTTCAAGGACATTGGTAAGATCTTTGATGTTGGCAACACGATGGTTGGTGGGTGGGTCAAAAAAATCAACTCCCACTGGGAGTTCCACGATCTGATATGACACTAGGATATGGAAATCCAACTTAGCGAGCTCCTGAACCGATCTAACATCAAGTCCATGAGAAGTTTCTCACGCTTCTCCCGGGCCTGATCCGACATCGGTCCCCAGAGAAGCAACTTTAAGATCTGATCTGACATTGCTGCACCCTCCTCAGGGGCCTAATCTGTCATCGTGCCCAGGGAGAGCGGCTTTAGGATCCGATCTGACATCGATCCCGGTAAAGATTTCTCATGCTCTTCTGGGGCTTGAGCTGACACCGTGCCCGAGCAGAGCGGCTTTAGGATCCTATCTAACATCGATCCTCGTAAAGGTTTCTTACGCTCTTTAGGGGCCTAATTTGATATCATGCCCGAGGAGAGCGGCCCATGCTGCTCCCGGATTTGGCGAGAAACCAAACCCATGAAGAACAACTCTCCACGGAGATCCATGGTGTACTCCATTGGAGCTAAATATGGAGAAGTGCATCTTCGACGTGCCATCCGGGTAGGTCCTTGAGGACGTGACCTTGGTGGACCCATGACCCACCAAGGACGCTTCACAACCCACGTCCAGGGCAGTCGCGCCACATGTCCGCCGACCCGTGAAGCCTAGTTCTGGCCCGCGCCACACTGCCGATGCGTTGCCACTAGTGAATCCTGCACCTTTGCCACGCCTGACGCCTGCGCACACAGGCGACGTGCGCCACCATGTTGTCCATACCATGATTGCCGGCGCTCCTGGGCCACCGCGCCACCATGTGCGTAGCCGCACTCAGATCTGCATCGGCTGGCACGTTGCAGTCGCGCCAGATGCGTGCCCTGGGCCAGCACCGCGCGCACACATCTCCGCCCTCGTGTCGCCTAGCACCTTGATCAGCAAACACCGTGCAGAGCCCATTTCTCCATCAGATCGAACTGTCCCGCGACATACAACATTGTGCTAAAGGAACAAAATGGCCTCGCCGCCGCCGCTATGTCGGCTTTGTCCGACGATGCACCCCAACGACGGTGAGGGGAGCAGGTGCAATGGAGGCTACCCGACGATGGTTAGAGTTTTTCCTCTCATGAGGGGATCAGGTGCAATGGAGGCTACCCGACGACGGCTAGGATTTTTTCCCTCACGAGGAGAGCAGGTGTAGTGGAGGCTACCCGGTGGCGGTCACGTTTTTTCCCCTCATGAGGGAGTTTCTCTAAGGGCATGTACAACAGTAATGACTCAGTTGTCTATGAGCCGCCAACTCAGACTTTTTATGACGTGGAAGAGAGAGAATGAAGAGAGAGAGGGAGCCCGTCGGTAGAATTGCAGATCGTCTGTAGCACTAAAATTTCGGTCGCTACCGACGGCTTTCTAGCGTTGTATCGCGGTCGTCTGCAACAAAGTCCTTTATTTGTGGATCTAGCCTTCCAACCCTCCATACAGGCTGCCACGCTGCTTGGATGGACACTGAGCCACCGAAACTCTACAAGCCGGCGAGCAGCGGGTGCTAGAGTACGGATCTGGGCCGTCAATCAATCGTAGATCGATCAAGTGATAGTGATCTATCTAGCTAACTCACGTAAAGGTTGCACATATCAATGTGTTCAGGAGCAATCGATCTTCGCATATGTGTGTGCGTGCCTATCAACTATGGTAGTTTCTGAGTTTATCTCAATCATTTGTGTCCCCGGGATGAGCTCATGAGCATCGTGTCGGACTGCCATAATTAATGGTGTCGTCTTCGTCGTGAATAACTGGTGCACGCCGTGTTCAAGGCGGCCGGAGATAATTAAATTTAGAGTAAATTTTTATTGATCAACTTAATTTGGTAAATTTATTGTGCTACAGATAGTCTAAAAGACAACCCTTTGTAAAGGGTGTTTTCACGGCTGTCTATAGGTAATGTGGAGGTTTAGTATAGACAGTAGGTGTCTAAACCAATGTACATGGCTACGGCCCTGTTTGTTTCAGCTTTGGGAGCAGTTTTTGGACCGGAAAAAGCTGAAACAGTTTTAGGTTGTGGTTCCACAACTGTTCTAAAATAGCTGTTTGTTTCAGTTTCCCTAGACTCTCTGCTTTTGGCGTTTGGTCGTAATTATGTCATAAATGTCGCCGCAGGCACGACCTATCTCTCCCTTTGTCCCTCCTCCTGAAACATAGCGTTTTCACCAGCCCACAGTCGTTTTCATAGCTACGTTGCCAAACAGCTAACCTTCACTGCAGCTGTTTCCTCATCACAGCAGTTTTGTCAGCACAACAAGTTCACAGCTGAATCTGTCAAAACCGAAGCGCAACCAAACACAGCCATGCCATCCTGCCTGCGTAGGCCCACCAACAGCGACAGAGACAGACGGACGGACACACCCAGAGAGCTTCCTTTTCCTCCCAGCGCCGACGGTGTCATCCAACCCACCATCTCGGCCGAACAACCCTCCTTCCGCCACTCCTTCCATTCCATTACCACCCATCTACGCGCGCTCGCACGCCGCCACAGAGGAATCATTCTGGCATTCCCGTTCCGCCTCCGCCGCCGTCGTCGCACTCTCTGCTGAGCCACCATAGAACGGAGATCCACCCGGGCTTGGAGGATTGGTTTCTTCGGTTGGTGACGAGCCCTGACTTGTCTGGATTGCTCCCCGAGTGTGCCCCTCTTTTGGCCCTCTTCTTTGTTTTGCCGTCAGTGCGGGCAAGCTGGTTCAAATGTTTGTTTCTTCAACGCTCGATCCCCGCCAGGCTTTTGTCGCGGATTTGTTCGTTTTCTACTTGGTGGAGTAATAATGGCCGGAGGTTTATTTTCCCATATTATTTGTGTCTTGTTCGGCCCGCGTTGTCCGGATCTTGTGTTGGTCTGTGTGAACTTTGCAGTATTCTTGAGTTCTTGGACTGAGAAATTTGCCTGGATCTGGCACTAGCGTCTGGATCTGCAGATGCACGCATTGCTGCGTGATGACGCCTTCCATAGTACAACTGAGCTTTTCTCAGTCTAGCGATTAGAATGATGATGATTTGCACTTAAATATGAGCTCACACCAGGTTATGGATTATATATGCATTGGAGTTAAGAAGAGTAGAAAGAATCTCCCACTCAACAGCTTGGTGGAGTGGACTGTAGGTTGTTCAATGCGTTCCTCCATTCCTTCTTGTTCGAATTGAGCTGTCCGGTAGGTTTTTGCTGGAGCTTTAAGCTATACCTACTTCAAGATCTAGTGGTGTTGGTGTCATTTTTGGTTGTTTATTCCACTGCTGAAAATCATTTGGAAGACTCATTCCTGCTTTTGATGTAACCATCGCTATCAGTTTTTTGTGCGAATACTTTAGCTACCTACGCGAATTTTGCATGTTTTACCGGGGCTTGTCTGTATTGTTTAACTTCCTTTTGGAGGGAGCTGAGCATTAGTTTATCACAAAAGTGTGCGTTGCCCCCAAAATTAAGGCGCTGCTAAATCAGATGGTTTGCTTTTGATGACTGCTGCTTCTGTCTGTTTTGGCTGTAACTTTCTGCTAGTAAGACTCTGGGGCGGCTGTGTAGTTTCACCCTGCTTAAGGAGTAAGAACACAACATTACCACAATTAATTCGATCCTCACTGCCTACCTGCCCATTCTACAAAATAAAATTCCTATTATTCTGCCCTTTGTTTGACGGAATATGTTGAGTTAGCGATGAACTATTTAATGTACAACAAGTAGCTAGTTGTTTCTTTTTGCAAATCACTGTTACTATGATGCTTGCATGGTGAAATCATAGCTACATGCTCTAAGGATATCTGCAAATTTACTTTTGCTACTTTTGGTAGGATTTATTCCGTAATTAATGGTTCTCTATTTTGGAAGTTTTAGACCATCAGTCGCCTTGAACTATTTGAGCTGCTACAATCTGTTGGGACTTGGCAGAACTCTGTGAGATCGTTCTTCCATCTAAAGTTCTTCCAAGTCCCATCTTTAGTAATCGTATGTACTGGGTGATTCTATGTCCCGAGTTTCTCTTGTTTTGTATTCTGTGCAGTTTGTTTTATAGTTCTTCCTCTGAATGGGATAATTATGAATCTTATGTGCACCCAAATTGACGTTGCATTTGTTTGATATGTTTTCCTTCAGGTGCTGATGCAAGGTGTTTGTTGTATCTGAGAATGCAGATGGTGTGCTCCAAAGCTTGCTAGTCTCTCATTCAATACATAATACAACTGGTTGGATGTACTAAGGTCATAGTTGAATCTACTGGTTCAGAATATGGGTTCTCGGTTTCCATCCCACCAATTAAGCAATGGGCTTTATGTCTCTGGGCGACCTGAGCAACCAAAGGAGAAGGTTCCGGTTGTTTGCTCTGCAGCTATGCCATACACTGGGGGTGACATCAAGAAATCAGGAGAACTAGGGAAGATGTTTGATCTCCATGCTGAGAAGTCACGGAAATCTGGCCCTTTGGGTAATCAACCTTCAAGGAATACTTCATTTGGTGGTGCTGCTTCCAATTCTGGACCAGTATCTAGTGCTGCCTCTCGATCCAACTACTCTGGCTCTATTTCAGCAGCAGTTCCTGGCACTGGAGGTTCGGCAAGGGCAAAATCTAATTCTGGACCGCTCAATAAGCATGGAGAACCAACAAAGAGATCCTCTGGCCCCCAGTCAGGAGGAGTGACCCCAATGGCTCGCCAGAATTCTGGCCATCTACCGCCTATTCTTCCGACAACTGGGCTCATCACATCAGGACCTATCTCCTCTGGACAGTTGAACTCATCTGGTGCTCTACGAAAAGTATCAGGCACTCTTGATTCTACTGTATCGATGAAGATGCGTGCCACCTCTTCTGCTTACAACCCGGCTGTTACAAATCTTAATGAGCAAAATAGCTACTCAATTAAGGCCAGTTTGCCAAAGCCGATACTATGGGCGGCTATTCTGCTCTTTGCGATGGGGTTCATAGCAGGTGGCTTCATTCTAGCTGCTGTTCATAATTCGATTTTGCTGGTAGTTGTTGTGGTGATATTTGGATTTGTTGCTGCGCTCTTGGTTTGGAACATTTGCTGGGGAACAAGAGGCATGACTAGGTTTGTCAGTCGCTATCCTGATGCTGATCTTAGAATTGCGAAAGATGGAGAGTATGTGAAGGTCACAGGGGTATGTGTAATGCTGGTCACCTTTTTGGACTCATTAAATTATTTCATCTATTCATTCCTTCCCTTAATGTTTTACATTTAATTTTCTGCTTTCTGTTTTTGTCATATATTTGTTCGCTATTGTTACAATTTAGAAGTAATTCTCAAATTACATTGTTTCTTTGTTGTACCTTTGCCAGTTCTGGTGTGTTGCTGAATTGCATTGTTAACTCGTAATGTAGCAATGCTACGTGTGTTTGTTGCACTTGAGCTCACATGCACTGTTTAGTTTAGAAAAATGAGAAGGCCATTTAAAGTTTCAAAAAATGCAGCAAAAATTCAGTCATGTACATATGGTAGTATTACTATGTACGTGCAAGCATATATTATGCACTAAATTTTTGTGCACTAAGTTTTTTTTCTTTTTGCACAAGACACAAGCATATGCATGTTTATATCCCAAACATAAAGTCTACACATAATACTCACTCATCTGCATGTGCAATTGTTTTTTATATCTTTTTGAAAGAATGGAAAATATTATTTTTGTTCCAGGAGCACATGCTACCAAGGTCACTTAGTAGTCACCGCGCTACTAGCTGTTTCAGTATTAAGATAATTCATACATAGGTTGGCAGAATACTGCAGATGGTTTCAAAAAGTAAACTTGGTCGCAGAGATCCATACCATGACCAGATTACAACATATATTATGCTTAAAGAGAGATCTGATGTTTTCCTAGTACAAGGACATGAATTCGATTGTGCATCTTGTAATAATATATTCATTTCTCCATAATTTTTTTCATTGTTAGCTTATGGCCATAACTGTTTTAAGCAGTAGCGCTTTTATATTCAGTAGTAATAGGATCTTATTTATCGTATTTAACTTGACAGGTTGTTACTTGTGGAAATTTCCCCCTTGAGTCCTCATTTCAAAGGGTTCCAAGATGTGTATACACTTCATCCTGCTTGTATGAGTATAGGGGTTGGGACTCAAAAGCTGCCAACACTCAGCATCGCCGATTTACTTGGGGATTACGTTCAATTGAAGTGAGTTTCTTATTAGCTAGAAATTTTCATCACCAAGATGATGTGGATCTCACAATCCTACAATAATGAGGCAATATAAGGATTTAACTGAAAATCCCAACTATTGCAACTCTTATTTTTAATAATCTTTCCTCTTACATTTTCCTTTTGTATACAACTACTGCAGCGGCATGCGGTTGATTTCTACATCTCTGATTTCCAATCTGGGCTGCGAGCGTTGGTCAAAATAGGATATGGTGCACGGCTAATCCCATATGTCGATGAAGCTGTTGTTATTGACATAAATCCAGAAAACAAGGACATGTCCCCTGAATTTTTGAGATGGCTACGGGAAAGGAACCTCTCAAGTGATGATCGTATAATGCGCCTAAAAGAAGGGTATTACTGTTTCTTGTTCTTGCTTTTGCACCTCTATCGTATTCATAGCTGCCCATTTCATTTGACATGGATGTTTACATCGCAGATACATTAAGGAGGGAAACACTGTTAGTGTCATCGGTGTTGTTCAAAGGAACGACAATGTGCTGATGATTGTTCCACCACCTGAACCCTTCAACACTGGTTGCCAGTGGGGCAAGTGCCTCCTCCCAACTAGCCTTGATGGACTAGTCTTAAGATGTGAAGACACGTCGAACGGTGATGTAATTCCAGTATAGCTATCTAGCCTCGTTCTGGCAGTTCACCTGGGGAAAAGGGAAAACAATATTTGACTTTGGGTTTATATTATGGATTGAAAAATGTGCAAATGCAAGTTGTGATTATGGTTTAGTACAATATTGATAGTCAGTTGCTCAGGGCTTGATTGTGTAGTATTTTATGCATTTTGCTCTTTTTTGGTTGGGCAATGAATACCTGTAAGATTGATGGCTTCAGTACTACCATGGAGCTCTTTGGAGTTAGAGTGGAACCATGTTCATATGTTTTTTTTTTCTTTTGGTTTGTAGCATTACAGCATCATAAACCATTCTTCCAGTTCCCCTATCTGTATCTATACTTCTTTATACATAACTCCAGCTCTCATGGTAGATATGTTCTCATCGAGGATGAAGCTGTGTCAATTTATCTTTACCAGGGTTTGTTGTGTCACTACCAGAGGTTTGGGGACATGTCCGGATGCTTGAAATCCTACAAACCAGAACAAAACCTATGGGAGGTTTTGGGGAGTCCGGACATTGGACATCCATCACGTGTGCATTCGACATCGCGACCCAAAAACCCCACGCGACCCAAAAACCCCACGCGGAGCCTTTTTTCCCACTATGTCATTTCCCCTATGCTCTCTATCCGCACTCTCGGCCGCTCCAGCAAGCCACCACCCCCGCCTTGGCATACGTCGCCGTTCTACCTCGGATTTCGGCGGCACACAAATACCATCGGCCTTGCCACCGTTGTCCATGGTGGATGCCATGCCCGCACAAGTATTGGCGAAATGTCATAGCGGAATATTTTGACATTGTTGTTGTTGACTTTGAAGAAAATATTATGGCCGCGTACTCGATGAAGGAGGATGAATTGTTGTGTGATGCGTCGTTGGCCATAAGTGTGGAGTTTCAAGGCATGAAGCATAATGCGAGGTCGCTAGTCCAATGATGGTATACCATTCAAAAAGCCGCCAACAAGTATCACAGTGTGTATGCACAAGTGCGAGCAAGGTGGCCAAGGGGCGCGCCGCTCGAAGAGCTCGTAAGTTTTGCGTCTTATTGCTCTACGCTTTTATCATTTCATTTATTTGCTCATTGTTGCAACCCGTTGATAATATCATTGTCTACTCTCGTACGCGCATGACGTTCTACCATAGTATGGAATACAAACCCTTCACAGTGATGCATTGTTGAATGAAACTCAACGGGCATGCCAACCGGTTCAACAACATGTTCCTACGAAGAATTTCAAGCTCGAGGAGAGAAAGCTTGAAACTAAGGCGGCTTTTGGGGTCAATGAAATTTAATAACCTGTTGAACATCTTTCGAGGAGTGCTTTCAGAGTTAAATGTACTTTTGAATTGCTATTGATCTAGATACATTTGTCAAAGTGATCAAAGGCGGTCATTTGGTATAGTTTTATTCATTTTCTTAGGAAAAAGGGGGCGGCCATTTGGTTTATGGGGTTGGATGGCCTCCGCTCCTATTCATGTCCGCGGACACGTCCACACGTATCCGCGGATATTTGTTGGTGCCCATTTTGATGGACCGCGCTGGAGTTGCTCTTACATGCCTTTCTTCTGCCATGTGAAGCAATAGAGTCATATATCTTTTTTCTAGACGACAATACCTCCAAATACAGAATTATAATATTTCTCTTTTGTCCATATGAAAATAACCTCCAAATACAAAATCATAAGGTTTCATAGACTTTGATGCCTTGCGGGTTTGCGGCTCCACCTCTAGGACGAGGTTTGTCTTGCGCTTCTTCGCCTTCTCGGACACGCTGACGAAGTCGATGCTCCCAACCTTTGCTTGGTCGGCACACAGGAGGTGGAAAGCCATCACCCTCGCAACCTTGGCGGCGTTTGTTCACCGGTGCAAAGAGCTTGGCCAAAGTGACCTCATGGGTGCCGAGCTTCTCCAACATACTGCCATCGCGCATGCCATGATGGAAGGTGACCATGACAGCCTGTTCACTAGTGCAGAAAACGCTAGTGCCGGCGTTCTAAAAATCACATTGCTAGCGTTAGGGGTCAACGCCACCAATATGGCGCCATTGTTAAGAAATACCAATGGCATCGAGCCCCATGCCATCGGTATTTTACATACTGGTCGTCACCACTATATAAAATAACAATGGCATGGTATATTTTCAAACGCCACCATTATACCAATGTGAGGTGCACACTCACTCCCACACCAGCACTAAAAATTTGGCAAAAATAAAATAAAATAGGTTTGACATGATTGCAAATTTAATCAAATACATACATACATGCATATATGCGTTTCATCCATACATCCAGTTCAAAGATTTAGTATATATATACATTGCTGAGATACACCTCCCCATGTAGAGGTTGTCGTCATTGTCGTTGTTGTTGTAGCCCCGTGTCGATGTAGCCGTCGTCATCGCCGTCGTCACCGCAACCCCATGTCGATATCACGTCGTTGCCGCCACAACGCCATGTCGATGTTACCGTCATCGCCACCGCAACCCCATGTCGACGTCGTCGTCGTTATCGTTGCAACAACTTACTTCTAATGAAAATGAAGCATTAGTTAAATATAGACTGCACACTAATCTTTTTTATTTGTCTTCTCACATGTCTTTCCAAACAAATCACAACTATTAAGCTAATGTATTGTTCAGATCAAGCAAGGACAGATAGGTACTTATATAGATAAGTAAGAAGCTCCGAAATAAATGCATACATATATTATTATTTTTAAGGAAGAGACGCTATATATCTCATTGATTAAATAGAAGACTGAAATGAAATGAACAGAACTATTATGTCATATAGACAATGTCACAAAGTGAGCTACCAGCAACATGCTTTTCGTGAGACTAACAGATAATCAAACTTCAGCAGGGGTAGTCTTAGACAATTTGTAGAGCTAAAGACAGGAAAAACATTGTGGTGTTTATGAAGGTCATAGACAAGGAGACGAGCAATCGAGATGCAATGAGTACAAGCTTCATAGGTCTGGATGAAGAGTATATATGGTTGGGAATAACAATAGTCCGACAATTGACATACCACAGAAAAATTGATTTAACATTAGTTGTACAAGATTTTGTGCTTCAACTTCCACTTCTATTCTCTCTTGCTCTCTTCCAATTATATTATAGGGCATAGTCAAAGCATCAAGAAAGGGCCAATCTACTTCCTGAAAGCAAAAGATACAAGAGCCATAAAATGACATTTGCAATCAAATCCCAGGGCAAGGATGGGAAACTAAACGAGTTGGAACATTAACATACAAGAACAGCTCAACAGAGTACTCTCTAAATAGTGATGAGACTTTGTTGTTTGCAGTTGTTTCCAATGCTAAGACTACAAACAGCATCCCCAGCTACATCCCAGCAGGAAAAAGCCATCATGCAGGATAAGCACATGAAAACGATGCCAAAATTTATGTAAAAAAATGCCTATTCTTTTCCTAGTGCGAATGATGCTGCATCTGTTAAATGTGTGTACTACCTTAACATCGACTGTTTTTCTTTTCCTTGAAGATCATCCACTGCACACTACTAGTGCCCAAGGGAAAACAAATAGAAAAAGAATCAATAATCTGAAACGTACAGATTCTAGGACATAGATCAGTCACAAACATATGGTTGAATATCATTTTTTTACTGAATCATTCAGGAAAGAGTATGTATGAATACATAAATTTATCGATAAATTGTACTGTGGCATTTTGCGGTTGAGACAATTTCCTACAAAACTGAAGCAAGTAGCACATATATAGACACAAACTGAACAAAGTAATGCAAAGAAAAATATATGTGAGCAATTCAGGGGTTTCCACCTTTATATTATGGCTCACACACTGCAATTGGCATCCAGTGATCTACTTCACTATATCAGGCAAACAAGTTAACATGAGCAACCTTCGACAACAGAGAAATACTCTTCTACTTAGTTACCTCAAACCAGGTAGATAGTCATGCATCCTATACTTGGTAAGCCTGAGCAGTACAATAGCTAAGTAATTAGCAGCAAACTAAGCTATATACAGACCGAGAGCTAAGGAATTTTGATTAGACATCAAGTTCATGCTGACCCAAGATATGATTGCTGGCAACTTTAGAGGAATAACAGGGAAGGGTTCAAAGATTTCTATTCACTTCCTTTTCAAAATCTAAATGACATGAATGCATCTCTAAATTAATTAATTAGGAGTGCTATCTATAAATCAATCATCAATCATATAGACTAAGAAAGAGGGAAAAGAAGTGCATCAGTAACTACCTCTGAGTTCCATCGAGGCCGCCAGTCTACGCACCACGGGCGTGATCTCGCCAAATCCGCCATGGGGCGATACAAGATGCGATTGGTGGAGGCCGGGGTGACGGATCCTCGTGGATGGGGGCGATGGAGGAGGACCTCGCCGACCGTGGGGGCGCTGGATGGGGGCGGTGGAGGAGGACCACGCCGGCCGTGGGGGCCGCCGGATGGGGGCGCTGGACGAGGACCTCGCCGGCCGTGGGGGCCGCCGGATGGGCGCACTGGAGGAGGACCTCGCCGGACGTGGAGGCCGCCGGATGGGTGCGGTGGAGGAGGACCTCGCCGGCAGTGGGAGTCGTCGGATGGGGGCGGTGGAGGTGGGCACAACCCTAGGCGGCGGTGGAGTTCAGGCAGAGAGAGTTCGGGAGAGAGACGACATAGTTTTTTTAGCAGTGAGAGAGGAGAGCGAATAAGAGAAAGAAAAAAAGATGGGCTTTAGCCTTTTGGGCTGGGCCTCATGGCCGTTTTCTGGGCTGAGCATTTTGGTGGCATCGGAAGCAAATGCACATATTTGATACTCCTGTCGTGCCAGCTGGGAGAGACGGCATCAATAACCGGTTTAAAAAATTAATTTTTAAATAGACTGGTGCAATTACTCGTGGCGTGCCGGTTAACCCGCACGCCATCGGTATACATGATAGTGGTGGCATGATAAAAAATCACACACCACCAGTAACTTGCCCTGGGTCAAACTGTTGGATCTAAAATACTAGTGACGTGGATTTTAGACGCCATGCCAGTAGTAACCTATTATAGGTGGTGTACGAAATATGCCAACGCCATCACTATTTAAAAAAAAAATAATGGTGACGTGGATTGAAAATGAGGCGTCACGAACCAAAGTTGTGCCAACGCCACCACTATTTAAAAAAATAGTGGTGACGTGGATTGAAAATGAGGCGCCACCAACGAAAGTTGTGGCTAGCCATTTTTCCACCAGTGCAGAATCAATGGATGAACAATCTTAGTGATTCTCATTTTGCCTACTTGCTGGCATATAGACCACTCTCTGTGCAGGTCGTGCACACATGCCCTGGAAGTTGGACACAAACTGCCGACACAGGTCCTCCCATGAGGTAACGAAAGAGGCCGGCAGGTTCATAAACAATGATCAGACGTATCCTTTCAAGGCCATGGGGAACCAGTTTGCCATGGCCTTTTCACTTTCTTTGGCCGCTGATACGTCCATTTTGCATCATGTTTTTCTACTGTTATTTATAATGTTTTGGGTCACTATTTCACTTTATGATGCAATTATAATGCATTTTCTCTCTTATTATGCAAGATTTATATGAAGAGGGAAATTGTTGGCAGCTGGAATTCTGGACCTGAGAAGAGCTACGACAGAGATAACTATTCTCCGGAGCTCCAAATGACCTGAAAATCTACGAAGATTTATTTTGAAATTAATAAAAAATATTGGAAGAAGAAATACCAGGAGGGGCCCCACCAATGAGCCACAAGCTCAGGTGGCGCACCCCCAGGGCGCGCCATGTGAGCTTGTGGGCCCACCAGCATGCCTCTATGGCTCTTCTTCTCCTATATGAAGTCATTTGCCATAAAAAAATCAAGAGGAGACTTTCGGGATGAAGCGCCACCGTCTCGAGGTGGAACTTGGGCAGGAGCACTTTTTCTCTCCGACGGAGCGATTCCACCGGTGATACTTCCCTCCGGGAGGGGGAAATTGAAGCCATCGTCATCACCAACGATCCTCTCATCGTGGAGGACTCATCTCCACCAACATCTTCACCAGCACCATCTCATCTAAAACCCTAGTTCATCTCTTGTATTCAATCTTTGCCTCCAAACCTTAGATTGCTACCTGTGGGTTGCTAGTAGTGTTGATTACATCTTGTAGTTGATGCTAGTTGGTTTACTTGGTGGAAGATTATATATTCAGATCCTTAATCATATATTATACTCCTCTGACCTTGAACATGAATATGATTTGTGAGTAGTTCCGTTTGTTCTTGAGGACATGGGAGAAGTCCTATTATAAGTAATCATGTGAAGTTGGTATTTGTTCAATATTTTGATGATATGTATGTTGTTCTTCCTCTGGTGGTGTTGTGTGAACGTCGACTACATGACACTTCACCATGTTTGGGCCTAGGAGAAGGCATTGTGGAATAGTAAGTAGATGATGGGTTGCGAGAGCGACAGAATCTTAAACCATAGTTTATGCGCTATTCTGTAAGGGACTGATTTGGATCCATATGTTTCATGCTATGGTTAGATTTATCTTAATTCTTCTTTCGTAGTTGTGGATGCTTGCGAGAGGGGGTAATCATATGTGGGTTGCTTGTTCGAGTAAGAACAACACCCTAGCACCGGTCCACCCACATATCAAATTATCAAAGTAGTGAACGCGAATCGGCTAAAACATGATGAAAGTTAACTAGACAATATTCCCATGTGTCCTCGAGAATGTTTTGCTCACTATAAGAAGTACTTTCGGCTTGTTCTTTGCTACAAAAAGGATTGACCCCCCTTGCTGCACCTTTGTTACTATTGTCACTTGCTACTTGTTACGAATTATCTTACTATCAAACTATTAGTTACTACTACTTTCAGCACTTGCAGGAAACACCTTGCTGAAAACCACTTGTCAATTCCTTCCGCTCCTCGTTGGGTTCGATACTCTTACTTACCGAAAGGACTATGATTGATCCCCTATACTTGTGGGTCATCAAGACTCTTTTCTAGCGCCCTTGCCGGGGAGTAAAGTGCTTTTGGTAAGGAAACATTTTTATTATGAGCTGAATTTTATCTTCACTTGTCACTATGGAAGATAATCCTTTGAGGGGCTTGTTTGGGGTATCTTTACCTCGATCGAAAGTGGTAAGAGCCACTCCTCAACCTACTGAACCTACTGAAAATATTTACTATGAAATCCCTTCGGGTATTATGGAAAAACTATTTGTTAACCCCTATATAGGAGATGGTAATACATCCTGATATGCACTTAATCTATATAGATGAAATTTTTGGATTGTTTAAGCTTGAAGGTTTATTAGAGGATGGAGTTAAGAAGAAAGTATTTCCTTTATCTTTGAGGGGAAGGGCCTTATCTTGGTACATGCTATTGGATGACAACGGAACATGGGATTGGAACCGATTGAAGCTGGAATTCCATCAGAAATTTTATCCTATGCACTTGGTTCATCGTGATCGAAATTATATATATATATAATTTTTGGCCTCGAAAGTATCGCTCAAGCTTGGGGAGGCTTAAATACATGATGCACACTTGCCCCAATCATGAGCTCTCCAAGGAAATGATTATGCAAAACTTCAATGCTCGGCTTTCTCATGAAGATAAAACAATGCTTGATACTTCTTCTGTCGGTTCCTTCATGAATAGAACTATTGGATCAAATGGGATCTTATTGAAAGAATTAAGCGCAATTATGAAGGTTGGGAAATCGACAAAGGTAATGAGTCAGGTATAAATCTTGAATTTGATTGGGTTAAGTCTTTTATAGAAACATATGTTTTTCATAAGCTTAGTGCAAAATATGGACTTGACTCTGAGATAGTAGCCGCTTTTTGTGAATCATTTTCTTCTCATGTTGATCTTCCTAAAGAGAAGTGGTTTAAATTTCACCCACCTATTGAAATTTGTGAAGAACCAATTATTGCTAAAATTGAAACAATTGCTTATAGCTAATCCTGTTGTACCTTCTTGAAAGCACAAGTGCACCCTGGGTGATTTTGGTAATTAATGTCAACATATGTCTTGTTGGACTAATACTTTTATCTAGTATATTTCAGATAAGTTCAACAGTGGAGTGGCAGGACAAGAGGATGTGGAACCCCTTCAAGATGCTAAGGACACATATTGGCTCAAGCTCAAGACTCTACTCTTTTCATTTTAGTGATCCAAGATCACATTGAGTCCATAGGAAAGCCAATACTATTAAAAGGGGATGAGGTGTTGTTTAATGGCTTGCTTGCTCAAAGTGCTTAGTGATATGCTCCTAAAGCCCTCAATCACTTTCTCATTTCCAAATATGTCCTAAACCTAAAGTCAAACTCGGCCCCACCGATTTGATCTATCCGGCGCCACCGAGTTCACTTGACATAGCCACTGCCAGAAACCCTAATCAGTTCGGTCTCACCGATGGGATCTCGGTCTCACCGAGATGGGCTTGCAAACTCTCTGTTGCCTACTGCAATTATTTCGGTCTCACCGAAATAGGTAGTCGGCCCGACCGAGTTTGCTTGGCCAACTCTCTGCTTGCTTATTACTAAAATCGGTCTCACCGAGTTTGTGTAATCGGTCAAACCGAGATGAGGTTTTACCCTAACCCTAGCACATCGGTCCCACCGAGTTGATCATATCGGTCCCACCGAAAATCCTAATGTTCACATTTTGAACTAAATCGGTCTGACCAAGTTTCACTATTCGGTCCCACCGAGTTTGGTAAATTGTGTGTAACGGTTAGATTTTGTGTGGAGGCTATATATACCCCTCCACCCTTCCTCCATTCGAGAGGAGAGCCATCAGAACGTGCCTACACTTCCAGCATTCATTTTCTGAGAGAGAACCACCTTCTCATGTGTTGAGACCAAGACATTCCAATCCAACCATAAGAATCTTGATCTCTAGCCTTCCCCAAGTTGCTTTCCACTCATATCATCTTTCCACCAAATCCAAATCTGTGAGAGAGAGTTGAGTGTTGGGGAGACTATCATTTGAAGCACAAGAGCAAGGAGTTCATCATCAACACACCATCTATTACCTTTTGGAGAGTGGTGTCTCCTAGATTGGTTAGGTGTCACTTGGGAGCCTCTGTCAAGATTGTGGAGTTGAACCAAGGAGTTTGTAAGGGCAAGGAGATCGCCTACTTCGTGAAGATCTACCCTAGTGAGGCAAGTCCTTCGTGGGCGATGGCCATGGTGGGATAGACAAGGTTGCTTCTTCGTGGACCCTTCGTGGGTGGAGCCCTCCGTGGACTTGCGCAACTGTTACCCTTCGTGGGTTGAAGTCTCCATCAACGTGGACGTACGATAGCACCACCTATCGGAACCACGCCAAAAATCTCCGTGTCTCCAATTGCGTTTGCACACTCCAATCCCATCCCTTTACATTCTTGCAAGTTGCATGCTTTACTTTCCGCTGCTCATATACTCTTGCCATGCTTGCTTGATATGTATTGTGAATGTTTAAACTTGTGCTAAAACTCCACCTTAACTTGAAGAACTTAAAAATTGCCACCTTTATTTGTTGAGGGTCTAATCCCCCCCTCTAGACACCTCTTCTCGATCCTTTTAATTGGTATCAGAGCATTGGTCTCCATTGCTTTGGTTTAATCACCATTGGAGGAAGATGGATGAGTCTACGATGGGGAGTTTTAGACATAGAGTGCCTATGCTTGATGGGGAGTTCTTTCATGCTTGGAAAAATGAGATGCTTGAGATTTTCAATGAATATCATTTGAACAAGTACATTGCTAGCCTGTATGCACCCCTTGTTGACCCCTTGCATCCTACCCATGATGAGTCTATTGACATGATCCGCAATCTTAGAACTATCAATCTTATCATTAGAGGACTGCCTAGAAATTTGATTGTTTGCTTGCCTGCTCTTGATTGTGCTTATACTATATGGAGATTTCTTGAGGAACGATTTCCAAACTACTCCTTGAAAAACTTATATGAGATTCTTCATAAGTCCATTGCTTTAGATAAGATGAGCCCTACTGATCCTAAGTTTGGTGATTGTCTATGTGAGCTTCGTGACCTTATGCGTGCCAAAAGAGATGTTGGAATCATTAGCAATATCATTTCCGAAGTCATTAGAATTCATAAAGATGCACATTGTCATGGTCATAAAACTAATGAATCACTCTTTCTAGGTAATGATCAATCACAAGATGATGTTGAACATGGATACTATGATAAGGATGATGATAGTGACTTTGATCTCGATGAGTCTATGAGACACTTTGGTCTTATGGCTAATCTTCGCGGCTACATGGCTGGAGGAAAGGAATGGGTTCTTGATAGTGGATGTACCAATCACATGGCCGGAAACAAGGATATGTTTCGTGAGCTTGCTGAAAATGACAGCCCTCGAAAGTATGTCACTTTTGGTGATAACTCAAAGGGTAAGGTGGTTGGCCTTGGTAAGGTGGCCATCTCACATGACAGCTCCATCCAAAATGTTATGCTCGTTGAATCTCTTGGATACAATTTACTTTCCGTATCTAGACTAGCCGATTTCGGTTTCAACGTCCTATTTACTGAAGTAGATTGCCAAGTGTTTCGAAGAGATAATCATAATATGGTCTTTACCGGTATACGTAGAGGTGATCTATACATTGTTGATTTCACTAAAAAGGCTCAACCTAGAACTTGCTTAATTGCTAAATCTTCTAAAGGTTGGTTATGGCATAGAAGGTTAGGTCATGTGGGCATGCAAAATCTTGATAAGCTTATTAAAGGTGATCATATCCTTGGTGTTAAAGATGTTATATTTGACAAGGATAGACTTTGTAGTGCTTGTCAAGCAGGAAAACAGGTTGGAGGAAGTCATCCCATGAAAAACATCATGACCGCGAGAAGACCGCTCGAGCTACTTCATATGGATCTTTTTGCTCCCAATGCCTACAAGAGTCTCGGTGGTAACTCGTTCGGTTTAGTCATTGTCGATGATTTTTCAAGATTTACGTGGGTGTTCTTTCTTGATGATAAATCGCAGGTCCAAAAGATCTTCAAGAACTTCGCTAGGAAGGCCCAAAATCAATTTGAAGTGAAGATCAAGAAGGTTCGTAGCGACAACGGAACGGAGTTCAAGAACGCCAATGTGGACACCTTTCTTGACGAAGAAGGGATTTCACATGAGTTCTCGGCTATGTACATGCCTCAACAAAATGGAGTTGTTGAGAGGAAGAACCAAACTCTTATTGAGATGGCGAGAACGATGCTTGATGAGTACAAGATGCCAAAACACTTTTGGGCGGAAGCGGTTAAGACAGCCTGTCATGCCACAAATCGATTGTATCTTCACAAGCTTCTCGGCAAGACGGCATACGAGCTTCTCACCGGTAACAAACCCCAAGTTGGATACTTTCGAGTATTCGGCTCAAAGTGCTATATTCTTGATAAGCATCGTCGTTCGAAATTTGCTCCTAAATCTCATGAAGGTTTCCTACACGGTTATGGCGCAAACTCTCACACTTACCGTGTCTACAACAACTTCACCCGAAAGGTTGAAGAGACGGTAGATGTGAAGTTTGATGAATCTAACGGCTCGCAAGTAGAGCAATTGCCAATTGATGTAGGAGACAAAGACCCTTCGGAAGCAATCCAAGACTTGTCTATTGGCAAGATTCGTCCAATGGAGGTGAAGGAGAGTACCTCGTCCGTCCAAGTGGAAGCTTCTACCTCACGACAAGGTGAACCACGAGTTAACTCGGAAGCATCCACAAGTGGGACACGCCAAGATGATGAAAACGAGGATGTACACCAAGATGAACCTCATCAACCTCCTTCTCCACCTCCACAAGATAACAACAACACCAACAACGAAGAAGGCCAAGAGGAAGAACAAGATGATGAAGAAGATGTTCCACCCTGACCCAAACAAAAGCTCTCACAAGTTAGAGCAAGAGTCTGAAGGGATCATCCCGTCGAACAAATCTTTGATGATATTCAAACCGGGAGAATTACTCGCTCTAAAACTCATTTGGCTAATTTTTGTGAACACTATTCATTCATCTCTAGCATTGAACCTATGAAGGTTGAAGAAGCGCTTGATGATCCGGATTGGGTGAAAGCTATGCATGAAGAGCTACACAATTTCTAGAGGAACCAAGTGTGGACGTTGGTTGAAAAGCCCGATGAGAAGCACAATGTCATTGGTACCAAATGGGTGTTTCGGAATAAGCAAGATGAAGATGGACAAGTTGTACGCAACAAGGCCCGTCTCGTCGCTCAAGGCTACACTCAAGTCGAAGGTATGGACTATGGTGAGACATATGCCCCCGTTGCTAGACTTGAGTCCATACGCATCTTACTTGCTTATGCCAATCATCATGATATCACATTATATCAAATGGACATTAAAAGTGCTTTTCTAAATGGTGAAATTGAGGAGGAAGTTTATGTTAAACAACCTCCCGGCTTTGTTAATCCTAAGAAACCCAACCATGTTTACAAACTTCACAAAGCTCTTTATGGTCTTAAACAAGCTCCTAGAGCGTGGTATAAATGCTTGACTAAATTCCTTATTGAAAAAGGCTTTGAGATTGGAAAAATTGATTCTACTCTTTTTACTAAAAGGGTTAATGGTGAATTATTTGTGTGCCAAATTTATGTGGATGATATCATATTTGGTTCAACTAACCCTCATTTTAGTGAAAAGTTTGGAAGGCTAATGTCGGAGAAGTTTGAGATGTCTATGATGAGTGAACTCAAGTTCTTTCTTGGTTTGCAAATCAAGCAAACTAAGGAGGGTACCTTTGTTTCCCAAACAAAGTATACCAAGGACCTATTCAAGAAGTTCAACATGCAAGAAAGCAAAGGTATGAATACACCCATGCCTACTAGTGGACATCTTGACTTGACTAAGGATGGCAAACCGGTTGACCAAAAGGTTTACCGCTCTATGATTGGTTCATTATTATATCTATGTGCCTCCCGTCCCGATATTATGCTAAGTGTGTGCATGTGTGCACGATATCAAGCGGCCCCCAAAGAATGTCATCTTAAGGCTGTGAAAAGGATAGTGAGATACTTAATTCACACACCAAACTTTGGCATTTGGTATCCTAAGAGGTCTTCTTTTGATCTTGTTGGCTACTCCGATTCGGACTATGCCGGTGACAAGGTTGATAGAAAGTCCACTTCGGGTACTTGTCAATTTCTTGGTAGATCTCTTGTGTCTTGGTCCTCCAAGAAACAAAACTCGGTATCCTTATCCACCGCCGAAGCGGAATACATTGCCGCCGATTCATGTTGTGCTCAATTACTTTGGATGACCCAAACTCTTAAAGATTATGGGATATATGTGAAACATGTTCCATTGCTTTGTGATAATGAAAGTGCTATTAAGATTGCTCACAATCCCGTGCAACATTCTCGAACTAAGCATATTGAAGTTCGTCATCACTTCATTCAAGATCATGTTGCTAAAGGAGACATCGATCTTAAGCATGTTCGTACCGATAAGCAATTGGCGGATATATTCACCAAACCGCTTGATGAGAAAGTTTTTTGCCGGTTGAGAGGTGAATTGAACATCATTGATGCTTCAAACTTGGAGTAGAAACTCCATTTGGATACATGCAAGGCATGAGTTTTGACTAATCCTTGATGTTTCTCTTATGAAGATGATCATATATCTTGGATCTATATTTGTACTCTTGCATGTCATCTAACCCTTGTAGGTACTTGGATAAGCCAAAGTCTATGAGATTGCAACTCACTCACATCTTGATCAATCTCTACATCACCAAGTCTCTACAATATGGTGGTTGAAGACAAGGAAGCATGAATCCTTTCAATATATCCTTTGACAACTTCTTTATATCAAATTTCATTTGGTATCAATATCATGTTTGTCATTTTGGATACACAAGTGCTTTTCCTTGCAAGACTAACCCATGTAGGAAGATGAACTCAAACTACAAGTGGTGCTCCCAACTCTTGATGAACTACATCAACCTTGAGCATCCCACACAAGTTCAACTACATGATCAAGATCAACACCACCACCCAAGGTATGATATTCCATCTTAGAGAAGCTTTACCCCAAGACATGGGTTAAAGCAGCTCAACAAGATGAGAATACATCAAAATGCTTGAACAAAAAATGGTAACCCCATTTTGAGCTTAAACGACGAGTATGACCTATGATCAAGTGTCTTCACTTGACTCCTAAGTCAATATACTCTAACATAGGTGACTTTGTCACCGACCAATTCTAGATGAAGCTCTCTTGTGTTTTTCTGTGTTTTTGCATTTGTTTCTTGCATACATATTCCCCTTTCAAAAAAAAAACTTCATCTAGATTTCTTTTCTTTTCTCTGATTATTTTCTGCATTCCCTGCATCTAATTCATTGCAAATCTTTCAGTTAATTCCTTGCAAATCCTTGTGAGATCTTATTTGCCTAAGTGAGTTGAGATGACAATTGTTTTCTCTCTATGTTGAAATCAGCCTCACCGATTTGTTCTTCTCGGCCAAACCAAAACAACTCGGTGCCACCGAAGCAAACAACTCAAAGTAACCAAATTCAATACTGAGAAAACACTTTGCCATTTGCATCCTGCATATTTGTTCCAGCTCCACTCGATGATTCTTGTCCTCTACCAGCATCTTATATTACATGTTGCTTTGTACCGTGACTCAAGGACCAAACCTACTTGACTCATGCTCCAGAAGATCCCTTCTTGGAAATTGATGTCAAAGGGGGAGAGAGAGCACATCAAAGCTTATCACATAAGAGAGAATGCACACCTTAAGCTTCTCCAGATGCTTATTTTCCATAGAGGAGAGAAGTCTCATGTCTTCAAGAGGGGAAAGACATGTTAGTATGTGTTATGTTTATTATGATTGTTTTACTCTGATTTTGTTTTTGCTCTGATTTTCTTTTCCCTATCTTCTCCCATTATCTAATATATAAGATTCAGGGGGGGAGAGAGCTCATTTCTAAGGGAATAAAATCTTTGGAATTCATTGCATATATTTACTCTTTGGGGACATGTCAATATCCAAATAGAGTACTAAGTACTCACTCACTACATGTCATCCCAATCTTGGTACTCTTGTGGTTTCCTGTTCTTGCTCTGCTTAGTAGATATTCCTGTGTTATCTAACCTTGTTTACTCAGGTTCATCTCTTCCAAAGCCAGCTCATGACCGCAAGGTAAGTATATGCATCACACTCATGTGCATGATGATCTCTTGCTGATGTACATATTGTTTGCAAGAAAGAATCATGAACATTGAGGTACACTTCCTATATTCACACCATTTGCTCTGATGCATATAGCCAAGATACATGTAACTCATTGCCTGCTCTGTCATGCTTATGCATTCACATGGTATTATATTCTATCTTCACATGATTGCATACATGTAGGGGGAGCCTATGCATGTTACATGTCTTTCCAAAGCTTTACTTACTATTCCTTGTATCTTTATCTAAAGCTTTGATGTATGTTGTCATCAATTACCAAAAAGGGGGAGATTGAAAGCACAAGTGCTCCCTGGGTGATTTTGGTAATTAATGTCAACATATCTCTTGTTGGACTAATACTTTTATCTAGTATATTTCAGATAAGTTCAACAGTGGAGTGGCAGGACAAGAGGATGTGGAACCCCTTCAAGATGCTAAGGACACATATTGGCTCAAGCTCAAGACTCTACACTTTTCATTTTAGTGATCCAAGATCACATTGAGTCCATAGGAAAGCCAATACTATTAAAAGGGGATGAGGTTTTGCTTAATGGCTTGTTTGCTCAAAGTGCTTAGTGATATGCTCCTAAAGCCCTCAACTACTTTCTCATTTCCAAATCCTAAACCTAAAGTCAAAGTCGGCCCCACCAATTTGATCTATCCGGCGCCACCGAGTTCACTTGACATAGCCACTGCCAGAAACCCTAATCAGTTCGGTCTCACCGATGGGATCTCGGTCTCACCGAGATGGGCTTGCAAACTCTCTGTTGCCTACTGCAATTATTTTGGTCTCACCAAAATAGGTAGTCGGCCCCACCGAGTTTGCTTGGCCAACTCTCTGTTTGCTTATTACTAAAATTGGTCTCACCGAGTTTGTGTAATCGGTCAAACCGAGATGAGGTTTTACCCTAACCCTAGCACATCGGTCCCACCGAGTTGATCATATCGGTCCCACCGAAAATCCTAACGCTCACATTTTGAACTAAATCAGTCTGACCGAGTTTCACTATTCGGTCCCACCGAGTTTGGTAAATTGTGTGTAACGGTTAGATTTTGTGTGAAGGCTATATATACCCCTCCACCCTTCCTCCATTCGAGAGGAGAGCCATCAGAACGTGCCTACACTTCCAGCATTCATTTTCTGGGAGAGAACCACCTACTCATGTGTTGAGACCAAGACATTCCAATCCAACCACAAGAATCATGATCTCTAGCCTTCCCCAAGGTGCTTTCCACTCAAATCATCTTTCCACCATATCCAAATCCGTGAGAGAGAGTTGAGTGTTGGGGAGACTATCATTTGAAGCACAAGAGCAAGGAGTTCATCATCAACACACCATCTATTACCTTTTGGAGAGTGGTGTCTCCTAGATTGGTTAGGTGTCACTTGGGAGCCTCTGTCAAGATTGTGGAGTTGAACCAAGGAGTTTGTAAGGGCAAGGAGATCGCCTACTTCGTGAAGATCTACCCTAGTGAGGCAAGTCCTTCGTGGGCGATGGCCATGGTGGGATAGACAAGGTTGCTTCTTCGTGGACCCTTCGTGGGTGGAGCCCTCCGTGGACTTGCGCAACTGTTACCCTTCGTGGGTTGAAGTCTCCATCAACGTGGACGTACGATAGCACCACCTATCGGAACCATGCCAAAAATCTCCGTGTCTCCAATTGCGTTTGCACACTCCAATCCCATCCCTTTACATTCTTGCAAGTTGCATGCTTTACTTTCCGCTGCTCATATACTCTTGCCATGCTTGCTTGATATGTATTGTGAATGTTTAAACTTGTGCTAAAACTCCACCTTAACTTGAAGAACTTAAAAATTGCCACCTTTATTTGTTGAGGGTCTAATCCCCCCCCCCTAGACACCTCTTCTCGATCCTTTCACTTCTACTTATATTGAGAGACCCCCTTTCCCTATTAGGATCAAGGAACATGCTAAGGCTACAACTATGATTCATAAGAGTAATACTACAACACCTAAACCCTTTGGACAAATTAAGGTGGAACCTAATATTGCAATGGTTAAAGGTCTCTTAGTTGTACTGATGGGCATGTTATCTATTTTTGTAATGAAGCTACCAGAATTGCTAAACAAGTTAATTCTGAACAAGATAAGCTAGATAAGAATAAGCCAGTTGTTGGTATGCCTGTTGTTTCTATTGGAGAAATGCCCTAGAGGCAATCATGTATGATGATATTTCCTATGTGTTTATGAATAAAGATAGTCCTTGGACATTATCAATGATGTGTATCGGCAAGTACGTGACTCGTTTCTGGGACTATGCCTTGTATGATGACTGTCCTAAAAGGGCCCTAGTCGAATGTGATGTGTGGACGCGCAACCAACTAGACTAGCATATGACACGGTCGATGGATTGGTCTCACTAGCCATGGAGCATTGGATTCTAACTGGATAATATGGACTCGAAAGTATCTGGTTGGATTCGACGTAGTCGCATCTGAGTTGAGATAAGGTCCGAGTCGGACAGACCCAACTATGAGATGCAGCGATATGTCATCTGTGAGTCTCTAGTACAACATACGTTCTAGGTCCTAAGACCTGAGCTGGCGCATGTACTCGGGATGGTGACAGACCTGCTTTGGGCCGACCAAATGCTACTCCGTTAATGGGTAGTTACAAAGGTAGGTTTCGGGCTTGTCTATACCCATGTTGCGAGACATGGTCGAGCAAGATGGGATTTGCCCCTCCGATCAGGAGAGATATACTCTGGGCCCCTCGTGTGATCTGACCAAGATAAGTATGGCCATGCGACAAGGATTATGAGATAATCCGGTTTGTGGTCGGCATCACTAGAACGAGAAAGAGGTTGGGCTGGCACAAGGATGACAGACTCGCCTTGAGCCCGACAACATATATCATGTGGCAAAGGGAGCAAAAGTGTGATGTACAGGTTCGCCTAACCAGCTTCATCGGACACTTGGAGTCGGCACACTTTGCTAGAGGCCGCTACCGACTAGCCGAGCCGAATGGGATCTGACTCGCGACCAAGTGAACGAGAACCTAAGGGGTCGCGGGCTTAAGGGAAGGAACCCGTGAGGTCCGATCAGACTCCACGAGTCAGGTGTGATACTACTCGGACTCGGATCCAGGCTGAACAGACATTGGGCTTTAGGGTCCGTGCGAGGCCCAAGTGTTGAGCCCGCGACAGATGCCTATATATAGTGGAGGTGCAGAACACTCATTCGGTTGATTGCTTCGGTGCTGTCACTAGGGCTTTGCATGTGTTGCGAATAGCCAGCTCCACTCGCCGCCGGTTGTGTGATCGGACCTAGCAGTCTGCCGCACGATGTTTCTCCTACACGTGCGAATACTATTAGAGGCGGCTCCAGCGAACCTGTTCATGGGATCTGATTGGCTACGTGGGGGATCGACGAGGAGGAGACGACTCCGGAGGCACGCTGCCCCAACTCTACTTCCGCTGCATGACACTGCGCGTCTAGTGGTAACGATCCGTGATCCATTCCCTTAGCATGTTCCTGGTTGTTCTGCATGTAGGAATTTTATTTTGTAGTCGATGCACCCTACCGTAGATCCCAACAGTGGTATCAGAGCCTCTGCTATAGGATTTGGATTCAGATTGCATGCATATTAGATATGTGGAGGCAACATATGAGATCTATTGTCATTTATGATATCAGCTATGTGCACAGTTGATGAGATCAACCGCACATGGGGATTGATGTGGCTATGTTTTTTGATGATCGAAATCGATGAGGTCGTGACACAACCTACCCCTACCGGTCGGTATACGCCATCGGGGTTAACATAGCCACAATATATGTTTATTTGTGATTGTTATGCTTCTTATTTCACTGTTAACCCCGATGGAGGATACCGACCGGTAGGGGTAGGTTGTGTCACGACCACATCGATTCTGATCATCAGAAAACATAGCCACATCGATCCCCATGTGCAGTTGATCTCATCAACTGTGCACATAGCCGATATCATAAACGACAACAGATCTCATCTGCTGCCTTCACATATCTAATATGCATGCGATCTGAATCCAAATCCTATAGTACAGGCTCTGATACCACTGTTGGGATCTACGATAGGGTGCGTCGACTGCAAAATAAAATTCCTAAACGCAGAACAACCAGGAACATGCTACAGGAATGGATCACGGATCATTACCACTAGACGCGCAGTGCCGTGCAGCGAAAGTAGAGTTGGGGCAGCGTGTCTCCGGAGTCGTCTCCTCCTCATCGATCTCCCACGTACAGGTTTGCCAGAGCAGCGCAAGTGCACCGCCTCTAACAGTATCCGCGCGTGCAGGAGGAACACCGTGCGATGGATTGCTAGGTCCGATCACACAGCCATCAGCGAGTGGAGGTGGTTATTCTCAACACATGCAAAACCTAGTGACAACGCTGAAGCGATCAACCACATGAGTGTGCCGCACCTCCACTGTATATAGGCATCCGTCGCGGGCTCAACACTTGGGCCTCGCACGGACCCTAAAGCCCAAAAACTGTTCGGCCTGGATCCGAGTCCGAGTAGGATCACATCTGACTCGTGGAGTCGGATGCAGCCTCACAGGTTCCTTTCCTTAAGCGCGTGACCCCTTAGGTTCTTGTTCACTTGGTCGCGAGTCATATCATATCCAGTTCGGCTAGTCGGTAGCGGCCTCTAGCAAAGTGTGCCGACTCCAAGTGTCCGATGAAGCTGGTTAGGCGAACCTGTACATCACACTTCTGTTCCTTTTGCCACACGATATATGTTATCAGGCTCAAGGCGAGTCTGTCATCCTTGTGCTAGCCCGACCTCTTTCTCGTTCCAGTGATGCCAAGCACAAACCGGATTATCTCATAATCCTTGTCGCATGGCCATGCTTATCTTGGTCGGATCACACGAGGGGCCCAGAGTATATCTCTCCTGATTGGAGAGGCAAATCCCATCTTGCTTGACCATGTCTCGTAGCATGGGCCTGGACAAGCCCGAAACCTACCTTTGTAACTACCCAGTCACGGAGTAGCGTTTGGTTGGCCCAAAGCAGGTCTGTCACCATCCTGAGTACATGCGCCAACTCAGGTCTTAGGACATAGAACGTATGTTGTACTAGAGACTCACAGATGACATATCGCTGTGTCTCATAGTTGGGTCTGTCCAACTCGGACCTTATCTCAACTCGGATCCGTCTACGTCGAATACGACCAGATACTTCCGAGTCCATATTATCCGGTTAGCATCGAATGCTCCATGGCTAGTGAGACCAAGCCATCAACCGTGTCATATGCTAGTCTAGTCGGCTGCGCATCCACACATCACATTCGACCAGGGACCTTTAAGGCAGTCATCATACAATGCATAGTCCCACAAACAAGTCACGTACTTGCCGATACACATCATTGATAATGTCCAAGGACTATCTTTATTCATAAACACATAGGAAATATCATCATACTTGATTGCCTCTAGGGCATATCTCCAACAGTCTCCCACTTGCACTAGAGTCAATCAAATAGACATCGAATGCCCATAGCTCTAACGTGCCCCTCATGCTTGGGTTGTGGAAACGACTTAGTCAACAGATTTGCAACATTTGCATCCGTGTGAATTTTGCATAACTCTACATCACCACTCTTTACGATCTTTCATATTAGGTGATATTTCCGATCTATGTGTCTGGTCTTGTGGTGATTCCTCGGCTCCTTGCCTTGTGTGATGGCACCAGAATTATCACAATAAAGGTCCAATGGTTTTACCGAGGCTGGGAAAATACCAAGATCATCCAGAAACTTCCGGATCCAAACACCCTCCTTTGCAGCTTCACAAGCTGCAATGTATTCGACTTCTGTGGTAGAATCGGCCACCGTATCTTGCTTGGAACTCGTGTAGCTCACTGCTCCTCCGTTCATTGCGTACATGAATCTGGACTATGATCGACAATCATCTCTGTCGGTTTGGAAACTAGCATCGGCGTAACCCTTTGCGCAGAGCTCCTTCTCACCTCCATAAACTAGAAATATTTCCTTAGTCCTTTTCAGGTACTTTAGGATATTCTTCACCGCCGCCTAGTGACTCTCACCCGGGTTGGCCTGGAGATCATTCTATCATGGTTTATGCGATATGGGTGCTAGTATAAGTGCTATTCCATTTTCTTTATATCAAGAAGTTATGCACGATATTACACCCGCTGAAATAGAGGATATTGATGTCACAATTATGCTTGCAAACAGAGATACCTTTTCATCTCTTGGAATTGTTAGATATGTTGAAGTCTTGTGTGATAAGATCAAATATCCTACTGATTTCTTTGTGATCGGATCACCACAAAATAATTTCTGTCCCATCATATTTGGTAGACCTTTCTTGAATACTGTTAATGCTGAATTTGATTGTGCCAAAGAAAATGTTAAAGTCAAATTTGGTGATTTATCTCATGAATTTAATTTCTCCAAGTTTAATAGACATCCTCATGATAAAGAATTACCTAGTAAAGATGATATTATTGGTCTTGCTTCTATTGTTGTGCCTCCTATTGATCTGTTAAAACAATATTTGTTAGACCATGAAAATGATATGCATATTCATGAGAGAAATGACATAGATGAAATATTCTTTAGGCAAGCACCAATCCTCAAGCATAATTTGCCGGTTGAAACTCTGGGAGACCCTCTTCCACCTAAGGGTGATCCTGTGTTTGAATTAAAGAAACTCCCTGATATATTGAAATATGCTTATCTTGATGAAAAGAAGATATATCCTATTATTATCAATGCTAACCTTTCAGTGCACGAAGAAAAGTGATTATTGAAAACTTTGAGGAAACATCTTGCTGCAATTGGATATACTCTTGATGATCTTGAGGGCATTATCCCTACTCTTGTCAGCATAAGATTAATATAGAACCTGATGCTAAACCAGTTGTCGATCATCAATGTCGCTTGAATCCTAAAATGAAGGATGTGGTAAGAACGAAAATATTAAAACCTCTTGAGGCAGGTATATTTTATAAAATAGTTGATAGTATATTGGTAAGTCCTGTTCATTGTGTTCCTAAGAAAGGTGGTGTCACAGTTGTCCGTAATGATAAAAATGAACTTATCCCGCAGAGAATTGTAACCAGTTATAGGATGGTAATTGATTCCATGAAACTAAGTAAAGCTACTAGAAAATATCATTATCCCTTGCCTTTCATTGCTCAAATGTTAGAAATATTGTCTAAGCATACACAATTCTATTTCTGAGATGGATATTCTGGTTTTTGTCAAATACCTGTATCACAAGAAGATCAAGAGAAATCCATTTTTACTTGTCCTTTTGGAACTTATGCTTATAGACGTATGCCTTTTGGTTTGTGTAATGCAATTGCTACCTTTCAAAGATGTATGTGTGCTATATTCTCTGATTTCTGTGAGAAATTTGTTGAGGTATTCATGGATGATTTCTTCATTTATGAACATCTTTTGATGACTATTTGAGCAATCTTGACAAAGTTTTACAGAGATGCGAGGAGACTAATCTTGTCTTGAATTGGGAGAAGTGCCACTTCATAGTAAATAAGGTATAGTCCTTGGTCATGAAATTTCCGAGAGAGGCATAGAAGTAGATAAAGCTAAAGTTGATGCAATTGAGAAAATGCCATGTCCTAAAGATATTAAAGTTATAAGAAGTTTCCTTGGCAATGCTGGTTTTCATAGAAGGTTTATTAATGTTTTTTCTAAAATTTTTGGCCTCTTACTAATCTCCTACAAAAAGATGTTTCATTTTCTTGATGATGATTGTGTGGAAGCCTTTGAAATACTTAAGAAAGCTTTAATAACTGCACCTGTTTTTCAGCCACCTGATTGGAACTTACCCTTTGAAATTATGTGTGATGCTAGTGATTATGCTATTGGTGTTTTTCAGGTTAAAGAGTTGATAAGAAATTAAATGTTATTCATTATGCTAGTTAGACCCTGGATAGTGCTCAAAGAAATTATGCTATTACTGAGAAAGGATTTTTCGTAGTTTTGTTTGCTTGTGATAAGTTCAGACATTATATTGTTGACTCTAAAATCACTATTCACACTGACCATGCTAATATTAAATATATTATGGAAAATAAAGATGCTAAGCCTAGGCTGATTAGGTGGGTTCTTTTGTTGCAAGAGTTTGATTTACATATTGTTTATAGAAAAGGAGCTGAAAATCCCGTAGCATATAATTTGTCTAGAATGGAAAATGTTCTTGATGACCCACTACCTAATGATGATAGTTTTCCTGATGAGCAATTAGCTATTGTAAATGCTTCTACTTATCGTGATAACCCTTGGTATGCAGATTATGCCAATTACATTGTTGCTAAATACATACCGCCTATTACACATACCAACAAATGAAAAGTTCTTCTTTGATTTAAGACATTACTTTTGGGATGGGCCACATCTATATAAAGAAGAAGTAGATGGTATTATTAAACGTTGTGTACCTGAGCATGAGCAAGAACATATCATAAGGAAGTGTCACTCCAAGCCATACGGAGGACACCATGCTGGCGATAGAACTGCGCACAAGGTTTTACAATCTGGTTTATCGGCCTACTCTCTTCGAGGATGCACGTAAGTTTGTCCTATCTTGTGACGAATGTCAAAGAATTGGTAATATTGGTAGACATCAAGAAATGCCTATGAGTTATTCACTTGTCATCGAACCTTTTGATGTTTGGGGCTTTGATTATATGTGACCTTTTCCTTCCTCTAATGGATATACTCATAATTTAGTTGCTGTTGATTATGTTACTAAGTGGGTAGAAGCTATTCCAACTAGTAGCATTGATCATAACACTTCTATTAAAATGCTTAAGGAAGTTATTTTTCTAAGGTTTGGAGTCCCAAGATATTTAATGACTCATGGTGGTTCAGTGTAACATCCCGAGACCGACGCTCCAGATGCGCCCCATGTTTTCCGTGATAGTCGCATTAATTGTCTATTTGTTGCATTCATCATCGCATCATTTGCATTGTGTCCACATGTTTTCATAATACTAGCATCTGTTCGTAGTTGCCATTTCTCCTTGTTGCCTTTTGTTGACCGTTCCATGACCAATTACACTTGCACGCGCCCACGACATCGTTAGATAATTATTTTATAAATAGGAATAAAACATTCTCGGAATGAGTTGAAAGTTGGCATGCGGTCTTGTTATATTGTAGATTGACCGCCATCCAAATTTCATCGCATTCGGAGGTTGTTTGGTACCCGAACCGTTGAACTATAGCGGCACTATAGCCAGTTTAATTCGTAGACGTTTTCATAGATAAAACTGTCATCGGGCCACACCAATTCCCTATGTTCTCAGCCAACCTGTCGGTGTATAAAACATGGGCATTTTATACCCAGACTTATGCACAGACAAGTAGTAGCTTCCTTGCTGGCCAAGGCTTGCTGGAGATTGCCAAGACCAAGATTCAAGACCCAGTTGTTGATCTTAACTTGGAAGAAGAACAAGACAAAGCATCAAGATTAGCACCAAAGGCAACCTTTGCCGAGCTGGCAAGGCGAAGGTCTGACAAGCTCCGTGGCCGACAAGCTCTCGCTAGCCGCCAGTGCTCCACCTCATCGAGTAGCTAGTCACTAATCGATGAGGTGTCGAGCCCGCAGGTGGTTAGGTGGGATTTGTCAGGCACGTGGCAGCATGCTGGAAGGGGATTTACCTTTAGTGACACCCGTCCAGAAGGCGTGTCAAGATAATAGGAGGTAGTTGGGCGAGCGCTGCAGGAACCTTGCCGGGGCTCCTCCTCCACACGACACCTTACAGAGCATTTAGTGCTTTTGTCCTAGTCCGGCAGAGTTAGGTATGATAGCACTGTTTGCTATCTAATCAACATGTAATTACTGTTTTACCACTGTGGTAACCCCTTAAGCTATAAAAGGAGGGCCAGTGCAACATTTACAAGGATCGACCTTTTGCACAACTTGCACGCGTAACTGCTCTCCCTCTGCACCTTGCCGGGGAAGCGCTTCTTGTACTTATGCTCTGATACACACCCAATATACAAAGCAGGAGTAGGGTTTTACACCTCAAGGTGGCCCGAACCTGGGTAAAACCTATGCGTTCTCTGTTGATTATGCTCTTTGTGCTTGTGCATCTCCCTAGCCGAACCATGAAGGGGCTAGATGGCCCCGTAGATGGTCATCCCCACGACATCTTTGGTGCGCCAGGTAGGGGGATCACCGGCGTGAATCTGAATCAGCAGTTTGCGCATTGATTTCATCAAGCTTCATCACCATCTTCATCATCAATGGTGCCCAAGAAGAAGGGCACCACGACGGCAAGACCCTCTACTTACAGAGTTCCCTCACACTCGTCCGCGGGCGGCGCAGGCGGCGCCACCAGTGCGGACGGTGCGAATGCCACGGCTGGCATGACCGGCGCAGGCGGCACGGTCACCGTGCCCACCATGATGGGATCGGGAGGTGGAGGTGCTGGAGGCAGTCATCTTCTTTGACCCTCTGGTGAGCACAACAACAACGGCGCAGGCGGTGCAGATGGACGACTCCCACCTCCTCGACGCACCTACGAGCGTAGCTACCGAAGCGACAACGCTCGGTCCGGCGCAAGCCAAGATCTTCCCACTGCACCAACCAGGGATGTAACATCAAGACACACGCCGCGACCATCGCAAGATGGGCATGACGTGACCCCGAGCGGCGCTGCCGAGCATAGACAGTAGCGTCCGCACGGCAAGACGCCTGTTGATCAAGTCCAAGATCTCCAGGCTCCACTCCCGGCACACCAACCCATCGTTGCTCTTGATCCGCGGCGGCAAGATCGCAATGGTGCTCCTGCTGGCTCTGCCAGGAGTAGAGCGACGTTGCGTTCTTCGCCCCGGGCCATGCCAGCAACGACAGCGGAAGCAATGGCACGAGCCCAGATGCTGTGGAACTTCCCTCCAACGGCAGGCAAGATGGATGAGTGGAGAGCCACCATCCAGAGCTTAATTGGATTCGCTGAGTCAAGCAAGTCATAGCAGGCGGAGCCCTCACGGCGTCCGTGAATAACACTAGTAGCTCGAACTGATGGCCATGTTGTGGGTGGTGCTCCAACAGTGCAGTCGCCTCCGCGGCAACAGCCTCAGCAGCAGCGTCAACAACCGTGGCAAACCCAGTAAACTGCGGAGCCCGACAAAATGTCGATGGCCTCCTCAGATCCACAGATGCAGCGAGATCAGCGGCAAGTGCTGTGAGACAGGCGGGTAGAGGACGCCCACACCACTATTGTACGACGCCGGGAAGTGATACATCTCCTACGTATCTATAATTTTTGATTGTTCCATGCTATTATATTATCCATCTTGGATGTTTTATATGCATTAATATGCTATTTTATATCATTTTTTTGGGACTAACCTATTAACATAGTGCCCATTGCCAATTGCTGTTTTTTCCTTGTTTTTGTCTTTTACAGAAAATCAATACCAAACGGAGTCCAAATGGAATGAAACTTTACGATGATTTTTCTTGGACCAGAAGACACCTAGGAAGCTTCGGGAGGAGGCCAGAAGACCCACGAGGAGGCCACAAGCCCTAGGGCGTGCCCAGGGGGGGGTGCTCTCTAGGCTTGTTGGCCCCTCGCAGATCTCCTAACCCTAATCCTAGCTCCATAAATACTCAAATATTCCCCGTATACCAGAGGGCACACCAAAAATACTTTTCCGCCGCCGCAAGCTTCTATTCTCGTGAGATCCCATCTTGAGGCCTTTTCCAGCACTCTTCCAAAGGGGGATTTGATCACGGAGGGCCTCTACACCAACCTTGCTGCCCTTCAGATGATGTGTGAGTAGTTTACCACAGACCTACGGGTCCATAGCTAGTAGCTAGATGGCTTCTTCTCTCTCTTTGATCTTCAATACAATGTTCTCCTCGATGTTCTTGGAGTTCTATTCGATGTAATCTTCTTTTGTGGTGCGTTTGTTGAGATCCGATGAATTGTGGATTTATGATGAGATTATCTATGAATATTATTTGAGTCTTCTCTGAACTCTTTTATGCATGATTAAGATAGCTTTGTATTTCTCTCCGATCTATCGATTTGGTTTGGCCAACTAGATTGGTTTTTGTTTGCAATGGGAGAGGTGCTTTGTGATGGGTTCAATCTTGCGGTGTCCTCACCCAGTGACAGTAGGGGTTGCGAGGCACGTATTTGTATTGTTGCCATTAAGGATAAACAGATGTTTTTTACCATATTGATTGGATCTATCCCTCTACATCATGTCATCTTGCTTAAGGCGTTACTCCGTTCTTGTTAACTTAATTCACTAGATGCATGATGGATAGCGGCCGATGTGTGGAGTAATAGTAGTAGATGCAGGCAGGAGTCGGTCTACTTGTCACGGAGGTGATGCCTATATTCATGATCATTGCCTTACATATCGTCATAACTTTGGGCTTTTCTATCAATTGCTCAGCAGTAATTTGTTCACCCACCGTATGTGTTCCTTTCAAGAGAGAAGCCTCTAGTGAAAACTATGCCCCCCGGGTCTATTTCTCATTATATATTTACAGATCTATAAAACAAAAAACCTAAAAATACCTTGCTGCAATTTATTTATATTTACTTTATTTTGCCTTTTACTTATCTTTTATATCTATCTCTATTAGATCTCACTCTTGCTAGTGACCGTGAAGGGATTGACAACCCTTTTTTCGCGTTGTGTGCAAGTGTTTGTTAGTTTGTGCAGGTGCATCTATTGGGGACTTGCTTGTACCTCCTACTGGATTGATACCTTGGTTCTTAGTTGAGGGAAATACTTATCTCTACTTTGCTGCATCACCCTTTCCTCTTCAAGGAAAAAATCAACGCAAGCTCAAGAAGTAGCAAGAAGCGCGCCGTCAATCCGACGAGCGCAATGGCCCAGTTGTTGATGAGCCTGCGCCCATTGTTGGTAGGTATCTACCTTACGAGGTTGGATGCCCCACTTTCACACATGAGCCGCAGCAAGTCCGCTGGCCGTCAGTTCGGGCCTTCAAGCCAGAAGTACCAGAGAAATATGATGGCAAGCTGAACCCCGCAGAATTCTTAGGCATCTATAGGATCGCCATGCAAGCTACCGGGGGAAGAGATGAAAAGATCCTCACCAACTACTTCCCATTGGTGCTCAAGCCCAATGTGAGGTCTTGGTTGATGAATTTGCCAGAGAGCTCCATCTCCTCATGGTCAGATTTGTGCAATGAGTTCATTGGTGCCTTTACCGGGGGCCAAAAGGGACCCGGACGGCCCAGTGATTTGCAAGTGATCCCACAAAGGGAGGGTGAGAATTTGCGCAGGTATATACAAAGATTCAGCCGTGTGCACCACAACATTCCAAATGTACACCCGACAGCTGTGATTGCCGCATTTCACACAAACGTTCGCAATCGAAAGATGTGGGAAAAGATGAACGTCCGATTGCTGAAGACTGTCAATGAGCTCAATACGTTGGTGGACAAGTGTGCATGTGCCGAAGAGGGGAGAAGACTTCATGGGGATGATGCTGGCGCCAAAGTTGATTCTGAGGACGACGACACCGCCACCCCAAAAAAGAAAGGCCAAAAGCGTAACAGAAAGTGCAAAGGGAAGGCAGTTATGGCCGTGAAAGGATCCGGTAACTCCAATCCCGCCAAGAAAACCAAAATTGAGAGCTCCGGCAAAGAAGCTGCTACGTGCGCTGATTGCCAAGCAGCCGCAGCTGGCGAGAAGACCGACAAGTCTGACGGGTCATACTACAAGATTCACCGCACCAAGGGTCATGACCTCCAGGAGTGGCGGCAGGTTGAACAACTTGCCGAAAAGCAGAAAGCTGACTATGAGAAGCGCGACAAGGAGAGGGGACATGATGGTGCTGGTGGATCCGGCAAGAAGGGATGTGGTGGCTGAGGAGGGCGCCGTGGCAAGGCTAAATAGCAGAAGGAAAAACCTGCTAGAGGCCGTGAAAAGGAGGAAGAAGAAGATGAGAGCGAAGAGGAGGACGACGATGAGTCTAGTGAGCATGAATTCTAGAAGGCAACAGAAGCCATGTGCATTGACGGGGGTGCATCTCTACATTCTTCTCACCGCCAACTCAAGCAGTGGGCGCGTGAGGCCAACGCAGTAGAAACGGCAATAGACACCCAGAAACCACTCAAGTGGTCGCACACGCCTATCATTTTTTATGCCGAGGACCACCCTGATCACACAATTGTGGTCGGGTGCTTGCCGTTGTCGGTTTCACCAATGTTTCGCAACCTCAAGGTCACGAAAATGTTAGTTGACGGTGGAGCTTGCTTGAACTTGATTTCTCCAGAAGTAATTAAGAGATTACAAATTTTTGACGAAGAGCTCGAGAAAACTGGGACATTCCGAGACCCAGGAAGGAGCCAACCCAAAGGGAAGATCACATTGCTGGTGACGTTTGGCAGGGAACTGAACTACAGAACAAAAAAGATTGTGTTCGATGTTGTCAAGATCCCTTTGCCATTTAATGGAATTCTTGGCCGCCCAGCTTTGGCTAAGTTTATGGTAGCATCCCATTATGCCTATAACAAGTTAAAGATGCCAGGTCCAATGGGTGTCATCTCCATCAATTCAGATAAGAAGGATGCAGCCATATGTGTTGACAAGCTTTATAGAGATGCGGTTGCAGCAGAGGCCGCCAAGGCAGCAGCTCCCACCAAGAAAAGAAAAGCAAGAAGCCCGGTAAGACATCTGCCAAGAATTTTGGGAAGAACACCTCCTCGGAGTGTTGCGCACATGTTGAAGACTTGCCAGAGAGCTCTACCGGCAAGAAGTCCAAAGCCACTTCACAGAAAACGAAGAAGGTGCTGGCGAGGGAGGACGACACTGGCGGTACTTTCACCGTCAGTGCCACTCTTGTTAGTAAATAGGAAAGCGCGCTCATTGCCTTCCTGCGGGCGAATGTTGATGTGTTTGCATGTCAACCATCTGACATCCCCGGCATTCCCAGGGAGGTAATTGAGAACTACCTTGCTGTCTATCCCCATGCTCGGCCTGTCAAGCAGAAGGTCAGAAAGCAAGCATTAGAACAACAACAATTCATTGCTGAAGAAATCAAGAAGCTTGAAGTAGTAGGTCTGGTTAGAGGTGTACTACATCCAACTTGTTTAGCGAATCCAGTTGTAGTGCGCAAGGCAAATGGAAAGTGGAGACTTTGTATCGACTACACTGATCTTAACAAAGCATGTCCGAATGATCCTTTCCCTTTGCCACGCATTGATCAAATTGTAGACTTTACTGCCGGTTGTGATTTGCTCTCTTTCCTTGATGCATACTCTGGAAGTCTGGATACCACCAAATATTCATTGCTAAGGCAGACGAGGAGAAAACCGAATTCATTACTCCATGTGGCACATACTGCTTTGTGTGTATGCCTTTCGGATTAAAGAGTGTTGGTTCAACATTCACAAGAGCAGTCCAGATTGGTTTCGAACCATAGCTGCACAGAAATGTGGAAGCATATATGGATGATATAGTGGTCAAGATCAAGGACAAATCAACCCTCATTCAAGACTTAGAGGAAACATTTGTAAACTTGCACAAAATCAATATGAAGCTCAACCCTGAGAAGTGTGTATTTGGCGTTCCATCTGGCAAACTTCTCGGGTTCTTTGTATCTCAATGTGGAATTGAAGCAAATCCCGACAAGGCCAAAGTAATTGAGCAGATTCAAGCACCTAAAAATGTCAAGGATGTGCGATGTCTTGCCGGCTGTGTTGCTGCTTTGAGTAGGTTCATTTCAAGGTCCGTTGAGTGCGCCCTGCCATTTTTCAAGATATTGAAAAAGGAAGGCCCAGTGAAATGGACTCCAAAAGTGGAGGCTGCACTACGGGATTTGAAAAGATACCTATCCTCCGCGCCAACACTAGTTGCGCCTAAACCACAGGAACCATTGCTGCTATACCTAGCGGCAACAAACCAAGTGGTTAGTGCTGCACTAGTGGAACAGAGGGAAGCTAATGATTAGGGAGCAACAATGGCAAGCCCATCCCACGATAAGCCAGAATCCTCTCCGACAAGATCCGATGCCGGTGGATCAGAAACAACGCAAGCAAATGAAATCAATCAATAGATGGTGTCGAGGAAGAAGACGGTGCAGCGACCAGTGTACTTTGCTAGTTCCCTTCTGTAGGGGCCTAGGTCAAGATACTCTGGGGTGCAGAAGTTGCTTTTAGGCCTTCTCATGGCCTCAAGAAAGCTGTGCCACTACTTTCAAGCACACGAGATCACCGTCGTCAGTCGCTTTCCGTTGCAATGCATTTTGAGAAATCCAGATGCAACTGGTAGTATAGTAGAGTGGGCATTGGAGTTGTCGAGTTTTGCACTCAAGTTTGAGAGCACTTCAACTATTCAAAGAAGAGCCTTGGCGGAGTTCATCGCAGAATGGACACCAACACAAGATGAAGAAATTCAGGAATCAACTCTCCCTGGCAAAGAAACAACAAAATAATGGATCATGTACTTTGACGGTGCCTTCTCGCTGCAAGCCGTCGGTGCCGCAGTGCTTCTTCTCGCACCCACTGTTGGGGATATAACCCCATGATATAACCCGCCCTAAGAGGGTCGGGTTAAGATGTTGGCGATTTAACGATAAGGCCTTAGACAGGCCCAAGAAGACAAGACATGGAACCAGGGAGGCGGCTACATGGTGAGCCGGACGGAGGCCCAAGGCCAGAAGACGGTGCGTGACCCGGAAGTGTAAGCCGCCCAATGGCGACTTTCCTAACAAGGCAAGGCGACTTAGAACCAGGGTCGGTCACGAAGTATGACCCGACCCGGACTCTTGTAAGCCCAGGGCCTAGACCTGTGTATATAAAGGCGAGTCCTTGCGGCAGGTAAACCTAAGTTACAATCGATCGATAGTCAGGTCAAGCGAATCCGCTCCCTTGTAATCGATACTCAAGCAATAGCAACAAAAGCAGGAGTAGGCTTTTACCTCCACCGTGAGGGGCCGAACCTGGGTAAACTCGTATCTCTCGTCCCGCTCACCCTTTAAGCTAATCACCGTAGCCATGGCCTCGCACCTAAGTCCTTTCACAAGGGCATCTGCCGTGTTAGCCCCATGACAGTTGGCGCCCACCATGGGGCCAGCACACGGTGGTTTCGAGTTCTTGAAGGGCTCTTTCCCAGGGATTGAGGGATACGCCATTGGCAGGATGACCAAGAGTCGCCGCGGCAAGCTCTACATCGACAACGCTGGCTGGGGCCCCGAGGCCGACTCAATCGAGTACGGGTACTGGGTCCCCATCGGCGGGATTCATGTTTTCATCGACAAGATTGGCGGATCAGAGCCTGAGCCGGACATCTGCACCGACATCGTCGAGCCGGCTCAGCGTGCGCTACCCGCCAAGGTTCAACCTGACCGGAAGCGTGTTTTTGTTGGTTTCGTGCAAGGCAAGGAGCTTGCGGAAGATTTTGCATCTGGGGGAGAGACTCTCATCTACTCAGGTGATGAGTCCTCAAACGGAGAGACGAAGTCGATCTATCAGCTTCAAGATGGCGGGCTTGGGGCTATTCCGATGGTGACAGTATTCCGGACCCCTATGAGCCACTGAGCAGGGCAGCTATCTTCATGGCTGGTACAGGACTGGCTCTCAGTTCTTCGACGGCGGCTGCAACAGCTTCTGACCCGGCCGCGGCAAGGGCTGGTGGATCCGGGTCAGACAGGCCGCCGAATCAAGCGTTACTGGATCTCATGGGTACCTTGATGGCTTTGTTGGCAACAGAGGTCACTGTGGCAAACCAAGCAGAGCGCAATGTAGAGATTGCCAAGGTTCGTGAGGAAATAACCATGGTCCAAGAGGATATCGTGGCTGAAAACAATCAAACAGCCGCGCTGAAGGCTCAGATTGACGCAGAGGCAGAATGTGTCAAGGCGGATGCTTGGCGCTTAAGTTTGGAGCAGAACGTGTCTAATGCAGTGTTCCAGAGAAGTCATCAGAGTCGCCTACCGCCGATATATGACCCAAGGCCTTTGTTTGACACTCCTGGGGCAGGTCCCAGCACTCCATATGCAAGAGTGAATCCTCAGTTAAACCCGAAAGCACCAGGGAGTCGGGCGGTGACTCAACCTCGCTAGCCTGAGCTGCCTCGGAGGGAGGTGCGGGCGCCTAACCCGCCCCCCCCAATCAGACACCGCCGCAGCGTTTTCTGACGCCACCGCCAGGGCACTTTTCTAACCCGGTGGATAACATGTTAGCAGCGGCAACCCGGCTGGCTGCTATTCTGATCGAGGGCGAGTCACCGGAGGGGCCGGGTCATGCCCCTGGCGGCTTAAAGTCGAAAGGCCTGATAAGGTCCAAGAAGATGTGAAGATGACGGTTCGTAGAGTAAGCTAATTGAAGGCCCAAGACCCGGGGACGGCTTGAGGCCCACGGGTATGAGCCGCCATATGTTTAAACTTGTCTTGTAAGGCAAGGGTAGTTAGAAACCGAGCCGGTCATGTTTGTGTGAGCCGGCCGGGACTCTGTAAGCCGCCGGGCATCAACCTGCATATAATGGGGTGACCCGGCGGCGGGTTAACTCAAGAAACAACTGATTGAGAACTAGGTCAAGCGTATTCGCTCCCTGGTAATCGAAACACAAGAAATACAACCTAAAGCAGGAGTAGGCTTTTACCTCATTGAGAGGGGCCGAACCTGGGTAAACTCTCTGTGTCCTTCGTCCCGTTTAACCCCTTCAAGCTAACCTAGTTGCGATGGCTCCACACCTAAGTCCTTTTGCTAGGGCATCTGCCGTGTTAAGTCCACGACAGTTGGTGCCCACCATGGGGCCAGTGCATGGTGGTTTCGAGTTCTTGAAGGGCAGCTTTGTAGGGATCAAGGGATATGCCGTTGGCCGGATGACCAAGAGTCACCGCGGCAAGATCTACATCGACGACGCAGGCTGGGGTCCCGAGGCCGATTCAATCGAGTACGGGTACCGGGTCCCCTTCGGCGGAATCCACGTCTTCATCGGCATGATTGGCAAGTCAGAGCCTGAGCTGGACATCTGCACCAACATCATCGAGATGGCTCGGCGTGCGCGACCCGCCGAGGTTCAAGCCGCCGTGAAGCACACCTTTGTTGGGTTTGTGCACGGGGCGGGTTTTGAGGAAGGATCTGCGTCTGGTGGAGAGACGGTCATCTACTCTGATGGTGAGTCCTCAACCGGTGAGACTAATTCAATGAATCAACTGCAAGACGGCGGGCTTGGGGGCTGTTCCGATGGCGATAGTATTCCGGACCCCTATGAGCCGCCGAACAGGGTCGCGATCTTCATGGCTGGCACGCAACCGGTGCTGCAATCGTCAACTGCGGCAGCCATGACTTCCGGTTCAACGGCCGAAGCAACGGCTGGCGCGAGCGGTCCTGTGGGCCCGCCGGATCAAGTTTTGTCCGAGCTCTTGGACGCCTTGGCAAATCTGCTAGAGGTAGAGGTTACTCTGGAGACTCAAGCGCAACATAAGGTGGATGTGGCGAAACTACGAGATGAGATAGCTCAAGCCAGAGTTGAGCTTAATGCTGAGAACGCTAGGATGGCGATAGAACGAGCCGCCCTGGACGCGGAGATGCAACGGATTCAAGCAGAGAATTTCTGGTTAACCTTGGACTAGAATGCATCTAACGCTGTTTTTCGAAGGAGGCACATGAGTCGGCTACCTCCAGAGTACGATGCGAGGAATCTCTTTAACACACCTGGGGCCGGGCCAAGCAAGCCACCAGAGGTAACCCGGGCTATTGAGGCGCCCGTGACTGGTGGGACGGCTCAGCCATGAGTCGCAGACCCGCCTCATTTGAATTTAACCCCGCCTCAGCAGGTGCCGACACCGCCGGGTCATTTTTCTAACCCTTTGGATAACATGATTGGTGCAGCGTCGCGGCTGGCGGCTCTCCCGATGCAAGGCGAGTCTCCCACGGTAGTTGAGACCCGGAAGGCTGTGGAGCTTCTTCAAACCGTGTTGGTTCAACAGGCGGTGTATTCGTATAGCCGTGAGCAGATCCATTCAACCCCGCGCCCAAGCCGGAGTTACAGCCGGCGCATTGAGTCGCCAGCGGTTTTGAGCAGTGAGCAGCAACATAACCAGCCCCGTGGGCGTGACCCGCCATGCACTGATAACCATGCTCATGCTTTAGTGGACCAGGCCATGGCACGTCAGGAGGCGGAGCTGGCGGCTCAGTTGGCGGCTTATCAGCAACCCCAGCATAACCCGTCCTCGTCTATAGAAGCTAGGATGACTTCTAGGACCGTGGGGGTGCCGTGCCTAGTGCCGGCCTTACGTAATGAGCGTCTGCCCAAGGATTTAAGGGCCCTTGCAAAGTGCCCAACTACACAGCTGATCAACCTCCGGAAGCATGGATTGAGAGCTATGAGATGGCCATGGAGATGCTAGATGTCAATGATGCTGTATGCACCAAGTATTTCACCATGATGTTGGATGGGTCGGCTCGTACCTGGCTGAAAGGGTTACCTGCCAACTCCATTAGTTCGTGGGCACAGTTGAAGGCGCGTTTTATTCAAAATTTCAGAGATACGTGTAAGCAACCCATGTCGATCATCGACCTTGATGCTTGCGTCCTGCTTGAGGATGAGTCAACCAATCACTGGGTTTGCCGGGTCTCGGAAGTCATTCATTCATCAGATAGCATTAATGCCGGTTCAGCCGTCCTGATTTTAGAGAAAAATTGCCGTTTCCTTCCCCTCAAATAGAAGCTGGGGCGGCTTAAGCGCCACTGCAATGATATGGGAGAACTCATGGCGGCAATAACCAAGTATGCCAACTCAGATAGTACGAAAGACCCGGCGTCTGACAAAGAGAAGGCTAGCAAGGGGAAGAAGGGCGGCAATGGAAAGGGACAGCATCACAATATGGTGGGTCAAGGTAACAATGGTAAGCGCAAGCAAACCGACGGCGGTTCAGATTTTGTGGCTAACACCAGCACGCAGAATAGCAGCCAACGCCGTAAGGGGAAATCATCAACGCCCCAGTTTGGCGGCCCAAAGTTTAACCTGGAGGCAATAATGAATCAGCCTTGTCCAAAGCACGGTACTCAGGATAAGCCGGCCACTCATTTATGGAAATATTGCTTCATTATGAGGGAGTATAGAAATTCCGATTTTTATCAGAACGGCCCGAACGGCGGGTCAGGATCCGGCTCTCACGGGCCTGGTTTGGGAGGTGGTGGTTCAAACTCTGGTTTTCAAGGCCAAGGCAATCAAGGTGGTGGTAATCAGCAGTCCGGTCAAGGTAATCAGTAGTAGCAGTCTGGCTATTAGAGTAATCCGAAGCAGCTGAATAATGGTCAATATCATGTTTTCACAACAAACCTATGCAAGCGAGACCAGAAGGTTCATAAACGAGCCGTGAGCACGGTTGAGCCGGCGGTCCCTCGATACTTGCGATGATCAGAGCAGCCTATCGCATGGAGCCGTGAGGATCACCCGCCCCGGGTTGACAACCCAGGTCAGCTGGCGTTGGTGGTTGCTCCACAGGTTGGTGGATACAAGTTTACAAAGGTACTTATGGACGGGGGCAGCGGTATCAATATTCTTTATTATGATACTTTTCACCATATGGAATTGACTGACAAAGATCTCAAGCCGTCTTCTACTGTGTTTCATGGAGTGGTGCCTGGTAAGTCGGCATATCCAGTGGGTAAGATAGCCTTGGAAGTGGCTTTTGGCGATGAGCATGATTATCGGGTTGAAACGTTGACTTTTGAGGTGGTCAAGATTCAGAGCCCTATCACGCCTTGTTTGGGCGGCCGACTTATGCCAAGTTTATGGCGCAGCCTTGTTATGTTTATCTGCAGCTCAAAATGCCGGGTCATAAGGGCACCATCACGATGCATGGTAACAGGAAGATAGCCCTGGAGTGTGAAGACGGCGACGCCGCTTATGCTTAGTCTGTTTGTGCAACAGAGGAGTTGAAGTTTTACAAGGATAATGTTGACCCGGCGGATAAGAGTCCCTTAAAGAAGCCAACTACAGAGCATGACCCCTTGTTGAAGTTCAAGTCGGCTGATGACACCAAGCAAGTTGACTTTGTCCCTGGCGATTCATCCCAACAGTTTATTATCAGTGCCAATCTGGATCCGAAATAGGAATGCGCGCTCATCGAGTTCATCCGTGAGAACCGGGACATCTTCGCATGGAAGCCTTCAGACATGCCAGGTGTACCGAGGGATCTCACTGAGCACACTCTCAATATTGATCCAAAGTTTAAACTGGTCAAGCAATTTCTTCATCATTTTAATGAAGAGAGACTCAAGGCCATTGGCGAAGAGGTGGCCCGGCTCTTGGCAGCCGGGTTTATCGTTGAAGTTTTTCATCCTGAGTGGTTGGCTAACCCGCTGCTGGTGCTTAAGAAAAATGGCACTTGGCGTATGTGTGTGGATTACACGGACCTTAACAAGGCTTGTCCGGCTGATCCTTTTGCTCTCCCTCGTATTGATCAGATTATTGATGCTACGGCGGGTTGTGAGCTCCTGAGTTTTTTGGATGCTTATTCTGGTTATCATCAGATCAAGATGGCAGTTAAGGACCAGGAGAAGACAGCTTTTATCACTCCCTTTGGGGCCTTCTGCTATGTGTCTATGCCTTTTGGGCTCAAGAGTGCCCAGGCGACTTACCAGCATTGAGTTCAAAATTGCCTCCATGATCAGATTGGACGCAATGTTCATGCTTATGTGGATGATATTGTTGTGAAATCCAGGAAGAAGGAGACCTTGTTAGATGATTTAAAGGAGACCTTTGACAACCTCCGGGTCTACAAGATGATGCTTAACCCGGCCAAGTGTGTATTTGGCTTGCCAGCAGGCAAGCTCTTGGGTTTTTTGGTCTCTGAGAGAGGCTTTGAAGCTAACCCAGAGAAAATCAAGGCTATCACTTCTTTGGCTAAGCCGGCATGTGTTAATGATGTCCAACGTTTGGCGGGTCGTATCGCGGCCTTAAGCCGGTTTATAAGCCGCCTGGGAGAAAAGGCTATCCCCCTCTACCAGATGATGAAGAAAATGGACCACTTCGTTTCGAGTGATGATGCTAATCAGGCGTTTGAGGCGCTTAAAAAACAGTTGGCCGAGCCTCTGGTTCTCGCAGCTCCTATTGACAAGGAGCCCTTGCTTTTATATGTGACTACTAATAACAGAGCCGTCAGTGTGGCGGTTGTTGTGGAAAGGAAGGAGTCAGGCAAGGAGATTTCGGTTCAGAGGCCGGTTTATTATGCCAGTGAGGTGCTAATTGAATCTAAGCAGAGGTACCCACATTGGCAGAAGCTGGTTTATGGAGTGTTCATGGCTAGTCGTAAGTTGAAACAATATTTCCTTGGTCATCCCATCACTGTGGTCAGTTCTGCTCCTCTAGGCGATATTATTCAAAATAGAGAAGCCACAGGCCGGGTGGCCAAGTGGGCCATTGAGCTTGGACCTCATGGTCTGAAATATATGCCCCGGACAACCATCAAGTCTCAAGCACTTGTGGATTTCATCAATGACTAGACGGAGTTACAGATGCCTGAGGAGAAGCCTGATAATATGTATTGGACAATTCATTTTGATGGATCCAGGCAGCTGGAAGGCTCGGGGGCTCGAGTCATCTTGACTTCCCCATGAGGTGATAAATTTTGTTATGTCTTAAGATTGATGTTTCCTTGTACTAACAATGCAGCTGAGTATGAGGCCTTGCTCCATGGCCTTCGGACGGCTAAAGAGATGAATTTAAGCCGGGTCAGATGCTTTGGCGATTCAGATCTGGTGGCTCAGCAAGTCTCAGGAACTTGGGATTCCAAAGACCCGCTCATGGCGGCTTACCGTCGGGCGGTTGATGCTATTGCTGGTCATTTCAAAGGCTATCAAGTGGAGCATGTTGATCGCAGGAAAAATGAGGCGGCTGATGCTTTAAGCTGGCTCGGGTCTCAGCGTAAGCCGGTACCACCTAATGTTTTTTTGGATATTCTGAATAATCCTTCAGTTAGGTTGCCCATGGAAGAGGATCTTGCTATCCCTGACCCGGAGGCATAGTTGGTGGCGGCTCTTCACTTTATCCCTGATTGGACAATGCCATATTTGGCTTATATGACCCAGGGTGAGTTACCTGAGGATGAAACTTTGGCCAGGCAGATAACCCGGCGATCTAAGTGAATGACCATTGTCAATGGCGAGTTACACCGATGCAGTGTCACAGGGGTGTTTCAGCGATGCATATCTCCTGAAGAGGGCCGTGAAATTCTAAGGGAGATTCATGAAGGAGATTGTGGTCATCATGCCAGCTCTATGTCTCTCGTAGCCAAGGCTTTTCGTCATGGATTTTATTGGCTGACGGCTCATGCTGATGCAGAGGACCTGGTTAGCAAGTATGATGGTTGTCAGAAGTATTCCAAACGAGCTCATGTGCCGGCTCAAGAATTGAGGATGATTCCAATTACTTGGCCGTTTGCGGTCTGGGGGCTGGATATGGTTGGGCCTTTTAAGCGATTCAAAGATAAAAAGACCCACCTGTTGGTGGCAGTTGACAAATTTACAAAGTGGGTTGAAACAGAGCCGGTCAGTAAATGTGATGCGGCCACGGCGGTTCAATTCATTAAAAAGGTGATTTTTCGCTTCGGTTACCCTCATAGCATCATAACTGATAATGGGACTAATCTGTCCAAAGGTGCTATGAAAGAGTTTTGTCAACGAGAGCATATTCGTCTTGACGTCTCATCGGTGGCTCACCCCCAGTCCAATGGTCAAGCTGAAAGGGCCAATTAAGAGATCTTGAGAGGTATCAAGCCCCGGCTTATGGTCCCTTTGCAGAGGACGCTGGGTTGTTGGGTTGAGGAGTTGCCCTCAGTGCTTTGGAGTATAAACACTACCCCCAACAGATCCACGGGTTATACGCCTTTCTTCATGGTTTACGGAGCAGAGGCGGTTCTCCCCAGTAACATCCGTCATGACTCACCCCGTGTGGCGGCTTATGTTGAAGCTGATAATGAAAAAGCACGTCAGGATGCTCTTGATCTCTTGGAAGAGGAGCGTGACCTTGCGACAGCTCGTTCGGCGATATACCAGCAAGATCTGCGTCGCTATCATAGCCGCCGGGTTAAAACTTGAACCTTTCAAGAAGGCAATTTGATGCTCCAGCTCATCTTGGATCAAACTGTTATGCACAAGTTATCTCCACCTTGGGAAGGGCCTTTTGTGGTCAGCAAGAACTTGAACAACGGGTCATACTACCTCATTGATATTCAAGATCACAAGGACTAACGCACATCTGAGGAGGAGACCCGCCGGCCGTGGAATATTGCTCATCTTCGGCCTTACTATACCTGAGCCACTGGCTCTTGTGATGTATGTATTTTCATCCTTGTATATATTATGATCAAGTATAATAAAGCCGGCATCCCTGATAATTCAGGGCCTCTGTCGTTTCATTTTTGAGTATCTGAGTCTTTATTGTCAGTTCATAAGATCACTTGGGGGCTTCCTGCTCATTGAGCATAGCTGTGACTACCCTCTTGATCCGGCTTGCACGCCTTGTTTAAAAAATTACTTGGGGGCTTCCTGCTCATTGAGCATAGCTCTGACTACCCTATTGATCCGGCTTACACGCCTTGATACAAATTGCTTGGAGGCTTATTGCCCAAACTGAACGGGTACCAAAGAGAACTTGCTGCAATGAGCAGTTCAAACATAGGTATCCTGCCTTAAAGGCTCATTATTGGTCACTTGGGGGCTTATTGTTCAATGAACATAGTTTTATTGACCCTTTTGATCGGCTTGGATGCCAGGTGAAAAACACCAAAAACTCCGGGTTATCCTGCCTATATGTCTGCCACTCCGCCCAGGTTATCTGGATGACCCGCCGAACTCTTGATAGTCAATCTTATAAAGACCCTGAAATTGTCAAGGTTAAAACGGCGGTTGGTCATGTGAGGCCCGGCTTACAGGTTTAAATGAAGGATTAACTCAGTGGCTGTGCGGCCCATGAATAGCACTTGATATTGAGGCTTGGCAGCCTATGAAAGCCTTGTTTTTCTCATTTGTTATTTTCTTTGAACATTATTCGGGTTTATACCCTTGTACCATATTGATATATGGTTTAACACGATTCAGGCCATGTAGCCTTAATCCTTATGACTCATACTTGAGCTTATTTGGGGTTTTGATAACCCGGACTGGCTTTGGACAGTAAGTCGCCAGCATATTTTGATTGTGCATTTGGAGTTATGCACTTCCAATTTTGGGCGGTTACCCTTACGGCATTCGGTACTACAAGCCGGCGGTATGAACCAATCTCACAGGTATGTGTCTACTTGTTATATGAATATGTGAGGTTCGATAACCCGCCCTGGTTATGGACTATAAGTCGCCAGAATATATGAGGTTGAACATTATGACCCGCCCTGGCGTAAACCGCCAGGGTATCTATTATTTACTCTATGCAGGAGCTTTGTAGAATAATATGATATTCCTTGCAAAGTTCATCCATGGCATATGAAAAGTTCATCATCAGTTTCGAAAGCTAAGAGCATGCACGATGGCATGACAGATCATGGTTTTCACTAGCCTATTACATGGCTTTCAAAGCCCAAATGATTAAGTGTTTTTTCAAGCAAGCACTGTGATGCAGTCTGAGAGCCGCCTTCTGAATCAGTTGTCCTGGTCTTGGCGAGTTGAAGCATCCGGGTCATCCGGCGCCGTTTCTTCCTCTTCCTCCACTTGCTGGAAGTCAGTTGTGGCCCAGTTGATCCCGGTCAATGCTCTGAATATAGCCTCATCATCTATGAGGGTTGATGGATCAATATGAGGGGCAAAGGTGTGCTTACGTGTTGGTGGGATGAGGTCCATGGCCTCATAAACCGGCGCTGATACTTTTGAGTTTTCTTTTGAGTAAGCCACCTGATATTTTGTCAAATTGGTCTCTTCAGCTAGCTTACTCGCTAGTGGGCGCACTTCCTTTACGCATTTGGTAAAGTCTGCGGCTTCAAAGGGAGACCCGTCTTCTTTTAAACTTGGGCAGCCGGTGGCCAATTCTTCCGGGTCAAGTTCGGCTTGCCAGGCCTTCGCCCGGCTCAACATGGTGATGGCACCGACTCTAGCAACTGACCGTTTTAGTTCTTCAACTCTTTGCGGCAGCACAGAAAGTTTCTCCAGCATCTCCTTGATGAGTGAAGGTGGTTGCTTCTTATGTGAGACAGCAACAATATCCCGTTGCGCGCCGATGTATAGTTGCTCCACAAGGGTATATACGGCCTTAAGCCTTACGCGCATATCTTGGCCCAGCCTGGGACTTCTGGAGCCTACATCAACACAAATATTGGTAAGCCGGTTTATAACCATGGTATGTTGATGGTGAAACATTGAAGTATTATATTGTTTACCGAAGATGGCAGCTGTCAGGCTATTGATTTGATGTTTTAAGCCGGACAACTCATCAGTTATCGGCTTAAGAGCAGCTTCAGCATCTTCTGCTCTTTTCAGCAGAGCCGCCTTCTCGGTCTCCCAGCGATTTCTCTCAGCGCTGAAGTCCCTTTTCAATTTTTCAATCTCTTCCAAGGAGGTTCTCAGCTCTGATTTGGCCTTTGAAGTCTCTGACTGTTGGGACTGGATGTTTTGCCGTAGATCATTGACTTGAGTTTCCTTCACGTTCAATTCAGCCTGACATACACAAAGACAGGCAGCATATGGTTATGATAATCATCTTATTTGAAGTCCCAAGCATAATACAGGTATTTTACTTGGCACTTGGGGGCTAATGTACATTTGCTCTTTTGAAGACAAATCTTTAATGACCCGGTTAAAGTTTCTTCAACTAAAACCGGCTCATGGGGGCTACATATTTGGATTTGTTCATAAATATGGTGGTAAGTCCCTGCTTAGCTAAGCAGCTTAAGCCGGCCCTTGGGGGCTACATAAGTGGATTTTAGTGCTACAATTTGAAGTCCCGGCTTAACTTTCTAGTTTAAGTCGGCCCTTGGGGGCTATTTGTTTTGATTCAGCAGTTACTAATTGCTATGGAATGGTTATGAGATCAAATATGGTATTTAAGTCTACGGCATATTCAATTTCTTCATATACAGTAGACTTGGCGGCTGACAGATATATGTACAGGAAGAGTTTTTTCAGTGTTTACCTCAAAACGCTCCTTCATCAGATTGACTAAGCCGGCTTCAAAGTAACGGCTAGTGTGAAGGCGGTTTAAATAACCCGCCTGAAGTTCCTGAGCATTGAACTAGGCATAACCTTCTAAATCCAGCTTCCATTTGCCCTTGTCGGCAACAGAAAATTCCTCCTTGGCGCTATGTTTGGCTAAGATTGTGGGGTTGTCCGGCTCAACGTAACGGGTTCCAGTGATTATGACATCGTCAGCCTTTTCCTCAGCAGGTTTGATGGGACTTGGCGGCTTAGCACGAGCCGGGTCAACGTCCATGGAGTCCATAATGATATTGTGCTCTTCGGGCGGCGGATCATCAATGGCTGCTTTAGAGGTTTGATGCAAAGATTCAGATATTGTCTGCTTCTCCGGGTTAGCAGCCTGGGGATCTTCAGCGGTATTGATGTTTTTGCCCGGTTTACTGGTCTTCGCCTTCTTGCTTGGTTTGGCTTGACCACTGAAAATGAGATATAAAGATGTAAGCCTGATAATTGACAAAGGGCTTAAAAAGCAAGGAAATTCAATATTCTTACACTGGGGCGACTTTGAAAAGGGGGATCTGAGTCCCAGTGGAGTCCCCAGATGAGGAGTGAGAAGTGCCCTGATAGTTTGAATCAGAAGGGTTAAGGGGTTGTCGAATAAGACCCGCTTTTGGAAAAGCTAAATCGGCAAACTGTGAAACCTCGGCTTGGCGCTTGCGAGGAGCCGGTGTGTTTGGTAAACTGGAGGAAAGTTCCCCGCCTCCGCTGTTCCGGGTTGTGCGGCGAACTTCATGCTGCTGTTTCTTCAAAATAAAGTGGGGGTCCAGATAAGCTAAAGGGTGAGAAAACCTTACTTTCCGGCTCGCTTGTCGAACTTTCTATCTTGGCAGAGATTCTGAGTCGGAGGAAAGGGTAGTTACCTCTTTGCCATCTGCATGGCTGGCCTCCGCGTCATCCTAGTAGTAATCAATGTCAATAAGATGAACAAAGAAGGAGCCAAGAGAATCAAGTTCTACCTCCGACTCTTCATCAAGAGTAAACGGATCAACTGCTTCTGATTTCTTCTTGGCAGGTTTCCTAGCCAAGTTCTTGGTCCTGGTTTTCTTGGCCGGTTTATCTTGAAGCTTCTTCTTCCAGAAGGGGGAGTCAGGCTACAGAAATTGAAGTAAGAATGAGAAGGCAGATTGACAGATAATAAGTTAATGAAAACTGCTCACAAATACTCACAGCTGGCGGCTTGTTGAGGGTGCAAAAGGGGTTCAGCCCCGTCTTGCTGCAAGTGGCCAAGCTTTCGTTCAGCAATGTCTTGACCATCTTGTTGAGGCTCTCGTCGTCCAATTGCACTCGGCTATGGTGTTGTGGATCTTTGACGTCACAGGTATACTCGCACATTAAGCCGGTCCGGCGGCTTAAGGGTAAAATTCTCCATGCGACCCAGCATCGAACTAGGTCAACTCTAGTTAAGCCATTAGCCATTAAGGCTCTGATTTTTCCAAAAATGGGCATATATTTGGCCCGTTCTGCTGTGCTGATCCGGTCAGGGAGGGGGTGCCTGTTGCTAAGCCGGCTCTCCCGATAACCCGGCAAGGGATTTTCACCCTCTGGAGATGTGTCTTGGCAGTAAAACCAAGTCTGGTTCCAGTCTTTCGAATGACTGGGAAGTGCAGCGGCTGGGAAAGTAGCTTCTTTGCGCCTCTGGATTGAAATGCCGCCTAGTTCTAGGCTGGGCCCATCTGTGAACTCAGTCTGGCGGTTCAAGTAATAGAATTCCCTGAACAGCTCTACAGTGGGCTCCTGTTGAAGATATACTTCGCAAAAAACTTGGAAGTTACAGATGTTTGAAACAGAGTTGGGCCCAATATCTTGCGGATGAAGTTGAAAGAAGTGCAGCACATCACGAAAGAATTTTGAGCCGGGTGGAGTGAACCCCCGGAGCATGTGATCAGTGAAAACTACAACTTCACCCTCTTTTGGTTCAGGGGTGGTCTCGGTTCCTGGGGCCCTCCAGTGGATCACATCCTTTTTAGCCAGGATGCCTTCGTTTACAAATTCATTAAGGATTTCTTCCGTGATAGTGGAAGCGACCCAATTGCATGAAGTGACGGTCTTGGTCATTTTGTTGGTGAAAAACCTAAAGAAAAAATATTGCCGGTTTAAAGTTATGCTGTTAAGCCGGCCAGTGGTAAAAAAAAATGAGTGTCGTGCAAAGCCAATTTACATGCAACGGATGATGTGCTTTAAACATTGGTATGATTAAGACGGAAAGCTAAATGCTGGGTTATACAGGTTGTGAACATATATTGGCGGCTTAACAAGGGGACTAATGGAGTATGGCGGGTTACGGCTTATCTTATAAACCGCCCGAACAGCTGCGGTGCTACTGATTTATAAGCGAATTTTGCTAAGTGATGGGCAAACAGGTTCCACAGATTGGTTCTATGATTTTGGATCTACAGCAGTTCAGAAAAGGAAATAAATTCTAAACCTAAGGTGATAGCAGCAGAAGAACTCGTATGCCCAGATGAGATTTTTGTACAGAGGGGTATCTTTTACTATTGGAAACGAATGCTAAAACCATTACCGCCTCACTTTAGCACTGTGTTCAGATCTAACTATGTGATCTAAAGAGGAAAAAAGAGGAACGGCGATGAACTCCGATGAACTGAGCAAACCCTAGTGCAGATCTGATGCGAAGCGAGAGGGGTACCTGTCGATGCTGATGGACAGCGGGAGTGCGCTGCGTTTCTCTGGTCTGTTCAGGTTGATGCAGCGGCCGGAGTTGAAGACGCTGGAGGCGGACGGCGGCGGTAGAGCTCGGGCGCTGTGGAGTCGCATTAGGAAGAAGACACAGAGGCAGGGGGTAAAAGTGAAGACAGGGGCCCCCTGTCCCTATTTATAAGGAGTTGAATAAATGGCATGCGCAGGAATCGAGGAGGCTGAAAAATGGTTATGTGGTTATGTGAACACCTCGATTTTTGGGAGGTCCATCAAGATAACGATCTGTGGAGATATTCTGGGCTTTGTGCGAAATTGATGCGCAATGATGTCATGGCGGGTTAACACGATTTTGAGATGTGACGCCATGGCGGGTTACCAAGGACTGAAAGGGAATTGATACAGGAAAATTCTGCTATGTCAAGAGATGAAGATTGATGTGAACCAGTTCAAATCAACCTGGGGCCTAATGTTGGGGATATAACTAATGGGTATGACCCACCCAGGAGGGGCCGGGTCATGCCCCTGGCGGCTTAAAGTCGAAAGGCCTGATAAGGTCCAAGAAGATGTGAAGATGGCGGTTCATAGAGTAAGCTAATTGAAGGCCCAAGACCCGGGGACGGCTTGAGGCCCACGGGTATGAGCCGCCATATGTTTAAACTTGTCTTGTAAGGCAAGGGCAGTTAGAAACTGAGCCGGTCATGTTTGTGTGAGCCGGCCGGGACTCTGTAAGCCGCCGGGCATCAACTTGTATATAAAGGGGTGACCCGGCGGTGGGTTAACTCAAGAAACAACTGATTGAGAACTAGGTCAAGCGTATTCGCTCCCTGGTAATCGAAAGACAAGCAATACAACCTAAAGCAGGAGTAGGCTTTTACATCATTGAGAGGGGCCGAACCTGGGTAAACTCTCTGTGTCCTTTGTCCCGTTTAACCCCTTCAAGCTAACCTAGTTGCGATGGCTCCACACCTAAGTCCTTTTGCTAGGGCATCTGCCGTGTTAACTCCACGACAAGCGGCAACCCGGCTGGCGGCTATTCCGATCGAGGGCAAGTCACCGGTTGCGGTGGAGACCCAGAACGCAGTTGAGCTCCTTCAGACGGCCGTTGCACAACAGGCGGCTTATTCATACACCCATGATCGGGTACATTCAACTCCTCTCCCAAGCCGTAGCTACATCTGGTGCGTCGAGTGGCCCGCAGTTTCCAGCAGTGAGCGGTGACGTAACCCGCCTCGTGATCTTAACCCGCCCCTTAATCCGAGGACTGATGTTCAGGTGGCTCACCAGGAGGCTTATCAGCAGCCCTCGGTGACCCCTTCGGCCTTGGTGGGAGCCGGTGCAATTTCCAGGTCTGTTGGAGTGCCGTGTTTAGTGCCGGCTTTACGTAATGAGCGTTTGCCCAAGGATTTTAAGGGCCCTCGCATGGTGCCCAATTATACAGCTGATCAGCCTCCTAAGGCTTAGATTGAGAGTTATGAGCTAGCCATGGAGATGTTGGATGTCAATGATGCCGTTTATGCCAAGTACTTTACTATAATGTTGGAAGGACCGGCTCGCACATGGTTGAAAGGCTTACCTCCCAATTCCATCAATTCGTGGGCAGAGTTGAAGGCGCGTTTTATCAAAAACTTTAAAGGAACATGCAAGCAGCCTCTGACGATTGTTGATCTGGATCACTGCATGCAGTGTGAGGATGAGTTGGCCCACCATTGGGTCTGGCGGGTCTCTGCTATTATTCACTCGTCTGATAGTATTGCGGCGGGTCAGGCGGTTCTGATCTTAGAAAAGAACTATCATTTTGTCCCCCTTAAGCAGAAGCTTGGGCTGCTTAAGCTTTATTGCAATGACATGGGAGAACTCATGGCGGCTCTCACTAAGTATGCAGACTCAGATAACACGAAGGATCCTAGTTCTGATGACGATAAACCCAGCAAGGGCAAGAAGAATGGAAATGGTAAGGGTCAGTAGCAGAATGTAACAAGGAATAATGGCAACAACCAGGGTAATGGTGGTAAGTGGAGACACCCCGATGGTGGGTCTGATCTAGTAGCTAACACCAACACTGCGCATAAAAACCAGCGCCGCAACGGTAATGGTAAGTCGCCTTTTGGCGGAGCAAAGCCTTTTAACCTTGAGGCGATGCTTAACGAGCCCTGCCTGAAGCATAGTTTTCCTAACAAGCCATCCACTCACGCTTGGAAGGATTGTTATGTTATGCGGGAGTTCAGGAATTACAACCTCAACCAGCATCATGGTGGCGGCAATGGGCCGTCAGGCGGGTCAGGATCTGGCTCTCAGGGCTCCGGCTTTGGTGGCGGCGGCTCAAATTCTGGTTATCAGGGTCAAGGCAACCATGACGGTCATAACCAGCAGTCTGGTCAGGGTAACCAGCAGCATAATAATCAGTCAGGATATCAGAGTAATCCAAAGCAGCTTAATGGGGGTCAATATCACGTCTTCGCTACGAACACGTGTAAGCATGACAAAAAGGTCCATAAGTGAGCAATCAATGCCGTTGAGCCGGCAGTACCCCAGTATCTACGATGGCCAGAGCATCCAATCACATGGAGTCGGGAGGATCACCCGCCCCGGGTTGATAACCCGGGTCATCTAGCATTGGTGGTAACCCCTCAAGTGGGCGGCTATAAATTCACTAAGGTACTCATGGACAGAGGTAGCAGCATAAACATCCTATACTATGATACCTTTCGCCAGATGAATCTGGCTGACAAGCATCTCAAGCCATCCTCCATAGTTTGTCATGGCATGGTGCCTGGTAAGTCGGCTTATCTATCACTGGAAGTGGCTTTCGGTGATGACAGAAATTACAGAGCAGAGACCTTGTGGTTTGAGGTGGTCAAAATTAAGAGTCCATATCATGCTCTGTTTGTACAGCCGGCTTATGCTTGGTTCATGGCTCGCCCTTGTTATATCTATCTGCAGCTTAAGACGCCAGGGCCAAATGAGACAATTATGGTACATGGTGATCGGAAAGTTGCCCTGGAGTGTGAGGAAGGAGATGCAGCTTATGTAGAGTTAGCTTGTGCTACTGAGGAGCTCAAATTTTATAAGGACAATGTTGACCAGGCTGATATGACCCCTCTGAAGAAGCCCACCACTGGACAGGACCCTTTGTTGAAGTTTAAGTCGGCTGATGATACTAAGCAAGTGGATTTTGTCCCTGGCGAGTCTCAACAGTTTACTATGGGGGCTAATATGGATCCCAAATAGGAAAGTGCGCTCATCGAGTTCATTCGTGAGAATTGGGACATCTTTGCATGGAAGCCTTCTGACATGCCGGGTGTACCGAGAGAATTCGCTGAGCACAACCTTAATGTGGATCCCAAATTTAAGCCGGTCAAACAGTTCCTCCATCGTCTCAACGAAGAACAACGTGAGGCTATTGGAGAAGAGGTTGCCCGGCTCTTGGCGGCTGGGTTTATTGTAGAAGTTTTTCACCCTGAGTGGTTGGGTAATCCTGTGCTTGTGCTTAAGAAGAATGGCACATGGCGTATGTGTGTTGATTACATAGATCTCAACAAGGCTTGTCCAGCTGATCCGTTTGTTCTCCCTCATATCGACCAGATCATTGATGCAACGGCGGGTTGTGAGAGCTTATGCTTCCTGGATGCTTATTCTGGTTATCATCAGATCAAAATGGCAGTTAAAGACCAAGAGAAGACATCCTTGATCACACCTTTTGGGGCTTTCTGCTATGTTTCTATGCCTTTTGGTCTCAAGAGTGTTCAGGCGACTTACCAATGCTGTGTTCAGAATTGTTTTCACAGTCAGATTGGGCGCAATGTTCATTCTTATGTGGATGACATTGTGGTCAAGTCAAGGAAGAAGGAGACTCTCTTGGATGATTTAAAAGAAACTTTTGACAATCTTCGGGTCTACAAAATGATGCTTAACCCGGCCAAGTGTGTCTTTGGTGTGCCTGCAGGTAAATTGCTAGGTTTCCTGGTCTCAGAACAGAGCATTGAAGCTAACCCGGAGAAGATTAAGGCTATCACTTCACTTTCTAAGCCGGCATGTGTCAATGATGTTCAGCGTCTGGCGGGTCGTATTGCGGCTTTAAGCCTGTTCATAAGTCGCCTGGGAGAGAAGGTAATTCCTCTATACCAGATGATGAATAAGACAAACCACTTTGTCTGGAGTGATGCTACTGATCAAGCATTTGAGGCCCTTAAGAAACAGTTAGCTGAGCCGCCCATCTTGGCTGCTTCTATAGACAAAGAGCCTTTGCTCCTGTATGTGGCTGCTAATAATAAGGCGGTCAGTGTAGCAGTTGTCATATAGCGCAAGGAGGCAGGGAAAGAGTACCCAGTTCAGCGGCCGACTTATTATGTCAGTGAAGTTTTAACTGAGTCTAAGCAAAGATATCCACATTGGTAGAAGCTCATGTTTGGGGTGTTCATGGCGAGTCGCAAGCTGAAACATTATTTTCTTGGGCATCCCATTACAGTGGTCAGCTCTGCTCCGTTGGGGGATATTATTCAAAACAGAGAAGCCACTGGCCGGGTTGCTAAGTGGGCAATTGAGCTTGGTCCTCATAATCTGAAGTATGTACCAAGGACAACCATCAAGTCTCAAGCTTTGGTGGACCTCATAAATGACTGGACAAAATTGCAAACGCCTGAGGAGAGACCTGACAACACATATTGGACATTCCACTTTGATGGGTCTAGGCAGTTGGAAGGGTCGGGGGCTAGAGTTATTTTGACTTCCCCATGAGGTGATAAATTCTGTTATGTTTTAAGGCTAATGTTTCCTTGCACTAACAATGCAGCTGAGTATGAAACTTTGCTTCATGGGCTTCATATGGCCAAAGAAATGAATTTGAGCCGGGTCAGATGTCTGGGCGACTTAGACTTGGTGGCACAGCAGGTCTCTGGCAAGTGGGATTCTAAAGACCCGCTCATGGCGGCTTATCGCTGGGTGGTTGATAATATTGTTGGTCACTTTAAAGGCTACCAGGTGGATCACCTTGATCGACGGAAAAACGAGGCGGCTGATGCACTGTCCCGGCTTGGATCTCAACATAAGCCAGTGCCCCCTAATGTGTTCCTCGATGTCTTACAAAATCCTTCGGTCAAGTTACCATCTAAGGAGAATCTTGCTATACCTGACCTGGAGGGACAGTTGGTGGTGGCTCTTCATGCTATTCCTGACTGGACGCTACCCTATCTGGCTTATCTTACTCATGGCGAGTAACCCGAGGATGAAAATTTGGCACGATAGATCACATGACGTTCCAAGTCTATGACTATTATCAATGGCGAGTTACATCGATGCAGTGTGACTGGAGTTTTTCAATGTTGTGTCTCTCCTGAGGAGGGCCGTGAGATTTTGCAAGAGATACATGCAGGCGACTGTGGTCATCATGCCGGCTCACGATCATTGTTGGCTAAAGCATTTCGTCATGGATTTTTCTGGTTGATAGCTCATGCAGATGCAGAGGTATTGTTATTAAGTGTGATGGGTGTCAGAAATTCTCAAGGCAAGCTCATGTGCCGGCTCAAGAATTGCGGATGATCCCAATCACTTGGCCGTTTGTGGTCTGGGGGCTTGATATGGTTGGACCTTTCAAGAGGTCTAAGGATAAGAAGACCCACCTTTTGGTGGCGGTTGACAAATTTACCAAGTGGGTTGAGGCAGAGCCGGTCAGCAATTATGAGGCGGCTACTGCAGTTCAGTTTGTCAAGAAGCTGATTTTCCGCTTTGGATATCCTCATAGTATCATCACTGATAATGGGACGAACTTGTCTAAAGGTGCTATGAAAGAATTTTGTCAACGAGAGCACATCAGGCTTGATGTTTCATCAGTTGCACATCCTCGGTCCAATGGTCAGGCAGAACATGCTAACCAGGAGATTTTGAGAGGGATCAAACCCCGGCTCATGGTTCCCTTAAAAAGGACTCCGGGTTGTTGGGTGGAAGAGCTTCCTTTGGTTCTTTGGAGCATTAGGACCACCCGCAACAAGTCAACGGGTTATACACCCTTCTTCATGGTTTATGGTGTGAAGCAGTTATCCCAAGTGATATTCGTCATGACTCGCCCCGCGTGGTGGCTTATGTGGAGACTGACAATGAGACGGCGCGTCAGAACGCTTTGGACGCCCTTGAGGAGGAGCGTGACCTTGCGGTGGCTCGTTCGACAATTTATCAGCAAGACCTACGTCGCTATCACAGCCGTAGGGTTTGAAGCTGGACCTTTCAGGAGGGCGACTTAGTCCTCCATTTGATTCAAGATCAGACAGGGATGCATAAGCTTTCACCTCCTTGGGAAGGGCCCTTTGTGGTCAGCAAAAACCTCAACAATGGTTCATACTACCTCATTGACATACGTGATAACAAAGATTTGTGCACATCTGAGGAGGAGACCAGCAGGCCTTGGAACATTGCTCATCTTCGGCCTTACTACATTTGAGCCACTGGCTCTCATCATTGTATATACCTTTATTGATGTACATATATTTTTATGATCAACATAATAAAGTCGGCATCCCCAAATTTCGGGGCCTCTACCATTTCAGCTCATATTTTCTGTGCCTGAGTCTTCATTGGTTGATCATAAGGTCACTTGGGGGCTTCCAACTCACTAAGTTTAGCTTTCATACCCTCTTGACCGGATTTATATGCCATATATGGGTTAAACCTGCCTGTTTTCAACTTGCTACTCCGCCAGGTGACCCGCCGTACTCTTGACAGTCAATCTTTATATGACCCTAAACTTTTCAAGGTTAAAACAATGGTTTATGTCAAGTGAGAGCCGGCTTACAGAAAGCTAGGATAAACTCACCGGTCTGCCGTAGTCTCTCCGCTATGTGGCCCGTTCGTACTCTTAATAGTCAATCTTCTTGGAAGACCCTGAACTAGTTAAGGTTAAAATGACAGATTTATGTCACGTGAGAGCCGGCTTACGGGACGAAAGGCTTTATGCCACGCTTCTTTGAAGCAAAAAACTGAGTTAAAAAAAACCAGTCCCTTTTTTGGTCGCGCCTTAAAAGCCGTCTTAACAAATATTTGAGATGTACATGTTTCTATTCTCTATTTCTGTTTTGCAAAAACTCTTTACAAATGAGTTGCCGGGTCATACAGATCCAAGTTATTTTGCTCCACGTTGAGCTTATTGTGGCTATAAGCTGCCAAAGTGATCTTTTGAAAGACTGGATATGACTATAAGTCGCCCTGGATTGTTGGGTTATTAACTCGCCCTGGGTTTTGACTTTAAGCCACCAGTATAAGCGTTGATGGGTCTTTTCAATTTATATGTCAAGACAAGGATATTAACAAGCCAAAATAGGCATCAACAGCTTCATTCAGCATATAAATGTTCAATTGTTCAAGCACAAGTTGGTAAAAACATGCACGAAGGCATGGCAGAGCAGATAATTGTTTTTTAACTACCTATTACATGGCTTCAGCTGAGCCCAAAAGTTCTTCAAAGTGTTTTTGGAGTTACATTTCGGCCTCAGCACCGTCTGGGTTCTTGCCAGGCGGGTTACTATCATCATGACGCCTTGAGGTAGAGGCCTCCGGGTCATCCCGTGCCGGCTCTTCATTGTCTACCATCTGGAGATCACCCGACGTCCAGTCGATGCCAGTTAACGCCTCAAAGGTTGCCTCATCGTTAAGAATAAGAGAAGGGTCAATATCAGGAGTGAAGATATGCTTATACCTTTAAGGAGTTAAGTCCACAATCTCATGAGTCGGCGGCTTCATACGAACGTTATTGCTGTCGCAACCCACCTGATATTTTGACAGATTCGCTTCTTGTGCAAGTTGGCAGGCTAGAGGCCTTATCTCTTTGACACATTTGGCAAAGTCTGCTTCTTCAAAGATAGATCCATCATCATTTAATTCTGGACACCCGCCATCCATCTCTACCGAGTCTAACTCTCATTGCCACGCCTTCGCCCGGCTTAAAGCAGTGATGGCTCCTATGCGGGCGGCTGACAGTTTCACCTCCTCAATCTGTGCCGGCACCATGGATAGGTGATCCAGCACAGTTTTCATAAGTGTTGGAGGCTTCTTGCCATTTGATATGGCTTCGAGCGTCCGAAGGGTGCCAGCGTATAGTTGTTTCGTCAAAGAGTACATGGCCTTCAGCTTCATCATAGCGTTCTGTCCAAGGCTAGCACTCTTGGAAAATGTTAAGTAATTTCAAACATGAGTTGCCAGGCGGGTTAAAAATCATATTACCAGTTGCCAGGTGAGTCAATACAGTAAATAATATGTTTTACTTACCAAAGATGGCAGCTGTCATTTGAGAGATATGCTGTCTTAAGCCGGACAACTCTTTAGTCACCGGTTTAAGCTGAGCCTCAGCATCTTCTGCTCCCTTTAGAAGATTGGCCTTCTAAGTTTCCAAGGCGGCTCTTTCTTCGTCAAATTTGGCATTGATCTTCTCAATATTTTCCAAGGATGATTTTAGGCTTAATTAAGCCTTGGCGCATTCACTTTGCTGCGTCTCCAGGTTTTTCTTCAATTCGGTGATGTTTGACTCGCCCAAACTCAAAGCTTCCTGCCAAGGGTGACAAGCAATGTTAAAGTGGTTAAATTCATATTCCACAATGATATTTGAAGTCCCAAGCACATTGCAAGCAATATACTTGGCACTTGGGGGCTAATGTAGGTCATTTCAATTTATATTATGACCCGGCTCAAAGATAAGCTGGCCCTTGGGGGCTACACATTTTGTCCTCACAAGTGATTGCAAGACCTGGCTCATCTTATCAAGATAAGCCGGCCGTTGGGGGCTACGTGCGATTCTTTACAAAGTTATTTCGTGAGACCCGGCTCCTCTTATTAAGATAAGCCAGCCCTTGGGGCTACGAGCGATTATTTGCAAAGTGGTTATTTAGAAGACCCGGCTCATCTTGTCAACATAAGCCGGCCCTTGGGGGCTGCATGAATATATATATATGTATATATATATATATATATATATATATTAAGACGGGAAGAGGTTAAGTTCATACCTCATATTTTTGCTTCATCTAGTTAACCAAGCCGGCTTCCAGATCACAGCTTGTATGGAGGCGATTCAGATAACCTGCGTGCACCTCGCCCGCACTAAACTCTGCATAATTCTGCAGCTCCAGTTTTGTCTCGCCTTTCTCCAGTGAAGGTGATTCTTCTTTGGCACTATGCTTAGCTAGCACAGTGGAGGCTCCTGGCGCTGTATAAGCCATCCCAGTGATAGTAATATCGTCAGAGTTCTCAGGAGGGATTTCTTCAATTGATTTGGCAGGAGCGGTAGGCTTAGGACTTGGCGGGTCATGGCTAGGCGCCGGGTTAACATCAGTGTCCATGGGCTCGAAAGATGCAGCATCAGTCTGTGGAGGTGGGTCATTTTGCTGGCTGGCAGGATCTTCAGGATTTTGAATTGGGCCCTCAGGGATCTCCAGCGTCTGCTTCTCTGGCTCAGAAACTTCGGGAGCCGTGGAAGAGCTGCCCACCTTTTTCTTCTTGCCAGTTTTGGCCTTGCCCCTGTGACAAGAGTACAAGTTTATGAGTATGCGACAACAAGTTTTTATCAACAAGTGAAAATACTTACCCTTGGGCAACAATAAAGGCAGGAAGCTATGTTCCAGTTGAGTCGCCAGATGATGGAGGCGTTCCCTGGTAGTTTGAGTCAGAAGAATTAAGAGGTTGACGCATGAGACCGGCTTGTGGAAGGGATAGAGTCGGGCTATGCGGCACCTCATTGTGATGTTTCTGGGGAGCTGGTGTGTTGGATAAGCCGGTCACGATGTCTCCAGTGCCGCCACTCTGAGTCTGACGCTTGGACTCATGCTGTTGTTTCTTCAAAAGAAAATTGGGGTCCAAATGAGCAAGAGGATGAGAAAATCTTACTTTTCGGATGACCCGCCGTGTTTTCTTTCTTGGTAAGGGTTCTGAGTCGGAGGAGATAATAGTTACCTCTGCTTCATTGGCATAGCTCATCTCCACTTCGTCCTGAGAGGAATCAACATCAATAAGTTGCATAAAAAGAAGACCAAGGGAGTCAAGTTCTACCTCCGACTCATCTAGCTCAAGAAGCTCTTCTACTGTTTGTTTCTTACGGCGACCCGTGCCACGAGACTTCATTGCTTTAGTCTTCTTAGTGGGCGGGGCGGCTGTTAGCTTCTTTTTCCAGAAAGAAGAGTCGGCCTGTATACATATATGAGTGAGAGTTTAAAGAATATGAAGCACAAGAGATAGATAAACAAGATGAAGATTTGTTCAAAATACTTACAGCCGGAGCCGGGTTAAGAGTGCAGAAAGGATTCAGTCCCGCTTTACTGCAAGCTTCTAGAGGTTCCCCAAGCAGTGTCTTAACCGTGTCATTGATCTCTTTATCAGTCAGACGTGTTTGGTTATAGCACTACGGGTCCTTCGCATCACCAGTATATTGGCACATTAAGCCGTCGCGCCGACCCAGTGGTAAAATCCTCCATGAGACCCAGCAGCGGGTTAGATCAACTCCAGTTAAGCTGTTGGCTACTAAAGCCCTTATCTTTGAAAATGTGCGGGCATACTAGGCGTGGTCTGCGGCACTCAATCAACCCGGAAGTTCGCTGCTGGTGCTAAGCCGGTAGGGGCGGTAACCCGGCAAGGGATTTTCTCCAGCTGGAATGGTGTCCTTGCAATAGAACCAGGTATAGTTCCAGTCCTTGGGATGGCTGGGCAGTGCGGCTGAGGGAAAGGTTACGTCTCTCCGCCTCTGTATGGAAACACCTCCAAGCTCAAGACTGGGTCCGTCTGACATCTCAGTCTGGCGGTTGATATAAAAGAAATCTCTAAAGAGATCAACAGTGGGCTCTTCTTGAAGATACACTTCGCAGAATACTTGAAAGTGGCATAGATTGGAAACGGAGTTGGCACCGATGTCTTGAGGATGAAGATTGTAAAAATGCAGAGTGTCCCGGACAAATTTTGACCCGGGCGGTGAAAATCCATGGAGGAGGTGATCCGAAAAAATGACAACTTCACCCTCTCCGGGTTGAGGAGTAGTTTCAGGACCGGGAGCCCGCCAGTGGATAACCTCTTTAGCTGGCAAGACCCCCATATCCACATACTCGTTTAGCGTGAGCTCGGAGACTCTAGAGGCAAACCAGTCGCAAGAAGTGGGAGTCTTAGTCATGATTGACCGGGTTAAAAAGCTGCGACGAAGGAATAAAGGTATGGTGGGTTAAAAGTGCAATGATGAGCCGCCTAAATGATATATGACAAATCAGTTATGATTGTAAAGCGGAAAAAGTGTTGTGGTGAACTATTGGAAAATTATGAGCTGCCCTAATTATGAAAGTGAAGAGGCTATCAGACTGATGAAGTATGGCGGGTTAGATTATGAGAGTATAAGCTGGCAACATGCTGGCGGGTTATCTAAACAGAGATTTGATGAGGTTATTACTAAGTATGAAGCAACAAATTCTGTTACAATTATATTTGTAAGCCGCCCGAAAGGTGAAGGGCGGGTCAATTATCTATGGATCCAAGATTGTTCAATTTTGCTAAGTATGAGGTAAACAAGTTTCACAGTTCACAGCTATATTTACGGATCTATGAACAGTGTAAAAAGGAAAATAATTGGTAGACGTAAAAAGGGTAGTGACGGAAAAGCTAGCAGATTATATATTGATTCTAGAGAGGAAGCAATCTACCCAAGATACAAGATGAAGGCTAAACTGCTACCGCGCTACTCCTACCCCATTTTTTGGATTGAAATACGAATTCTATTCACGAAACAGGAAGAACCTACATAAACACCGATTTACTCTATGAACTCGGATGACCTAATGCAGATCTGAGGGAGGAAAAGAATGATACCTGAAGATGCTGGAGGAGAGCGGATGTGTGCTACTAAGCTCTGGTCACAACAGGATGATGCAGCGGCCTCGACGGAGCGGCTGGCGCGGTTCGGCTGGTGCGGCGGAGCTCTGGTCGCAGTAGGTGTTGAGAGGAAGAAGTGGAGGCGACGGGGGTAAAAGTGAAAAAGGTAGCCCCCGTGCCTATTTATAAGGGAAAGGAAGGAACAGTTACAGGCATGCGCGAAGATCGAGGAGGCATCATGATTATCGCAACAAAAAGGGCGCCTCGATTCTCGGGATGGCTGATTAATGCGAAAGATCCGTTGTGACATCATGTGGTTTTTTCTAAATTTATTAACATGATGTCATCTTTTCTTATGGTGGATTATGAATCTCTGTTCAAGGTTCAAGTACTGAGAAGAATTAAAGAAGACTCGCCAACCAGAGGAATTGAAGATTGACATGAATGAGTTCAAATCAATCTGGGGCCTAATGTTGAGGATATTAACCGACGATATAACCCGCCCTAGGATGGCCGGGTTAAGATGTTGGCGATTTAAAGATAAGGCCTTAGACAGGCCCAAGAAGCCAAGACATGGAACCAGGGAGGCGGCTACGTGGTGAGCCGGACGGAGGCCCAAGGCCAGAAGACGGTGCGTGACCCGGAAGTGTAAGCCTCTCGATGGTGACTTGCCTAACAAGGCAAGGCGACTTAGAACCGGGGTCGGTCACGAAGTATGACCTGACCTAAACTCTTGTAAGCCCAGGGCCTAGACCTGTGTATATAAAGGCGAGTCCCTGCGGCGGGTAAACCTAAGTTACAATCGATCGATAGCCAGGTCAAGCGAATCCGCTCCCTTGTAAACGATACTCAAGCAATAGCAACAAAAGCAGGAGTAGGCTTTTACCTCGACCGTGAGGGGCCGAACCTGGGTAAACTCGTATCTCTCATCCCGCTCAACCCCTTTAAGCTAATCACCGTAGCCATGGCCTCGCACCTAAGTCCTTTCACAAGGGCATCTGCCGTGTTAGCCCCACGACACCCACCAGGGAGCACCTCAAGTATGTGATTCAAATGCACTTTCCCAAGGAGAAAGCAATCAACAACACTGCTGAGTATGAAGGGCTCCTTGCCGGTCTTAGGATCACAATGGAGTTGGGAATCAGAAAGATGATCATCCGTGGAGATTCGCAGCTTGTAGTGAAAGTAAATAAAGATTACCAGAGCCTGCAGATGGAAGCGTATGTGGAAGAAGTGACAAAATTGGAGGAACACTTTGACGGATTACAAACAGAGCACGTCCCCGTGCAAAAAATAGCATTGCTGACCATCTGTCAAAGTGTGCCGCTCAAAAGCTCCCTGTGGAACCAAGAACTTTTGTGCTCCATTTGAATCAACCATCAGTCACTCCATTAATGCAGGCTAATAAGAGAAGAAAGTTGAACACCGGCAAGTATTTTCCGGCAGAGCTCCCAGAAGTCGCCGACAAGAATGTTGCCGGGAACAATGACGCGACTGTTGGTGAGCAGTGGCTTCGTGCAGAACCTCAGATTCTTGCCGCTGAAGCAAGCGCTCCCACGGCCGAAGAGATGCCGTTAGTCCTTGTCGTCGAGCCGCAAGCTCCAGCATGGGCGCAACACATAGTTCATTTTGTTCAAACAGGAGAACTTCCCGATGAGCAAAAAGAAGGTGAGAAAGTAGCCCGTCAATCGAGTATGTACCAGTTTGTGGATAACATTCTGCATAGAAAGAGACCAAACGGTGTGAAATTGAAGTGCATTTGCCGGGAAGATGGACTAAGGTTGTTGGCAGAGATACATGGAGGCATATGTGGCTCTCACATAGGATCACGAGCACTTGTCGGCAAGGCTTTCCGGCAAGGCTTCTATTGGCCCACTGCACTCCAGGATGCAACTAAGCTAGTAACCAAGTGTGAAGCATGCGAGTTCCATTCAAAGAATATACATCAGCCAACTCAAGCTCTCCAAACAATCCCTCTCTCCTGGCCTTTTTTGGTCTGAGGGGTCGATATATTGGGCCCCTTCTGTCGGTGTCAAAACTGATGGATCTCGGGTAGGGGTTCCCGAGCAGTGGATCTTGGATCAACGGGGAACAAGGGACGAGGGACACGATGTTTTACCCAGGTTCGGGCCCTCTCTAGGAGGTAAAACCCTACGTCCTGCTTGATTATATTGCTTGTGTATATGAGGATTACAGAGTCGATCTACCACGAGATCAGATGAGCTAAACCCTAGGCTAGTAAGGCGATGGTGGTTGCTCTAGCCTCTATGGACTAAACCCTCTGGCTTATATAGACACCAGGGGTGCTAGGGTTTACATATGGTCGGTTACAACAAGAGGATAAACATGCCGAGTCTTTAGCCTTGTCTTGGAGTACACATCGGTATCGAAGGTCTCATGTCCGGATATGCTGCCGCCCAATAGTCCGACCTTCCAGCAGCTGTAATGCGGCCCGACTATCTGGCCCGTGAGAGATAGGCCGGCAGTCCGAGGACCCCCTATTCCAGGATTCCCTTAGTAGCCCCTGAACTAGCCTCCAACGCTGGCGTCTTGCAACTTCTGAATACACAGTCTCCGGCTTGCGGGCGAGTTCTTCTCTCCCAGTGTGTTCGGAATAATCCTCTTTGGTTGAATCTCGAAAAACCCGTTTGATCAAGTTCGGCTATGCACTCAATTAAGTAGTATCCGAAATCCAGATTATGGTTCTTACTTAGCCTTGAAGGCCAATCACTCGAGTGTGAACAGTGCCTTTGCCTGACAACTTTCGGTGAAGGGTCACATCCGGTCATAAACGCCGAACCGTGGTGAGTTCTTTGATGCGCGGTTCAAGGCATTCCCTTCATAGGCACGTCTCATCGAGGTGGAGATCGTGTCCGTTTTTTAAGGGATATGATTAATGATTCCCATTATCCCACTCGCGCATAACGTCTCGATAATATCGGGAAGTGGCGCGGCCCGTGGCACAGTTAAAGGACCACCCCAATGTGGTCTTACAAGCTCGAGGATCTGGCCACCATACAATAATTCTATGGCACCACCCACGACAAGCTGTGGAAGGTGCTGTTTAAGCCTCAAAAGGTGTGGTCGGCCGAGGAGGAAGACATCAGCCTCGACGCCGACACCCCCCAAAGGAGGTTAAAAAGCTCTTATCTGCTCTAAGTTTGGATGTTCGCATTCCAAGAGACTTATCCTTCATTCCTTTCCTTCCACAGGGTTGGCTCGAGAAGGCCAAGAAAATCAGTAGCCCGACCCCACTGCTCGAAGACCCTTGGCCGGCCCTGGTGGAGGAGATGCTGACCGTGGCGCCGTACAAGGCGCCAGAGAAGAAGGAAAAGAAGAAGAAGAAAGAGGCGCCGGAGGCCAGGGAAGGCCTCCATCCAAGGGGACATCCAGAAAATAAGTCCGGAGACACCCACGCTCCCTCCGCCCAAGAGGGGGAGCAGGAAGAGGACGAGGAGGAGAGTAACTCCTCCCGTTCCAAGAAGAGGGCGGCGTCAGACGACGCCGAGGAGGAGTCACCTCTTCATGCCCCCAAGAGACAGCATAGGCCCAAGCTGGTCCTTCCTGTTGACCACTCGGATTCCGATGAGGAATCTGTAGCATCCGAAGAGGTTTCGGAGAGGAACCCTAGGGTCAAGCCCCCCGCTGAGAGGTATAAACTTTGATATTCTTCGGGTGTTAGTTTCATCAACCTTTTATTACCATCACATGTGCATCTCATATTACAGCCCACCGCGCGCCCACCCTGGTGACCAAACCTCAGAGTGGGACTCTTTGTCGGCCGAACTGGCGGAGAGTAGGTCTGCCTCATGCTCTACGCCTCCCCCGGTCATCAGGGAGACCGGGGAGGTGCTGTCCCAAAGGACCCCTCCCGGCCCGGACATGGGAGGCGGTGGTGACGAGATCATCGCCGAGGTTAACACCTCGGTCGCTGAAGGCCAGGAGGATCCCTCCTGGTGAACAAAGGGGGGGGGAGCTCGGCCAGCCCAAGTCCTCCCAAAAGACAATTCCGAAGCCCCCGAGGCCCTCAGAGGTGCCAATTCCACCTTCTACTGAGGGGAGAGCCAGGGCCCTGCCGCCAGCGTCAAACACCGATGATCGGGGTGCGGTAGGGTGGACAGATGTGATGGAGGAGGTGGTGATCAACTCCTCCATCATTGCAGAACACCGCACCCTGATGGGCGTGGTTTTACAAAGTATTCGGTCCGTTAACAGCGGACTGAAGGAAGCCTTCAGCGGCCTCCTCACGGGCTTCGGGGTAAGCCATGTAATGCTCCTTTCATAAAGCAGATTTTTGAACAAAGTTATACACCCCTTGTATATAGCAGCCCCCGAGACTTTGTCAGGTTCGAAAAACCTGGCAGAGGATCAAAAAATCTTGAGATTGAGAGTCTGAACTATGTGAGCTATTTTGTTATTGCAGGCCTCATCTCTTGCGGTGGCTACTAATGCCGTGTCGCTAGATAAGATGAATCAAAAGCTCAAGAGCTCCGATGAGGAGCTTGACCTTGTCAACAAGCGGTTTGATGAGGCGCAAGGTTAGCCCGATCGAGACTTTACTTCTTTTTTATTGATCAAAGTGTTCGGGATTAGCCCTAAGCAAAAGGTGCTGAATTATGTTTGCAGCTACCACTGCGGAGGTCGAGGGCCTCAGGGCCGAACTGAAGAAGGCCAAGGAGGTGGCGGCCGAGTGAGCGGCCGCCAAACTCAAGTCGGTGAAAACCGTCAGTGAGAAGCACGAGGCCAGAGTGGCCGAGGTGCAACAGGAGCTCAAGGATGCCATCACGAAATGTGAGGACCTTGAGCAGAAGAATAAGGATCATACCACCACACTATCGAAGGTGCAGCAAGAGATCCGCGAAGCCAGGACGGAGACGTGGGGCACCCGGGAGGAGCTCTAACAAGTAAAACAAATTGCAAGTGGTAAGCAATACTTACTGCAGGGTGTCTTTGGCGGCCACAGATTCGCATTGCTCACACGAGTCTGGCATTCCGCAGGCGCATTTGCAGAGCTCCCGAGGAGTGCAGCGGATGCGACGAGGCACTATGCGGCTCGGGAGGGTGACGCCGAGCTAAGGTTGTTCTGGGCGCAATTCCAGGTGCCCGAACACCCTCCCCTCCTCAGTAATCAGATGAAGAAGCTGATGGAGCTGCATCGGATGGCGGAGCCAGCCATGAAGGACCTCTTTGTCCGGCTGTGGCCCTCCGAGCCCATACCGAGCAGCTATTTTAGCTTGGTGCAGAAGCTGCGTGACGCTTCCTCCCGTGTTGATGCCGTGAAGCGCTATGTGTGCATTGAGGAGGCTTGGATGGCATTCTCGAAGACCATGGTGCACTGGCCGAAGATCAAGCCAGTCGATATAGCCACCGGACCTCCACCTGCTGGAAAGGAGCACAGGCGCCCAGAGCAGTATTTCTTCGTTGTAATGGATGGTGCTCGGGTAGTAGAGGCCCAGTGTTCGAAGGATGTACTACTCGAGTGATCGTTCTATTTTTTTATTAAACGATTGTTGAAACCTTGTGTTTTGCAATGCGGTTGATCTATATGGTTTATCATACTTGACTGTTTCTTAGTTTAATTTCAACTCCTGTGCGGCTGTTTTTTTATCCTGAAAGTTGCCAGTCGTTGGCTTCAGCCCCCACGTAGATATGATGAGGGGTGTTTCATCCTCCGCACTTTGACCCTTAGCCGACGTATCGGTGCTTGAAGGCGGTAGTCCAGGAGGGAAACAAGGCAATCGGACTATGCTGCTTTATTACCTTCACTTAGCCATAGGAGCTTGACTGCGGGGGCTGGTGACTAGCCCCCAGTGTGATATTCGGGAGATCCGAGGTATATACCTGTATCACTTGGCTTGGCCGAAGACACAAACCCTTCGTGTTACACAGTGTAATTGCCAACGATTTTTAGTTTAACACTTGTCATCTGATCGCCGACCAGCTCTCGCTTATTATGACAGTCAGTTTTCGGCTTTCTCCCCTGAGGTACTTAGCCAGGCTAGCCGGAAGTACAATCACAGTGGTTCTCCCTTTACGATCTTAGCCAAACGCACGACGTAAGAGGGTAAACATAGGAGCAGGGCAACCCAACTATTGACCCAAGACATAATTCAGAACTGATGCATATAGTGCAATATCTGAGACGCCAAACACATGGAAAAAAGGAGTGCTGGACTTGATGCATAGGGCGAGCGTTACGGTCGAGCCCCCGGTCTATTAGCCGATTGCACATTAGAGCATGTTTGTGCCAAACTTGTTTTTGATGGAGTCAAAGAGCAGGAAAGGAAAGGGGACAATATATATAACTGTAGTAGGGCCGTAAAAGGTTTGCTTTATTTCTAATAAGCTCATGACGTATAACCATACAATTTGAACTACCAAAACCTCAGATACAAGTATTTTGTAAAGGGAAAAAATATGTACAGATGAAAGGTTTACACAGGGCCTTGATATGTGGGTCGATGCCCCTACTATGCCCTGCTGCACGTCTGCGACTTTGCTTCTGTTGGGAGGAAGAACTCCGTGGAGGGGGTGGTCATCGGACGACGGGCCCTTCATAAGGAGCCACAAGAAATCGTCGTGTTATTCTGGCTTGATGCCGGATAGGTCCTAGATGGCACCTGTTCGATGTCCAGAGACGTAATTGTCCATAGTGCGGTTGAACCGAACACTTGGCATTTAGGCCCCACAGCTGCCCATGGTATTTTGAGCGCGAAGTTCTGCTGGCGAGGCACGTAGTGTGTGACTGGGGTGGGTGTTCCATGGGGGGCGTATCCCTATTTGTGTCGAGCGTAGGGAGGCTCCTTGAATGGAGACAGGTCTCGGGCTCGTTTACTTGCCTCTCTTACCTTGATGGCGGGCTGATACTTTGGCCCTTCAGCACCTGTTTGATCTTCGGCTGCCAGAGCCGCGGTGTGTTCCTCCGTCCAGAGTGAGCACTCCGTATTGCCATTGACCATGATGATGCCCCTTGGTCCGGACATCTTTAACTTTAGATAGGTGTAAGGGGGGATGGTGTTGGATCGAGCGAATGTCGTCTGGCCTAGGAGGGCGTGATAGCCGCTGCGAAAGGGGAGAATGTCGAAGATCAAGTCTTCACTACGAAAATTGTTCGGAGAGCCAAACACTACTTCCAGGGTGAGGGCGCCCGAACAGTGGGCTTCAGCGCCTGGGATTACCCCTTTGAAAGTGGTATTATTGGGTTTAATCCTTGACGAGTCAATACCCATTTTCTTTATAGTATCTGCGTAAATCAGATTGAGGCTGCTACCTCCATCTATAAGGACTCTGGTGAGGTGGTACCCATCAACAATGGGGTCTAGGACCAAGGCCACCGAACCTCCATGATGGATACTGGTCGGGTGGCCCCTCCGGTCGAAGGTGATCGGACATGCCGACAATGGGTTAAATTTCGGGGCTACCGGCTCTATGGCGTAGACGTCCCAAAGTGCGCGTTTCCGCTACTTCTTCGGTATATGGGTGGCGTAGATCATATTCACCATTTTTACCTCGGGAGGGAATTTTTTCTGGCCCCCATTGTTTGGCCTGCGAGGTTCTTCGTCATCCTTGCTGCGGGGGCTTTTGCCTGCGTCCTCGGCTATGAGCTTGCTGGCCTGTTTGATTACCCAACAGTTACGGTTGGTGTGGTTGGCGGGTTTGTCGGGCGTGCCGTGGATCTGGCAGGGTCTGTCCAGGATTGTGTCCAACTTGGTGGGTCCATCCTGGTTCTCTTTAGAGGGTTTCTTCTGAGGTCCCGATTTGGAATTGCGGAATCCGGCATTTACTACCGTATCTTCGGCTTCACTGCTGTTGTGGCGCCGCTTGTTTCTGTTGCGCCGTGGTTTCCCGTTTTCATCCCGGACTTCCGAGGTCCCGGGGTCTTCGGGGTTGGTGCTTCTATGAGCCAGCCAACTATCTTCGCCCGCACAAAAGCGAGTCATGAGAGAGGTTAGTGCCGCCATTGTCCTTGGCTTGTCTTGGCCGAGCTGGCGTGCGAGCCATTCATCTCGGATACTATGCTTGAATGCGGCTATGGCTTCGGCATCCGGACAATTGATGATCTGGTTCTTTTTGGTCAAAAAATGATTCCAAAATTGCCAGGCTGACTCACCGGGCTGTTGGACTACATGGCTCAGGTCATCGGCATCCGGAGGCTGGACATAGGTGCCTTGAAAGTTAGCTCGGAAAGCATCCTCGAGCTCTTCCTAGCTCCCTATGGAGTCTTCAGGGAGGCTATTCAACCAGTGCCGAGCTGGTCCTTTGAGCTTTAATGGCAGATATTTAATGGCGTGGAGGTCATCTCCTCGAGCCATATGAATGTGGAGAAGAAAGTCTTCGATCCACACGGCCGGGTCTGTAGTCCCATCGTATGGCTCGATGTTTATGGGTTTAAACCCTTTTGGGAACTGATGCCGCATTACCTTGTCTGTGAAGCACATCCGATGGGCGGCGCCCCTGACCCGGGCTACGTCGCGCCGGAGGTCGGCTGTCATATCGGCCCGGTGCTATTCCCGAACTCTATCATTTCGGTCGCGCCAAGTTTGGTATCCGTTCCTTTCAGCCGGGGCGTAATCTCGAGATCCGTAGATGGATCTTGTCTGCCCTGCTCTAATGGTGAGGTCGTGACGAAGATCGTATTGGTATTCTGGCTGTGCTGCCTCCTTGCCTTTACAGCGAGGGGGAGCGGGTGGGAGTTTGGTATCTCCAGCTGGCCTATCCCTTCCTCAAGGGGGGGGCGGTCGGGCTGGTCTGCCCGTGTATTTCTTGGTGGTGCGGGCGCAAGGGCCTCGTCGTCGAATTGTGGCAGCAGCTTCCGCTTTGGGTAGCTTTTAGTCTGCTGCTGGTAGCCGTACCCTTCTTCGGCTGCCAAGACTTTTGTCCATCTATTGTTGAGGGTATTCTATTCGGCCTTCAGCTGCTGCTGCTTCTTCTTCAAGCTCCGGGCAGTGGCTATGAGCCGCTGCTTGAACTACTCTTTGTCCAATGGATCTTCTAGAACGATAAAGTCTTCAGCTCCGAGGCTGACCTCCTCTTCGGAGAGAGGCATATGCTATCCTTAGAATCTTTGGGGTCCTCGGGGTTATACTGACCACCATGCCCCTCTGAGTTATCAGGCTGTTGCTCGGGGGCGGGGTCGCCGAGGTCTTCCGCAATGTCCGGAGTATCGTCCTCTCCGGTGCCCGTGTTGCTTTCCCTGCCTCGACGCCCCTTAGATCGTCGGTGTTGTTTCCGGCGTTTGGGGGGCTTCTCGCCAGGCTTGTTACTATCTCTTCTGGGGTGCCATCCCCATTATTAGTGCCATTGCCGTTGTCCTTGGGGGTGTCCACCATGTAAACGTCATAGGTGGAGGTGGCCATCCATCGACCGGTGACGGGAGGGGCAGTGTCAGTGTGGGCCATGGCTTCGCTGTCGTCGTCCATGTCATCGGCCTCCTCAGAGGCGTAGTCCAGCATGTCGGTTAAGTCTTTGACAATGGCTACTAAGTGGGTGGTGGGTGGGATGTAAAATTCCCTGTAGCCCGCCTCGAGGCCTCGCTAAGCGTGAGTAGAGGATGGGCCATCCAAGTTAGTCATCATCTGCATCCGGTCAAGCGCCTCGTTTAACAGGGCGAGGCTGGCCAGATTGGCGTATGAGGTTTCTTCGGAGCTGACCTCCGTTGTGATGGCGGGGCGAGGGGCGAGCCCAACCAGGGCTATCTACTGGTCTTCGGATATCAAGTCCACACCAAGGCTCGAAGCCGGATTTGCGGTAAGGAGGGGGAGCCCGGCTGGGGGCGGCTCGCGGTCTTCGGATGCTGATCCGATGTTGAAGCTTGAAGCCAGATCTGTGGTGAGAAGGGTGAGTCCGGCCGAGGGTGATTCCCGATCTTCGGATGTAGCGGCTGCATCCGAGCTCGAAGCCGGCTGTGAGGTAAGGGCTGATCCAGAGATCGGATTGGGGAGAGGCCCCAAAGTTGATGCTTCGGAGCCAGTGGGCGTGCCAGGTGAGGCTGAGAAGCCAGTGAAGATCAGATCACCCCGAGCGTCGGTGATGTACTCTTAGTTACCAAACCTGATTTGATGCTCAGGGGCGAAACTGTAGACCTGGTAGAGATGACCGGTCGAGTGGGCGTGTAGAACGATGCTGCCGAACGCGAAAATTTTCCTGGGGACGAAGATGTCCTCGGTGTTTATGCCATCCCCGATGATCAGGCGAGCCATCAATTCTTCAACGATCCAACAACGGAACTCTCAATGAAAGCACCAATGTCGGTGTCAAAACCGGTGGACCTGGGGTAGGGGGTCCCGAGCTATGGATCTTGGATCAATGGGGAACAAGGGACGAGGGACACGATGTTTTACGTAGGTTCGGGCCCTCTCTAGGAGGTAAAACCCTATGTCCTGCTTGATTATATTGCTTGTGTATATGAGGATTACAGAGTCGATCTACCACGAGATCAGATGAGCTAAACCCTAGGCTAGTAAGGCGATGGTGGTTGCTCTAGCCTCTATGGACTAAACCCTCTGGCTTATATAGACACCAGGGGTGCTAGGGTTTACATATGGTCGGTTACAACAAGAGGATAAACTTGCCGAGTCTTTAGCCTTGTCTTGGAGTACACGTCAAGGTATCGAAGGTCTCCTGTCCGGATATGCTGCCGCCCAATAGTCCGGCTTTCCAGCAGCTGTAATGCGGCCCGACTGTCCGGCCCATGAGAGATAGGCCAGCAGCCTGAGGACCCCCTAGTCCAGGACTCCCTCACCTTCCCCCGTGCTATCGGGGGCTTTGAGTTCTTGTACGTTGCCATCTGCAAGTTCACAAAGTGGCCTAAAGTGGAGCCAGTGAGGAAGGTGATAGCACAGTTAGCCATCAAGTTCTTCAAAGGACCACTACAAAAAAAATACACTTTCGTGATGATACATGTTTGTCATAGTAGGTCACGTTTTCTGTCATGCATGTACATCCATGACGATTTTATGACAGAATCAAGATAGTCATACCTGTGCTGTCGTAGAAGTGTTCCATGACAATACCAAAATTATCATCACGGAAGTGTCCACTTCCATGACGATAAACGGCGCGTCATAGAAGTGTTTTCGTCAAGGGTAACTGACGCGTGGCATCCACCGTAACGGGTTGCCATTAAGCTATCGGGTTCCGGTTTGGATCCGATAACCCATTAACAGCCCCGACCAATGGGGATTTTCCACGTGTAAAATTCTCATTCGCCGGATGATCCATGTGTCAGCTCATCATTGGGACAGATGTCATCCCTACAATGGACGAAAGACGCCTATGATATGTCGACACATGGCACAGCCCAACAGTGGCCCATTTAAGGTAAAAAGGCCGGCCCAGCTAAAGGCCCACCATATTTTTTCAGACACTAGTGGGCCGGCCCGTTAACAGCCTGCCATGTTTTGGGTGAAATTAAGGCCCATATCAGATCTGGCCCGTTAACAACCCACTGACGATGACATGTACCTAGGGTAGGGTCCTAGGCCCGACCTACATGCCCTACCCAAGGACACTACACAAGAGGCCAAGACCTACAAAGATAGAAAGGGGATACCGACTGAAATCATCGCAGAGTGCAACTCACTCGACAGAAGATCCACTCGGATATCCCACTTCCACTCGACCTACGTTATTCACTCGGAGTACAAGATTCCACTCATAGGACAGAAGACCTAGAGCCACCCCAGTATGGCAACGGTCGGGCATTCACTCCGTTGCTATAAAGATCATTAAATACGGGCGTTATCTGTAACGTTCGTACCTTTGTTCTCTCATTAAACCCTTGCATAACTGAGGACTGTGAGGGGTCGGCATACTCTATATAAGCCACCCCTCCCCTCTTGCACAAGGGTTCACACCCCCTGTAACTCAACACTCCAATCAACAAAGCCTCCGCGGCACCGAGACGTAGGGCTATTACCTCCTCCGAGAGGGGCCTGAACTCGTAAATCCGAGTGTACAACCTTGCCGTAGCTAGGCTCTGCCCTCTCCTATGTACCCCCCATCTCTACTGTCAGATCCGTTCCCACGACAGTTGGCACCCACCGTGGGGCAGGCGTCTAAGCGACTTCCGACGAGGTTGCAATCTTCGATCTCCATCGACATGGTTTCCGGTGGTGGATTGTCTTTGGGCCGTGAGATCCATCTCGGCGTGCTCACCTTCATCACCGACAATTCAGCTTGGCTCCAGGAAGCCCCCCTCGACGTCGAGGTGCTCCCTATTCGCGGGGCTGCGCACTTCTGTGCGAGTGCCGGTGGCGTCCTCTTGCGGCAGCCGTTGACTCAGTATCGGTCGGCTCCGGTGGTGTCTTCCCTCTCCGCTGCTCGCCGTCGCAAGCGATCCGGTTGTTCGCGGCTCCAGCGATGGGTGAAGCACGCAGTGGCTCGTCAGTCGTCCACTCCTCAGATCGCGACGATCGAGCCTGATGAATCCCTTTATGGCTTGTTCGATCTGTCGACTGGCCACTCGGACACTCTTTCTGAGTGCGAAAGCAATGATCCCATGGCGGAGGTCCTCATGGTTGGCCCCCAGTGTAGCCCGCCAGGATTTCCTCGTGGTGGAGGCGAAAGCGGTGGTCCTTCGCACGACAATGACGAGTACTATCCACAAGCCCTCACAGTGGAACAAAGAGAGGAACTGCAGCGCAGGAACGAGCAAGCTCTCCAGACCCCCATCGTTGGGGAGACCGCCGAGGCTCAGGCTTTGGAAGCCGCGCGCGTAGCCACCCTAGCTGAACGTGCGCATCTAGAGGATCTCCAGAAGTCACTCGACGACTGCGCTCGCAGGCCACCTCCAAATCCCAGTTGACGACAACGGCAATTATTCCCGACTGGATCTCGAGATGAGTGTCAGGTATACCGCACTCCAATCCAGAATGTTGCAGCAGCTGCGCGTATTGCAGATTCAATCCAACCATCCCATTTCGAGGCTAGAAGAGGCCTAGAGCAGATTCGAATGTTGCTCAGGGCAGCAGGGGAGCAGAATTCGGCTGTTTCTCAGTCACGCAACAGGATTCATAGCAGGTCCGTCAGGGCAGACACGGTTCAGTCTGCGCACAGCCCAAGATCGCCTCCGCAGCGTGAAGATCATAGTTATCACTAGGACCAGTACCTGGATCAAGGCTACGGGCGTTTTGATCCTCGATATCACCGGGACGACCGCCGTCGGGTGCCTACGCCCCCTTCGAGGGGCGGTTCGTACGCGCCTTGGCGGTATGATGATTGGCGCTCGTTTGGGGACGAGCGGAGGATTCCAGTCGACCCCCGAGATCCCGGGTTTGATGCAAGGTCAGTCCTCATGCAGGGCCTGGTTGACAGAGGCAGGGCTAACCGAGAAGGTTTGGACAGAGATCACCCAAGTGGAAGCAGAGCGTTCATCTCTGGGCCCGAGTGTTTTAGCAGAGCCATTCGAGCTGCTGAGATTCCTCCCAACTTCAGGTTGGCCGCAGGAGTGAGCAAGTTTACTGGCAAGTCGAAGCCAGACACATGGTTAGAGGATTACCGAGTGGCTGTGCAGATTGGTGGAGGCAATGACGAAGTGGCCATGAAGCACCTGCCCTTGATGCTTGAAGGCTCAGCCAGGGCGTGGTTGAACCAGTTGGCTCTAGCTAGCATATACTGTTGGGAAGACTTGGCCCGAGTGTTTATCAAAACGTTTGAAGGCACTTGCAAGTGACCTGCTGGGCTGACGGAGTTGCAACATTGTGTCCAGAAACCGAGTGAAACATTGAGGGATTACATCGAACGTTGGACCACACTTCACCATGTGGTGGAGAATGTTTCAGAGCACCAAGCAGTTTGCGCCTTTAAGGAGGGCGTCCGTTACAGAGAGTTCATATTGAAATTTGGTCGATCCGGGGCCATGACTCTGAACCGAATGATGGAGATAGCCACTCTGTATGTGAACGGCGAAGAAGAAGACCGACTCCATAGTGGCAAAGGAAAAGCTACAGATCCTGACACCAAAGGTGGGAATTCCAGTCGAAAGCAGAAACGCAAAGCTGAAGCCACCGGTCAGACCGAAGCCGCAGTGGTGGCTCCTCAAGGCAAATTCAAAGGGAAAGCCAAAGAGCAGTGGGTTCCTAAGAAGAAAAGAGATCAGTTTGGTCAAGATGTCTTGGATCTACCGTGTGCCATCCACACGAAGAAAGACGAGGAGGGTAACCTGATTTTACCCAAGCACACCACTCGACAGTGCAAACTCCTCATTCAACAGTTCCGTGAAGGTCAGCCGAGTGAAAAGGGCTCTGACAAGGATGAGGACGAACAAAAGGCAGAAGATTACCCGAAGGTCAATGCTACTTTGGTGATTTTTGCTGATGTTGAGAGCAAAAGTCGACTGAAAGTCATCAACCGAGAGGTGAACATGGTTGCTCCGACAACTACAACGTACCTCAAGTGGTCAAAGACTCCCATCACCTTCGACCAGTCGAATCACCCAACTCACATTGCTACCCTCGGGCGGCAGGCTTTGGTGGTCAACCCAGTCGTCGGAGGCACTCGGTTGCGCAAAGTTCTTATGGATGGCGGCAGTGGTTTGAACATTCTGTATGCTGAGACCCTCCAGGGGATGGGCATTCCGATGTCCCAACTCAGTGAAAGCAACATGCAGTTTCACGGGGTCATCCCAGGGAAGAAGGCGAAATCACTCGGGCAGATTGCTTTAGATGTGGTTTTTGGTGACTCGAAGAATTTTCGCAAGGAAAAGTTGACGTTTGAAGTTGTAGATTTTCACAGTGCCTATCACGCTATTCTGGGCCGACCGGCGTATGCTCGTTTCATGGCCCGCCCATGTTATGTGTACCTTAAGCTGAAGATGCCCGGACCCAAGGGCATGATTACGGTCACTGGAAATAGCCAGAGAGCCTAGGAATGCCTCCAGAAGGGATCCAAGATTGCTGATGAGCAGATGGCAGTGGTGGAGTTGGAAGAGTACAAGAAGAATGCTGATCCGAGTGATTTGCTCCATTCTAAGAAGCCTGCTTCTGAGTCTGCATTTCAGTCGGCTGGCGAGACGAAACCAGTTCACATCCACCCGGAAGATCCCACAGCTGCTCCGACCAACATCTCAACGACGCTCGATAGCAAATAGGAAGCCGCGCTCATCCAGCTCCTCCGTGAGAACTGGGACATCTTTGCATGGAAACCATCAGACATGCCAGGTGTACCCAAGGGACTGGCTGAGCACCGTTTGCGTGTCGACTCGAAGGCCAAACCTGTCAAAGAGCATCTCCGCCGTTCTGCTGTGGAGAAGAGGAAGGCGATTGGCGAGGAAGTGGCTCGGCTCCTGGCGGCTGAGTTCATACGCGAGATATACCACTCCGAGTGGCTCGCCAATGTCGTCATGGTTCCCAAGTAAGATAATTCACTCCGCATGTGCATCGATTTCAAGCATATCAATCGGGCCTGCCCGAAAGACCATTTTCTGCTCCCCCATGTCGATCAGATAGTCGACTCAACTGCAGGATGTGAGCATTTGTCTTTTCTTGATGCGTATTCTGGATACCATCAGATCCGACTGTATGGGCCAGATGAAATAAAAACGGCCTTCATCACCCCGTTCGGGTGTTTTTGCTATATCACCATGCCATTCGGTCTCAAAAACACTGGCGCCACATTCATGCGCATGATCCAGAAGTGCTTGCTCACTCAGATAAGTCAGAATGTGGAGGCCTATATGGATGATATTGTGGTCAAGTCACGCAAAGGTTCCGACCTGCTGACTGATCCCACTGAAACCTTTGCTAATCTGAGAAGGTATGATATTAAGTTGAACCCGTCCAAGTGCACATTCGGAGTACCTAGAGGCAAGTTACTCAGTCTCCTTGTTTCTGAACGAGGGATAGATGCCAATCCTGAGAAGATCGGTGCAATTGTCCGAATGAAACACACTGTGCGTGTGCATGACGTCCAGAAGCTCATAGGCTGTCTTGCAGCACTGAGTCGGTTCATTTCTCGTATCGGTGAAAAGGCACTACCTCTTTACCGACTAATGAAGAAGTCTGATACATTCGAGTGGACTCCCAAAGCTGAAGCAGCATTTGTTGAGCTCAAAGCCCTGCTCTACACCCAGCCGGTGCTTGTTGCACCGAACAGCAAAGAGGCTCTGCTCTTGTACATTGCGGCCACTGGTCAAGTTGTCAGCACAGTGCTCACAGTGGAACGGGAAGAAGGCAAGGCTACAAAGTTCAAAGACCAGTGTACTATATCTCTGAGGTTTTGACTCCATCCAAGCAGAGGTATCCGCATTATCAGAAACTTGTTTATGGAATTTACTTGACTGCGAAGAAAGTTGCACATTATTTCCAAGACCACTTGGTTTCAGTTGTCAGTGACGCCCCGTTATCTGAAATCATGAACAATCGGGATGCAACTGGCCGAGTGGCTAAATGGGCAATTGAACTTCTTCCTTTGGATATCAAGTTTGAAGCGAAGAAGGCGATCAAATCTCAAGCGCTCGTAGATTTCTTGGCCGAGTGGATTGAACAGCAACAGCCGACTCAAGTTCACTCGGAGCACTGGACTATGTTTTTCGATGGATCTAAAATGCTTAATGGTTCCGGTGCCGGAGTGGTTCTGGTATCTCCAAAAGGTGATTGTCTTAGTTATGTCCTCCAGATTCACTTTGGTTCCTCCAATAATGAAGTTGAGTATGAAGCACTGCTTTATGGGTTGCGTATGGCCATCTCACTCGGTGTCCGTCGCGTGATGGTCTACGGTGACTCAGATTTGGTGGTCAATCAAGTGATGAAGGAATGGATGTCAGAAACCCAGCCATGACAGGATATTGCAATGCTGTGAGGAAGCTAGAGAAAAAGTTCGAGGGTTTGGAGCCTCACCACATTCCTCGAATCAAAAATCAAGCAGCCGACGATCTGGCAAAAATAGGTTCCATTCGGAAGCCTATCCCCAGCAACGTGTTTCTTGAGCATCTCCATTCCCCGTCAGTACAAGAGGACCCTTTCACTGAAGAACCTCCCCAAGCGATAAGTCCTACTAATTTGACTGAAGTCGAGATCCCTGCTGTTATCGACTTGGTTATGGAGATTCTGGTGATTACCCCTGATTGGACAGTACCTTACATTGCATATTTTCTCAGGCAAGAACTACCAGAGGATGAGGTTGAGGCACGTCAGATTGTCTGCAGATCCAAGGCTTTCACAGTGATAGATGGACAGCTTTACAGGGAGAGTGTCACTAGCGTAGCTTAATGATGTATTTCTCCAGAAGAAGGTCGACTAATTTTGGAAGAGATCCACTCGGGGACCTTTGGTCATCATGCGTCCTCTTGGACAATTGTGGCCAAAGCATACTGAGCCGGGTTTTACTGGCCATGGGCCACTGAAGCTGCAAAGGAAATCGTACAACGATGTGAAGGATGTCAGTTCTACGCAAACATGTCCCATAAGCCCGCATCTGCTCTGAAGACCATTCCACTCATTTGGCCGTTCGCTGTATGGGGATTGGACATGGTTGGACCACTCAGGACCGGTAGGAGTGGCTTCACTCATCTGCTTGTAGCAGTCGACAAATTCACCAAGTGGATTGAAGCCAAGCCTATTAAGAAGTTAGATTCAAGAACGACCATTAAGTTCCTGAAAGAATTGATATTCAGATATGGAGTTCCACACAGTATTATCATGGACAATGGCTCAAACTTTGATTCGAAAGAGTTCAGAAACTTTTGCGCCACCCACGGCACTCGAGTGGACTACGCATCCATTGCGCACCCGCAGTCGAATGGTCAAGCTGAGAGGTCGAATGGCTTTATCCTTCAAGGATTGAAGCCTCGACTCATGCGCGACCTTGAGCATGCAGCTGGAGCCTGGGTGACTGAATTGCCATCTGTCCTATGGGGTTTGAGGACAACTCCAAATTGGTCTACTGACTGCACCCCTTTCTTCATGGTGTATGGAGCTGAAGCCGTGCTGCCGAGTGATCTCTTCCACAATTCACCCCGAGTGGAACTTTATTCGGAGCTGAGGCAAAGCAGCACGGCAGGACGCCATTGATCTCTTGGAAGAGGAGCGCGAGATGGCCCTAATTCGGTCGACTATCTATCAGCAAGATCTTCGTCGATTCCACGCCAGGAATGTCAGAGGTCGAGCATTCCAAGAAGGAGACCTCGTCCTCCGAGTGGATCAGCAGCGACCTCACAAGCTTGCCCCCACATGGGAAGGCCCCTTCATCGTCACACAGGTGCTACACAATGGGGCCTACCACCTCTACAACCTTGCAAAGAAGATCGACGAGCCACGCGCTGGGAATGCAGATCTTCTCCATCGATTTTACACCTAGCACTCTGATTATTGAGATGTAATAAGAGTACTTTTAGAATGTTTTTCAAGACATAACTCCTGCAGTCCCATGATGATTTCTCTCGCATAAGCGTGTGTTCAAAACCCCCAGCGGGTGACTTAGCTGCGAAACCTGTTTTCGCCTAAGTTAAAAAACTACTCTGAGTGGGAGCATCCCTCCCACTCGGGGGCTTAGCCGTGAGCCTGTCCTCGCCTAAGTTAAAAAACTACTCCGAGTGGGAGCATCCCTCCCACTCGGGGGCTTAGCCGCGAGCCTGTCCTCGCCTAAGTTAAAAAACTACTCCGAGTGAGAGCATCCCTCCCACTCGGGGGCTTAGCCGCGAGCCCGTCCTCGCCTAAGTTAAAAAACTACTCCGAGTGGGAGCATCCCTCCCACTCGGGGGCTTAGCCGCGAGCCCGTCCTCGCCTAAGTTAAGAAAACTACTCCGAGTGGGAGCATCCCTCCCACTCGGGGGCTTAGCCGCGAGCCTGTCCTCGCCTAAGTTAAGAAAACTACTCCGAGTGAGAGCATCCCTCCCACTCGGGGGCTTAGCCAAGAGCCTGTCCTCGCCTAAGTTAAAAAACTACTCCGAGTGAGAGCATCCCTCCCACTCGGGGGCTTAGCCGCGAGCCCGTCCTCGCCTAAGTTAAAAAACTACTTCGAGTGAGAGCATCCCTCCCACTCGGGGGCTTAGCCGCGAGCCCGTCCTCGCCTAAGTTTAAAAACTACTCAGAGTGAGAGCATCCCTCCCACTCGGGGGCTTAGCCGCGAGCCCGTCCTCACCTAAGTTAAAAAACAACTCCGAGTGAGAGCATCCCTCCCACTCGGGGGCTTAGCCACGAGCCCGTCCTCGCCTAAGTTAAAAACTACTCCGAGTGAGAGCATCCCTCCCACTCGGGGAGCTTAGCCGCGAGCCTGTCCTCGCCTAAGTTAAAAAACTACTCCGAGTGAGAGCATCCCTCCCACTCGGGGGCTTAGCCACGAGCCCATCCTCGCTTAAGTTAAAAAACTACTCTGAGTGAGAGCATCCTTCCCACTTGGAGGTTTAACTGCGAGCCAGCCCTCACCTAAGTTCAAAAATCCATTCACTCAGAACATGCAATAAACTGGAAAGCAATATTCGGATAAATCCATCAAGTTCAGAAATGAAAGCAAAAGTACTCGGGCGACAGGCTTGAACGAGTTTAACGCTTACAGGATCACTCAGCATTCCGAGGCAAATAAGTTTGGACCATAAAGTTTTTTTCACTCGGCAGGAGGACTCGCGGGCTCGATAAAGGTGTCCAGATCAATTCCATCTGCGATCCGAGTGGCTGCATCAATGAAGGTCTCCATAAAACTTTCAAATTGGAGCTTCTTCGTGTTCGCCACCTGAAGAGCCTTAAGCTTGTCTTCCCTAGCTTCCTTGCAATGGACACGAACAAGTGAGAGCGCCACATCAGCTCCGTAGTGGGCAGCTGATTTCTTCCATGCTTGCACTCGACCAGGGATTTCATTGAGTCGAGTCATCAGTGACTCGAAGTCATTCTGAATTGTATTCTCTGGCCACAACTCCTTGTCTATCCTAGTCAGTGCAACCTTCAACCGAGCGACATACCCCAAGACGCTGTCAAGGCGAGCTTCAAGTCATAGCACATTCATAGCAGCATCATCTTTGACGAGTGACTTGGTGGGGTCCAGTCTTGTTTCAATTCATTCTGTTTCTTGCTCAAAGTTCTGGCAGAACTCTGCACAAAGAGGGACAATATGAGTCAACAGCAGTATGGTTTTCAAGGTTTTTGGGAATTCACTCGGATGAAGAAGGATACCTTCAAGCATGATGTACATCTTCTTCGCAAGGCCCCCCAAGTATTCCTCTAGCTCATCCCTCTTTTGAGTGAGCTGGTCCACCTTGTCGGTCAAGAAAATTCTCTCCTCTTTAAGTTGAGCAGCTTCCTGCTTCGCCTCCTCAATGGCAGTCTTCAAGGTCGCATTCTCCTCTTCGAGCTTGTCGACTGAAGCTAGTTTCTCCTCAGCTGCTTCAGTATTCTCTCGAGCCACCTTCTGCGCTCCTGCGAGTTCATTGTCTTTCCTCTCCAGCGCCTGCTTCATAGTGTCTAAAGAAACAGCATTCTTCAGTCGCACTTGGAGTTGACGGTTCTCACTATGCACATCTGTTCGAGTGGAATCACTCGGTTCAAAGGACGAAAGGAAAAAATGATGAAGCACACAGTCAGCGAAGTGTTACCTCCCATGGTCTTCACCTCCTCCTGAGCCTGCTTCAAGTTCTTCTTGGAAAGTTCTAGGTCCAATTGGAGTTGGATCTTCTCCTTCTCCAGAGCAACATACTGAGTCCCAAGTTCGCAAGATTTCTGAGATCGATAAAAGACAACTCAGTCGACGAAGAGAAAGATTTTCAAAAGTATTTCCTCCACTTCCGAGTGGAGAAGAGCAAATCCAGATTGCTACTACCAAACAAATTCTAAGACCCCCGCCGAATCAAACATTCAACGGCGGTCTCAAGGACTACACCTAGTGGGTGCACTCAGCGTGCCCCCACTGGATCCATTTCCACTCGGCACGGCCTGACCGGCCCGAGTGCACAAAAAAACAACACTTATTCTAAGACCCCCGCCGAATCAAATATTCGACGACAGTCTTGGGGACTACACCCAGTGGGTGCACTCAGCGTGCCCCCACTGGATCAGTTTTCCACTCAGTGTGGCCTGACTGACCCGAGCGAAGAGCTTCAAGCAAAGATATTCTAAGACCCCCGCCGAATCAAACATTCGACGGTGGTCTCGGGGACAACACCCAGTGGGTGCACTCAGCGTGCCCCCACTCATGCCCCCACTGGATCAGTTTTCCACTCGGCACGACCTGATCGGTTTGACTGGAAGAAACACAGAGTAAAAGGAAAACATCCAGTGGGTGTACAAATTCAAGATGAAGTAAACCCAATCGGATATCAACTTACGATCGCACTTACTCAGACATTCGCTTGGAGGGCTGTGCTGGCGTCATAAGCTAACTTGCTGTTTTCGTACACTCCCTTCAAATGCTGCATCATGAGACCGGCTTGGATAATTGCTTCCTTACTAGCCCTGGTCTGGTCTTCAAGGACGTGATGCAGAGTGAACACAATCGACACAGGAGCTGATGATACAGTCGGAAGGATCGGCACTTGAGATTGGCCAGTAGGTCCTGAAGCCAGAACAGTCGACACCAGAGGCGGAGTAGTGGACAGTGGAGTAGTGCTGATGGTTCCAATGCCAGACGAACCACCTGGCTCTTGAGGAGCAGCCGCAGGCGGCGCACGGGGTGTTCAACTCAATGGTACCCTTCGAGCAAGTCCTCAGGGAGCTGCCGAGGTCGCGCCAGATGGATGACGTCTGTTGGTACTGCAATCACTCGACAATGGCAACCCATTCAGTTGTCGAGTCAATCACTGAGGCGAAGCAAAGTGAAAGCTTGACCTACCTCGCCAAGAAGTTGCCACGTCCACAGTTTCCGCCTCCGTGTGCTCCTCATCAACCTGCATAGCTGATGTCGCAGAAGTAGCGGCCCTGGCACAATTCTCATTCGGTCAGCAAAAACATAAAGGTTCGCAGCAATAAGATAAAAAGTGAGAGAAGAAACACTCACGTTGAAGCAATGGGCACGGCAACTTTTATCCTGGGCAGGGCCTTCCGAGGCTTGGGAGGAATTGTCTTGGCCTGCTTGGCAGTTTTTTCAGTCGGGTCAGGTGTTGGCATCTGAATGCGCTTCGTGTTCTTGGCACTCGACATTCCAGCCTTGCCCTGGCCAGCCACTGGATCTTGAGTTTGCTTAGTGCGATGCTCGGTGCGTGGTGGCGACTCGACTTCTTCGCTATCGTCAGAGTCGTCGCTGTCGCCTTCACTATCGTCGGCATAATCAATATCGGCGCTCCCGCCCTCGCTCTCCACTCCTCCAGTGAATTGCTCCCCATTCGGCACGGGCGAGTACATATTCATGAATGCCTGCAAGACACAGATGTCAGGGTCAGTCGAATTTCAATACAGTAGCCTGACAAAAATAGAGATAATTCACTCGGCAGGATATGTCTCACATCTCCTAGAGGATGCTCGGCGTCGAAAGGCTGAATTCGTTTGGCTCCGTGTGGATTGTCTCGGGCACCAGTGATGCTCCTGAGCCACTGGAACACGGTGTCTTCACTGACTTCTTCTGGATGAGTCCGTGCAGTGTCGTTTGCACCCGAATACAACCACATGGGATGGTCGCGCGCTTGTAAAGGCTGGATGCGTCGACTGAGAAACACCTCCAGCAGATCCAGGCCTGTCACTCCACTCTGGATCAGCTCCACGACTGCTTCAACAAAAATCCCCACCTCGCCCTTCTCCTCCTCTTCTACAGTCAACGAACGGGGGGCGTGGAGTCTCTCCAGAGAGAAAGGGGGAAGACCAGTCGACGCACCAGGAGTAGGAATGTCTCTGCAATAGAACCAGGTCGACTGCCATCCCCTAACCAACTCAGGAAAAGTCATGGCAGGGAAGGCGCTTCTACCTCTCATTTGAATACCTAAACCCCCACACATTTGGATCACGTGGGTTTTCGCGTCACTTGGGTTGGCTTTCTTGACCGACTGGGATCGATAAGTAAAAATGTGTTTGAATAGCCCCCAGTGAGGATGGCATCCCAGGAAGTTTTTGCACATTGAAACAAAGGCAGCAAGATACGATATGGTGTTCGGAGGAAAGTGATGGATTTGCGCACCAAAGAAATTCAGGAAACCACGGAAGAATGGGTGCGGAGGCAAAGAGAAACCTCTTTCCACATGTGTCGTGAGAAGAACCCGCTCGCCGTCGTGCGGCGCGGGCTCGGACTCCCGTTCAGGCAGCCTCCAGGATCCAGGGGCCAGCAAGCCGTCGGCGACGAGCCCCAGGAGATCCTCCTCCGTGATCGATGAGGGGATCCAATCACCCTGGATCCAGCCTGGCGGCAGAGCGGACCGCGAGCTTGACCCCTTCTTGCCCTTGGCCACCTTCTTGGCGCGCTCCAGTGCTTTCGTCTTGTCCTTCACCATCTCCGCGATGGTCGATGGGAACAAGCGGGGCGGCGCTGCACTGAGGTGGGCGAGGCAGAGAGACGGGGAAGAAAGGGGAAAAGTGGAGGGCACTGTTGCACGCCTCAATCGCATCGACTTTTATACCCACCCGTCCGAGTGACTGACCGGTGGGCCAGCGCAATCTCAGCACATCCCGCAACCGGCGCCAACCCGATACATGGCAAAAAAGGTGGAGCGAAGACCGAGGAGTCCATCCCCACCTGCCCCGCTTACTGCGCTGCGGCCGGCCCACGCGCTTCTCCAAATTTCAAATCCCGCTGAATCCGGGTCCAGTGGATCAATCGATTGCGTCAGAGATATCCAAATCCAGTCTGCTCAATGCTATGTTATTTGTTTCACTTGGATGCTTAAGAAGCCAGAATCGATCAAGGCGACTGACGGAGGATTAAACAGCTCGCATACTTTCAGACCCTTAAAAGGTGTCTCCGAGACATTGAGCCAGGTCAAAATCAACTTTCAATCCTTCTTCACTCATCCCTCGATCCATTTGGGGGCTAATGATGATGACATGTACCTAGGGTAGGGTCCTAGGCCCAACCTACATGCCCTACCCAAGGAAACTACACAAGAGGCCAAGACCTACAAAGATAGAAAGGGGATACCGACTGAAATCATTGCAGAGTGCAACTCACTCGACAGAAGATCCACTTGGATATCCCACTTCCACTCGACCTACGTTATTCACTCGGAGTACAAGATTCCACTCGAAGGACAGAAGACCTAGAGCCACCCCATTATGGCAATGATCGGGCATTCACTCCGTCGCTATAAAGATCATTAAATACGGGCGTTACCTGTAACGTTCGTACCTTTATTCTCTCATTAAACCCTTGCGTAACTGAGGACTGCGAGGGGTTGGCGTACTCTATATAAGCCACCCCTCCCCTCTTGCACAAGGGTTCGCACCCCCTGTAACTCAACACTCCAATCAACAAAGCCTTCGCGGCACCGAGACGTAGGGCTATTACCTCCTCTGAGAGGGGCCTGAACTCGTAAATCTGAGTGTACAACCTCGCCGTAGCTAGGCTCTGCCCTCTCCTACGTACCCCCCATCTCTACTGTCAGATCCGTTCCCACGACACCCACTGTTCTTTTGGGCCCATTCTAAGCTGGGTTTGTATTTCAGCCTGTTAAATGCCCGTTTACCAGTTCGGCCTGATAATAGTTTGGGCCTCTTAGCGGCCCGTTGTGCATCTGGGCTGTTGTCGGCCCGGTTTCACTTTAGGCCATTTAACGGCCCATGCTGAAACTGGGCTATTTCTTGTCCAAAGTGACTTTAGGCCTATTAACGGCCTATAGTCTTCATGGATAAATTTCAGCCCAACGTGCCTATCGGCCTGTTAATGGCCCGTGTAACAGTTGGGCCTAATTAATGCCCGTGTTGAATCCGGCCTGCTTACAGCCCATCTGTTAATGGCCCATGACACAGTTGGGCCTACGGCCCGCATTGATACCGGCCTGCTTAAAGCCCATAATTTTATTGGGCCAAACAGTGCCTGAGATATATTTTGGCCTGTTAACGACTCGTTTTCTATTTGGGCCAATCATGGGCCTAAGACACTTTCGGCCTGTGTTGGCCCATGAATTTTTTGGCTCAAAGCTAGCCCAATCTAGTTTTTAGCCTGTTAAAAGCTCATGGTATTCTCTGGCCCAGCTGGCCAGAACTTTACGCGGCCTGTTAAAGGCGGAAAACTACTATACATTTAGACCTGCTAATGGCCCAAGATGATTATAGGCCCACGTTTCAGCCCATATATAGTGTAGCGAGTTACGGGCCGGCCTAAAGACCGACAACATTGAGATGCGTTGAAGCTTCTGGCCTAAATAAAAGCATACTGACTAAGAATAAACCTAGACTATACAATAAAGAAATTATGGCATATTACATCCGCTGGGCATCAATGTTCGCCATCGGTGATAATAAAGCGTAACGAGACCGCGGATTACATACACTGGGCATCCAAGTTCGCCACCGGTGCATATAAACGCGCCGACAAAAGAATATACAAAACTGAGAGCACTTCAGAAGGCATTACGCCTGGCCTGGAGGTGCACCACAACTAGCAGAACAAGCTGATGAGACCTCAGTTGTGTCAACGATAGATGCTCTAACCCTAGCTATATCGCACAAAAGGCCGCAAGGCTGTCCTCCGAGGTCTTCTTTGCATCATTGACATCAAGTCGGAGCTGAGCTGAAGCAAGCCTTTTCGCTTTAAGTTGAGACTGAAGAAGTCGAACTGATTGAGGCAGCAACTGCACATAGGTTGTCTCACAGCTGCTGGTGAGTAGCTTCAACTCACTGTCTTCATCAAGACATGACCTTGGGGTCATCTCGCTCTCTTCAAGATGGTTTGGCTCACTATCTTCCCTAAAGTTCTGCCTGGCATAAGAGATATGACTCTGAAAGAAAAACAAGGAGACACGTAACAGGTTTCACAATTATATAAGCAAATAAATGGATCTGTTCTGCATAAGGAACTTGTTTTTACAACTACAATTTAAAACTGGTAGTTGTTTTAACCATCCAATCAGATGTAAACACCAAAGTAAACAGCATTGGAGGAAATGATGCCTATCCAAATCTGTACTAGAACAAAGTTTGAAGGATTGAGAAGGATGAACTTACATTACATGTTAACACGGGCTGGACAAAGCCCTTCTCCATGTCGATGGAAGGATAATTCAAGAAATTCCCCTAAAAACTTCTTTATAAGCGTTGCCTTTATTCTACATTTTGTAAAGAGTAAATATAGATCAAATAATATTGGAAGAAATAGAGGATAATGAAGCTCAGGTGCAGAGTGATGATACATAATCAAATAGCTATTAATTAAGTACAACGTTACAAGGCAAAAGGTACTGACAAGAGGAATGCAGACATCAACGGTGTAGTGGCATTGGCTTTATTCAACATTTTGGTAAGAGTAAATGTAGATTTGATAATTTGGAGAAAGTGGAGGGCAGGGCAGATAAGATGCAGAGTAATGCTAGACAATCAACTATCTCGCAATGAAAGTACAGTAATACTACCACCGTCCGTTATTACTTGTCGCTCAAATGGATGTATCTAGCACTATTAAGTTCTAAATACATCCAATTGAGCAACAATTAATTCGATACGGAGGGAGTACATGACAACAGGTACTTACATGAGCAATCCATAACTTCATAACCATTGAGTTAATTCTACATTTATGTAATAGTAAATATAGATCTTATAATTTCGAGCAAAGGGAGGATAAGGAAGTGAACATTTACAATGATGCTACATAATCAAACAGCAATGAGTGTAAGTATGCTGACAAAGGGCAAGAGGTACTGACAAGAGCAATGCAGTGCCCAGTATTGTTGTGAGATCCTATGATCCTTTGAGAAAGGAGATTCATCTAAAATTAGTTTTCATACAAGAGAGAAGGTAAGGCACATGCAAAAATGTAGGAGTTCAAATTTTGAATTGATATCATAGACAGTACCTAACGCTGGGCTCTCTGCAGTTCTAATAGGGGTTTGGCCAGTGGAGTAGGGGTAAAGTGTGGTACAGTTGGGCCTGTGGTTTCTGTGGCTGCTGATCTATCTGATTTAACAGGTATCACTACCTTTTCCAAATACCTAGTTTGTACTCCTTGAGGATCTGCACTCACCCTCTTCCTTTTAGACATCTATTACGAAAGAACAACATTTGACTGAAAAAACATAGTATGATGACACATGGAATAGGTACAGAAAATGGATAGGTATGGCATATACTCTTATATGATGCTTAAACTAAGCAGATGGTGGTGTAACAAAGTAGAAGTAATGCAAGAGGTCATATGCAAAATATGTGTGACCAATACAACCTTGCCAAGTTAGAGCAAGCACCTTGATGGGTGAATAAGATAGGCCATCCTCCACCATGCCAAGTTTGTTAGCCAGTGGATTGTTCCGCAATATTCCTATCGTGCGCCCATTCTCATATTCATTTTGATCATGTTCAATACCTGACATGCATGAAAACATAAAAATAAGTGAGATTATCTTTGTAATGCAGAAGTGATTCCAATCCAATACTGCCTCCTTGTAAACCCCTTTGTGCTATCTCTGCAATTCTTCTGAGAGATGCCATGCATGCTGTAATTTGGTGTGTGCATTAATATAATGTGGCCTACTACTCAAAATATGAGAGCTTCAGAAGTGATGATACGTCGCAGATGACAATTTCAACATATAGTAAAGAAGAACAAGTCAACCTGACCTGACAGATTCAAAATATACTAAGGGAGAACAACTCGACCTGACCAGTCGACCGCAAATGTCTCTGCTACTTTTCCCAACAAGGAACATACTTATTAAAGAAGAAGAGAAGAGGATCATGTTAAAGAAGAGCAGAAGAGCAAGCAGATTGAAGATATTACAAGTCTTTCTATACAATGTCTGTTGCCCACCCATGATGAACCAGAGCACACAGAGAAATACTATTCCTTCCGGTCTCTCCATATGTGGCTCACATGCATTTCGAAACTAAAGTAGGAACATTCAGCTGACCAATTAAACATGTCTCAGTTTTACTAATATCAGCATAATATCATATTTGAATTTGTACAACTAAGCTTGTTTAGCTTGATGGGTGGAGCAGTGCTATTAAGACACGAATCACGTAGGCTGATTGTGGTCATCATAAAATGGAGAAACGTAAGCATGATGAGTATAGTGTTGACCATGGCAGTGGCATGGCAGATCTGAAGCAGCAAACCGCGCAAAGGGTACTTAGCAACCGATGTTTGCTTTGAAATAACAACTAACATTTGGTATGGACAAGAAAGTACAGTCAACAAGTGACAAAGAAATGCAATTCCTGCTGCCTCTCTATATGTCGCAACATGCATTTGGAAACTCAAGTGGGACCTTTAGCTAACCAATTAAATGTGTCTGTTAACTAATATCAGTATCATGTCACAATCATATTTGAACAACTAAGCTTTGGAATTATGAATGCTGTGTTGTTTAGCTTGAAGGGTGGAGTACTGCTAGTACGAAAGAAAGCACCTACGCAGATCATAGTAGTGTAGATAAAAGGGGAAAACCCTAAGCATCATGAGTAAAATCAGGAAGGTGGAACTAGCTGGAACATATGGGCTTGTATTGACGGTACGGCTAGAAAGGCTTCGGCCCCAAAAGTGGCAGCTCTATTCAACTGAAGGCACAATACTGTTACTATCAGTCTAGACTCTCAAAGACGACATAGCTCCCAACATTTCCCGGACATTATGGCAGACCATCTAGAATAGTTGAAAGGATCCATCTGAAGCGACCCAACAGACCTGTCGACTGCAAATGTCCCTGCTCCACTTCCCGACGAGGAACATACTGTACTACTCCCTCCGTTCCTAAATATAAGTCTCTTAGAGATTCGAATGCGGACTACATACGGAGCAAAATTAGTGAATGTACACTCTAAAATATGTCTATATACAACCGTATGTAGTTCTTATTGGAATATCTAAAAAGACTTATGTTTTACCGAAAAAGTATTTTGCTCTGCTTTATAAATAAAGCAACGATGAACAACACCCGGTCCAAACGCAAGCCACCACAACACACGCATGCACCCAAGGCAGTTTAGGAATGGAGGAAGTAATATACTTATTAAGAGAATAGAAGAGGAACATGATAACAAAGAGCAAGCAGATTTTAGATAATACAATGTGTGCTGCCCACCCATGATGAACCAGAGCGCACAGAGAAATACTATTCCTTCCGGTCTCTCCATATGTGGCTCACATGCATTTGGAAACTAAAGTAGGAATATTTAGCTGACCAATTAAACTTGTCTCAGTTTTACTAATATCAGCATCATATCAGATTCAATTTGTACAACTAAGCTTGTTTAGCTTGATGGGTGGAGCAGTGCTATTACGACACGAACCACGTAGGCTGATCGTCGTCATCATAAAATTGGGAAACCGTAAGCATGATGAGTATAGTGTTGATCGTGGTAGTGCCATGGCAGATCTGAAGCTGCAAACCGCGCAAAGTGTCAGCGTTCTGGGAACCAGGGTACCCAGACCTGCCTGCCTGCGGCCCGCGGCGTGGCTCCCTCGACGGCCTCGTACGGCCCATCTCCAAGACCACCAAGACAAGACCCTCGCGAGGGGCCAGGACTCGTGAGGAGGACGACGCCAAGACCTCCCAAGGGAGCGGCCTCCCTAGGCGACCTATCGAGGAGCGGAGATTTCTATGTAGGTACCCAGCCTCACGAGGTTGCGATGACGCGAGACATGACTACCAAGGCCAAGCGGGTGCCAGCGGGCGCAGAAGAGGTAGTTTCCTCTTTGGTGCTAAGGAGGCAAGGACAGGCGTGGGTTCCCGAGGAATATCCCAAAGGTTTCCATTCCAGTGCTACAAGACCAAGACCACAGGCTCGGCAAGGCGGAGGTCATCACCGAGCCCACCGCTGTGTCACGACCAGAAGCTTTGTAGGCGAAGGCCACCTTTCATCAGGATTAGATGTACTACTTGTCCCCTTTCAAATTGGCCATTGTGGTATCCCTTCTCGCCTGAGTTTCGGGGGAAGAGGACCAAGGCCATTGTAAATATAGGTTAGCCACCACCATAGAAGAGGTTGACTCATTCTCACCCCTGAGTTCTCGCGAGGTTGTTCATCCTCTGTACTAGTTCATCCTCAGCCCTTCATGAGGCCAATCCACCATAAAGCAGGAGTAGAGTTTTACACCGCAAGGTGGCCTGAACCTGGGTAAATTGCCGTGTTCATCTTCTTCCTTGCTCACGTGAATCCGGCTAGGCTAGACTGTGGGGCGACGGGCTCTAAGCTTGAGAGGTTAAGATCTTCGCACGTGCCCCAGAGTTCGAACCTTCTTGGGTCTGCGGAGCCCTGAATCCGACAGAAAGTGTACTTAGCAACCGATGTTTGCTTTGAAATAACAACTAAGATTTGGTATGGACAAGAAAGTACAGTCAAGAAGTGACAAAGAAATGCAATTCCTGCTGTCTCTCTATATGTCGCGACATTCATTTGGAAACTCAAGTGGGACCTTTAGCTAACCAATTAAATGTGTCTGTTAACTAATATCAGTATCATATCTCAATCATATTTGAACAACTAAGCTTTGGAATTATGAGTGCTGTGTTGTTTAGCTTGAAGGGTGGAGTACTGCTAGTATGACAGAAAGCACCTACACAGATCATAGTAGGGTAGATAAAAGGGGAAAACCCGAAGCATCAAGAGTAAAATCAAGAAAGTGGAACTAGCTGGACCATATGGGCTTGTATTGCCGGTACGGCAAGAAAGGGTTCGGAAAGGCTTCGGCCCCAAAAGGGCAGCTCTATTCAACTGAAGGCACAATACTGTTACTATCAGTCTAGACTCTCAAAGACGACATACCTCCCAACATTTCCCGAACATTATGGCAGACCATCTAGAATAGTTGAAAGGATCCATCTGAAGCGACCCAACAGACCTATCGACTGCAAATGTCCCTGCTCCACTTCCCGACGAGGAACATACTGTACTACTCCCTCCGTTCCTAAATATAAGTCTCTTAGAGATTCGAATGCGGACTACATACGGAGCAAAATTAGTGAATGTACACTCTAAAATATGTCTATATACAACCATATGTAGTTCTTATTGGAATATCTAAAAAGACTTATGTTTTACCGAAAAAGTATTTTGCTCTGCTTTATAAATAAAGCAACAATGAACAACACCCGGTCCAAACGCAAGCCACCACAACACACGCACGCACCCAAGGCAGTTTAGGAATGGAGGAAGTAATATACTTATTAAGAGAATAGAAGAGGAACATGATAACAAAGAGCAAGCAGATTTTAGATAATACAATGTGTGCTGCCCACCCATGATGAACCAGAGCGCACAGAGAAATACTATTCCTTCCGGTCTCTCCATATGTGGCTCACATGCATTTGGAAACTAAAGTAGGAATATTTAGCTGACCAATTAAACTTGTCTCAGTTTTACTAATATCAGCATCATATCAGATTCAATTTGTACAACTAAGCTTGTTTAGCTTGATGGGTGGAGCAGTGCTATTACGACACGAACCACGTAGGCTGATCGTCGTCATCATAAAATTGGGAAACCGTAAGCATGATGAGTATAGTGTTGATCGTGGTAGTGCCATGGCAGATCTGAAGCTGCAAACCGCGCAAAGTGTCAGCGTTCTGGGAACCAGGGTACCCAGACCTGCCTGCCTGCGGCCCGCGGCGTGGCTCCCTCGACGGCCTCGTACGGCCCATCTCCAAGACCACCAAGACAAGACCCTCGCGAGGGGCCAGGACTCGTGAGGAGGACGACGCCAAGACCTCCCAAGGGAGCGGCCTCCCTAGGCGACCTATCGAGGAGCGGAGATTTCTATGTAGGTACCCAGCCTCACGAGGTTGCGATGACGCGAGACATGACTACCAAGGCCAAGCGGGTGCCAGCGGGCGCAGAAGAGGTAGTTTCCTCTTTGGTGCTAAGGAGGCAAGGACAGGCGTGGGTTCCCGAGGAATATCCCAAAGGTTTCCATTCCAGTGCTACAAGACCAAGACCACAGGCTCGGCAAGGCGGAGGTCATCACCGAGCCCACCGCTGTGTCACGACCAGAAGCTTTGTAGGCGAAGGCCACCTTTCATCAGGATTAGATGTACTACTTGTCCCCTTTCAAATTGGCCATTGTGGTATCCCTTCTCGCCTGAGTTTCGGGGGAAGAGGACCAAGGCCATTGTAAATATAGGTTAGCCACCACCATAGAAGAGGTTGACTCATTCTCACCCCTGAGTTCTCGCGAGGTTGTTCATCCTCTGTACTAGTTCATCCTCAGCCCTTCATGAGGCCAATCCACCATAAAGCAGGAGTAGAGTTTTACACCGCAAGGTGGCCTGAACCTGGGTAAATTGCCGTGTTCATCTTCTTCCTTGCTCACGTGAATCCGGCTAGGCTAGACTGTGGGGCGACGGGCTCTAAGCTTGAGAGGTTAAGATCTTCGCACGTGCCCCAGAGTTCGAACCTTCTTGGGTCTGCGGAGCCCTGAATCCGACAGAAAGTGTACTTAGCAACCGATGTTTGCTTTGAAATAACAACTAAGATTTGGTATGGACAAGAAAGTACAGTCAAGAAGTGACAAAGAAATGCAATTCCTGCTGTCTCTCTATATGTCGCGACATTCATTTGGAAACTCAAGTGGGACCTTTAGCTAACCAATTAAATGTGTCTGTTAACTAATATCAGTATCATATCTCAATCATATTTGAACAACTAAGCTTTGGAATTATGAGTGCTGTGTTGTTTAGCTTGAAGGGTGGAGTACTGCTAGTATGACAGAAAGCACCTACATAGATCATAGTAGGGTAGATAAAAGGGGAAAACCCGAAGCATCAAGAGTAAAATCAGGAAAGTGGAACTAGCTGGACCATATGGGCTTGTATTGCCGGTACGACAAGAAAGGGTTCGGAAAGGCTTCGGCCCCAAAAGGGCAGCTCTATTCAACTGAAGGCACAATACTGTTACTATCAGTCTAGACTCTCAAAGACGACATAGCTCCCAACATTTCCCGGACATTATGGCAGACCATCTAGAATAGTTGAAAGGATCCATCTGAAGCGACCCAACAGACCTGTCGACTGCAAATGTCCCTGCTCCACTTCCCGACGAGGAACATACTGTACTACTCCCTCCGTTCCTAAATATAAGTCTCTTAGAGATTCGAATGCGGACTACATACGGAGAAAAATTAGTGAATGTACACTCTAAAATATGTCTATATACAACCGTATGTAGTTCTTATTGGAATATCTAAAAATACTTATGTTTTACCGAAAAAGTATTTTGCTCTGCTTTATAAATAAAGCAACGATGAACAACACCCGGTCCAAACGCAAGCCACCACAACACACGCACGCACCCAAGGCAGTTTAGGAATGGAGGAAGTAATATACTTATTAAGAGAATAGAAGAGGAACATGATAACAAAGAGCAAGCAGATTTTAGATAATACAATGTGTGCTGCCCACCCATGATGAACCAGAGCGCACAGAGAAATACTATTCCTTCCGGTCTCTCCATATGTGGCTCACATGCATTTGGAAACTAAAGTAGGAATATTTAGCTGACCAATTAAACTTGTCTCAGTTTTACTAATATCAGCATCATATCAGATTCAATTTGTACAACTAAGCTTGTTTAGCTTGATGGGTGGAGCAGTGCTATTACGACACGAACCACGTAGGCTGATCGTCGTCATCATAAAATTGGGAAACCGTAAGCATGATGAGTATAGTGTTGATCGTGGTAGTGCCATGGCAGATCTGAAGCTGCAAACCGCGCAAAGTGTCAGCGTTCTGGGAACCAGGGTACCCAGACCTGCCTGCCTGCGGCCCGTGGCGTGGCTCCCTCGACGGCCTCAAACGGCCCATCTCCAAGACCACCAAGACAAGACCCTCGCGAGGGGCCAGGCCTCGTGAGGAGGACGACGCCAAGACCTCCCGAGGGAGCGGCCTCCCTAGGCGACCTATCGAGGAGCGGAGATTTCTATGTAGGTACCCAGCCTCACGAGGTTGCGATGACGCGAGACATGACTACCAAGGCCAAGCGGGTGCCAGCGGGCGCAGAAGAGGTAGTTTCCTCTTTGGTGCTAAGGAGGCAAGGACAGGCTTGGGTTCCCGAGGAATATCCCAAAGGTTTCCATTCCAGTGCTACAAGACCAAGACCACAGGCTCGGCAAGGCGGAGGTCATCACCGAGCCCACCGCTGTGTCACGACCAGAAGCTTTGTAGGCGAAGGCCACCTTTCATCAGGATTAGATGTACTACTTGTCCCCTTTCAAATTGGCCATTGTGGTATCCCTTCTCGCCTGAGTTTCGGGGGAAGAGGACCAAGGCCATTGTAAATATAGGTTAGCCACCACCATAGAAGAGGTTGACTCGTTCTCACCCCTGAGTTCTCGCGAGGTTGTTCATCCTCTGTACTAGTTCATCCTCAGCCCTTCATGAGGCCAATCCACCATAAAGCAGGAGTAGAGTTTTACACCGCAAGGTGGCCTGAACCTGGGTAAACTGCCGTGTTCATCTTCTTCCTTGCTCACGTGAATCCGGCTAGGCTAGACTGTGGGGCGACGGGCTCTAAGCTTGAGAGGTTAAGATCTTCGCACGTGCCCCAGAGTTCGAACCTTCTTGGGTCTGCGGAGCCCTGAATCCGACAGAAAGTGTACTTAGCAACCGATGTTTGCTTTGAAATAACAACTAAGATTTGGTATGGACAAGAAAGTACAGTCAAGAAGTGACAAAGAAATGCAATTCCTGCTGTCTCTCTATATGTCGCGACATTCATTTGGAAACTCAAGTGGGACCTTTAGCTAACCAATTAAATGTGTCTGTTAACTAATATCAGTATCATCTCTCAATCATATTTGAACAACTAAGCTTTGGAATTATGAGTGCTGTGTTGTTTAGCTTGAAGGGTGGAGTACTGCTAGTACGACAGAAAGCACCTACACAGATCATAGTAGGGTAGATAAAAGGGGAAAACCCGAAGCATCAAGAGTAAAATCAGGAAAGTGGAACTAGCTGGACCATATGGGCTTGTATTGCCGGTACGGCAAGAAAGGGTTCGGAAAGGCTTCGGCCCCAAAATGGCAGCTCTATTCAACTGAAGGCACAATACTATTACTATCAGTCTAGACTATCAAACACGACATAGCTCCCAGCATTTCCCGGATATTATGGCAGACCATCTAGAATCGTTGAAAGCATCCATCTGAAGCAACCCAATAGACCTGTCAATTGCAAATGTCCCTGCTCCACTTCCCGACAAGGAACATACTGTACTACTCCCTCCGTTCTGTAATATAAATCTCTTAGAGATTCGAATGCGCACTACATACGGAGCAAAATTAGTGAATGTGCACTCTAAAATATGTTTATATACATCCGTATGTAGTTCTTATTGGAATATCTAAAAAGACTTATGTTTTACCGAAAAGGCTTTCGCCCCGCTTTATAAATAAAGCAACGATGAACAACACCCGGTACAAACGCAGGACACCACAACACACGCATGCATCCAATGCAGTTTAGGAATGGAGGAAGTAATATACTTATTAAGAAGAATAGAAGAGGAACATGATAACAAAGAGCAAGCAGATTTTATATAATACAATGTGTGTTGCCCACCCATGATGAACCAGAGCGCACAGAGAAATGGAAATCCCTACTGTCTCTCTATATGTGGCGCACATGCTTTTCAAAATGAATATAGGAACATTAGATGACCAATTAAATATTCTCTATTTTAGTAATATGAGCATCATATCAGATTCGTATTTCAACAACTAAGCTTTGGAATTATGAGTGGCATGTTGTTTCGCTTGATGGGTTGAGGTCTTGAGGAGCAGTGCTAGTACGACACGAAGCACCTACGATGATGGTATTGAATATAAAGGGGGAAAACCATAAGCTTTACGAGTATAGTGACCATGCCATGGAAGATCTGAAGGTGCAAACCGGACAAAGGCTACTTCGCAACCAATGTTTGCTTTCAACTAGCCACTACGATTTGGTATGGACAAGAAAAGTACAGTAAGCAAGTTACGATCTATTTTCCGGGTGAGATCAATGACTTAAGCAGATATGAAAGAGTACCACCTCTCTTGCGATGCCGTGTAGGCCCCTGCTGATACATTAAGGGTGCTGCGGGTGCGATGGCTGTCGGCGACGCGGAAGAAGACTTGAGACGGTAGACGGCCGGGTCAGTGGATAAGTCCTATTGCCATGGACGAGGCGGTCGTAGGAGCGGCAATGGCAAGGTAGACGACAGCGCCGATGAAGCAAGAGGACGCGATGAAAGGATCCTGGTCTGGCACCGTGGATGAGAGACGTCCATCTCTTGCAGTGGACGATGGGGTAGGGGTAGCGACTCCGGCAAGGTGGAGGATGGGGTGGCGGATGGAGGAGGCTGGCCGGAGTGGGGAGGTTGTTGTGGCGCCGACGATGTACGAATGGGGAAATGGAGGGGGTGGGGGAAGGGATCTCAAACTTTGGGACGCGTTTGTCTGAAACATGGGAAAGTTACGAACTTAGCCCCCGTTTAAAATTTCAGACATCTCGTCGGTTGGGGATAGGATGGTAATCTCGCATCTCCCCAATATTTGCCGATAGCGATTTCGGGCGAGGAGAGGGTCTTTTGCCGCCCACGGTGTATGAACGGGGCTGACAAGTAGGGCGGTTGTGTCACGTCTGAGGGAAGTTACACACCTGCCCCTATTTAAAATATTTGCCTACATCGATTTCGGACGAGGAGAGTTTGTTTTGCCGCCCACGTGTATGAATGAGAAAATTGAGGGAGAGAGAGAGATGTCTTTCAGACGAGTTTGAATCAAATGTGTGTTTGCCGCCCATGTTTGGCACCCACCGTGTCTGAATGGGGAGACAGGCGGTCGTGTCACATCTAATTGAAGTTACTAGTCTACTCCTATCAACAACAGTGGAAATCGGGTCGATTAGGATGTGAAGTGTCAAGGGTAGACAATAATTTCCATCTCGCAAACACTAGCTTCAGACAGCTGACAAATGATAGTGGGTGTTTTGCTGCTTGGTTCAAAATTTGGGAGAATTAGCATTCACGTTTACCCTAGGCCCTGCCAACTAAATTCTATTCAAATTTGTATTCAATTATGAATATCCATGCATCATTCTATGTTTTGTTATTTATTTCTTCAAAACCACGACAAAGATTTATTCCACCTTTATATATGAATATGATTTAGAAATGCCGTGATCTTCGAATTTAGTAGGTTGGATACACTTTGAGTCAAACAGTTATTTCATCCAATACAATATGCTCACACGAAAAATAGTTCACCTTATGTCAATCATACAAGTACCGAGGATTACCTCGCCTAAAAAATTCAGATCATTACAACACATGGACAACGAAGGGGGTCTTACAACAAAATCCATTCAGAGACATGACACAACATGCAAGTATACTAATCTAATGACAATTTCAACTGGTATCTAAATAAGAACTGGGATTACCCTGGGCTTCAGATAGCAGAACCAGCAGGACCTCCTCCGTCTTCAAATGCAACATTCTTACTTCCTCCAATTCTTGGGTTGCTTGCATAATGTGTGCAGCTAATTGTATAATTTCCAACCTCAAGATCAAGATTACCTCATTCATGGCAGCCACACCATCTCTTTCTGCTTCTAGTAGAGCCTCAAGAACTACAATATCTATGCTCAGACTGCTCTCCAGCGGTGTTGCCTCTGAACTGCTACCATCTGGTAACATGGCTGGCGCACTGCTTCCGCAAATAGATTATGGTGTTGTACATTGTGTCCTAGTGTGAACGGCATCCTGAAAGGTTTCCCCTAGACATAAGTAAGAGATAGTTATCGCATGATCCAGGCAGTAAGCTTACATGGTAAACGACATACGAATTACTCCCTCCTTTCCGGTTTATAGGGCTTATCTCAAAATTTTAGATTTCCCGTTTTATAAGTCTCAATTTGATTGTTTCCCATCACATGTTCAAATTTCAAGGTGCATTAAATCATTGCATGCAAGGATTAAGAGAAAATTGAGCACTGCATGTACTTCATGCATGCATGCATTGCAATTAATGCATTGGTAAACATAAATTTTTGAGGAAAACGAGCACATTAATTGAGTGCTTTTGCAAACTACAAAATTATTCCACCACTAATCATCTACCTTGGTTGGTGAGATTTTTGAATTGAGCCCTATAAACCGGAAAGGAGGTAGAATTGCCGAGCATGGCAAGCTATATTTAAATGGTTCGAAGCAGCTGTTGGATTCAGGGCTCCGCAGACCCAAGAAAGGTTTGAACTCTGGGGTGCGTGCGAAGAACTCAATCTCCCCAGTCTACGAACTCATCGATCTCACGGCCTAGCTCGATGAACTGGAAAGGAAAGGGACACAATAGTTTACCCAGGTTCGGGCCACCTTGCGGTGTAAAACCCTACTCCTGCTTTGTGGTGGATTGGCCTCGAGGTGGGCTGATGATGAACTAGTACAGAGGGGGAACAACCTCAGGAGGTGTGTTCTTGTGTTGGCGTGAGCTGGTGGGGGTGATCTGATTGATCGGTCCCCTTCTATGGTGGTGGCCTAGCTATATTTATAGTGGCCTTGGTCCTCTTCCCCCAAAACGAAGGCGGGAAGGGATCCCACAACGGGCAAGTTTGAAGGGAGACAAGTAGTACATCTTATCCTGATGAAAGGTGGTCTTCGCCTGCAAAGCTTCTAGTTGTGACATCATGGTGGGCTCGGCGATGACCTCCGTCCTGCCGTCCTGGTCTTATAGCACGGGAATGGAAACCTTTGGCCGATTCCTCGGGACTCTGCGTCTGCACCTGCTTCCTTAGCACCAAAGAGGAAACCTGCTGTACTGCGCCCGCTGGCGCCCGCCTGGCCTTGGTCGTCACAGCTTGCGTCATCTGACCCTCATGAGGTGGGGCTTGCATAGAAATCTCCGCTCCTCAGGAGCCAGCCTAGGGAAGCCGCTCCCTCTGGAGGTCTTGACGCCGTCCGCCTCGCGAGGCTTGGCCCCTTGCAAGGGTCTTGTGTTGTTGATGCTGAAGATGGGCCGTACCAGGCCGCAGATGGAGCCATGCTGTGGGCCATAGGTAGGCAAGTCTGGGTACCCTGGTTCCCAGAACGCTGACAGTAGCCCCCAGGCCCAAGGCGCGCTCGGACTTGGCTTCGAGGTGAAGCCAATGGGCAAGGGCAAAGTGCCGCAGGCCCTAACCGCCTACGGACCCGGTCAACGCGTGGCGCTTGATGGGACATGGGCGTCTCCACTTCCCCATGCTGCCTCGGCAACCGTTCGGCTTGACAATAGCCTGCTGCATGCAAAAAGATCATTATTACCGGAGATTGTGGAGGCCGGCGGTTGGCCTCCCTCTGGCTATAAATGAGGGGAGGGGCAGAGCCCCCTACTCATCTCTCTCTTCCCACTGCTTGCTCCTTCTTCTTCCTTCTTGTCCCACCGTCTCATCGAAGCATCATGGTGCCAGTGAGGAGGTTTTCCGCGGCGGGGAAGGGGAAGGCCCCCAAGGAGGGGCCCGACTCGCCGCCGCCCAAGAGAGGCCGTGGGAGACCACGAAAGCACGCAGCGACTCCGGCAGCGGCCCCTCGGGGGCGCGGGCACGCTCCTTTGACGGCCGGCGCTGCCTCCGACAGCCGCGGTGGAGCTTCTTCCCGCGGTAAGGGCTGCCGTGGATGGGGCAACCTCGGTGATGAGGGGAGGCGCGCGGCGATCGTCCGGCCACCACGACTGCGCTCCCACTCAGCCAACGTGCCCCCGGAGTTCATCGTGTGGTCGGAGAGGCCAGCGGGCATCTGGTTCCAGCTGCCACGCTCCTTCGCGAGTGCGCTGCCGGCCGGAGAGCCTGGTGGCCTCTGGCTGCAGGCCGACGGCTACTGCAGCAAGGCCTCATGGGTGGATGTCGAAGTCACCGCCGCCGGCAACGTGTTCCTGAACCGCGGGTGGCAGCCGTTTGCCCGCGCGCGTGGCCTGCATGGGAGGTGCACCCTCCACTTCAGGTATGACGGCGCTGCGACCCTCTACGTTAGGGTCTTTGGGGAAGGTGGTCGGCGCCTGGGATGCTGCCCGGAGAGCGACAACGACGATGATGATGACGGCGATGACGCCGTTGTTGGCGGTGAGCTTGCCCTTGGCAACGGCCGCGGTGGCTCCTCTTCTGGGCAGAGTACGAGCGACGGCGACTACGACGAGCCGCTACGCCACCGGGCTCGGACCGGGGAGGGTGACGAGCCGCATCGCTGGCGCGCCCTGGTGAAACAGGAGGAAGACTCCGACTGAGCTTGGGTGTTGCCGGGGCCGAGCCTCAGGAGTCGCCGTAGTCGCGCAGCTTGCTTTTGTTTCTTTCTTCCTCCTACATTGAAAGAAGTAGAGGGCCCTGTTGGGGCGTGTAATGAACCATGGCGCATGCGCCGTTATGCTATGCTCGTTGTTTTCATATCATGCTGTGATGTCCATGTTTCTACTAGGTGCGCTTAGGGTAACTTAGCTCAATGTGCTCGTGGTAGACTTCCATGTCACGAGGGCATGCCTTTCCAGGGGCATCTTCCAAGGGCTTCCTTCTTGAAAACTCAGGAGTCGTTGAGCCTTGGGAGGCGTCATGTAGCTGCAGGGTTAGAAAACCTCATGAGGCATCTCATCCTACCTCGCGCAAGCCCCCGAGCGTGGGTTGGTTGTAGCTAGTACACCGCGTCGCGATACCCGGAGGCATGGACTTAAGAGGGTGCGCATGCCCGTGAGCTTGTTCGAGGGCATCACACGAGGATTAATGTGCCGAAGCTGGGGCAGTAAGGTTTTGGCGAGGTGTGGTCGCGGGCGAGCCCGGGCGCACACACACCGTACCTAGCCCCTGCGCGCGGGACGCGCGAGGAGGAGCGACGGGCAACTGCTGCTCTTCTTGGGACAGGGTTGGAAAGGCGAACACTATGAAGAAAAAAAAGAGAGAAACTTTCCAACCCTTGTAAATGAAAGACACGAAAGCTCCAAATTTCATTCGAGAAGTTGCAAACCAGCTACAGAAAGCAAACAAAAGAACAGCCGCGTCCGGCACCTAGACCTCCACTAGGACGTGGGTGGGAGCCCTCGTGAGGCCCAGGGGTGGCACTCAGGAGACTTCGGGGCATGTACAGCCCCAACTCATTATTACGTGAGAGTGTCACGAGCGGAGACCTTCACAGGCACGGGGCCTTGCTTCATGGGTAGAACTTCCGGAGGTGCTGGATGTTCCAGGAGTTCTGGATGGGGACACGGGCGATCCTGAACGGGCCCTCCCACATGGGCGAGAGCTTATGAAGTCCTTCCCTGGAGAGCAACCGCCTCAGGACGAGATCACCCACCTCGAGCGTCCTGGAGCGGACGCTGCGGCAGTGGTACCGCTGCAGCGCCTGCTGGTACCTCGCTGCTCGGAGCGAGGCTTGGCGGCGTTCCTCCCCCAGCACGAGGTCCATCCCCCGCGAGGCGTCCTGGCGTGCCTTGTCAAATGCCAAGACCCACGCGGAGTGATGCCTGACCTTGTGAGGGAGGACCGCCTCGGCTCCGTAGACGAGGAAGAACAGAGTCTCGCCCGTGGGCTTGGTCGTGGTGGTGCGAATGGACCACAGCACAGACTGGAGCTCATCGAGCCAGCCCCTGCCGCAGGCCTCGAGTTTCTTCTTGAAGGTCCTTGCCTTGAGGCCCCTCAGGACCTCTGCGTTGGCATGCTCAGCCTGGCCATTACTCCAAGGGTGCGCCACCGAAGCGTAGCATATCTGCGTTCCAAGGTTAGCACAATATGTTTTGAAAAGGTTGTTGGTGAACTGCGAGCTGTTGTCGGTGATGATGCGGTTGGGAACCCTGAAGCGGCTCACGAGGCCCTTGATGAACTTGACAGTCGAGCCGGCTGGGATGGTGCGGACAGCCTCCACCTCCGCCCACTTGGTGAATTTGTCGATGGCGACGTAGAGGTAGCGGTAGCCCCCGGGCGCTTGAAGGAACGGGCCCAGGATGTCCAATCCCCAGACCGCGAACGACCACGAGAGCGGGATGGTCTGGAGGCCCTGAGTGGGCTGGTGGACCTGCTTAGCATGGAACTGGCAGGCTTCGCAAGATCTCACCAGCTCGGCGGCATCGTTGAGCGCCGTGGGCCAGTAGAATCCACTGCGGAACGCCTTGCCTGTGAGGGTGCGCGATGAAGAGTGGTGCCCGCAGTCCCCGCCATGTATGTTGGCCAACAGCTCGCGCCCCTGCTCCCTGGAGATGCATCGCAAAGAAGCGTCGTTTGGGCGCCTTCGGTATAGCTCACCGTCCTGGATGCAGTATGCTGTGGCCTGGCGGGCCACACGCTCTGCGTCTTCCTCCTTCTACGGCAGGACACCCCGAAGCAGGTACATCTTGAACTCCTCGGACCAGCACCCCTCCTGAGGCTCGAGCGCGAGGAGCAGGCAGGCCCCTAAGGTTGGGCCATAGGCTGGGGCGCCAGAGGGAGGCGTCGAGTGGAGCTCCTCCTGAGGTGATGCCTGTCCCACAGCAGGGGGAACTGCTGACGGCCTAAAGAGCCGCTCCTCGAAGACGCCGGGCTCCTGAGGTAGGCGCCGGGATGCCCTCTTGGCGATGTCGTCTGCCTCCTTGTTCGTGCCGCGCGGCACGTGCTGCAATTCCAAGCCCAAGAATCGTTTCTCAATTTTGCGTACCTTCCATGTGCTCGTCCTTTGGCTTGTACGCCTTGTTGGAGAGGTTGATGAGGAGCTGGGAGTCACCATTGATGGTGAGGCGCCTCACCCCCAAGGCCGCCGCAGCCTTGAGGCCGGCGATCAGGCCTTCGTATTCCGCGATGTTGTTGGAGACCTTCTCGCCATGCTGGAAGCAGAGCTGCACAGCGTAGTAGAGCTTGTCCTGGGTGGGCGAGATGAGCACGGCTCCAGCCCCCGCACCCTGGCGCGCGAATGCGCCCTCGAAGTACATGACCCAACCATCTGGTGCTTCATATCCGGGCGCGAGGGAATGGTTCTCGCCCACTTCCCGGTTGGGGCGTCAGTCCATTCCGCCACGAAATCGGCGAGGGCCGCACCCTTGATGATCCTGGTGGTGCTGAACTCCAACTGGAACACCTGCAGTTCAATGTTCCACTCGGCGACCCTTCCCATGGCGTTGGGGCTCCGAAGCACCCTCTCCAAGAGGTAAGCTGAGACAACCTTGATGGGGTGGCCCTGGAAGTAGTGACACAGCCTTCGAGAGGCGACGAGGAGCGCGAGCAAGAGCTTTTGTGGCATGGGGTAGCGCGCCCGTGCATCGCGCAGCATCGTGCTGACGAAGTACACCGGGTGTTCGACGAGGGCGGAGGCATTGGCGGGGTCCTGCATCTCCTGAGACCTGGGGGCCTCGGGAATCTTGTCCTTTGTTGGGGTGGCCGTGGCCTCAGGGGCACCATCCTCGGGGGCCTTGTTGACCAGTGGAATGGCCGAGGCCTCAGGAGCGCCGTCCTGAGGCTGCGGTGTTTTGACCAAGTGCGAGGAGCTGCTCCGCGAGTCCTTGACCAGGCGCTCCTCCCGGACCGCCACCAGCACTGCGCTGGCAGAGTGAGGTGTGGCGGCCAAGTAGAGCACCAAGGTTTCAAGGAGGCGCGGTGCCACCATCACCGGTGGGCTGGTGAGGTATCTCTTGAGGTCTTGGAAGGCCGCGTCAGCCTCCGGAGTCCACTCGAATGGGCCCTTCTTTTTCATCAGCTTGAAGAAGGGGAGGGCACGCTCTCCTAACTTGGAGATGAAACGCCCGAGCGAGGTCACGTAGCCTGCCAGCTTCTGCATCTCCTTGAGGGTTTGCGGCAGACTCATCCTTTCTATGGCCTTGACCTTCTCTGGGTTGGCCTCGATCCCTCGGTGTGACACCAGGAAACCCAACAGCTTGCCAGACGGGACGCCAAACACGCATTTTTCTAGGTTGAGTCACAGGTTTACTTTGCGCAAGCTGGCGAACATCTCTTCCAGATCTTTGATAAGGGTTCTCGCCTCCTGAGATTTCACCACTATGTCATCGACGTATGCCTCAGCGTTCCTCCCGAGCTGCTGCCCCAGGGCGATGTGCATCAACCGTTGGAAGGTTGCTCCTGCATTACGCAGCCCGAACGGCATGCAGGTGTAGCAGTATACCCCGCAAGGGGTCAGAAAAGCCGTCTTCTCAACATCCTGCACTGCCATTTTGATTTGGTGATAGCCCGAGAACGTATCCAAGAAGCACAGTAAATCACCCTCGGCGGTGGAGTCGACAATCTGGTCGATGCTCGAGAGAGGGAAAGGGTCTTGAGGACAGGCCTTGTTGAGGTTGGTGAAATCGACGCACATGCGCTCCTTCCCGCCCTTCTTGGGAACGATAACTGGGTTCACAAGCCAATCTGAATGCCGCACTTCCCGAATGACGTCGGCTTCCTGCAGCTTGTGGGTTTCCTAGATGATGAACGATTGCTTCTCCGGGGCTTGCCGCCGTGCCTTCTGCTTCACTGGGCGTGCGTTGGGGCACACCATCAGGTGGTGCTCGATTACCCCACGCGGAACCCCGACTAGGTCTGCAGCTTTCCATGCAAAAACGCCCTTGTTCGCATGGAGGAAGCTGACCAGCGCCTCCTCCTTGTCCGGAGGGAGGCCGGCGCCTATGGTGAAAGTAGGGCCTGGTCCTCCATCTTCGTCGACCGGCACCTGCTTCGTCTTAGCCTTGTCTTGAGAGAACAATTGCTTCTTCTTCGTTGGTGTTGCCCCCGAGCCCTCCGGAGCCCCCTCCCCGCTCGGCCACGCGGCCGCCGCGGCCCTATAGGCGAGCTTGAGGACCGAGAGCACATCCTTGGTACCCCCCGCCACGGTGAGGACGCCGCTGCTTCCCGGCATCTTCATGAGGTTGTAGCCAGGATGGGTTGCCTCCATGAACTTGGCCAGGGCGGGGTACCCGAGAATGGCGTTGTACGGGAGGCCGATGCGGGCGATGTCAAAGTCGATGAGTTCGGTGCGGTAGTTGTCGCGCGTGCCAAAGGTGATTGGGAGGCGGATCTGCCCTAGAGAGCAGGTGGAGCCATCATCGACCCCAGAGAAAGGCTTGGTGGGGAGGAGCCAGCTGTAGGGCACGTGAAGCAGGCCGAATGCCTCCACAGAGAGGACGTTGAGGCCGGCGCCACCGTCGATGAGGGTCTTGGTGACTACTACGTTGCAGATGGTGGGGGTGCAGAGCATAGGGAGCGCGCCGGCGCCGACCGTGGTCTTGGGGTGGTCCCTTGAGTCGAAGGTGAGGTCGGCCTTAGGCGCCGCCCAGCCCGGAGGAGCTCCCCACTGCGCGCGGGCGGCACCCACTTGGCGGAAGAACTGCTTGACATGGCGATCCGAAGTCGGCGCCTGCGACCCGCCGAGGATGGCCGCGACGGCATGGGGCACCGATGCCGCGGAGCACATGTGGGAGAGGTCGCCAGCGCTCGCCGGTGCTGTCTGCGTGACGCGGGAGGCGAGGGTGGTCCGGCGCTCAGCACGAACTCGACGAGCGTCAGCCATGAGAACGGTGGAGCGGTGGCTGATTGTCCGGCGGAAGAGTGGCTTCGACGCACCCCTACCTAGCGCGCCAAATGTCGGATTCAGGGCTCCGCAGACCCAAGAAAGGTTCGAACTCTGGGGTGCATGTGAAGAACTCAATCTCCCCAGTCTGCCAACTCGTCGATCTCACGGCCTAGCTCAATGAACTAGAAAGGAAAGGGACACAACAGTTTACCCAGGTTTGGGCCAGCTTGCGGTGTAAAACCCTACTCCTGCTTTGTGGTGGATTGGCCTCGAGGTGGGCTGAGGATGAACTAGTACAGAGGGGGAACAACCTCAGGAGGTGTGTTCTTGTGTTGGTGTGAGCTGGTGGGGGTGATCTGTTTGATTGGTCCCCTTCTATGGTGGTGGCCTAGCTATATTTATAGTGGCCTTGGTCCTCTTCCCCCAAAACGAAGGCAGGAAGGGATCCCACAATGGCCAAGTTTGAAGGGAGACAAGTAGTACATCTTATCCTGACGAAAGGTGGTCTTCGCCTGCAAAGCTTCTGGTGGTGACATCGTGGTGGGCTCGGCGATGACCTCCGTCCTGGTCTTGTAGCATGGGAATGGAAACCTTTGGCTGATTCCTCGGGACTCTGCGTCTACACCTGCTTTCTTAGCACCAAAAAGGAAACCTGCTGTACTGCACCCGCTGGCGCCCGCCTGGCCTTGGTCATCATAGCTTGCGTTATCTGACCCGCACGAGGTGGGGCTTGCATAGAAATCTCAGCTCCTCAGGAGCCAGCCTAGGGAAGCTGCTCCCTCTGGAGGTCTTGATGCCGTCCGCCTCACGAGGCTTGGCCCCTCGTGAGGGTTTTGTGTTGTTGATGCTGAAGATGGACCGTACCAGGCCGCAGATGGAGCCACGCTGTGGGCCGCAGGCAGGCAAGTCTGGGTACCCTGGTTCCCAGAACGCCGACAGCAGCATTAGCCGAAAACAAATTAAAATGGTAAGATGAAAGGCAGTGTACCACCGCTATATTTAAGTTGCCCAGGCATCTAAGCAGTTGAAATAATCTGAGAAAACACTTAAACATTGTGGCCTCATATAAACTACGAAGACAGTCTTGTGATGAAGTTCATAGGAAAAGTTAAGGAGTCAAATGAATTAGGCATGCATTTCTTTACGATAGTATAGCAGGCACTGTTGACATATTGGCCAACTCAGGTATAGCCTAACAAGTAACAAACAAGCATTCGAATCAAGCAATACAGCAAAGCAGACAACTGAACTATTTGTAATTCTGTAGGATTATAGGTTGAGGGCACAAACCAATAAAGCAGCCCACACGCGTTACATTTCACATGTACTAAAACACACTGGCTTACCATATGTTGCTGTGAAGCCTCGCTGCTGTTGCAATGTTCTTTGAAGATATCATCAGCATCCCGTGGTTGCAAATCTAGTTGTTGTAGTTTATTCTTCCCCCTTTATTTAGGTAAAATTAATTTTACTCACATGCACTGGTTCGAATTGATCATCAATGGTTAATCTAAACTAATGAAAGAAGGGTGTGTGCTTACACGACAATATATGTGCTTCACTCTATTTTTATGCTTGTTAGAGGTGCCAGCCCCAAAAGAACAAATATTTTGCTTGATGGGGTTGGCAGCTCCATAATTAATAGAAGTATCAAATTAGTCATACAACTTGGGAAGATCAAGAACGCACAAAAAAGTAATGAACAGAGGCTCAGAGCAGTGATGTAATAGCTAGCATCGGAAAATGTAGGGTAAAACAAAGAAAAAAGCAGCGAAACCACAAGCTAGTTTGCTGATGTGTAATTACGCATAGAGAACATAGGCCCTGTTTGGATCCATGGGTTAGAGCTAGTTTGGGCTCAAATAGCCCTAAAGTATCCAAACATGAGGGCTAGTTTGAGCTAGTTGCATCTAACCCACCCAAAAAAACTATCCCACCCAAGATGTGCTAATAGGAGCTAGTTCTCCTAGTGCATTTATTGTCAATCTAACCCGGTCATCCAAACACCTCTTTGGCTAGAGTTAGTTCAGGGTTAGTCATGAGCTAGAAACTAACTCCAACCTCTAGCTAAGTTAGAGTATCCAAACAGGTCCATAGAAGAAGTGTGATGTAACCAACAGGTGGCATCAGAACAACACCATTATCATAAATATAGCATGCAAGAAGTAAAATAGTAGGAAGTGATATCTAGGAAGTACAGTAATACTTAGGACAAAACAAAAGCATTGTAACTATATGTGCACTGGTTTGTAATTTAGCACATGTAACCTATTCACTGCCACACGTATGGCCCTACAGGTGCAAGCAGAATAGCGCATCTCATGAAAAATTGAATGATGCCCTGAAGAAATTCGAAGGTGTGGTGCTTATGCTAGGAAAGTGAACGTAGGCGCCAGCCGTTGGATAATAGTACCTGATTCTCGGCGGCCTATGGGTATTGTTGTCATACTTGAAAGCTAAGGGTCGTCGATGGTGCTCGTGTTGTGGTTGAGTTTGGGCCGGCTGTCGCCGTTGCTGAAGCGGCTCAGGTGCTTCGATTGCGGCGCCTGTCGACATACAAGAAAGCTCATCTATGGTAAGTGAACAGTTCCATGATAAAGAAGAGAAAAACCAAAGGAGTACAAATCGAAATAACCTGATGAGGCTGTGGCGTCAGTAAAGCAGGGCCGGTGGAGTTGAATATGGCGTCCGTGGAGCGGGTCCGGTGCAGTGGACGAAGGCGTCGGCAAAGCACATCCGATGCGGTGTACAGTGCCGTTGGTGAGGCCGATCTGTTGCGGCGGACAAGGGCTTGTATGAAGGGCCAGTGATGTTGCGGACGAGGGAGTCGGTGAAGGGCCTACACTGTGGTGGACGAGGGCACCAGTGAAGCAGATCTGGTGCGGTGGACCATGATGGCGGTCAAGGAGATCTAGAGCGGTGGACAAGCCAGTCCCTAAAGCGGCTCTGGTGAAGTGGTGAGTTTGCAGTTGGGGGTTCCAAGGTGCGGAAGGTAGATCCGGTGGGGTGTGAGGTCCACCGCTGCGGCGGAGGACTAGATTCGGCGGCTTGGCGTGGTTGGTGGGAGGAGGCAGGGAGGGGAAGGGGAGGGGCTCTGGGGAAGAATGCTGGGGGCAAAGAGGGGAAAACTATGGAGTTACCAAAGCAACCCTTTTTCGTTCATGTGGCAGGGGTAAAACAGGAATATCACAGGGCTAAACTTTTCGGCACGAGATATTTCGATGTGAGCGGGAAGTTTGAAAGCTTTTGGCAGCTGAAATCAATTGTTCTACTATTGTATGGCCGACTATGATATCATGGCCGAGAATTTATTTGTTTTGCACGCAAAAAAAAGTACAAGTTTCAAAAATCAATGTCTCCAACTGGAAACTTAGATTGTCCATTCAATGGAAATATGGATCATTGAGCTAGTGGAAGCAAATACCATCATATGGTCCAATTCAAATGAAATTCCAAATGTGTTTATCCTAAATATGATGAGAAAAACAAAAATGTGTATGTGTATGAATAAAGTGGATGATTATAAGGTTTGAACATGCCCGTATGTGTATATCTCTAGGTTTGATATATGAATTTGAAATCACGAAATCCCGGCTTAAAAAATGTACCTCTGTTTAAATGAATTACAAAAGCTAATAATGGAGTCGAATTCCAAAATTCCAATCTTAGGTTTGTAATTCTAGTACTTCAAAGTATATCACGCATGTTCAAAAGTATCGTTATCTCATAGTCCAAACTATGAAACAAATTGATAAACCATGAGTGCACACACTATTGACCATATATATCTCAATTACGCTTAAGTCTCTCAAATATAGACACCTCACTCTTTATCTGAAGCCACCCACCCCGTGCCCCCCACCACAAGTCGTTCTCTCCCCTGGACACGAACACAGGAGCACATTAACCCCCTCTCTCTTCTAAGTCCGGACCCTAATATAGGTCTCTATCATTTTGTCTATCGGGCATGCACACATCTCTTCCCCCACTCTCTAGGTCTCCGGGCATCTCTCTTTCCCAAGCACACGCACTATATAGGAGTGTATCTTTCCCATACGCACAAAACATCGCCCCAAATGTCTATCTCCCTAGTTATGTGGTTCTCGCACACTCACCTCACTCACCACCCCCACTACAAACAAGCACCCTTTGTCTCCTTGTGCACCACTCTCCTCTTTCTATCTCTCCCACATGCGGACCCGACCTAGCTCCTTCCCTATATACATATATGCCGTGACTCTTTCCATAGCTCTCTAGTGTATCATCATTCTCAATCTCGCACGTTGTTCTCTACACCATCTATTCTAGATCTCTCATGAAGTCTCTATCACACACACAATGACTCGTTTCCCTTGCATCTCCATACATAGCCACTTTCGAACAACATCAACCTTGTCTCCCTATCTATACGCCACTTCCGCACATAAACGACCCCTCTCTCTCCCCCTCTCTTCCTCTCTCTCTCCCTCGTTCGGTCGCTCTCTCGCTCTCACACCCCTCTCCCACACACACTCGATGTCTCTTCCAAATATTCTCCTCCCCGCCTGCACCCATGCTATCCCGCTACTACACATGCCTTTCTCTCTCTTGGACACACATGTCACACCATTCCCCCTTCCCTACTAGGTTTACATCATTAGTGGTCTCTCTTCTCCACATACACACACTCCCTCTCACACACACACGCGCGCACAAACACACACAAACACCCATCTATCTGGATCCTTCTTTTAAGACACACACCCTTGCATATTCTCTCCAGCTCTGGGTATATATATATCCCCCTCTCTCTCTAGCTCACATGCACACCAAAATTCTCCGTCTCTCTAACTCACACATCTCTCCCCATGTCCGCATGTGTATCTCACACACTCACTCTCTGCTTATGTCTATGTGTCTCCATGTTACACAACACAAAGCCCCATGCACATGTCTCTCTCTATCCTCCACACACAGAGACACAAAGAATCTCTTATCGTTGCCTCAGTCTCTACATATCATACACGCACGCACTGTCTCTCTCTCACACACACGCTCAACCAAGGTTTTCTCCTAAATAACTTACCGTCTATTCATCAACAGTCGTGGTAGTACGACGAACACGAGACATGAAAAAAAAATCTACATGTTCGTAGACCGCCTAGTATGACTACTAGGACTAGAGCGAGCCGAAAGCGCGCCACCGTCACCCCCTCTTTATCGGCAATGGGAAAACCTTTGTTTTACACAGTCAGGAAGTCATCGTGCTAAGGCCCCACATGCTCAGCCGTTGAATAGAATGTAGATCCAAGTTTATGGAAACAAGTATCGATAATACGTTTGTATCTCCATACTTATATATCTTCTTATAAAAACCAAGTTGGTGATGATGGTATGCCTGTCATCTGACGGATAGAAAGCAAACTAAAAGATACCCGCACCTCTCTCCACATTTGCAGACAAGGCCTTCCCTCGTTCATCCTTATCTCCCACAACCTCATTGTTGAGCAATTAAAAAAGGAAGCCTCTGGAACAATCTGGCATGGTGGTCGCTGCCGGCGTCGTCCATCCCCATGCCTCTGCTCAGTCCGACCACCAATCACCACCACACCCCACTCCTCCTCACCTTATATCTCCTCTTTCTCGAGATATCATTAGTTTTTACACACGGGATTACTCCCGCATGGGTCAATCACAACAAGTGTTTTATAAAAAAAATGCACCTTGATTTTCCGTGCAATGCACGGGCATCTTGCTAGTACTCCTACAGAAGACTTAGTTGGTGATGATGGTGTGTCTGCCATCCGTCATTTCTGACCATTAGATCTACATCTAACGACTGTGAGGTAAGTTGTTGCCTTTTCTCAACAACATCCCACTTCTCTACCCAATTTGCAGAAAACCCCTTAATTAGTATCTTAAAACCAATCACATCCCTCCCTCACCTCACCAAAACAGCCCAAGGAATATATTCTGATTGAAACATAATATATTTTTAGTGATATATGTATATCAAAATTAGAGTGTTTTCTATCAAGTTTGTGAATAAGTATTATTCTAATTATGATCCGTTGCAACGCACGTGCACATTGCTAGTATTTCCAACCATGCAAAAAAAATTGCTAGTATTTCCATAGTTTCGAGTTTTCCATCAAGATATTAGTCACTCATGGTCGATATTTAGTTTGAATTACATACACATAGGCACTATGTAACTAGCCATGCTTTTTGGATTCCAAAGCTTAACTTTCACTCCTACTTACAGTATGTAGAGTATTTAACAAACAACTACCACTTTCAACCAGCCCTAGGAAGAAACTATTGTACAAAAAATAGCAAAAACATACCCAAAATTTCTTAATCCGCGCCAAAAAACTACTACCTAGTGCCGATTAGGCTCGTTTAATCCCGTTTATGACAGGGTTGGCCCAGACATCCGTGCTGACGAGGCACCTTAAACCAACACCATTTGTTTGACCCTTGACATGAGGAACCCATATCTGACCTTTTATCCTCTTCTTCCTCCTCCAATCATTATTTTTCCTGAACATTACTGCAAACAGTTCTTATGCGTGTTCGTCGGTGGCGCCGGTGATGAGCGAGCTGACCGCCGCTCCGCTGGACGGGCCGGATGCCGCGCTGGCCTCCGCACGGATTGGCTGGTTGGCCCGAGCGTGGCTCACGTCCGAGCAAGCCGCCGCGCTGGCCTTAGCGCAGCGCGCGCGAGCAAGCCGCCTCACCGCCGTGCCAACCTAGCTAGCAAACCTTGCAGACAAGCAGCTGGATGCATCCAGCAGGGTGTGTGCTAGCTTGGCTAGCTAGCGGCCGTGAGCGCCGCACGGAGCTGGCATTCGGGCTACCGCAAGATGGGCTCCGCGCCGCCGGTGCTTTTGACATCGCCTTCTGCTGGCGGCGGTAGATGCGTCCCATGGCCGAGGATGACTAGGTGGACGGGCCGGAGGTAGGAGGTCACTCAGAGATTTTTGTCCAGACTAACATGTAGGTCCCACAAGTCATAATGCCTAACTTGCCGGTCAAATAGACGGCATTGACTTAAGGGGCGACATGGGTTGAAACGTGCCTATAACAGCACTTGGTAGTTTATTGTGACGGATTAAGAAAATTTTAGTGTGTTTTTGCTAATTTTTGTAGAGTAGTGGTTTCTTGGTAGGGCTGGTTGGAAAGTGGTAGTTTCTTGGTACTGGTTTCTTGTAAGGAACAATGTACTAGCGACAAAAGGCGATTCTAGGTTGCGTTGTACTACTAGTGGTCACGGGAGTGTATAGCTTGTTTTGTGGGTTCGATCCTAGCCGAATGCACAGCGGCCTTTTCTTTTAAATATTAACCTCGCTGCGAGCCAATATTGTACACTGGTAGTTTGACTTTTGAAGTCGAACGGACGTGTCGCACCACAATGTGAGTGCACTGGATAGCCCAGCCACGTGAATGGGTTTTTCCTCCCATCATCTCGTGGCTCATGTACTAGAGTAGTACTAGCAAGATGCCCATGCGTTGCATGGAACATCAAGATGCATTTGTATGAGTAGTTTATCTTGTGGGAGAAAAGGATGAATGAGGGAAGGCCTTATTTGCAAATGTGGAGAGGGGTGTGGGTACCTTTTTGCAAAATTGACATAGTTTCCTTCCTATCCGTCAGATATAAATCGGACGGCCTATATTGCAGGATGGCAGGCACACCATCATCACCAACTCTATTTTTTTATAAGAGTAGAGACTAGTACTACTGTGTAAAGTAGTAGCACTCCTGTATATCAATTCACACCGTGCAACATTTCTCGCCTGCGTGCTCGCCCTAGCCGCACCTCGCTTGCTGCTTCCTCATTAGCTACCATATTTACTAGCGCCTCCCAATTAAGCCCGAGGAGCCGGAAAAGCCTGGCGCGGCATTGCGAACTATGCAATATGGCTCCGTACATAAAGTGCTACTAATCTGTAGCTTGTGGCGTTGCACGCATGGACTTCGTTCCATTATCGGCTCTAAACTCCATAAAAAAAATTCCTCTTGACGTGATTTTTTTAAACGGAGGCAAAAGCTTTGCCTCATCTCATTCATAAAGTAGGAAGGACCAACAAACAAAGTTCGACGAGATCCATTACACCTCCACAAATGGAAGCGAAAAGCCTAGTCTCGCTGTATCAAAGAACTCAAATGTTCTGCCCCCGCAGTAACCGTCGTTGATAAACAGGCTGCTAGTGTGTGCATGAGAGGAGCGGCTGAGTAGGCCAGCTACGCACTTGAATAGAGCACGAAGAGTACACACTACGCAGGTGTACTTTCCCTGCATTGATAGTACAACGATGGTTCTAGAGAACAGTAGTACCCTCCACTTGTGACTTTAGCTCCTTGGCCTTGAGATTCAAGAGTTCAAAACTGGTGCACTATAGAAGTACAGTACATCGCACTACTAGTTGAGAAAGTACTACTGCTACAGTAGTACGTAAGTAAATAATAGCCGTGATGGGACGAGGCCCTGCGGTTACGCTCTTATCTCCTCCTCCTCGCCAGTTCCCTTCCCGCCGAAGAGACCAAGGCAGTTCATCGCTATTGCCATGGATTCGCCAGGCGGTTCTCCTCCTTGTCGGAGCTGGGAGACCTTGGACGACGATCCTCTGGGAGAAATCACACGCCGCTCTGATGTCTTCACCGCCGCAAGACTCGGTGCTTCCTGCACCAACTATTTTAAGATGGTGCATAAACAGGCTTGGGAAGAGGCCATGCTTGTTGGTCTTCCATGCGTTCTCGAGCAGAAGGTTATTCTATGGGACAATCCATCGAACAGTCCACCGCTACCTAGCCGTGGTTGCATGTTGACTCCGCTAGAGTTGCCGACATTGAGAGGGAGTCGGATTTTGTTTGATGAGCAGGTCAGTCATGGAGTTTGATCATGTAGTGTATATTCTAAATATAGTACTTAGTTATTCCATCCCATAATTTCTCCGCTACCCACCGTCTTATATATAGGTCTGGGTTGGTGCCAATGGAGATTGACTTGCGTACCTCCGGCCGGATACCACCATCATTTTGCACAACATCCACAGCAGTGCGGCCATTCCCGTAGACCCCTTCTCCACCATGGGGATCGACCTTCCGGACTGGCTGGGCTTGAATACGTATGATGATGCCTACATGAGATTAAAGAAGATAGCAATTGCAGACCCACCGACAAAGCGACGTAGCTACGATGATTACTATCTCATCGCGGTGTTCGACATAAGGATTGCCATCAATGCAAAAGGCAGTAACGGCAGAGGCTGGCACATGTTGGCCCCGACAGATTTGTACCCCTACACGTTCGAAGACGTCATGTGCCATGTAGGCCGCATCTTCGCAGTGACAAGCCAGGGGACTTGTTTCATCTGGTTGCCATCCTACGGTACGGGAGATTACAAACGGAATGCACAAACCATCATTTGCATCCCTAACGGTACTCCATTATTTTGCAGGGACCAGTCATCCCCCGATCAAAATCAGATCGCCGATCCTGGATGTGCATTTGCATCCGCGATTCGGTCTAACTTGGAACCTTGTAGCTGACTTTGGCATATTAGGATCAACTATCTTAGCAATCGTTACCCATGGTACCACTAATGTGCAACATGGTCACACAATCTACCACGATCGGACCGTCACCATCTACCCAGGTATTCCATTTTCTCAATTTTGTGTGTTAGAGTCGTGTACTTGTTAGTTCTTTTCTTTTCTTGACTGGGACATGTTCACTAGTACTAGTACTACAATTTGGTATTAAAATTTTTAACCCTCTCGCCTTCTCTTTCATTATAGTAGTAAGGAGTACTAGTACTTTTTACCTTGGAGGACGCGTATAGCTAGCTAGGCCCTTGAAGACTTGAACCCACTAGCTCGCACCATTTTTGTTTTTCCATGTCTTACTATCTCATCCATGTAGCCAGGAGTGGCTATATATAATAAGCCGGTTATTTTACTTCCTCTATGCTGGAGTAGTACTACTTGCGGCACAATATTATTGACCGCCATATTTGAGCACAACATTATCATGCATGGACCTTGACCATGTACATCACCATGTGTCCAGATCTGAGATGCCGCGTGTACCAGATGAACAGCGCCGAGTTCGACCCCCATGATGCTATGTGGGTGCCGAGGAACACTCTTGGAGAATACTCGCTTTTCATTGGGGACAGCTACCCCATTGTGAAGCAAATGCCACCTTTTGTGCACGACACCGAAGGTCTACCGTTCATGAAGCATGGTTGTGTCTTCAGTGTGCACCGCCGGATGAACGACATGCTGGGACACGCTATCCCTGATTTATGCCGCTTCAGCTTGGATGAGTCTCCATCGTGTGAACCGAACTAGAAAGCTGCGACAATGATTCCCGTTGCCCACCGCTATGGATCATGCCATCTATGAAGAACACCTGGGACTGGAACCTGGAGGAGGACATGGACATGGAGCCCATCAATAACATGTAAGTGGAGTATGGTAAATTGTGAATGCGCTGTAAATATATGTAGAGTAGTCGTGCACAAATTTATCACATGAAGTGGAGATGAACTTGTGTGGCATGCTGGCATTTGTCCTTTAGAATTTATTACTAGTAAATGTGTTATGTGTACGTGCAACTTGTGTGGCTGTTGCACGGGCTCCAACATGCTCTGTGAGAAAAAAAGGTTGCACAACTTTGGCTGTAGGTGATGTGGAGGCATCATACAATAGTGATCATTTGCTATAGTTGTAGTACTAGGACGACAACTCCTATGAACCTTGCGCTTGGCTCTTCGCCTCTTCAGGAGGTTCAACAGTTCGTACTCCGGTGAACCTTGCACTTGGCTCTTCGCCTCTTCAGAAGGTCCAACAATGTCAGTACAATATGCTTCTGGCAATCTAACACCAAATGAACTGCTACACGTCCACCGTGAGGGCGAGGGCGAGGGAGAGGGCGCTGTATTCAAAACCCTCTCCTCGTCCTGTGAGCCACCACGCGCGTGGGCGAGGGAGAGGGCGTAGGCATACATAGTAAGCAAGCTTCTCCTCGTCCTGTGAGCCACTGCGCGTGGGCGAGGGAGAGGGCGTAGTAAGCAAGCTTCTCCTCGTTCTGCGAGTTGACGGGACACATCAAAGTAGTACTAGTCCATACTGCGTCCTTTCCGGTTAATATGGCTTAATTTGAAACGAGAAAATTACACTGGCGGTCAACGTAGGTAACAATATGCTCATTACGGTCAGTATATAGTTTTGCGGTGATTATACGGTCACTAGCTCACCATAGAGCACCGTATTGCACCCTGCTGACCAGCCACATAGTCGACGTGGCACTTTGTTGACTGGTTAAATTGACACCTGGTTTCTGGGTCCCACCTGTCAGTTGGCAGAGCAAAGAAATTAGTTAAACAAAACTTTACGCAGGCGCGACAGGAGTCCAACCCTTGCGCCCGAACCACCCTGGCTGTGTATGTGAGTGCATGCACGTGTACTCCCTCGGTCCGTTAAAAACTGTACATCTAGCATAAATGGAGAGTAACATACACTACCTTCATAGTGGGTAGTAACATAAGTGTGCTATCATGCAAAGCATCATTTATTAGGTTATAGACTCATATTGCATTGGGACTCATATTGCTAAGTTACTCAAACTACCTCTCTCCTCATTAACTCATTGCCACATAAGCAAATTTGCTGAGTTGGACTCGATTTTACTGCTGAAGTTACTCCCACTGTGGCTAGTCTTAGAAATTTTTCCAACAAAGAGTGTACATCTACACTTCCAATGCAATTAGCCTTTAATCTAATCGGTATTGATTGACTATTGCACCAACTTGTGCTCTAGCTATAGGCTGCATGCCTATCCTTAATTACAGCATGCAACAACCTTCATTTAATCTTCTTCTCTCAATGGTCGCATGCACACATAAGTCTGCTACTTTTGGGCGTTAATTATGCCATGAAGTTCCGGTTCCTCTTGGTCAATGTGTAAATCTCTATATGTACAGTCTTTCACAGACGGAGGGAGTAGGTTGAGCACTTGAGCGTGAGCGTGTGTGTTGCGTCGTGTGCTATGTGCCGCATGGATGCATGAGTGTTGCGTGCATGCATGAGGCTTTTACTCCCTCCCATTGACATGTTCATATTTCAAGCTTCATTAAAACGTTGCATGCAAGAATTAAAAGAAAACTCACCAATGCATGTAAAATTTCTGGTCTTTTGTTCCTCACGCATGCATTGCAATTAATACGTTCGTAAACACAATTTTCTTGAGGAAAACGAGCCCATTATTGAGTACTTTCGGAAAAAATTCTTCGGGCACTCATCATTTACTACTACCTTGGTTGATGATTTTTTTATTGACCTATATATAAACCTCCGTCCTGGTTTATTGGTCCCCTTCGTACTTAGTGTAAAATTTTGAAATTTAACTAACAAAGTGTCAATGCATGTCATAAAATACTATACCATTAAAAACTATGTTCAAATACGAATCCAGTGATATGAGTTTTGGTGACATGCATTAACATTTTATTAGTTAAATAGATGGTCAAAGTTTGACACAAAATACTAGTAGTACTCCTACATTATTGGCGCCGGGTGCCTTGGCCAATGTTTCATCTTGTTGCACAGAATGAGAGTAGAGGCATAGGGATACTGTAGATAGGAAGTCTTGGCGATCCATTATTCCCCATCTCGGCCAGAGAGAACTATTCAACTAGTCTTCACAGTGAAGAGACAATACACGCTCCAGCAGATGGGACACTTAATTAATAAGCTAAACCAGCGTGTTGGTGTTACTAAATCAGCCTTACCCTGTACTGCCATCATGTTTGCCAGTGGAGCACGCTTCCGCAAATATGCCTACGCACCTCTCTCTTCCATTAACTGACATATGGGCCCACTTGAGGTAGACCCACATGTCATCGACTTAACTATTTACACTCCGAAGGACGGTATATCCTGGTAGTAGTACTAGTAGAATTGAGATTAAATGCACTTTCTTGCCCGTCTTTCCCTCTTCTTCCTCCTCTCTTCCCCATCGTCGGCCACACACCATTTCTCCCTGGTCACTGCTCGCTCGCCCGCGCCATCTTCCTCGGTAGCTCGCGTGTACCATATCCCCCCGCTCACTGCTCGGCCACACACGCCATCTTCTTCGCTCGCCCGCCCGAATCCACTTCTCCGGTCGCTCGCAGGCACCGAAAATCCCAATCACTCAGCGCCCTAAAAAACCCGATGGCAGAACCGACTGACACGTAGAGCCGCGATTGGAATTCCCTCCCCGATGTTCTCTTGGAGAAGATCTGTAATCGTATGGACCTGCTCAGCACCGTGCGTCTGGCCGCATGCTCGGTTCTATGTACCGTCTACTCGTCTACAACCGGCCGGCCCTTTTCAAGACACCCTGCTTGCTGATGCCCGATCCTCGCAGGTGGCCCATACACCGACTTGACGATCTTACGGAGGTTGCCGTGGTGCCCCTCGACATGCTACCACTACCTGCCCACCTGTCCTTCATGCACGACCACTACTGGGCGGGCATGAAGGCCAGCTGGATCGTCCTCATCCACCAATCCGGTAGTTCATGAAATCTCGTGGATATCTACACCCAGTGAGAGATCACCCTTCCATCGTTGGATACCGCCGGCATCGAGCCTCACGGCCCGCCGGACACTCCTTCCTACTACGCACAAGACACGTTGAGCTTTTGGTCCAACCTCCATTTGCTGAAGGTTGTAATCTGCGAAGTGCCCACACCATCAGAAGAGTACATGGATTGCAAGCTCATTGCCTTGTTTGACATGGGATTAGTCTATCTGGAATCCAGTCACCAGACATGGTTATGGCTCATCATCAATCCTGTTGACCCTCCATTTCTGTCTGATGCTATAGTGCACGACGGCATCGTTTACGCGGTCGACGCACAAATTGGCTGCATATACTAGTGGAATCTATCATCGTGTAATTGTTCTATCTCAACTCATCTTTACCATATGAATACGACTGCCTGTTGATTGTTAGAAATTTAGAATAGATAGTATGTCTATAACCACATCATTGCTATATGTTCCTCTCATTTCCTATATTTTTATGACCACACATGTTATTGTTAGAGTTGATATGAGAACAATTGGCATCTAATGATTGTTAGAATAGATATTATGAGTATAACGTCATGATTGCTATATGTTACTCTCATTTCCAAGTTTTTTATAACCACACATGTTATTGTTAGAGTTGATATGAGAACAGTAGTAACTGCTATGGTAGAATATGAGTAGGCCCTGTCATAGCTGTTTTCCTCTCATTTTTACATGATGTTTGAACCATGACATATTGCTAGAATATGAAAGCCATTGGCTTAATTTTTTTAATTTGGGGTATGATTATGACCACGGCATTGCAATTTTCTGGCTATGATCTGTGTCACTGGTATAATAATCTTAATTCCACACATACTCTGAACATGATTGTATATTTCTGTCCTTTTGGTCTCCAATTTGATTTGTTGCAGCAGACGCAAATGCGCTGGCCTTCATAATTCCAGGACCTGGAAATATACAAGTCAATGGGTGGTGGTTTATCGCTCGTTCAACTGATGGCGGTCATTTGATACTCATTCACACGTACCAAATTGACCAAACCATTTCATCAAACCACATGCAGTACAATGCCTGGGGCGTTCGTGACTGTGATGGCTATGGCTGCTTTGTGTTCGAGAAAGATCCCAGCTCCGTTGGGCCAGGCGTATTCAACTGGAGGCGGGTTTACAGCCTCGGCAACCACTCCATGTTCCTCGGGCTCAATTATCCGATCATCGATCATATCACCGGTGATGATTACCGTGCTATGCAACTTCCATTCGCCAGGGGAACTGTGTTTACACATCGTACCATGGGTTTCATGAATCACCATATCCAGAGATTCATCAACACAGCTTGTTGCCAGATGATCTTAAGTGCATGAAAGGCATCAAGCTTCCAAGCGATGAATGGCTTTTGCAAACCCGACATGCAGCGATGTGGTTCATGCAAACAGCAAATATGCACAACTTGATTCGTGGTGATATCTAGACTGAGCCGTGTATCCTGCTGCTGTAGCATTACCCTCTTTTGTTGGATATTATGTACTATAGTTAGTTTGAAGGATAGATACCTTTCTGGGATCAAGTGCATCCTAACTCACCTGCGTAGGATGTACTGATAATGATGATGGAGATGCTGTGTAGAAGCCATATATATATACCAATTAGGCTTCAAGTGCGTACTTGTTGGTGAAAGTGTTGTCCAATGGGAATTATATTTTGTATTACTCATGTATCCTACAAAGTCTGTCGCACAGCCTTGTAACTTCGTACTCCATTTCTAAATTTGTACTAGTCCTCTATACCGTATATTGCGCTACTCGAACTACTACCTCCGTCCTGGTTTATTGGTCCCCTTCATAATTTGTGTTAAATTTTGACCAAAAATTTAACTAACTAAATGTTAATGCATGTCACAAAAAATTATATCGTTGGATTCGTATTTAAACATAGTTTCCAATGGTATAATTTTTGGTGACATGCATTGACATTTTGTTAGTTAAACCTATGGTTAAAATGTGACACTAAATACAACCAGTAAGTAGTACGGTAGTACTAGTATATGTCGGTCAAATTATTCATCATGTCCTCACATTGAATTGAGATGACAACACGCTACGCGTGAGGTGACACAAGAGTCCCGGCGGCCTATTCAGTTCACCAAAGTGAGCCTCACCCCTCTTGTACTACAACATCACTCTCGCATTCTCTACAAAATCACTCTCCCATTCTCTCCCGGTCTCCCCGCCTCCCAGCCGCCACCTTGTTCCGATCCATTTGGTACGATGAGCGATGAGCTACTGGAGTTGCTATACTTCATTGCAAGTAGTCAAAAGGAAGACGCTAAAAAAATCGATCTCAACAAGGATGCTCTTCAAGCTAGCCGGATGAAGGAAGGAACCAGCGAGGCCGCTCCTATGAGTATTCGTCCCGTCACCCTGTATGATGATTTCGATCTTTATGGGGGTTTTCAAGTCTTTAGAGTCTGCATGTAGTAATGAAGCCGAGACCCCAGTTTGTTCGGGTATTGTGGACTTCAGATTTGGAGTACCACTTATCTGTCAAAATCTTTCATCATTTACTTAAAACAGTTGATTGATCATACATTGAGTACCAATTAACTGGAATTAACTGATGCAAGTCCAAGAAGGATTGGCCGGTGCTGCCGGCTGGCATCAAGTTCAATCCCACGGATCAGGAGCTGATCGAGCACCTTGAGGCCAAAGTGAGCGCTGACAGCGCGAGATCTCACCCTCTCATCGATTTGTTCATACCAACCATCGACAATGAGCACGACATATGCTACACCCATCCTGAGAAACTTCCAGGTGAGACAACGACCGGCCGTCTACTTACACAAACATATTCCTTTGTTTATAGCTCTATTTTTCTTTTTAGACGTAGACCTAGTGAAGCAATTACAATTTGACAGTTAATAAAAAGTGAAACAAGTGACTGCAACATGCCAAAGATGTTATGAAAATGCCAACTACGTACCCTAAAACTTGTATTTGCCAATACTGCAGGTATCACACTGAGTGGCCTAAGCAAGCATTTCTTCCAGCGCAACTCCAGGGCGTTCAAAAGGGGCACACAGACGCGTCGCAAGATACAGTCGGAGTGCGGCATGCACGCAATGTGGCACAAGACCGGCAATACCTTGCCGGTGATGGTCAACGGCCGGCAGACGGGTAACAAAAAGGTTCTGGTGCTGCACACCAACAAAAGGACCAACTGGGTGATGCAGGAGTACCACCTCGGGGACCTGGAGCAAGAGAAGGAGCGGGAGCTGGTCATCTGCAAGATTTTCTACCAGACGAACACTAGGGCCAGGACTAAAAAGATTATGAGTTAGTTTGGTATTGGTACTTGTACTACCTGGTCATCTGCAAGTTGGTATTGTTGTTAAGGATCTTTCAGTATGAACTTGGCATTTGCTTCCAACCATCATGTCGAGGGTCGACGTGGATATAAAGCTGAATAATTTGTTTTGACATGAATCTTCAGGCACCTGATTTTTATTTGATGGGTAGCATAAGCACCTGCCGTTCGAATTCCCAGTTCTCCAATTTTTTTACACCTTCGAAGTACGCACGGGATGCATCCAGTTTCACAGGCTGATAGTTGGATGTAGCATGTCAGAACTGGGCTGTGGCATGCCAAGCCCGGCTGCAAATTGTTAAAAGAGAGGAGCGATGGATTTGGGCCTTCCAGAACAGTTAAGTGTCGCGACCTCGATTGTGAAGCGCCTCCCATGGACTAAAAAAAGGCCTAGGCGGTTATAGTTAGTTGAAATATGTAAAATATTCTATAATAAAAATAAATATGTAAAATGCAATGAATTTAGTCCGTTTTCACTAAAAACCATCTGATTTGCATGAAATTCGTCCGTGGAACCACAAGACGGCTGTCCATACAGAGCCTAACCGTACGAAACCAGCAGGTTCATGGCCGTATGCAAGCAAGTGCATGCACTTATTATCACGATGGAAAAATAATGCTGACGTCTGAGACGGTGAAACCCATGAAGTTTTCAACGTAGTCATTAAACAAGAGAATTCTGCAAGTACAGACTGATAACTGGGATCTAGCAGGTATATAGTTTTTTCAGGTCGAGCAAGTTTCAACTGGGCTGTAGACTGCCCAGGCTTGGTTTTGTTTTTAACAGGCCCAACCCATGACGACAATGGGGCACAAAGATCCAGTAGGTATCAACTGGCCTCTGACCCTCCAGCCTTACTTATATTTTCTCTTAGAACATCCGCAGGCAGTTTTTTTACTGAAGAAAACACACAGCCCAGTTCTTTTTCCTCTTGAAATGCCATGTCCTACTTCCGTTTTCTAATCTCTACCTATAGTTTTACTAGTTCATATACACGTATTATTATATTGAAAATACATAAAGTTCCCTTTTCATCTTTACATCCTTATTTTTTGTTGTTTTTTCCCTCCCAGCGCTGATTTTTTACCACCAGTTTTCCCTAAAACCAACTCAATTGTCCCACGTCTTATTAGCTTACAAAATTAAAACAATATTTTATTTGGCAAATCAATAAGTTCTTAAAAAATAAATGTTTATCATTTCTGGATTAAAACAGTTCGGACTCCACCGAAATATGCAAAATTAGGTTGAACTTTTTGACCGTGGTCCTGGGCAGAAAATGGGCTGTAATAAATTCCTTAAGAATTAGCAAATGGGCTACAAGTTATTAAAAAAATAGCAAATGGGCTCTATGTTGTCTGCCACAGATTTGGAGGCTGACTTGTGGGCCTACTAAGTTCATGTGTACACAAGGTTTCTCAAAAAAAAGAAACTTAGTCAACAATCGACTCTACCAGCGTCAGGCCGTTAGATGTCAATTTAACGGCAATCATGCTTCTTCAGTCTATGATCTTCCTGCTCCAGCCGCCCAAACCAGCGCCGGTGGAACCACCTGCTCCCGCCTCCCGTGGCCGGCTGTGCTGCCGGGCAGGCCTCATGGCCCCACCATACTCGCATCCCTGGCCTGGCTATCCCTCTACTCACCCACACCTCCTGTTATTCTCCGGCGACAGCAGCCTCACACTGCAGCCTCACCAGTAAACCCTCATACCCACTCCGCATGGGAAACAACTGCCGAGTCTTCCTCGGCTCCGGGTCATTCCCTTACTTGGCCTTGCCGTTGTCCACCGCCTTGGTGCTCTCAGCACGGCGTGGTCAACGAACGACATCCATCGGAAGAGGACTGTACGTGGAGAGGCTGACAGCTGGGTCCACGGCCGCACGCAAGGAAGTGCCTCCTTTTTTTTGCGAGTAGGAAGTGCCTCCTTATTACGCACAAAATAATGATTCCTCCTCCTGACAGCTGGGACCGACCGGAAGGGCATCTGTATTTCACGAAAAAAACATTCCCCCCGCTGACAGCTCGGATCCACCAGCTATTACGCACAAAAAATGAATACCCCCGCTGCTAGGTGGGTCCCACCATATTTGGAGGCTGACTTGTGGGCCTACTAAGTTGGCACGGACGCAGGGCTTTGTCAACTTAGTCAATATAAATGATTCTAGTTGTGGTGACCGTATGATGTCCATCCAACGGCCGTCGTGTTTCTTCAACCTCTGGTCTTATTGCTCCAGCTGCCCAAACCATCACTGGCCGTGCCGCCTACTCCTGCGTCCTGTGGTCGGCTGTGCTACTGTGCAGGCCTCACCACCCCACCCTACTCCCATCACTGGCCTGGCCATCCCTGTACTCACCCAGACCTCCTGTTATTCTCCGGCGATGGCAGCCTCACACTGCAGCCGAACCAGTAAACCCTCGTACTCCCGTCCGCACGGGAAACAACTGCCGAGTCTTCCCCGGCTCCGGGTCATTCCCTTCCTAGGCCTCGCCATCGTCCACCGCCTTGGTGCTCTCGGTGCGGCGTGGTCAACGTGGTCAAGGAATGACTTCCATCGGAAGAGGACTGTATGTGGAGAGGCTGACAGCTGGGTCCACGGCCGCAGCAAGGAAGTGCCTCCTTATTACGCACAAAATAATGATTCCTCCACCTGACAGTAGGGACCCACCGGAAGGGCCACCATATTTTGCGAAAAAATGTTTCCCCCCTGACAGCTGGGACCCACCAGCTACATCTTCGCACGCAAGGAAGTGCGTACATATTACGGGCAAAAAAATGATTCTTCCCCCTGACAGCTGGGACCCACCAGTTATATCTTCGCACGCAAGGAAGTGCCTCCTTATCCTCCCTGACAGCTGGGACCCATCGGGTCGAATCATACGTAGGGTTGTCTGTCTGGTCGCGAACGTGTACGTACATACTGGTCGATCGCTCTCTCTGCAGCGATGAACCATGGCAGAGTAAGGAGATGCACGTGTCGTAGTAGAGGCGTAGACGTAGCATGTCACACAGTCCCGTCCATATATATCGTGTACACATACGTACAACCACGCTGCAAGAAAGTAAACACAACTATGTACGTACATACGGGCGGGGTCTCAAATGTGTACGTGCACATACTTACGACCAGGGCTCGTGTACATGGAGAGGCAACGGACGGCAGCGGCGTCGTCCTGTTCATCGACAGCTAACCGGCTGGGTCAGAACGGAGGACACAATGTCATGTGCACCGGGAGCCAAGTGACTAGGTCGGAACACGTCCTATTCATCGAGAGCGAAGCCACTGGGTCAGAACGCAACCTGTTCATCGGGAGCCAACCGGCTTGGACGGAACAGCCGGAACGGGGTCTGGCGTATCGCAAAATGGAGGAAAACGGCCTTCTATTCGACCACGTATGGTCGAAATGGGGTCCTATTCATCAGGAAGGGTCTGGCATACCGCAAAACAGAGGAAACAAACTTCTGTTCGAGTGCCTATGGTCGAAATGGGGTCCTGTTGATCAGGAGGGGTGTGGCGTACTGCAAAACGGAGGAAACAGACTTGTGTTGGAGCGCCTATGGTCGAAACAGGGTCCTGTTCATCGAGAGGGGTGTGGCGTACCGCAAAACGGGACTCCACGGGCTACTGTTCATCCACCGTCGACTTCCTCCAGCCTCCACCTACTACTGTTCATCCACCGTTGACTTCCTCCTACCTCCACTAGCTACTGTTCATCCACGGGGTCCTGTCCATCCAGCCTCCACCGGCTACTGTTCAACCAGCCCTCCACTGGGTCCTGTTCATCCAGCGGCAACGGCCTCTACTACCACGGGGTCCTGTTCATCCAACCCCCACTAGGAATTATTCATCCAACCCCCATCAGGGACTATTCATCGAGAGGCAGCTTCGATCGGCTTTAGTTAGCAGCAGTAGCGAAGGAATCACTTGGGTTCAGTTAACAGCCAAGGGATCGATCGGGGTTTAGTAACGTAGCTAGTGCAATCGCTTGGGTTCAGTTAGAGCCCAACGCCTCGCTCGGGTTCAGTTAGAGCCCAACGCCTCTCACACACGCGCGTACGTGTACGAGAGAAACACGCAAACCTCCGTGCATCGCTCGGCCCCGACCACCCACCGTAACCGGGAACTCCCCAAAATTTTCCTCGCCCTCGCTTCTACCACGATATTTTCCGTCATGGGCGGCCCAAAGAATGTCATGTAGGTGCGTCCCCGGCCCGCCCAGGACGAAAAGCCCATTTTCTATCATGATTTTTTGTCATAGAAGTAGGAGCCCACCACATCTATGATGATACGTGCTTTTGTCACAATTATCATCATAGAAGATTCATAAGCATGACAGAAATTTTTTTCGTTCGGCCCAAAATGTCACAGATGTGTCTTTTTTTGTAATGGACAACTAGTTTTCCATTTTGGGGTTGCTAACAGAATCATCACTGACAACGACACCCAGTTCATGAGCCGCACCTTCATGCAGTACACCCAAGACCTTGGAAGCAAGATTTGTTATGCCTCTGTTGCTCACCCGAGAAGCAACAGACAGGTAGAATGGATGACTGCTGAAGTGCTGCATGGTCTCAAGACAAGAACCTTTGACAAGCTACACAAGTGTGGAAGGTACTGGATTGATGAGTTGTCGATGGTTCTTTGGTCAGTCAGAAGGACACCAAATCGTGCTACTAGCCAAACAACGTTCTCCCTAGTCCATGGTGCAGAAGCGGTGCTCCCCACGGAACTCACATACGGGTCACCTCGAGTGCTTGCCTATGATGGGGCAAAGCAAGAGGAGTAGTGGCAAGATGATGCAACGCTCCTTGAGGAAGATCGTCTTCGGGTGGCTATGCAAGCTGCATGCTACCAGCAAGCTTTGCACCGCTACCATAGCCGCAAAGTTCATGCTCGAAGCTTTGAGGAAGGCGACCTTGTTCTTCAGCGTGTTCAGTCCGCCAAGGGATCAAACTAGTTGACGCCAAAGTGGGAGGGCCCTTATCGGGTAGTACAAGTCACCAGACTTGGCGTGGTCCGTCTGGAGACTGAAGATGGCAACCGAGTGCAGAACTCATGGAATATTGAGCATCTTCACAAGTTATACCCATAAGGCGCAGTTGCCGGGCATTGTTCCCAGCAACCCCTTTTGTACAAGCTTGGTCGGCAAGACTTGTAACCCTTTGTACAAAGCCAGGTGCATACCCTATGCATATGTGAACAAAGCTAAGTGTTTTGCAACTTTTTGTACATGTTCGTTTATGTATAAATAGGTACGATGTTGTTATTACACTTTGACTTGTACGAAATGACTGACGAACTGCCAAGGTTCCCAAACCACTCCTTTCTCTTCTTTCCTTTTTCCAAGAGACCGAAGGATTCCTCGCATACAAGTTTCCCGGGGGAAGTGGCAATAGGGATACCATTTAATGGCGTTCAAGTGATCATTTTATATGACAAGAAGTATAGCAAAGAAAAGCTAAGTTGAAGTTTTTTTGACTAAAAAATCTTTGTTACATTTTGCAATTTCCCTTGAACAATTCTATGTTTGTATGAGAAACCTGCACGTGGAGGAACCTTGTCGTAATCATTCGCGCTCTGATTTTGCCTTGAGTCCACTCGGCAAGGTTTTGCAGTCGCGCTAAGACCGACAAGTTATCTTGCCAATGGCGACACTTCCAGCAGGCTGCTAAGGACCCGTTCCTCAAAGCGCTCGCAGCAAGTGTGCACACCGGCAAGTTTCCGAACTGCGTAGGGTGTGAGATTGAAATCATACAAAGACAAAAACAAACAAGGGAGACACCATACGTTCATTTGAGCATGATAAATATTAGATATTTTTGAAGGAATGCTCGATAACATTTTCTTAGCCCTTTTTCCCAGGGTTTACGTCAAGTGCAATAGAGGGGCAAAAGGAACACCTAGGCGAAGCCCCGCTTGCTCCTGACAGGCCAAATGATGGTGCTGCTGGTGTTCAGCTGGAGTCGGAGCCGTCGTCCTGGATCTTGACGATTAGAGGGCCGTCGTCATCGTCCTCCTTGTCACTTTCACTGGAGGAAGCGGTGTCACTGCTGCTCGAGCTTTCCGCACAGCACTCCATGTGAGCCCTTGAAGCCCCGAAGAAATTCACAGTGAGCATATTGGATCCGACTAGCCTGAAGTGAAGGAGGTGTCCCTGCCCCAAGCAGCGAGCACGAACGAAGGATTTCCACCCGCGCGTGAAGTACATGATGCTGTTGACAGAGAATTTGACGGTCACCCAGACAGGGCCATTGCAGTAGCCATCCACGTGTAGCCACAAGCCGCGTGGATGACTGTCTTCCATCAACCTAGCAAAAGGACGAGGGAGCTGCAGCTAGCTTTGCGGCCAATCACATAGTTCCATGATGAACTCGTGCGTCGTGTCCTTCGTATGGCCTTCTTCCCGGGGTGGAACGGCTTGAGGTGAAATGACGAGCGCTCTGTTGTGGCTACCCGGGCCCCAGGCGCCGCGTTTTCCATGACAACAAGCCACAGCCCTTCCTCAAGCGGTGGAGCCGGCTTCCGCAGCCGTAGCATAAGTGGAGGCGTGGTGCTGAGGAGAAGCTCTTGTTGCAACAACAGATGCACGAGCTTGACCTCTTCCCCTCACCATAATGGCAGCAGATGCGGGGAGAAGACAGAAGAAGAAGACCACAGTGGCTGGGGTATTGGAATTAGGAGAGGTGGATGAGCATCGCTCTCCGCAGCCCCCTCTTTATGGGGGGGGGGGGCTGGCTCCTCACCGTTTTTGGGCGACTGCCTCGCCCCACCAATCCCATGCCCTGCATTTCTGGCCGGGCACATTACTCCAGCGACCACCTAGTTTCGCCAATCCAGCGCCCTGCATCCCTGATATGCCTCTGTCGTATCTACTTTTCCTAACGCTTTTGCTCTTGTTTTTTACTCTAATTTGCATGATTTGAATGAAACTAACCCGGACTCACGCTGTTTTTAGCAGAACTACCATGGTGCTGTTTTTGTGCTGAAATAAAAGTTCTTAGAATTGGATGGAACTTTTTAGAGAATTATTTTGGAATAAAAGAAAAATACTGGAACTAGGACCCACTGGAGGGGGGCCCCAGCCGCCCACTAGGCACCAGGGCGCAACACCCCCCTCTGGCGCGCCCTGGTGGGTACTGGGGCTAACGAGGCTTCATTGACCGTAATGTGGATACTATAAATTCCTATTTCCCGAGAAAAAATGATAGAGGAAGTTTCATCACGTTTTACGATACAGAGCTACCGCCACCTCCTGTTCTTCATCGGGAGGCCAGATCTGGAGTCCGTTCGGGGCTCCAGAAAGGGGGATCTTCTGTATTTATCATCAACCATCCTCCATCACCAATTCCATGATGCTCACTGCCGGGAGTGAGTAATTCCTTCGTAGGCTTGCTGGACGGTGATGGGTTGGATGAGATTCATCATGTAATCGAGTTAGTTTTGTTAGGGCTTGATCCCTAGTATCCACTATGTTCTGAGATTGATGTTGCTGTGACTTTGCTATGCTTAATGCTTGTCACTAGGGCCCGAGTGCCATGATTTCAGATCTGAACCATTTATGTTTTCACCGATATATTTGTTTTCTTGATCCTACCATGCAAGTTGTATGCACCTATTACATGTTATGATCCGCATACCCCAAGGTGACAATAATTGGGATTCTTTCTAGTGATTACCGTAATTTGAGGAGTTCATATATTCACTATGTGTTAATGCTTTGTTCCGGATCTCTATTAAAAGGAGGCCTTAATATCCCTTAGTTTCCTTATGGACCCCGCTGCCACGGGAGGGTAGGACAAAATATGCAAGTTCTTTTCCATAAGCACGTATGACTATATACGGAATACATGCCTACATTACATTGATGAACTGGAGCTAGTTCTGTGTCGCCCTAGGTTATGACTGTTATATGATGAATATTATCCAACTTTATCACCGACCCAATGCCTACGAGTTTTTCACATATTGTTCTTGCTGAGTTGCTACTGCTGTTACTACTGTTACAACTGCTATAAAATTACTGCTACAATTGTTTCTGTTGTATCACTGCTACTGCTATCAAACTATCATACTATTGTGCTACTGATCACTCTGCTACATATATTTAATCTCTAGGTGTGGTTGAATTGACAAATCAACTGCTAATACTTACAAATATTCTTTGGCTTCCCTTGTGTTGAATCAATAAATTTGGGTTGAATACTCTACCCACGAAAACTGTTGCGATCTCCTATACTTGTGGGTTATGAAGACCTTTTTCTGGCGCTATTGCCGGGGAGCAAAGCTATATTTGTTGAGTCACTTGGGATTTATATCTATTGATTACTATGAAGAATCTTAAGGATGATAGAACCAAGATCGTTCCCTCTAAGACGAGGGGAGGTAAGTAACTGTTATCTAGCTCTGCACTTGATTCACCTTCAGTTTTAAGTAAGCTTGCAACACCACCACATGCTATTAATCCTGATATGTCACAAGTAATTGATGATGCTACTTCTGCTATGAATGATGTTATTGATGATGCTAGTACTCTGCTTGATAAGACTATGCCACTAGGTGAATTTCTTGATGAACAACTTGCTAGAGCTAAAGAAATTGAGAATGGTGAAACAGATGAAATTTGTTAAAACTAAGAATTATGAAACTCCTATTAGACCTAGCTCTCCTAGATATGAATTTCTAAGATACCTGAGGGTTATGTTATGGATGGAGAGATCGCTAGGGACTTTCTTGCTTGTAAGGATAGAGATGATCTTAAGAAGTTGCTATGCAAGTTGAAAGAAAAATCTTTGAATGCTAGAATGAAATATGATCCTAAGTTTGCTACTTCACCTATCTTAATTACTATTAAGGATTATGAATTCTATGTCAACCCAGAGTTAATTACTTTGGTTGAATATGATCCTTTCCATGGCTATGAAACTGAAACTGTTGTGGCACATCTTACTAAATTAAATGATATAGCCACCCTATTTGCTCATGATGAAAAAATTCGCTATTACTATATTCTTAAGTTGTTTCATTTTTCATTGATGGGTGATGCTAAGATATGATACAATACTCTTGCTCCTAGTTGTGTGCGTAGCCCCCAGGATATGATTTATTACTTCTCTGAAAAATATTTTCCTGCTCATAAGAAACAAGCTGCCTTATAGGAAATATTTAACTTTGTGCAAATTGAAGAAGAGTGTCTCCCATAAGCTTGAGGGAGGCTTCTCCAATTACTTAATGCTTTGCCTGAGGCATCCTCTTAAGAAAAATGAAATACTTGATATCTTTTATAATGGACTGACCGATGCTTCTAGGGACCACCTAGATAGTTGTGCTGGTTGTGTTTTCAAGGAACGAGCTATTGAACAAGCTAAGGAACTACTGAATAATATATTGAAGAATTATGATGATTGGACACTTCCTGAACCACCGCCTAAACCCACTCCGAAGAAGAGGGGTATTTTATTTCTCAGTCCTGAAGATATGCAAGAGTCAAAGAAATGTATGAAGGAAAAAGGTATTAAAGCTAAGGATGTTAAGAATTTACCACCTATTGAAGAAATACATGGCCTTGACACACCACCACAGGTGGTAGAGGTAAATTCTTTTATTAAGTTTGATGAAGATGATGTCCCTTATAATAAACATCCTAGTCAATGTTTGTATGAATTCACCAATTACATTATTAAGCAAGATCACTTCAATGCCTTTGTTATGAAACAATTAAAGCAAAATGCTGATATGATTGCTCACTTGAGTGACATGTTATTTAGAATCACTAATGATGTTAAAGGAGTAGGAAAACATGCTTCTATGGTTCAAACTCAGTTAGAACAAGTTGCTAAATCTCAAAGTGAATTGCTTAATGAAATGAATAATAATATGAATGATCATGTTTTTAGAGTAATGACTAGAGGAGGTAAAATGACTCAGGAGCCACTTTATCTTGAGGGACACCCTAGAAGAATTGAACAAGACTCTCAAAGAATTAATGTTGATTCACCTAGTCCTTATAAAAAGAAAAAGAAAAAGAAAAATGATAGGACTTTGCATACTTCTAGTGAACCTGATGTAGAAAAACCTTCTTATGATGATAATGATGTTTCTATTTCTGATGCTGAAACTCAATCTGGTAATGAACATTCACCTAGTGATAATGATAATGACAATGATGATGTTCATGTAGAAGCTCAACTAGACAATGATAAAGAACCAGATAATGATGTTGAAATAGAACCTGCTGTTGATCTTGATAACCCACCTTCTAAAAATAAATGTTATGATAAAAGAGACTTTGTTGCTAGAAAACATGGTAAAGAAAGAGAACCATGGGTTCAGAAACCCATGAACCTGCTGTTGATCATGATAACCCACCTTCTAAAAATAAATGTTTCGATAAAAGAGACTTTGTTGCTAGAAAACATGGTAAAGAAAGAGAACCATGGGTTCAGAAACCCATGCCCTTTCTACCTAAACCATCCAAGAAAAAAGATGAGGAAGAATTTGAACGCTTTGCTGAAATGCTTAGGCCAGTCTTTTTGCGTACTTGTTTGACTGATATTTTAAAGATGGCCCCTTATGCTAAATATATGAAAGATATTATCACTAATAAAATAAAAATACTTGAAGCTGAAATCTCCACCATGCTTGCTAATTATTCTTTTAAGGATGGAGTACCTAAGAAACTAGGAGATCTAGGAATACCAACTATACCATGTTCGATCAAAAGAAGTTATGTCAAAACTGCTTTATGTGATTTAGGAGCTGGTGTTAGTGTTATGCCTTTCTCTTTATACAAAAGACTTGATTTGAATAAACTCAAACCCACTGAAATATCTTTGCAAATGGCTGATAAGTCAATTGCCATACCTATCAGTGTCTGTGAGGATGTGCCTATTGTGGTTGCAAACGTTAGTATCTTAACAGACTTTGTTATACTTGATATGTGCGAGGACGACAACATGTCGATTATCCTTGGTAGACCCTTTTTGAATATTGCAGAGGCTGTTATTGATTGCAACAAAACGAAGGTCACTTTTCATATCAATGGTAATGATCATACAGTGCACTTTCCGAAGAAACAATTTCAAGTGAATGGTATTAATGTTATTGAAAAGGCTCCGACAATTATTATTGGAAGCTTCCAACTCCCTGTTCCTATTACCAAAAAGAAATATGAAATACTTATTGTTGGGGATATGCATATTCCCGTTGAGGCAACTTAGTGTTTTACGAAAGTTCTTTGGGTTCTTGCTAATCGAAAGTGGTTGTTAATAAGACTTGACCAACTTATTAATGGATTATTTTCGAGAGGCATGTGGTCGATGAATCTAGTAGGCACAACTTTCTGTACCCACTTTTTATTTTCTATTATTTTTAGTTAAAAACAATAAAATGCCATGTTTATCCTGTTTTCTAAATTATTCGTGCAATAAAAAAGTGCCAAAAAATGAAAGTGCTCAGAATGACCTGAAATTTTAACATGATTTTTCTCTGAATATTTGAGAATTTTTGGTACTGAAAACATCATAGGGGGGGTGCCCCAGGTGCCCACTAGGCACCATGGGTAGTGGGCCCCACAAGTACCCCCTCACTCTCTCCCTTACCTCACATCACAACTCACCTCCAAAAAAAGTCCTTCTAGCTCTCTCTCTCTCTCTCTCTCTCTCTCTCTCTCTCTCGTGTTCTTGCTCCCAAAGCTGATATTTTCGATCTCTTTGCTCGGAACTCCATTTTCGAAACTGTTATTGGGGGATTGCTACTTGGTATGTGACTCCTCCATTGCTCCAATTAGTTTTTGTTTTAGTGGTTTATATTTGAGTAATTAGCTACTCTTGGTGCTACTGAAAATGAGCTTACATGTTGAATTCCTTGAGTTCCAAGTAGTTTGAATGCTTGATATAGCCTCTAGACATCCATATGAGTAGTTGCTATCAATCTTGTGAAGTTTTATTGATATCATTTTGTGACCCAAAAATTTAAGAAATTTGTTCGTAGGGAGAAGGATTTCTTCCGAAGGAGTTCCTCTAAAAGGAATGCCAAGGGAGTCACTTGGGAATCATCAGATGGTGACATCAACACTCCAAGCAGGACGCAGGTCCGGCCATGCGAATGGCCGCACAATAACTTCATGAACGAAGCCGGGTTCTACCAAGAGTTCGCGCAGTTTGTTGCAAATGCTGGATTGACCAACTTCCTCGCAGATGAGGGTGACCAAAACCACGTCCTTACAAATTCCTTTGTGCAAAACTTTCATTTCCTTAATAGGCTTGAACCTCCTGCGGTGCGGTTTAATTTATACTCTGAAACCCGCCAGATACCACTTACTGAATTCTGTGAGATATGTTTAATTCCCTCTAATGGGGAATTAAGAGAGCCTAGACTGGAAGAGTTTGAGGGTTTCTTTGTACTTTAACTATGGGAGAGTAAAGGGGCGTGTCGAAAGCCACAACCACCAGTTTGCAATTTGCTTTTGTGCATTATTTTGCTCTATTCATAACGAAATGCTTGACTGCTAGAGAGAAAGGCAGTATACTCAGTATACTCAGTGCCCCTGACCTTGCCATTTTACGCCGTGCACTTCACAATGACCACACCTATAACCTAGGGGCTATTATTGCACGTCGTCTGCACACTAATAGGACTAAGGGTAAAATTCATGGTGGTATTTTTTCCAATCGCCTAGCCAGACGCTTTAATGTTCAGATACACCAGCATGATTACTTTTTACCTAGAGTTTACTTGGATCACCAGGCGATGGTGGCCCACCACTTTATTGATGCCCCTGAGCCTTATCAACATATTCGCTATAACTTGGTATTTAGTGAGAATACCCGTGATATTATTCCATTGCCTGCACCTGCTCTGTTTGATTCTTATGCTAGGAACGGATATATCGTCCTACTAGAGGACATTATCGCCTACCGGAACGCACATGAGCGGCAGAGGAGGCGCCACAGGAGTGGGACACTCAGGTGCCGCCACCTCAGCACTTTCATATGGGACCAGACGGCTACTACGGATGGTGATTAGCAAGCTAGGCGAAAGCCTAAGCTTGGGGGAGTATGTATTTCTCACTGACATTACATTCATGTTCATACACTTCATTCCAGTTGTCAGTGTTCATCCTTTTTCATTGTATAATCCATGTTAGTTTTATTTTTTCGCCTTCTTCTTGTGTGTTTGAAAAACTTTGAGAAAATCCAAAAATATTTCTCTCTTCTTTTCGGTTTTTCTTTCTAGTTTAAATTAGTTGTAGTATTAAAAGAAAACCCAAAAAGATTTGTCGTTCTTCTTTTGCTTGTTGGGAGCTTTCTCGTGTAAATAGTTTTTCTTGTTTTTGCTTCTTTCAAGAAAAACTAAAAAATCCAAAAATATTTCAGTGTGTTTTGTAAAATTCTTTTCTTTTGTTGAGTCGTACTAAGGAGAAGACCACGATGAAAATGTTGAGTGGCTCTCATATGCATTCTTGTTGATCTAACAAAGAGCCTATATTATTTAGTCTTCTCCTTTGAATAAAATGTTTGCAAATTCCAGCTTAGTGCGTGGCATTCTTGCACTATTATTATTTTCATATCATTCGGTCGTGCAAGTGAAAGGCAATAATGACGATATATGATGAAGTGGCTGAGGCAAGGAAAGGCGAGTATGAACTCAACTTTTTTTTGTTTTTGTATATATGTTTAACTCATTATCCATGATTCAACATATGATGATTAAACATGTTTGTGATGACAATTAGAGATTATAGTTGCTCATGCCATGCTTAAGTAGCTAGGAGTGGATAATGATTTATTTTAGATGCCAACATGCATTAAAATGGCTGTGATGTAGTATGATTATATGGTATCCTCCTCTGAATGTTTTGAGTGGCTTGACTTGGCACATGTTCACACATGTAGTTGATTCAAAACCAACATAGCCTCCATGATATTTATGTTCATGGTGTTTATATCATACTCATGCTAGTATTCAATGTTAATTATTCACAACGCATGTTCATGACCGTTTTTGCTCTCTAGCTGGTCGCTTCTCAACCTAATTGCTAGCCTTCACCTGTACTACTAAGCGGGAATACTGCTTGTGCATCCAAATCCTTAAACTGTAGTTATTCCAGATGAATCCACTATATCTACCTATAAGTGCTATTACCCTGCCGTTCCAAGTAAATTTGCATGTGCCACCTCTAAAAATTCAAATGAACATCTGTTTTGTGTGCCCGTACCGCTCATGGAGCGACAGGGGGTGGTCAGTATCTTCCATGCTAAGCGGATTATTCTCATGATGAGTGTTTATTCACTCGTCCTTGCCCGAGAGGGGCCGATAATCGGGATGCCCAGTCCCATGATCAAAATTGCAAATAATTAAACAAAACTCCCTTGGACTATTGTTGGTATGGAGGGCACCCGAGGATTCGGCTAGCCATGGCTTGTGTTTGTTGGTGCAGGGGGAGTAAACTTTACTTTACCGCTTGGGAACCGCCGCTAATTTGTTTAGCATGGAAGATATTGAAAACTCTTCGTCATAATGTTGACAGGAAAGGTATACCTCCCAAAATTATATTTATCTCTGATTTAAGCTTTGAGCTCTGGCACCTCTGCAAATCCCTGCTTCCCTCTGCGAATGGCCTATCTATTTACTTTTATGTTATTTTACTTTTATTGTTGAGTCATCACATTCTCAAATAAGCACCAGTCCTGAGAGCACTATTGTCATCCTCATGCATTGTGTATAGTTAATGTTGTGTGCATCATGACTCTATCTCTTCTACCATGAATTACAATGTTTAGTCGCTGCTTGAACTTTGGAGGTGCTCTGCATTTATGTTTTGCGGTCTCAGAAAGGGCTAGCGGGATACCATTATTGTCATTTTATATCATGATCGTTTTGACAAAGTGTTGGCATTTGAAATATTTTATCATTGCTCGCTAGTTGATTATGCCATTGATAAGAGTGAATATAATTTCTAATAGTTACCGTCTGCATGGTTAGTCATGATCCTTGCTGAAAATCCGGGTATTATTTAAGCATATATATTGACACAAGAACAAAAAAGTTCGTAAAAGTTTTACTTTGTCACTTTCAGTTTATCAACTGAATTGCTTGAGGACAAGCAATGGGTTAAGTTTGGGGGAGTTGATACGCCTCTGTCGTATGTACTTTTCCTAACACTTTTGCTCTGGTTTTGGACTCTAATTTGCATGATTTGAATGAAACTAATCAGGACTGACGTTGTTTTCAGCAGAACTACCATGGTGTTGTTTTTGTGCAGAAATAAAAGTTCTCAGAATTGGACGAAACTTTTTGGAGAATTATTTTGGAATAAAAGAAAAATATTGGACCCAAGACCCACTGGAGGGGGGGGCAGCTGCCCACTAGGCACCAGTGCGCGCAACCCCCTCTGGCGTGCCCTGGTGGGTAGTGGGGCCCACAAGCCTCCGCTGACCCTAATCTGGATACAACAAATTCCTATTTACCGAGAAAAAATGAGAGTGGAAGTTTCATCACGTTTTACGATACGGAGCCGCCGCCACCTCCTGCTCTTCATCGGGAGGCCAGATTTGGAGTCCGTTCGGGGCTCCGGAGAGGGGGATCTTCTGTCTTTGTCATCATCAACGATCTGTAACACCCCAAAAATTTAATCATGTTTTTACTAAATAAAAATTTGGCCAGAAATAAAATTTTGAATTATATTAAGTCCTTTATTATTTTCAGAGGATTATCTGTTTCTGGTTTTCAAAATTCTCCCTCCATATAGTGATTTTTGAAAATAATATTGTGGCTTTGGTAGTTTTCTTAAAACATTTCAATTATAGCTTAATAACAATAATAATTATTTTCATAATAGAATTTGCCCCAAAACTATTCTTTTAATAGCATTTTCAAATTTTGAAATGCCTCTGTTGCACTACAACTATTTTAAATAAATATTTTAAAATTCCACAAAAAATTATGGGAGGTCATGTGTTGCCTACATATCACTTTTATGCAAAAAACTATCTTGGTCTTTTGAAAATTTTGAGTGAAACAACCTCTTTTCAATTTTGTCCTCTATTTGAGTTTCTACTACAACCCCAATTTTCCTTGCCCCAAAAATCCTGAAATTTTTCCCACTTATAGTCCTTCCAACCAAACCCTTAAGTCCAAAATTTCAGCTCCATTGGAATCTTTTTAGTTCATCAAATATTCCCCTAAATTTTCTGTCCAGAAATGAAATTCTTCAAAACTTGCACTAGCAAGTTTTTGTTTTTGCCAAACCAACTCCACCATCATTTCTAGTATCCAAGGAGGCATCATCCTACCAGATTTCACATCTAGAAGAGATCACTAGGTGGCCATGGCATTCTATCAAACAGGTTGTGGGCATGACAGAATTTGGCATCCATTCCGAACTCCATGTGCCACTAGATCCTATGGCTAAACAACTTGTCCAGAACACCCTAGGCGCGTGCAATGGGCGCGGCCAGAGCACGCGTACTGCACCGTTGGCATCGACTCCTACTGCTCTACTGCTGCCTCCCCTGCTCATCCCAATCCTTCCCCCGGATCATCACGTCACCCCTGGTCCTCACCGACATCCCCCTCTGGTCCCTAGTGCCGTCCAGCGCTGACCAGAGCCGCCGCCGCGGTCGTCAACTCGGGCACGGCACCGTCCGAGCCGCCTGGCCCTGCCATCTCGCCCTCGCCTTAACTGCGCTCGCCGCCGTCGCCACCGACCTTATCCGCAGCCCGCCGACCACTCCACCGCCCTCTACCGGCCCCAACCACCTCCATCAATGGCCGCTGCCATCGTTGCTTCCCCGGGAAGCCACGGGAACCAACGTTCCCGTGCTATATAAGGCCGTCCCCAGCTCCCCTCGATCACAAGCACCCCCCTGACCTGGAAGCCAGCCAGAGCAGCAAACCAATCGGAGAGGGTCGTCTTCGCCGCTTCCGACCGAAGCCACCTCCGCTGCCCCTCGTTTGGTTCCGGCGCCACCAAGCTCCCTCTCCTCCCCTGTCCTCACCCACAGCCTCCTTGAACCACCACGTATCCTTCCCGCGCTCCAATTCCATCTCCCCGAGGCCGAGTCGAGCTCGACAAATCTCACCGTAGCTCTCCTTCGCCATGGGTGATGCCCTGCTCAAATCCGAGCTCCCCGGCGACCATATTCTTATCCCACGGGTGCGGCTGGTTCTCAGGAACACGCCGGTACCATCAGATTCTCGAATGGAGGCCCCTGCCACCGGGAATCATCACCGGAGTTTCCCTCTGCTCCTGTCCATGGCGCGCGAAGGGTGGGAGACGAACCCGACAGGTGGGCTCCACCGGTCGGTGGCTCACCGTTTCGCCCCGCGTGGCAGCTCCTCTGGGCTCAGCCTAGTGGGCGTCTTTTAGATGGGCCTCGCCCGGTGCGAGCTTCTACCGTCAGGATTTTTTTCCCCTTTTCTGTCTTTTTCTTTTATCCAGTAGAATAATAATTCTATAGAGTTCACTTCTAAACTAAAATTGATGATTCAAAATTAATATGGATCTATAAAATTGTTCTTTATTTAACTAGCCTTAGTGAACATTTTTCGTAAGGATAATTCTTGTCTGACCTATTTTATAGATCATATTCTTGTATAAGTCAACTTTGATAATCCCTAGACTTTTCATCTCAACTCCAAATCCAGTGAAACTAATTTCTAAATATTTCTAAAAACATGCCTCATTTAATAGGTGCCTTAACTCTTTTTTATAAAAAGGTCTCTGTAGAATTCTTGTAGATCTTTTATTTCTATTATTCCACCTAAGTGAAATTTTCAAAAATCTCAGTTGCTCTTTAAATAGTAGGTACACTCTGGTTATTTTTCATATAGCCAGAGAAGTCCTAGAAAAGTGAGATTTCCATTTTTAGAGCACTTTATTTTCTTTCTTGGGTTTTGTATGGTAATTTCAAATATTTTGAAAATAGGAAATGGAGGGAAGATAAAATTCTCAAACTTTTGGAGTGCACCCAATATATCTGCATACTCAAGGCAAGCATCTTGAACACTTGATATGGTGAATGCATGGTTGGTTATTTGCATGAATAGTGGAGCTATGAATAATTTGAATTCAAATAAAATTTGGCATATGGCTATATTTGCATGCATGTAGGATTGGCATGTTTCATCATACCGTGCATCGTGTGTTGCCATGACTAACTTGCAGGAGAAGGAGAAACACCATTACCGATAGAAGGGTGATCATGTTGGAGCATGATCTTGCCTTGGTTGTTATGCATGTTGGAGCATGCAAGGGTTGTGGCCCTGTTTGGTATTGCTGTTGAAAGAATACTTTGTTGAGCTAACCACTGCAGGAAAAATTAAACCACCTGAGTCGACCGTAGATCGAGTCTTGTTCCGGTAACCCCCATACTTGATTCGTGCTGCCACTTATGCCTGCCACAGGTGGGGTATGGTTCAGTAAGTTGTTAACCCCTTTCCGTGCACACACCACATAGAGGGCTACGATGAGGGTTTCCATGTTGGTGGACTAAATCCTGTCATCGGGTCAGGGGGCATGGGTGTTTCCAGTTGTGACTGAGAGGGGGGCACCCCTTGTAATCCGCGCGTATTAATAGTGATCCCATGCAGGACGTTGGTCTCTCTGTCTTAAAGTTTTTCTTGAACGATGCTTTCGGTGATTCCTGGCATCCGAAAAGATAATCTGGTGTGTGCTGGTTAGGTGTGTTTTCAACCCAAAGACCGTAAAGGGAATTAGTCGGTGTCACGGTACTGACTAAAGAAATCCTTTACTTGTGGGTAAAGAGTACACCCTCTGCAGAGTTTAAAACTATTCGAATAGCCGTGTCCGCGGTTAAGGGCTACAGTCTGGGTTGGTCAAGTGTCGGTCTTAGCGTCGGTCTTCGGAGGAAAATAATTAAATTGAGCCTAAATTATTTTGCAAGATAATAATTGTCAACTTGATGCTACCATGAATATTTTTGCTATGCATGTTAATATTATTATGGTTATGCATAATATTGAGGACTAACCTGTTTCTCTTATTTTGAATTTTTCCTGAGTGTCTCAGGGGCTGGCTAGACTACCCCGGGCATTCAGTTTTATTTTCAAGACCTCTCGTGGCGTCTCTTGAGTTAACAGGCGGTTTATCCTGCCACTACTCTTGTGGACACCCGATTGGCATTCCTCTTCAAGTCCAATCGTGGCGTCACTTGACACCCGACTGGCATTTCTTTTCAAGACCTCTCGTGGCGTCGCCTGAGTTCTCGGATGGTCTTGTCTCGTCCGATTTCTCTTTTAGACACCCGATTGGCATTTCTCTTCAAGTCCGACCATGGCGTCACTTGACACCCGACTGGCATTTCTCTTCAAGTCCGACCGTGGCGTCACTTGACACCCGACTGGCATTTCTCTTCAAGACCTCTTCATGACGTCCCTCGAGTTTACAGGCGGTCCCGCCACTACTCTTGTGGACACCCGATTGGCATTTCTTTTATTTTGCTGAATGTCACTTGGGCTGGCTAGACTACCCGTGGCATTCATTTGCTTTTATTTTAATGAGTTTGAGTATGAATAACATACTATGCTCACGTTCATATTATTTATTGTCATGACTTAAATTTCAGTCAGCATGAGCATATGCATATAGCTTGGCTCATGATGATCATATATTTTTATCTGCTGCATTCGGTATATCTTTTGTTCATGATGTTTGCGACTACATTCAAACGTACTCACAGGCTTGTCCCTGGCTATTTACTTGGCCAGGTCAGGAGTTCTACGAGGAGTACCACAATGACGTCCGTGCGGAGCCTAGGATGGCAGCCATGCGGGATAGGAATTATCCGGGTCAACTGTTCCTTTGGGAATGGAGCCCCATCGACGTTGGAGAACCACGAGTCATTTTCGTAATCCACCACCGGAATCCCTGTTGTATCATTAGACCTTTATGGTCTTGTATCCAATTCTTGTAATAGCTTGGTAATTCTGTAACAAGGACGTGTCCACCAGTAACAGTAATCCTGGGCTGGTGTTGACACGAGGGGTTAATTTCTGGGATATCGTGTCCCGGCCCCGGCAGCCTTGGTATCAGAGCCAGGCTGACCATTGGCTAATCCTATCTTAGCCTGGTCGCTATATCTAGGTTTCCACACCATTCACATCCCTTCCTGTCCACAGTCAAGCCCATCTCATCCGATAAGCCTGCACAGTGGCATCCGACATCTTTTGACAGTCGGTGCCCAACCTATCAACCTAGCCCATAGGCCGTGTGCCTGTGGCCGACACCTGCGTTGTCCTATCCGCAAGCGTGCGATGGAAGACTCTGCTGGCTTATAAAGGAAGCCTCAACCCAACTCAGCACATCACAGCCTCACTCCCAACCACCAAGAAGCTAGGCCCCATCGTGCACAATGAGACCACCGTAGTCGAACTTGAAGGCTTTGTTGTCATCCTCGCCAATCTCACCCGTCGTGCTCTCGGGATCGAAGAGCCGCCGGAGTATGTCATATACCAAGAGCACGCGAGTGATGCCCTCCACCACTTCTGGGCCACGATGCACATCTACGGGAGGGGCAACACCGCAGAGCGCCCCTACCGGTTCACCGGGGGGACGACCTCCGACGAGCCCCAAGCCATCCAACTTGCAGCCCGAGAGACTGTAGTTCAACTCCGACATCGGTCGCCGAGGGTTAACTGCCGCTCCTTCTACAACTACCCTAGTCGTGAAGGCTATGGTAGGCCGACCCAAGTCGCTAACGGAGACCACGAGATGGATCCTGCTCTGGTGCATCTGGTGCGCTACCTGAGAGCGCAAGAGGCACTGTTCGATTAGGTCACCAATGATCTGATTGAGACCCGCAGGATGCTTGCTATCCTGACCCCGATGAGAAGTGAAGCTACACCCGCCACCGACAAGCCGATAGTACTGTTCGGGAGACCAATCAAGCCTGCAAGGTCTGCCCCTGTTGCCCACCCGGGCAATGCATTCGTTACCCCGGATGAACTCCGTCATCTATTTGGGATTTCCTCCAACGGGACTGTAGCCACTACACCCCGCGTGGGTCATCATCACTACCCCAACCCTGTAGCTCCTCATTCCACTCCAGCCAACTCCGACACCGAAGCCCACAGAGAGGCCTCGAGATCCACAAGACGCGCCCATCTGGATGTCGACGAAGTGGACTGAGTCCGCCAAAGTAGCTGTCGAGTCCTTAGTAACCCTGTTGCCCTATAGATTCCGCCGTCATGCCGTAAATGGACATGTGTATGTTTCTATCAGTATGTAGTGTTTGATTGAAGGATGTGCTTTTGTGTTATTACCTTGTCAATGATTGCTTGACTGTTGTGATTTGCATTTAATTCTCCCGTCCTTAACAAATCTCGAGGATGAGATTTTCTTAAGGGGGGGTAGAGTTTGTAACACCCCAAAAATTTAATCATGTTTTTACTAAATAAAAATTTGGCCAGAAATAAAATTTTGAATTATATTAAGTCCTTTATTATTTTCACAGGATTATCTGTTTCTGATTTTCAAAATTCTCCCTCCATATAGTGATTTTTGAAAATAATATTGTGGTTTGGTAGTTTTCTTAAAACATTTCAATTATAGTTTAATAACAGTAATAATTATTTTCATAATAAAATTTGCCCCAAAACTATTCTTTTAATAGCATTTTCAAATTTTGAAATGCCTCTGTTGCACTACAACTATTTTAAATAAATATTTTAAAATTCCACAAAAAATTATGGGAGGTCATGTGTTGCTTACATATCACTTTTATGCAAAAACCCATCTTGGTCTTTTGAAAATTTTGAGTGAAACAACCTCTTTTCAATTCTGTCCTCTATTTGAGTTTCTACTACAACCCCAATTTTCCTTGCCCCAAAAATCCTGAAATTTTTCCCACTTATAGTCCTTCCAACCAAACCCTTAAGTCCAAAATTTCAGCTCCATTGGAATCTTTTTAGTTCATCAAATATTCCCCTAAATTTTCTGTCCAGAAATGAAATTCTTCAAAACTTGCACTAGCAAGTTTTTGTTTTTGCCAAACCAACTCCACCATCATTTCTAGTATCCAAGGAGGCATCATCCTACCAGATTTCACATCTAGAAGAGATCACTAGGTGGCCATGGCATTCTATCAAACAGGTTGTGGGCATGACAGAATTTGGCATCCATTCTGAACTCCATGTGCCACTGGATCCTATGGCTAAACAACTTGTCCATCATCATCACCACCCACACTAGCACCATTCTGTTAATTTTCAACTTGTTTGGGACCCTGTGGATGCCACTGGCATTTTGCCGAACACCCTAGGCGCGTGCAATGGGCGCGGCCAGAGCACGCGTACTACACCGTTGGCATCGACTCCTGCCTCTCTACTGCTGCCTCCCCTGCTCATCCCAATCCTTCCCCCGGATCATCATGTCACCCCTGGTCCTCACCGACATCCCCCTCTGGTCCCTAGTGCCGTCTAGCGCTGACCAGAGCCGCCGCTACGGTCGTCGACTCAGGCACAGCACCGTCCGAGCCGCCTGGCCCTGCCATCTCGCCCTCGCCTTAACTGCGGTCGCCGCCGTCGCCACCGACCTTATCCGCAGCCCGCCAACCACTCCACCGCCCTCTACCGGCCCCAACCACCTCCATCAATGGCCGCCGCCATCGTTGCTTCACCGGGAAGCCACGGGAACCGACGTTCCCGTGCTATATAAGGCCGTCCCCAGCTCCCCTCGATCACAAGCACCCCCCCTGACCTGGAAGCCAGCCAGAGCAGCAAACCAATCGGAGAGGGTCATCTTCGCCGCTTCCGACCGAAGCCACCTCCACTGCCCCTCAGTTGGTTCCGACACCACCAAGCTCCCTCTCCTCCCCTGTCGTCACCCACAGCCTCCTTGAACCACCACGTATCCTTCCCGCGCTCTAGTTCCATCTCCCCGAGGCCGAGTCGAGCTCGGCAAATCTCACCGTAGCTCTCCTCCGCCATGGGTGATGCCCTGCTCAAATACGAGCTCCCCGGCGACCATATTCTTATCCCACGGGTGCGGCTGGTTCTCAGGAACATGCCGGTACCATCAGATTCTCGAATGGAGGCCCCTGCCACCGAGAATCATCACCGGAGTTTCCCCCTGCTCCTGTTCATGGCGCTCGAAGGGTGGGAGATGAACCCGACAGGTGGGCTCCACCTGTCGGTGGCTCACCGTTTCGCCCCGCGTGGCAGCTCCTCTGGGCTCAGCCCAGTGGGCGTCGTTTAGATGGGCCTCGCCCGGTGCGAGCTTCTGCCGTCAGGATTTTTCCCCCTTTTCTGTCTTTTTCTTTTATCCAGTAGAATAATAATTCTATAGAGTTCACTTCTAAACTAAAATTGATGATTCAAAATTTATATGCATCTCTGAAATTGTTCTTTATTTAACTAGCCTTAGTGAACATTTTTCGTAAGGATAATTCTTGTCTGACCTATTTTATAGATCATATTCTTGTATAAGTCAACTTTGATAATCCCTAACTTTTCATCTCAACTCCAAATCCAGTGAAACTAATTTCTAAATTTTTCTAAAAACATGCCTCATTTAATAGGTGCCTTAACTCTTTTTATAAAAGTTCTCTGTAGAATTCTGCAGATCTTTTATTTCTATTATTCCACCTAAGTGAAATGTTCAAAAATCTCAGTTGCTCTTTAAATAGTAGGTACACTCTGGTTATTTTTCATATAGCCAGAGAAGTCCTAGAAAAGTGAGATTTCCATTTTTAGAGCACTTTATTTTCTTGCTTGGGTTTTGTATGGTAATTTCAAATATTTTGAAAATAGGAAATGGAGGGAAGATAAAATTCTCAAACTTTTGGAGTGCACCCAATATTTCTGCATACTCAAGGCAAGCATCTTGAACACTTGATATGGTGAATGCATGGTTGGTTATTTGCATGAATAGTGGAGCTATGAATAATTTGAATTCAAATAAAATTTGGCATATGGCTATATTTGCTTGCATGTAGGATTGGCATGTTTCATCGTACCGTGCATCGTGTGTTGCCATGACTAACTTGCAGGAGCAGGCATAAGAGAAACACCATTACTGGTAGAAGGGTGATCATGTTGGAGCATGATCATTCCTTGGTTGTTATGCATGTTGGAGCATGCAAGGGTTGTGGCCCTGTTTGGTATTGCTGTTGAAAGAATACTTTGTTGAGCTAACCACTGCAGGAAAAATTAAACCTCCTGAGTCAACCGTAGATCGAGTCTTGTTCCGGTAACCCCCATACTTGATTCGTGCTGCCACTTGTCCCTGCCACAGGCGGGGTATGGTTCAGTAAGTTATTAACCCCTTTCCATGCACACACCACATAGAGGGCTACGATGAGGGTTTCCATGTTGGTGGACTAAATCCTGTCATCGGGTCAGGGGGCATGGGTGTTTCCAGTTGTGACTGAGAGGGGGGCACCCCTTGTAATCCGCGGGTATTAATAGTGATCCCATGTAGGACGTTGGTCTCTCTGTCTTAAAGTTTTTCTTGAACGATGCTTTGGGTGATTCCTGGGATCCGGAAAGATAATCTGGTGTGTGCTGGTTAGGTGTGTTTTCAACCCAAAGACCGTAAAGGGAATTAGTCGGTGTCACGGTACTGACTAAAGAAATCCTTTACTTGTGGGTAAAGAGTACACCATCTGCAGAGTTTAAACCTATTCGAATAGCCGTGTCCGCGGTTAAGGGCTACAGTCTGGGTTGGTCAAGTGTCGGTCTTAGCGTCGGTATTTGGAGGAAAATAATTAAATTGAGCCTAAATTATTTTGCAAGATAATTATTGTAAACCTGATGCTACCATGAATATTTTTGCTATGCATGGTAATATTATTATGGTTATGCATAATATTGAGGACTAACCTGTTTCTCTTATTTTGAATTTTTCCTGAGTGTCTCAGGGGTTGGCTAGACTACCCCGGGCATTCAGTTTTATTTTCAAGACCTCTCGTGGCGTCACTCGAGTTAACAGGCGGTTTATCCCGCCACTACTCTTGTGGACACCCGATTGGCATTCCTCTTCAAGTCCAACCGTGGCGTCACTTGACACCCGACTGGCATTTCTTTTCAAGACCTCTCGTGGCGCCGCCTGAGTTCTCGGATGGTCCTGTCTCGTCCGATTTCTCTTTTAGACACCCGATTGGCATTTCTCTTCAAGTCCGACCGTGGCGTCACTTGACACCCGACTGGCATTTCTCTTCAAAGTATGACCATGGCGTCACTTGACACCCGACTGGCATTTCTCTTCAAGACCTCTTCGTGACGTCCCTCGAGTTTACAGGCGGTCCCGCCACTACTCTTGTGGACACCCGATTGGCATTTCTTTTATTTTGCTGAATGTCACTTGGGCTGGCTAGACTACCCGTGGCATTCATTTGCTTTATTTCTAATAAGTTTGAGTATGAATAACATACTATGCTCACGTTCATATTATTTATTGTCATGACTTAAATTTCAGTCAGCACGAGCATATGCATATAGTTTGGCTCATCATGATCATATATTTTTATCTGCTGCATTCGGTATATCTTTTGTTCATGATGTTTTCGAGTACATTCAAACGTACTCACAGGCTTGTCCCTGGCTATTTACTTGGCCAGGTCAGGAGTTCTACGAGGAGTACCACAGCGATGTCCGTGCGGAGCCTAGGATGGCAGCCATGCGGGATAGGAATTATCCGGGTCAGCTGTTCCTGTGGGAATGGAGCCCCATCGACGTTGGAGAACCACGAGTTATTTCCGTCATCCACCACCGGAATCCCTGTTGTATCATTAGACCTTTATGGTCTTGTATCCAATTCTTGTAATAGCTTGGTACTTCTGTAACAAGGACGTGTCCACCAGTAACAGTAATCCTGGGCTGGTGTTGACACGAGGGGTTAATTTCTGGGATATCGTGTCCTGGCCCCGGCACCATCCTCCATCACTAATTCCATGATGCTCACCACCGGGAGTGAGTAATTCCTTCGTAGGCTTGCTGGACGGTGGTTGGTTGGATGAGATTCATTATGTAATCGAGTTAGTTTTGTTAGGGCTTGATCCCTAGTATCCACTATGTTCTGAGATTGATGTTGCTATGACTTTGCTATGCTTAATGCTTGTCATTAGGGCCCGAGTGCCATGATTTCAGATCTGAACCTTTTATGTTTTCATCGATATATTTGTGTTCTTGATCCTACCATCCAAGCTGTATGCACCTATTACGTCTTATGATCCGCATACCCCAAGGTGACAATAATTGGGATTCTTTCCGGTGATTACAATAGTTTGAGGAGTTCATGTATTCACTATGTGTTAATGCTTTGTTCCAGATCTCTATGAAAAGGAGGCCTTAATATCCCTTAGTTTCCTTATGGACCCCACTGCCACGGGCGGGTAGGACAAAAGATGTCATGCAAGTTCTTTTCAATAAGCACGTATGACTATATACGGAATACATGCCTACATTACTTTGATGAACTGGAGCTAGTTCTGTGTCGCCCTAGGTTATGACTATTATATGATGAATATTATCCAACGTTATCATCGATCCAATGCCTACGAGTTTTTCACATATTGTTCTTGCTGAGTTGCTACTGGTGTTACTACTATTAAAACTGCTACAAAATTACTGCTACTACTGTTACTGTTACTATTGCTATCACTGCTACTGCTATCAAACTATCATACTACTATGCTACTGATCAATCTGCTGCAGATATTTAATCTCCAGGTGTGGCTGAATTGACAAATCAACTGCAAATACTTACAAATATTCTTTGGCTCCCCATGTGTCAAATCAATAAATTTGGGTTGAATACTCGACCCTCGAAAACTGTTGTGATCCCCTATACTTGTGGGTTATCAATCCCTTGCCCGGCGCACCATGATACGTCTCCATCGTATCTACTTTTCCAAACTCTTTTACCCTTGTTTTGGACTCTAGTTCGCATGATTTGAATGGAACTAACCCGCACTGACGCTGTTTTCAGCAGAATTGCCATGGTGTTATTTTTGTGTAGAAATAAAAGTTCTCAGATTGACCTGAAAATTTACGAAGAATATTTCAGGAATATATAAAAAATACTGGCAGAAAAAGATACCAGAGGGGGGCCACAAGCCCCGAGGGCGCGCCTACCACCCAGGGCGTGCCCTACAGGCTTGTGGGCCCCCTGGACCGTCTACAACCCTAACTCTAGCTCCATATATACCTATTCGCAGAGAAAAAAATCAGAGAGAAGGATTCATCGCGTTTTATGATACGGAGCCGCCGCCACCTCCTGTTCTTCATCGGGAGGGCTGATCTGGAGTCCGTTCGGGGCACCGGAGGGTGGAATCCGTCTCCGTCTCCATCATCATCATCATCAACCTTCCTCCATCACTAATTTCATGATTCTCACCACCGAGAGTGAGTAATTCCTTCGTAGGCTTGTTGGACGGTGATGGGTTGGATGAGATTTATCATGTAATCAAGTTAGTTTTGTTAGGGTTTGATCCCTAGTATCCACTATGTTCTGAGATTGATGTTGCTATGACTTTGCTATGCTTAATGCTTGTCACTAGGGCCCAAGTGCCATGATTTCAGACCTGGACCTATTATGTTTTCATGAATATATGTGAGTTCTTGATCCTATCTTGCAAGTTGTAGACACCTATTACGTGTTATGATCCGCATACCCCAAGGTGACAATAATTGGGGTTCTTTCCGGTGATTACCGTAGTTTGAGGAGTTCATGTATTCACTAAGTGTAATGCTTTGGTCCGGTTCTCTATTAAAAGGAGGCCTTAATATCCCTTAGTTTCCTTATGGACCCCGCTGCCATGGAGGGTAGGACAAAAGATGTCATGCAAGTTCTTTTCCATAATCACGTATGACTATATACGGAATACATGCCTACATTATATTGATGAATTGGAGCTAGTTCTGTGTCACCCTAGGTTATGACTGCTACATGATGAATATTATCCAACAAAATTATCCAGCACTGATCGAATACCTACGAGCTTTTCACATATTGATCTTTGCTAAGTTACTTTCGTTGCTACTGCTGTTACAATCACTACAAAACTACTACTATTACTTTTGCTGCTGTTACCGTTACTATCATACTACTTTGCTACTAAATACTTTGCTGTAGATATTAAGTCTTTCAGGTGTGGTTGAATTGACAACTCAACTGCTAATACTCGTGAATATTCTTTGGCCCCCCTTGTGTCGAATCAATAAATTTGGGTTGAATACTCTACCCTAGAAAATTGTTGCGATCCCCTGTACTTGTGGGTTATCAAGACCTTTTTCTGGAGCCGTTGCCGGGGAGCATATCTCTATTTGCTGAGTCACTTGGGATTTATATCTTTTGATCACTATGAGGAATCTGAAAGATACCAGAACCAAGATTTTTCCCTCCACAACGAGGGGAGGAAAGGAACTGCCATCTAGCTCTGCACTTGATTCACCTTCTGTTTTGAGTTAGCTTGCGACACCTACACCTGCTATTAATCCTGATATGTCGCAAGTAATTGACGATGCTACTTCCACTATGAATGATGCTTATGATGATACTAGTACTTTGCTTGATAATACTGTGCCACTAGGTGAATTTCTTGATGAAGAACTTGCTAGAGCTAAAGATATTGAGAATTCTGAAACTGATGATATTTCTGAAACTAAAAACTTTGAAACACCCATTAGACCTAGCACTCCTAGATATGAATTGCCTGTTATACCTGAAGGATATGTTATGGATGGAGAGGTAGCTAGGGACTTTCTTGCTTGTAAGGATAGAGAGGATCTTAAGAAATTACTAGTCAAGTTGAAAGAAAAATCTTTGAATGCAAGAATGCAATATGATCCTAAGTTTGCTACTTCACCTATCTTTGTTACTGATATGGATTATGAATTCTCTGTTGATCCTGAGTTAATTACTTTGGTTGAATTTGATCCTTTCCATGGTTATGAAACTGAAACTGTTGTGGCACATCTTACTAAATTAAATGATATAGCCACCCTATTTGCTCATGAGGAAAAAATTCGCTATTACTATATTCTTAAGTTGTTTCCTTTCTCATTAAAGGGTGATGCTAATATATGGTTTAATTCTCTTGCTCCTAGTTATGTGCATAGTCCCCATGATATGATATATTACTTCTCTAAAAAATATTTTCCTGCTCATAAGAAACAAGCTGCTCTACAGGAAAAATTTAACTTTGTACAAATTGAAGAAGAGAGGCTCCCACAAGCTTGGGGGAGGCTTCTCCAATTACTTAATGCTTTGCTTGATCATCCTCTCAAGAAAACGGAAATACTTGATATCTTTTATAATGGACTAACCGATGCTTCTAGGTACCACCTAGATAGTTGTGCTGGTTGTGTTTTCTGGGAACGAACTGTTGAACAAGCTGAAGTACTATCAAATAATATATTGAGTAATGATAATGATTGGACTCTTCCCGAACCACCGCCTAAGCCAACTCCGAAGAAGAGGGGTATTCTATTTCTTAGTCCTAAAGATATGCAAGAGGCAAAGAAATCCATGAAAGAAAAAGGTATTAAAGCTGAAGATGTTAAGAATTTAGCACCTATTGAAGAAATACATGGTCTTAATACCCCGACACAGGTAGTAGAGGTAAATTCTCTCTATAGATTTGATAAAGGTGATATTCTTTATAATAAACCTGCTAGCCAATGCTTGGATGAATTTGATAACTTTATTGTTAAAAAAGAAAACTTCAATGCATATGTTAGTAGACAATTTAAACGTAATGCTTATATGATTGAACGCTTGAGTGACTATAGTTTAGAACTGTAATGATCTCAAGGTTGTTAGTAAACATGCTTCCATGATAAAAACTCAAGTAGAACAAGTTCTCAAGGCAGAGAATGATTTGCTTAACGAGTGAATAATAAAAAGAATGATCACCCTATTAGAGTTATGACTAGGGGTGGTAAAATGACTCAGGAACCCTTGTATCCTGAAGGCCATCCTAGTAGAGTTGAACAAGACTCTCAGAGAATTAATGTTGATGCACTTAGTCCACCCAAAAATAAAAAGAAAGATGGTAGGACTTTGCATGCTTCTAGTGAACCTATTATAAACACACCTAAGAATCCAAATGATATTTCTATTTCTGATGCTGAAACACAATCTGGTGATAAACATGAACCTAGTAATAATGATAATGGTGATGTTCATGTTGATGCTCAACCTAGTAATGACAATGATGTGGAGATAGAACCTGCTGTTGATCTTGGTAACCCACAACCTAAGAATAAAAGATATGATAAGAGAGACTTCATTGCTAGAAAACATGGTAAAGAAAGAGAGCCATGGGTCCAGAAACCCATGCCCTTCCCTCCTAAAGCTTCAAAGAATAAGGATGATGAAGAATTTGAGCGCTTTGTTGAAATGCTTAGACCTGTCTTTTTGTGCATGCGTTTGACTGATATTCTGAAAATGTCGCCTTATGCTAAGTATATGAAAGATATTGTTACTAATAAAAGAAAGATACCGGAAGCTGAAATTTCCACTATTCTTGCTAATTATACATTTAAAGGTGGAATACCAAATAAACTAGGAGATCCAGGAATACCAACTATACCTTGCTCCATTAAAAGAAACTATGTTAAAACTGCTTTAAGTGATCTAGGAGCCGGTGCTAGTGTTATGCCTTTCTCTTTATTATTATTCACATCGTTCAGTCATGCAAGTGAAAGGCAATAATGATGATATTTGATGAAATGATTGAGATGAGGAAAAGCTGGTATGAACTTGACCTATTTTGTTTTTTGTAAATATGATTAGCTCATCGTTCCTGATTCAGCCCATTATGAATGAAACATGTTTCCAGTGACAATTAGAGATTATAGTTACTCATGCCATGCTTAATTAGCTAGGAGTGGATAATGGTTTGTCTTGTGTGCCAACATGCATTTAAAGTGGTTATGATGTAGTATGATAGGATGGTATCCTCCTTTGAATGATTCAAGTGGCTTGACTTGGCACATGTTCACGCATGTAGTTGAAATCAAAAAAACATAGCCTCCATGATATTTATGTTCATGGTGATTTATATCCTACTCATGCTTGCATTCAATGTTGATTAATCTCAATGCATGTTTATGACCGTTGTCGCTCTCTAGTTGGCCACTCCTCAATCTTTTGCTAGCCTTCACTTGTACTAAGCGGGAATACTGCTTGTGCATCCAATTCCTTAAACCCAAAGTTGTTCCATATGAGTCCACCATACCTACCTATATGCGGTATTTACCTGCCGTTCCATGTAAATTTGCATGTGCCAAACTCTAAACCTTCAAATAATAATCTATTTTGTATGCCCGAATCGCTCAAGTGGCTACTGGGGGCTGTCAGTATCTTCCATCCTAGGTGGATTATTCTCACGATGAGTGTTTATTCACTTGTCATTCACGAGAAAGTGGCTGGTAATTGGGATGCCCAGTTCCATGATCAAAATCAAAATCAAAATATAATAATGAAACAAACTCCCCAAGGATTGTTGTTGGTATGGACGGTACCCGTGGATTTGGCTAGCCGTGGAGTGTGCTTGTTGGTGGAGGGGGAGTAAAAACTTTACCATTCTGTTTGGGAACCGCCTATAATGTGTCTAGCATGGAAGATAGTGAGATCTCTTGGTTGTTATGTTGACAATGAAAGCATACCGCTCAAAATTATATTCATCTCTGTTTTAAAAAGCTTCGAGCTCTGGCACCTCTGCAAATCCCTGCTTCCCTCTGCGAAGGGCCTATCTATTTACTTTTATTATTGAGTCATCATCCTGTTATTAAAGCACCAGGTGGAGAGCACTATTGTCATTTATATGCTTTGTTTTTATTCGATATTGAGTAAGCCTGTGACTGGATCTCTTTTGCCATGAATTACAATGTCCAGTCGGTCCTTGATCTTAAGTGGTGCTCTGCATTTATGTTTTGCAGTCTCAGAAAGGGCTAGCGAGATACCATTATGTCATATTATCATGATTGTTTTGAAAAAGTGTTGTCATCCGAGATATCTTACTATTGCTCGCTAGTTGATTATGCCATTGATATGAGTAAATATGAGACATAAGTGTTATTGTGAATATGGTTAATTCGTAATCTTTGCTGAAAACCTGAATATTGGCTAGACATATTTGCAACAACAAGATCAAACAGAGTTTGTAAAAGTTTTTCTTTGTCACTTTCAGTTTGTCAACTGAATTGATTGTGGACAAGCAATGGGTTAAGCTTGGGGGAGTTGATATGTCTCCATCGTATCTACTTTTCCAAACTCTTTTGCCCTTGTTTTGGACTCTAATTTGCATGATTTGAATGGAACTAACCCGGACCGACGCTATTTTTAGCAGAATTACCATGGTGTTATTTTTGTGTAGAAATAAAAGTTCTCGGATTGACCTGAAAATTTACGGAGAATATTTCGGGAACATATAAAAAATACTGGCGGAAAAAGATACCAGAGGGGGCCACCAAGGGGCCACAAGCCCCGAGGGTGCGCCTACCCCCCCAGGGCGCGCCCTGCAGGCTTGTGGGCCTCCTGGACCATCTACAACCCTAACTCCAACTCCATATATACCTATTCACGGAGAAAAAAATTAGAGAGAAGGATTCATCGCGTTTTACGACACGGAGCCACCGCCACCTCCTGTTCTTCATCGGGAGGGCTGATCTGGAGTCCGCTCGAGGCTCCGGAGGGTGGAATCTGTCGCCATGATCATCATCAACCTTCCTCCTTCGCTAATTTCACGATGCTCACCACCGGGAGTGAGTAATTCCTTCGTAGGCTTGCTGGACAGTGATGGGTTGGATGAGATTTATCATGTAATCGAGTTAGTTTTGTTAGGGTTTGATCCCTAGTATCCACTATGTTCTGAGATTGATGTTGCTATGACTTTGCTATGCTTAATGCTTGTCACTAGGGCCCGAGTGCCATGATTCCTGCTCTGGTGCATCTGGTGCGCTACCTGAGAGCGCAAGAGGCACTGTTCGATTAGGTCACCAATGATCTGATTGAGACCCGCAGGATGCTTGCTATCCTGACCCCGATGAGAAGTGAAGCTACACCCGCCACCGACAAGACGATAGTACTGTTCGGGAGACCAATCAAGCCTGCAAGGTCTGCCCCTGTTGCCCACCCGGGCAATGCATTCGTTACCCCGGATGAACTCCGTCATCTATTTGGGATTTCCTCCAACGGGACTGTAGCCACTACACCCCGCGTGGGTCATCATACTACCCCAACCCTATAGCTCCTCATTCCACTCCAGCCAACTCCGACACCGAAGCCCACAGAGAGGCCTCGAGATCCACAAGACGCGCCCATCTGGATGTCGACGAAGTGGACTGAGTCCGCCAAAGTAGCTGTCGAGTCCTTAGTAACCCTGTTGCCCTATAGATTCCGCCGTCATGCCGTAAATGGACATGTGTATGTTTCTATCAGTATGTAGTGTTTGATTGAAGGATGTGCTTTTGTGTTATTACCTTGTCAATGATTGCTTGACTGTTGTGATTTGCATTTAATTCTCCCGTCCTTAACAAATCTCGAGGATGAGATTTTCTTAAGGGGGGGTAGAGTTTGTAACACCCCAAAAATTTAATCATGTTTTTACTAAATAAAAATTTGGCCAGAAATAAAATTTTGAATTATATTAAGTCCTTTATTATTTTCACAGGATTATCTGTTTCTGATTTTCAAAATTCTCCCTCCATATAGTGATTTTTGAAAATAATATTGTGGTTTGGTAGTTTTCTTAAAACATTTCAATTATAGTTTAATAACAGTAATAATTATTTTCATAATAAAATTTGCCCCAAAACTATTCTTTTAATAGCATTTTCAAATTTTGAAATGCCTCTGTTGCACTACAACTATTTTAAATAAATATTTTAAAATTCCACAAAAAATTATGGGAGGTCATGTGTTGCTTACATATCACTTTTATGCAAAAACCCATCTTGGTCTTTTGAAAATTTTGAGTGAAACAACCTCTTTTCAATTCTGTCCTCTATTTGAGTTTCTACTACAACCCCAATTTTCCTTGCCCCAAAAATCCTGAAATTTTTCCCACTTATAGTCCTTCCAACCAAACCCTTAAGTCCAAAATTTCAGCTCCATTGGAATCTTTTTAGTTCATCAAATATTCCCCTAAATTTACTGTCCAGAAATGAAATTCTTCAAAACTTGCACTAGCAAGTTTTTGTTTTTGCCAAACCAACTCCACCATCATTTCTAGTATCCAAGGAGGCATCATCCTACCAGATTTCACATCTAGAAGAGATCACTAGGTGGCCATGGCATTCTATCAAACAGGTTGTGGGCATGACAGAATTTGGCATCCATTCTGAACTCCATGTGCCACTGGATCCTATGGCTAAACAACTTGTCCATCATCATCACCACCCACACTAGCACCATTCTATTAATTTTCAACTTGTTTGGGACCCTGTGGATGCCACTGGCATTTTGCCGAACACCCTAGGCGCGTGCAATGGGCGTGGCCAGAGCACGCGTACTACACCGTTGGCATCGACTCCTGCCTCTCTACTGCTGCCTCCCCTGCTCATCCCAATCCTTCCCCCGGATCATCATGTCACCCCTGGTCCTCACCGACATCCCCCTCTGGTCCCTAGTGCCGTCTAGCGCTGACCAGAGCCGCCGCTGCGGTCGTCGACTCAGGCACAGCACCGTCCGAGCCGCCTGGCCCTGCCATCTCGCCCTCGCCTTAACTGCGGTCGCCGCCGTCGCCACCGACCTTATCCGCAGCCCGCCAACCACTCCACCGCCCTCTACCGGCCCCAACCACCTCCATCAATGGCCGCCGCCATCGTTGCTTCACCGGGAAGCCACGGGAACCGACGTTCCCGTGCTATATAAGGCCGTCCCCAGCTCCCCTCGATCACAAGCACCCCCCCTGACCTGGAAGCCAGCCAGAGCAGCAAACCAATCGGAGAGGGTCATCTTCGCCGCTTCCGACCGAAGCCACCTCCACTGCCCCTCAGTTGGTTCCGACACCACCAAGCTCCCTCTCCTCCCCTGTCGTCACCCACAGCCTCCTTGAACCACCACGTATCCTTCCCGCGCTCTAGTTCCATCTCCCCGAGGCCGAGTCGAGCTCGGCAAATCTCACCGTAGCTCTCCTCCGCCATGGGTGATGCCCTGCTCAAATACGAGCTCCCCGGCGACCATATTCTTATCCCACGGGTGCGGCTGGTTCTCAGGAACATGCCGGTACCATCAGATTCTCGAATGGAGGCCCCTGCCACCGAGAATCATCACCGGAGTTTCCCCCTGCTCCTGTTCATGGCGCTCGAAGGGTGGGAGATGAACCCGACAGGTGGGCTCCACCTGTCGGTGGCTCACCGTTTCGCCCCGCGTGGCAGCTCCTCTGGGCTCAGCCCAGTGGGCGTCGTTTAGATGGGCCTCGCCCGGTGCGAGCTTCTGCCGTCAGGATTTTTCCCCCTTTTCTGTCTTTTTCTTTTATCCAGTAGAATAATAATTCTATAGAGTTCACTTCTAAACTAAAATTGATGATTCAAAATTTATATGCATCTCTGAAATTGTTCTTTATTTAACTAGCCTTAGTGAACATTTTTCGTAAGGATAATTCTTGTCTGACCTATTTTATAGATCATATTCTTGTATAAGTCAACTTTGATAATCCCTAGACTTTTCATCTCAACTCCAAATCCAGTGAAACTAATTTCTAAATATTTCTAAAAACATGCCTCATTTAATAGGTGCCTTAACTCTTTTTTATAAAAAGTTCTCTGTAGAATTCTTGCAGATCTTTTATTTCTATTATTCCACCTAAGTGAAATGTTCAAAAATCTCAGTTGCTCTTTAAATAGTAGGTACACTCTGGTTATTTTTCATATAGCCAGAGAAGTCCTAGAAAAGTGAGATTTCCATTTTTAGAGCACTTTATTTTCTTGCTTGGGTTTTGTATGGTAATTTCAAATATTTTGAAAATAGGAAATGGAGGGAAGATAAAATTCTCAAACTTTTGGAGTGCACCCAATATTTCTGCATACTCAAGGCAAGCATCTTGAACACTTGATATGGTGAATGCATGGTTGGTTATTTGCATGAATAGTGGAGCTATGAATAATTTGAATTCAAATAAAATTTGGCATATGGCTATATTTGCTTGCATGTAGGATTGGCATGTTTCATCGTACCGTGCATCGTGTGTTGCCATGACTAACTTGCAGGAGCAGGCATAAGAGAAACACCATTACTGGTAGAAGGGTGATCACGTTGGAGCATGATCATTCCTTGGTTGTTATGCATGTTGGAGCATGCAAGGGTTGTGGCCCTGTTTGGTATTGCTGTTGAAAGAATACTTTGTTGAGCTAACCACTGCAGGAAAAATTAAACCTCCTGAGTCGACCGTAGATCGAGTCTTGTTCCGGTAACCCCCATACTTGATTCGTGCTGCCACTTGTCCCTGCCACAGGCGGGGTATGGTTCAGTAAGTTATTAACCCCTTTCCATGCACACACCACATAGAGGGCTACGATGAGGGTTTCCATGTTGGTGGACTAAATCCTGTCATCGGGTCAGGGGGCATGGGTGTTTCCAGTTGTGACTGAGAGGGGGGCACCCCTTGTAATCCGCGGGTATTAATAGTGATCCCATGTAGGACGTTGGTCTCTCCGTCTTAAAGTTTTTCTTGAACGATGCTTTGGGTGATTCCTGGGATCCGGAAAGATAATCTGGTGTGTGCTGGTTAGGTGTGTTTTCAACCCAAAGACCGTAAAGGGAATTAGTCGGTGTCACGGTACTGACTAAAGAAATCCTTTACTTGTGGGTAAAGAGTACACCATCTGCAGAGTTTAAACCTATTCGAATAGCCGTGTCCGCGGTTAAGGGCTACAGTCTGGGTTGGTCAAGTGTCGGTCTTAGCGTCGGTATTTGGAGGAAAATAATTAAATTGAGCCTAAATTATTTTGCAAGATAATTATTGTAAACCTGATGCTACCATGAATATTTTTGCTATGCATGGTAATATTATTATGGTTATGCATAATATTGAGGACTAACCTGTTTCTCTTATTTTGAATTTTTCCTGAGTGTCTCAGGGGTTGGCTAGACTACCCCGGGCATTCAGTTTTATTTTCAAGACCTCTCGTGGCGTCACTCGAGTTAACAGGCGGTTTATCCCGCCACTACTCTTGTGGACACCCGATTGGCATTCCTCTTCAAGTCCAACCGTGGCGTCACTTGACACCCGACTGGCATTTCTTTTCAAGACCTCTCGTGGCGCCGCCTGAGTTCTCGGATGGTCCTGTCTCGTCCGATTTCTCTTTTAGACACCCGATTGGCATTTCTCTTCAAGTCCGACCGTGGCGTCACTTGACACCCGACTGGCATTTCTCTTCAAAGTATGACCATGGCGTCACTTGACACCCGACTGGCATTTCTCTTCAAGACCTCTTCGTGACGTCCCTCGAGTTTACAGGCGGTCCCGCCACTACTCTTGTGGACACCCGATTGGCATTTCTTTTATTTTGCTGAATGTCACTTGGGCTGGCTAGACTACCCGTGGCATTCATTTGCTTTATTTCTAATAAGTTTGAGTATGAATAACATACTATGCTCACGTTCATATTATTTATTGTCATGACTTAAATTTCAGTCAGCACGAGCATATGCATATAGTTTGGCTCATCATGATCATATATTTTTATCTGCTGCATTCGGTATATCTTTTGTTCATGATGTTTTCGAGTACATTCAAACGTACTCACAGGCTTGTCCCTGGCTATTTACTTGGCCAGGTCAGGAGTTCTACGAGGAGTACCACAGCGATGTCCGTGCGGAGCCTAGGATGGCAGCCATGCGGGATAGGAATTATCCGGGTCAGCTGTTCCTGTGGGAATGGAGCCCCATCGACGTTGGAGAACCACGAGTTATTTCCGTCATCCACCACCGGAATCCCTGTTGTATCATTAGACCTTTATGGTCTTGTATCCAATTCTTGTAATAGCTTGGTACTTCTGTAACAAGGACGTGTCCACCAGTAACAGTAATCCTGGGCTGGTGTTGACACGAGGGGTTAATTTCTGGGATATCGTGTCCTGGCCCCGGCACCATCCTCCATCACTAATTCCATGATGCTCACCACCGGGAGTGAGTAATTCCTTCGTAGGCTTGCTGGACGGTGGTTGGTTGGATGAGATTCATTATGTAATCGAGTTAGTTTTGTTAGGGCTTGATCCCTAGTATCCACTATGTTCTGAGATTGATGTTGCTATGACTTTGCTATGCTTAATGCTTGTCATTAGGGCCCGAGTGCCATGATTTCAGATCTGAACCTTTTATGTTTTCATCGATATATTTGTGTTCTTGATCCTACCATCCAAGCTGTATGCACCTATTACGTCTTATGATCCGCATACCCCAAGGTGACAATAATTGGGATTCTTTCCGGTGATTACAATAGTTTGAGGAGTTCATGTATTCACTATGTGTTAATGCTTTGTTCCAGATCTCTATGAAAAGGAGGCCTTAATATCCCTTAGTTTCCTTATGGACCCCACTGCCACGGGCGGGTAGGACAAAAGATGTCATGCAAGTTCTTTTCAATAAGCACGTATGACTATATACGGAATACATGCCTACATTACTTTGATGAACTGGAGCTAGTTCTGTGTCGCCCTAGGTTATGACTATTATATGATGAATATTATCCAACGTTATCATCGATCCAATGCCTACGATTTTTTCACATATTGTTCTTGCTGAGTTGCTACTGGTGTTACTACTATTAAAACTGCTACAAAATTACTGCTACTACTGTTACTGTTACTATTGCTATCACTGCTACTGCTATCAAACTATCATACTACTATGCTACTGATCAATCTGCTGCAGATATTTAATCTCCAGGTGTGGCTGAATTGACAAATCAACTGCAAATACTTACAAATATTCTTTGGCTCCCCATGTGTCAAATCAATAAATTTGGGTTGAATACTCGACCCTCGAAAACTGTTGTGATCCCCTATACTTGTGGGTTATCAATCCCTTGCCCGGCGCACCATGATACGTCTCCATCGTATCTACTTTTCCAAACTCTTTTACCCTTGTTTTGGACTCTAGTTCGCATGATTTGAATGGAACTAACCCGCACTGACGCTGTTTTCAGCAGAATTGCCATGGTGTTATTTTTGTGTAGAAATAAAAGTTCTCAGATTGACCTGAAAATTTACGAAGAATATTTCAGGAATATATAAAAAATACTGGCAGAAAAAGATACCAGAGGGGGGCCACAAGCCCCGAGGGCGCGCCTACCACCCAGGGCGTGCCCTACAGGCTTGTGGGCCCCCTGGACCGTCTACAACCCTAACTCTAGCTCCATATATACCTATTCGCAGAGAAAAAAATCAGAGAGAAGGATTCATCGCGTTTTATGATACGGAGCCGCCGCCACCTCCTGTTCTTCATCGGGAGGGCTGATCTGGAGTCCGTTCGGGGCACCGGAGGGTGGAATCCGTCTCCGTCTCCATCATCATCATCATCAACCTTCCTCCATCACTAATTTCATGATTCTCACCACCGAGAGTGAGTAATTCCTTCGTAGGCTTGTTGGACGGTGATGGGTTGGATGAGATTTATCATGTAATCAAGTTAGTTTTGTTAGGGTTTGATCCCTAGTATCCACTATGTTCTGAGATTGATGTTGCTATGACTTTGCTATGCTTAATGCTTGTCACTAGGGCCCAAGTGCCATGATTTCAGACCTGGACCTATTATGTTTTCATGAATATATGTGAGTTCTTGATCCTATCTTGCAAGTTGTAGACACCTATTACGTGTTATGATCCGCATACCCCAAGGTGACAATAATTGGGGTTCTTTCCGGTGATTACCGTAGTTTGAGGAGTTCATGTATTCACTAAGTGTAATGCTTTGGTCCGGTTCTCTATTAAAAGGAGGCCTTAATATCCCTTAGTTTCCTTATGGACCCCGCTGCCATGGAGGGTAGGACAAAAGATGTCATGCAAGTTCTTTTCCATAATCACGTATGACTATATACGGAATACATGCCTACATTATATTGATGAATTGGAGCTAGTTCTGTGTCACCCTAGGTTATGACTGCTACATGATGAATATTATCCAACAAAATTATCCAGCACTGATCGAATACCTACGAGCTTTTCACATATTGATCTTTGCTAAGTTACTTTCGTTGCTACTGCTGTTACAATCACTACAAAACTACTACTATTACTTTTGCTGCTGTTACCGTTACTATCATACTACTTTGCTACTAAATACTTTGCTGTAGATATTAAGTCTTTCAGGTGTGGTTGAATTGACAACTCAACTGCTAATACTCGTGAATATTCTTTGGCCCCCCTTGTGTCGAATCAATAAATTTGGGTTGAATACTCTACCCTAGAAAATTGTTGCGATCCCCTGTACTTGTGGGTTATCAAGACCTTTTTCTGGAGCCGTTGCCGGGGAGCATATCTCTATTTGCTGAGTCACTTGGGATTTATATCTTTTGATCACTATGAGGAATCTGAAAGATACCAGAACCAAGATTTTTCCCTCCACAACGAGGGGAGGAAAGGAACTGCCATCTAGCTCTGCACTTGATTCACCTTCTGTTTTGAGTTAGCTTGCGACACCTACACCTGCTATTAATCCTGATATGTCGCAAGTAATTGACGATGCTACTTCCACTATGAATGATGCTTATGATGATACTAGTACTTTGCTTGATAATACTGTGCCACTAGGTGAATTTCTTGATGAAGAACTTGCTAGAGCTAAAGATATTGAGAATTCTGAAACTGATGATATTTCTGAAACTAAAAACTTTGAAACACCCATTAGACCTAGCACTCCTAGATATGAATTGCCTGTTATACCTGAAGGATATGTTATGGATGGAGAGGTAGCTAGGGACTTTCTTGCTTGTAAGGATAGAGAGGATCTTAAGAAATTACTAGTCAAGTTGAAAGAAAAATCTTTGAATGCAAGAATGCAATATGATCCTAAGTTTGCTACTTCACCTATCTTTGTTACTGATATGGATTATGAATTCTCTGTTGATCCTGAGTTAATTACTTTGGTTGAATTTGATCCTTTCCATGGTTATGAAACTGAAACTGTTGTGGCACATCTTACTAAATTAAATGATATAGCCACCCTATTTGCTCATGAGGAAAAAATTCGCTATTACTATATTCTTAAGTTGTTTCCTTTCTCATTAAAGGGTGATGCTAATATATGGTTTAATTCTCTTGCTCCTAGTTATGTGCATAGTCCCCATGATATGATATATTACTTCTCTAAAAAATATTTTCCTGCTCATAAGAAACAAGCTGCTCTACAGGAAAAATTTAACTTTGTACAAATTGAAGAAGAGAGGCTCCCACAAGCTTGGGGGAGGCTTCTCCAATTACTTAATGCTTTGCTTGATCATCCTCTCAAGAAAACGGAAATACTTGATATCTTTTATAATGGACTAACCGATGCTTCTAGGTACCACCTAGATAGTTGTGCTGGTTGTGTTTTCTGGGAACGAACTGTTGAACAAGCTGAAGTACTATCAAATAATATATTGAGTAATGATAATGATTGGACTCTTCCCGAACCACCGCCTAAGCCAACTCCGAAGAAGAGGGGTATTCTATTTCTTAGTCCTAAAGATATGCAAGAGGCAAAGAAATCCATGAAAGAAAAAGGTATTAAAGCTGAAGATGTTAAGAATTTAGCACCTATTGAAGAAATACATGGTCTTAATACCCCGACACAGGTAGTAGAGGTAAATTCTCTCTATAGATTTGATAAAGGTGATATTCTTTATAATAAACCTGCTAGCCAATGCTTGGATGAATTTGATAACTTTATTGTTAAAAAAGAAAACTTCAATGCATATGTTAGTAGACAATTTAAACGTAATGCTTATATGATTGAACGCTTGAGTGACTATATGTTTAGAACTGTTAATGATCTCAAGGTTGTTAGTAAACATGCTTCCATGATAAAAACTCAAGTAGAACAAGTTCTCAAGGCAGAGAATGATTTTCTTAACGAGATGAATAATAAAAAGAATGATCACCCTATTAGAGTTATGACTAGGGGTGGTAAAATGACTCAGGAACCCTTGTATCCTGAAGGCCATCCTAGTAGAGTTGAACAAGACTCTCAGAGAATTAATGTTGATGCACTTAGTCCACCCAAAAATAAAAAGAAAGATGGTAGGACTTTGCATGCTTCTAGTGAACCTATTATAAACACACCTAAGAATCCAAATGATATTTCTATTTCTGATGCTGAAACACAATCTGGTGATAAACATGAACCTAGTAATAATGATAATGGTGATGTTCATGTTGATGCTCAACCTAGTAATGACAATGATGTGGAGATAGAACCTGCTGTTGATCTTGGTAACCCACAACCTAAGAATAAAAGATATGATAAGAGAGACTTCATTGCTAGAAAACATGGTAAAGAAAGAGAGCCATGGGTCCAGAAACCCATGCCCTTCCCTCCTAAAGCTTCAAAGAATAAGGATGATGAAGAATTTGAGCGCTTTGTTGAAATGCTTAGACCTGTCTTTTTGTGCATGCGTTTGACTGATATTCTGAAAATGTCGCCTTATGCTAAGTATATGAAAGATATTGTTACTAATAAAAGAAAGATACCGGAAGCTGAAATTTCCACTATTCTTGCTAATTATACATTTAAAGGTGGAATACCAAATAAACTAGGAGATCCAGGAATACCAACTATACCTTGCTCCATTAAAAGAAACTATGTTAAAACTGCTTTAAGTGATCTAGGAGCCGGTGCTAGTGTTATGCCTTTCTCTTTATTATTATTCACATCGTTCAGTCATGCAAGTGAAAGGCAATAATGATGATATTTGATGAAATGATTGAGATGAGGAAAAGCTGGTATGAACTTGACCTATTTTGTTTTTTGTAAATATGATTAGCTCATCGTTCCTGATTCAGCCCATTATGAATGAAACATGTTTCCAGTGACAATTAGAGATTATAGTTACTCATGCCATGCTTAATTAGCTAGGAGTGGATAATGGTTTGTCTTGTGTGCCAACATGCATTTAAAGTGGTTATGATGTAGTATGATAGGATGGTATCCTCCTTTGAATGATTCAAGTGGCTTGACTTGGCACATGTTCACGCATGTAGTTGAAATCAAAAAAACATAGCCTCCATGATATTTATGTTCATGGTGATTTATATCCTACTCATGCTTGCATTCAATGTTGATTAATCTCAATGCATGTTTATGACCGTTGTCGCTCTCTAGTTGGCCACTCCTCAATCTTTTGCTAGCCTTCACTTGTACTAAGCGGGAATACTGCTTGTGCATCCAATTCCTTAAACCCAAAGTTGTTCCATATGAGTCCACCATACCTACCTATATGCGGTATTTACCTGCCGTTCCATGTAAATTTGCATGTGCCAAACTCTAAACCTTCAAATAATAATCTATTTTGTATGCCCGAATCGCTCAAGTGGCTACTGGGGGCTGTCAGTATCTTCCATCCTAGGTGGATTATTCTCACGATGAGTGTTTATTCACTTGTCATTCACGAGAAAGTGGCTGGTAATTGGGATGCCCAGTTCCATGATCAAAATCAAAATCAAAATATAATAATGAAACAAACTCCCCAAGGATTGTTGTTGGTATGGACGGTACCCGTGGATTTGGCTAGCCGTGGAGTGTGCTTGTTGGTGGAGGGGGAGTAAAAACTTTACCATTCTGTTTGGGAACCGCCTATAATGTGTCTAGCATGGAAGATAGTGAGATCTCTTGGTTGTTATGTTGACAATGAAAGCATACCGCTCAAAATTATATTCATCTCTGTTTTAAAAAGCTTCGAGCTCTGGCACCTCTGCAAATCCCTGCTTCCCTCTGCGAAGGGCCTATCTATTTACTTTTATTATTGAGTCATCATCCTGTTATTAAAGCACCAGGTGGAGAGCACTATTGTCATTTATATGCTTTGTTTTTATTCGATATTGAGTAAGCCTGTGACTGGATCTCTTTTGCCATGAATTACAATGTCCAGTCGGTCCTTGATCTTAAGTGGTGCTCTGCATTTATGTTTTGCAGTCTCAGAAAGGGCTAGCGAGATACCATTATGTCATATTATCATGATTGTTTTGAAAAAGTGTTGTCATCCGAGATATCTTACTATTGCTCGCTAGTTGATTATGCCATTGATATGAGTAAATATGAGACATAAGTGTTATTGTGAATATGGTTAATTCGTAATCTTTGCTGAAAACCTGAATATTGGCTAGACATATTTGCAACAACAAGATCAAACAGAGTTTGTAAAAGTTTTTCTTTGTCACTTTCAGTTTGTCAACTGAATTGATTGTGGACAAGCAATGGGTTAAGCTTGGGGGAGTTGATATGTCTCCATCGTATCTACTTTTCCAAACTCTTTTGCCCTTGTTTTGGACTCTAATTTGCATGATTTGAATGGAACTAACCCGGACCGACGCTATTTTTAGCAGAATTACCATGGTGTTATTTTTGTGTAGAAATAAAAGTTCTCGGATTGACCTGAAAATTTACGGAGAATATTTCGGGAACATATAAAAAATACTGGCGGAAAAAGATACCAGAGGGGGCCACCAAGGGGCCACAAGCCCCGAGGGTGCGCCTACCCCCCCAGGGCGCGCCCTGCAGGCTTGTGGGCCTCCTGGACCATCTACAACCCTAACTCCAACTCCATATATACCTATTCACGGAGAAAAAAATTAGAGAGAAGGATTCATCGCGTTTTACGACACGGAGCCACCGCCACCTCCTGTTCTTCATCGGGAGGGCTGATCTGGAGTCCGCTCGAGGCTCCGGAGGGTGGAATCTGTCGCCATGATCATCATCAACCTTCCTCCTTCGCTAATTTCACGATGCTCACCACCGGGAGTGAGTAATTCCTTCGTAGGCTTGCTGGACAGTGATGGGTTGGATGAGATTTATCATGTAATCGAGTTAGTTTTGTTAGGGTTTGATCCCTAGTATCCACTATGTTCTGAGATTGATGTTGCTATGACTTTGCTATGCTTAATGCTTGTCACTAGGGCCCGAGTGCCATGATTTCAGATCTGAACCTATTATGTTTTCATGAATATATGTGATTTCTTGATCCTATCTTGCAAGTTGTAGACACCTATTACTTGTTATGATCCGCATACCCCAAGGTGACAATAATTGGGATTCTTTCTGGTGATTACTGTAGTTTGAGGAGTTCATGTATTCACTAAGTGCTAATGCTTTGGTCTGGTTCTCTATTAAAAGGAGGCCTTAATATCCCTTAGTTTCCTTATGGACCCCGCTGCCACGGGAGGGTAGGACAAAAGATGTCATGCAAGTTCTTTTCCATAAGCACGTATGACTATATACGAAATACATGCCTACATTATATTGATGAATTGGAGCTAGTTCTGTGTCACCCTAGGTTATGACTGCTACATGATGAATATTATCCAACACAATTATCCATCGATGATCCAATGCCTACGAGCTTTTCACATATGGATCTTTGCTAAGTTACTTTCGTTGCTAATGCTGTTACAATCACTACAAAACTGCTACTATTACTTTTGCTACTGTTACCGTTACTATTATACTACTTTGCTACTAAATACTTTGCTGTAGATATTAAGTCTTTCAGGTGTGGTTGAATTGACAACTCAACTGCTAATACTCGTGAATATTCTTTGGCTCCCCATGTGTTGAATCAATAAATTTGGGTTGAATACTCTACCCTCGAAAACATTTGCGATCCCCTATACTTGTGGTTTATCACACCACTCCTAAGACCGCCCCTCTTCGCCAATCCTACATTTCGTGTGTAACACGTGTCATGGGGGTTGTGGTAAAAGGAGAAGTATTGACAAATATGGTAGTATTCTTTGTCATGCGTGACCATGCGCCTGTCCGTGCCGGGCCCAACGGCGCCTCGCGTGCGTGCTCACCCTTGGTTTGTGCATTGGCAGTAGATGCCCACCTGACGACAAGGTTTGCCGAAGGATGGCCAAGGACAGACATAAATTCAGATTAATGAAGAAGGAAAGAAGATCTGAGGAGACAGAAGTCATCATTATGGCATCAGTTTTCCGCCGCTTGTCTGTGCATTGTTTGGGCCTAGCCCAACGATGCATCGGCAGCGCGTATGGCCCAGGCCCGGGGGCTCCTATCAGTGTATAAAACATGGGTATTTTATACCCTGACTTATGCACAGACAAGTAGTAGCTTCCCTGCTGGCCAAAGCTTGCCGGAGATTGCCAAGACCAAGATTCAAGACCCAGTTGTTGATCTTAACTGGGGAGAAGAACAAGACGGAGCATCAAGATTAGCACCAAAGGCAACCTTTGCCGAGCCGGCAAGGCGAAGGCCCGACAAGCTCCGTGGCTGGCAAGCTCTCGCTAGCCACCATTGCTCCACCTCATCGGGCAGCTAGTCATTAATTGATGAGGTGTCGAGCCCGCAGGTGGTTAGGTGGGATTTGTCGGGCATGTGGCAGCATGCTAGAAGCGGATTTACCTTTAATGACACCCGTACAGAAGGCGTGTCAAGATAATAGGAGGGAGCTGGGCGAGCGGTGCAGCAACCTTGCCGGGGCTCCTCCTCCACACGACACCTAATAGAGCATTTAATGATTTTGTCCTAGTCCAGCGAAGTTAGGTATGATAGCACTGTTTGCTATCTAACCAACATGTAATTACTGTTTTTCCACTTTGGCAACCCCTTAAGCTATAAAAGGACGGCCATGCATGGCAATGTTTACAAGGATCGACCTTTTGCACAACTTGCACGCATAGCTGCTCTCCCTCTGCACCTCGCCGGGGAAGCACTCCTTGTACTTGTGCTCTTATACACACCCAATATACAAAGTAGGAGTAGGGTTTTACACCTCAAGGTGGGCCGAACCTGGGTAAAACCCCTGTGTTCTTTGTTGATTATGCTCTTTGTGCTTGTGCATCTCCCTAGCCGAACCAAGAAGGGGCTAAATGGCCCCATAGATGGTCATCCCCACGACACAACCCTACCTATATAACCACCTAGCCCAACTAACACTCTCCTCCGCCCGGAGCCGTCCGATGGCGATCGAACGGTCCGAAATCGGCTAAACCCCCCTCCTCTAGCCCCCTTTCCTATTTAAGCCACCCACCCCTGCCATTTTGGGCAAAACCCTAGCCCCTAACCTCCTCCCACCTCGCATCCGGCTCCGCCAACCAGAGCGCGCCACATCGCCTCAACGACCCACCAGCTGCCGCGGCCTGCCGAGCCCACGGGGAGCCCGCCCGAGCCCATCCAGGCCCGAACCGACCTTGCGGCTGGCCAAGCTCCTCCTTCCCCGTGCCCCTTCACCCCGCCTTGTTGAACTCCTCGCTGCCCCGCGCCAGCTGGCCACGGGAGGGCCGCCAGAGCCACGACCAGTGACAGCCAGGCAACCCCCATGCCGCCCGACATTCTACTCTTCTTCTCCCCGCTACTGCAGGAATGCCTAGCTGTGGCGGGTGCCTAAAGCCTAGCTGTGGTGAGCGAGCCTCTTTGGGCCACCCGCCACTGACCTCGTACCACTGCTAAAGGGGAATCAGTGGTGAGCGGCGTAATTTGCCCGCCAGTGTAGTCCATCTCATAGCAGTGGCGAGCAGCCCTACCAATGGCGGGCAAAGCACGTCGCCTGCCAGTGCTATGTGAAGTACGCGCAGCGGGTGCTTGTTAGTGCCCACAACTGATTGCCGCGCCAGGCTATAATAAAAAACATTGTTGTGGCAACATATATTATGTTGCCAGAACAGCGTTAGCTGATGCAAATAGGGGGCAATTATCAATTAAATGTGAGCAAATCAGGAATAAAACTAGTAGTAATAACTGAAAATAAAGAACAAGAAGTACATTAAGAATAAACGAGTTACACAAAATACATGGTCATCAAATATAGTCTGCTAATCAAGTTGAACAACATACTACATGACACCAAATATGTTTAGTCGCGGTTTCAGTTTTGCCCGCTGCAATAAGCTAGGTTAGCTCTTTTGTTGGCTGGATTCATATTCTTCGGAGTTATTATAGAATAGGCTGGACGATGAGCGGACCTCCTTGTTTACGGTAGCCACGAACTTGACTTGTAGTTCTTCGAGCACTAAGCCAGCTTCGGCCAAATTGTTTTGTACTTCTTGACCCCATTTGAGGATTTTATCATGCCGATTTCACATTTTCGCGGACCATATGAATTCTTCCATCTGAATGCTAGCGTCGAAGCCACATGTTAGACTAGTCGGCGATTGTTGCATACAAGATAGAGTGTTCCATCTGAAGACAATCATTTTATTTCCACTTCCTTTGTAGTTTTTTTCAATCGTGTGGCCTCCTATAGTATTCCAATCAAGAAGACAATCATCGAGAAGGTCCTTCAGGGACCAGTCTTTTCTCGGGCTCTTCGTGGAATCCAACAAGTAACAATTCCACCTTTGCAGTCTTAGCACTAGGAGAACCCAATGGTTGCTGCGCAAAATAGAATAAACATACCGCGATCATGACAAAGTTACAAATTTTGAGACGTGAAAGCATATATGAAGGAAAAAGGTACAAAAGCGAAAGTGTAAAGACAGAGAAGGACCTACATGGGTCGGTACGACACGAGGAGAAAGTTTTTAAGCTTGTTCTATTGCATGAAATCCAGAAGGTAACTCTTCATGCACCGCGTCCCTTCCTCATTTTTTAGGATTTCCTCATTCATGAGATAAGGGTCGGCTATGGTGACATCGGAAATATTCTTGCTTCTTACCTCAGTGACTTGAAAAAGCGGCCATAGCCTCATTAGGCAAGTTTCAAGACTATAGAATCTGAACATATAGAAGATCTCTTTGAAATCTACATATATTCTGTCCCCGCTAAATTTTTCAAAGAAAATATATCCCTTTAGCAACTTCACAGTGTACCATGTTGGGTTAATGATGGATCCTTGCTTATTATTGGCTAGCTCTGATTCAACAATTTTGTCATGTAGAATCTTCATCTCAAGCCTCAGGTGCTCGTACACTTTGGTTGGTAGCATTCTCTGACTTGGGATATCGACATGTGCTTTTGGGTTGTCAGCACATTGTTCATATGCCAAGGACTTCTTCGGTGCCTTCTTTACCGGTGGTCTACCATTTGCACTTGTGGTGGCAGAAGTTTTTGCCTTAGTATTCATTTTTGCAGCCTTTGGACGCGTGTTTCTTTTTTCACCGGTTGGACAGAAATGGGCATACAGGACATCGCTTCTTGGGCCACCACATTCTTTCAGTTTTGTTGGAGTAAACTTTGGTTTTTTGTAAGGTTGTGTCTCGGGATGGGCTGGCGGCGTCTCCTCATATGCAGCATAACAAGGATTTTGTGATTTTTCAAGCATGTGCTCTTCCTACACATCCTTAGCCAATACGGGGTTGCAAAGACCTAGAGGAGATCATCTAGGTGGCGGTCCAACGCCGTGGATGTTGGGAGATGGTGATGGTGGTGCAATGCCGGGGATGGTCAGAGACGTTGTTTTGTTTGGGGATGGCTTTTCCATTATGATATGCATTACAAGCCACTTGAGATAACCAGCAAAGCATTCTGAAAGGGGCTGCGGTTCATCACCCTCTTCCATAATGTTCTGTGGCGGAATCAAATTGTGGTATTTTGGGAACACCCTAAGCAAAGAAACCTTCCGCACGTTCTCATCTAATTTGCTGTTGTGCATGATATTTCCTATAAAGACTCTAGCTTTTGCAACCTCCAACAAGTCGCCATTTGGGCTCACTCTAGCTAGGAGAGTGCAAGGAATTTCTTCCTCCAATGAATGTGGTGACCTACCATGACCATGCATGACATTAATGACCGAGGGGCATCTGTTCTTTGTGGGAGCAAGGTCCGGTGGCGTATCCACCATTGCTGGCATATTTGTTGACCCTTTGGACTGAATTTGCTTTTGAACCTATGCCGGAAAATGAGGTAAGACTTCCTTTAACCTTTCATTGACTAACTAATCTATTTTGTCTCTATTCCTTTTTTTCTGACTTAGTCATACTTTTCTTGGGGGGATAGTAGGCATCCCAGAAAGTACTGCCGGCACCGAGCTTACGGCCTTGTCTGGGCTCTCTCTTCCTTTGGAGGGCGTACATAATTGGGTCAGATGACCACCTTGGGGCTTCCGGCGACTCTTTAGAGCTTCGTGTGTTTTGGGTTAAATTTTCCTACATGAACAAACTAATATCATTTAGAAACTTCTCTAAACATATATATGATGGAAAGTGTGGTTGTATAGGCTAATTAAGTAATGCTCTTTCGGCCGCCTTCGCCACCGCAGGGTCCTGGAAGTAGTGGAGTCAGGTTTCTTTATGAAGCACCACTAGGGATCGAAAATATTTCTTGGCACGCGGATCCAGGATATTACTGAAGGGTGTCGGTTGACCCTGTGAAGAAAATATAGCATCATGCTTATCCTAGATTGGTTGCTCTTCCCTTCATAACCACGGGTGCCTAGAGTGTGGTCCCCTACCATTTGGCTTCGGAGTCGTGCAAACTTCTCTTTGTCCTGTTTGTATTCATCTGAGTCTTAGTAATCAAGGAACTCCTTCCATTCCTCATTAGTAGTGCTAGGATATAGCTTTTTGATATGCTCCAAATCATACCCGTCGTCCAGTAGCTTGTTTGCACGGTATGTATTACTATTCAATGCCTTAGTGAACACGTGCATGGCATGAATTTTTGCAAGTGCATTGTCTCGATTGTTGAACTTGGAAATATCTCTCATCTTTCCTAACAGGAGGTTTCACCATTGCTTGTTTTTAGGGCCCCTTAAGCATCTAACGTTGATGCCACAATTTTCATAGGCGATGGCACCTAGGATGTTTCCCCATTTCGTTGCTTTATCGGACTAACGGGTCTCCCTTCTTTGATAATATGTTTTATTATGTAAGTAGTTGTAGGCAACTTATTTTGTGACCTATGCTTTCGCGGCTGAATTTCCAAATCAGCTTGTGCACCATTGAGGTCTCCTTCCTCTTCAGCACCATCCAACTCTTCTCCCAAATGTTGGCCATCTTGCAGTTCCTCTTCAGCACCACCATCAGAATATCCTTCCCCATCTTGCAGTTCCTCTTCAACAACATCTGAATCTTCTTCCCCATCTACCCCTCCATCTGCAGCACGATCAGTCTCCTCATGCAACTCGTAAGCATAACTTGGCTCATCCTGTTGGGAAGTCAAAGCCTCACTCTGAGACCGTGTATGCCTTGCCATCTTTTATCTGGAAAATGAAGATTGCATCCGTAATGAGTAAAAAAAGAATTACATATCAGTAATTTTTTTGGCAAGATGAGTGCTCAAAAAGAGACATATTAACTGCCAGAAATTCGATGAAATGGAAGTGAATCAACATTTCATCAAAATTTTGGCACTCATTTATATTCCTAGTAAAAGAAGACAACACTACCACAATGAAATTCACCAACCGGCCATCGCCATTTGTCAAAAAACAAAATTGGCATAAACCGTTGCTAAAAATTGGACGTAGTGAATGCAAGAAATTTGATGAAATGGAAGTGAATCAACATTTCATCAAATCTTCGCACTCATTTATATTCCCTGTTGTGGCACCCCGGCTCAGAGAGACCGGAACACCCCGTATTCTAGCTCAGAGATCAAGTCTTATGGAATACGGCACTGCTTGGCATAGAACAAATAAGCTCTTTATTACAAATACTCGGGGATACAAGGGTTCTAATATAACAGGCAATTACATCGGCACGATGACACTACGCTTGCTCAGGTAGCTCTATGCTAGCAGCAGAACAACTCGTAGCAACGGAATATCTTCTAGCAACGGAACAACAACGATGACGATGGACTCCACTCCGTAGGGACTCTGGCTGGAACACTTATCCTAGCTCGCAAACTCAGGATCCTCGGCAATCAAGGAAACACGGCATGACCTACAAACTGGCATGACATGCCAGGTGAGTACTATGAATGTACTCGCAAGCTCACAGCAACCAAAAGCAATCAAGACAAACAACAACATGGCATTTACAGGTTAAACAAGGATGAGCATGATACAACTAGAGCAATATGACATGTACATGGTGAACAAGATACTGCTAGGACAATATCAGAGGAGCATGGCATGAGCATGTTACTCAAGACGTGAACAATGATGATACTAACAAGCAACATGCTTAAAGATAACACGGACCAACTTACTCTATTCGGGGGTTATCTCGTAACCACCATACGTATGCCATTCTTACCTACCATCGTGGTCATGGGATCACTTCAATAATTATCAAGAATACCATTGTGATCCTCACAAGATCATCTCATCATTATCAAGAATACCATCGTGATCCTCACAAGATCATCTCATCATTACCAAGAATACCATGGTGAACCTCCCGTGACCACATAAAGATCAACCAACTTCTTTCCTCATCAAACCAAGGTTGTTTTAGTCAGGTTATTCTTACTGTTGACTCATAGTGTGACCTACAATGAACTGGGCCCATATCCGCGGGCGCGGCTATTGATAGATTATACAGTCTGCAGAGGTTAGTACACTATACCCACATAACGGAACCCAAGGCCTCGTGCTCCCATTCGGGTGGACCAACGGTGTTCCGACAAAACCGATCTACTGCATGACACTCTCCCGACCACTCCGACAAACTCCCCTTTGGGCTAAGTCATGGGTGGCCCTGATGCCACTCTGGACATCCAACGGTCACCATCGTGGCCATACAAAAACGGTCCCAAACGGGGACAACCCGGGTACAACACAACTTGGGCACACAAGGTTATTGCCGCCTACCAGGCCAGGGTAGTGCGCGCACCTAACCTTCCCTAGTTGGAGGAACCGGCAAGAGGCATGACAATAGACCGCATTAGGGCCTTCCCATAAAGGCAAATGTGGTTGCACTGGTCAGCTCGTCTCGATGGCACTATGGCTCAGCCAATAGGTGTTCAAGTTCATTTAATATACGGATAAACTTGAGTGGTGCTGAATCATAATGAAATAACATGATGAATCAACAATGCATATGAGCATGATATCAACATGAACATGGATGGAAAGTATAACCATTTAACATATGAAACATTAGCATCAACAATAATAAAGCATTTAGTCTACTGCAGATGAACATGGCATAGCGATGATCATATCACAGATATTCTTCATAACAGACGATAATCATGCAACCAAGAACCTCACTAGTACCAACATGTAATACTAACAAGCATGACATATGAGAATAATACGAACAAGTAACCACATGTTAACATGGTGCATAAGAACATAGCATGAAGATAAGCATGGATTCATAAGCATAGCTGAAACGGTAATAGCAGTAGCACTGAGCAAAACATTATTAAATATTCAAGTGGAAACCATGGCTACTGCAAATCCATCATGCAAGTGGCTGTCGTGGCTTGCCTCGGGATGAAGAATACTCCGGGGAGAAATGCGGTGAAGTTGCGGAACAATTCACCGAAACGTTTCTCTCTCGGAGGGGGGCTAGATAAGGGCAAGGGCAAAATGGTCATTTCCAGTATGTGACAACATAGTGAAAATGGTACCAACAGAACGGGCTCGACGAGCCAAAGATGTGGGCTTTGGAGTCACCTGATTCGGAGTTACGATCGCGAAGATACGAGAGGTGGAAGTTCAGGGACCAATTTGTAAATATATCCTCACAAACAGGCCCCTAGTGGATAAAACAGAAAACGCACTTTAGAGGAATATGCTTTCACATCAGAGAAAACTTACTTTGGGCGAAGAAGAAAGAAAATGCGCTTTCAAGTTAGAGAAACATACACAGCTGAGTATGCTTCCACTTAAAAACAAGCGGGCCCAGGGCGATAGCTACTTACATGTGGGGTCGAGGGGGGAGGCTGCTTGGTCGTCTTCTTCCTCCTCGCCATGCTCCCGACGGAAAAAGAGGAGGCAGGGGAGGGCCACGGCCGGCGATAGCTCATCAGCTCCGGTGAGCTGCTCCGGCAGGCGAGCGGACGGGCGGGCACGCCGGCAAGCGCCGCGTCTGGAGGAGATTTCGTGTGAGGACTTGGAGAACTGGACAGGGGCAGCGAAGAGGCTTCTGGCCGAGTGCGGTCGGCAATGGCGGCGATGGCTCCGGCCATCTCTGGCGAAGGTGAGACCACCGGCGTGCTCAGGGAGTGGTGGCACATCAACCAGGGTAGGCTTAGGGCGCCGGGCAGGGACGGAGCTGCGACTGCTCAAGGCAACAGAGAGCAGGGGCGGGCAGTGGCCGGACTAGGGGACGACAGCCACAATAGCTCTGGCAAGAGGGTGAGGTGGTGCGGAGGATCGCCGGCGACTGGGGAAGACGATGGTGGTGGCTAGAGGTGGAGGAGGGGCTCGGGTGGCCGCAATTTAAGCCGAGGCCGAAGCAGCCATGGCGGACGGCGGCAGACAGAGGAGGAGTGGGGTGGCTTCGGTGGACTAGGAGGGCCGGGAAGAGAGTGGTGAGGTGTGGAGGAGGTCGGCGCACCTACTTATAGGCCCGGGGCGAGCTCAGGAGGGCTCGAGAAGGCTCGGCCGACTGGACAAGGAGGAGCAGAGTAGGTTTGCGTCACGGGCACGGCGATGGCGACTTAACGATGGCGAAACAGGAGGGGCAGAGGAGGGGAAATGACCGCATGGTCACGAGCTAGCTCCAGGACACGGAGAGGCATCAAGAAGAAGAGGAAGCAGATGAGCACAGCGCCGCGGTTAGCCAGAGCGCGTCGGTGTGCATGCCAGCCACGCAGTCACCGCGTGAACTGGTGCACATATTGCACTTTGATCGGCAAAATCATGTCCAGCGTGTAGTCTCTCCAAGCTTGGTTATCTTAGAGGTGATGGCTTGAAGAAAAACACTGTGGTTAGATGGGAGTGATCACCTGAAGTTTACTGCACTAAACTTGGCCCATATGGTGAGGTGAAATATGATGGCCACTAAGGATCAAAAGATGTCAGATAGTCTTAGGGTAGGAAGGACTATAATTCTGTGAATTTGGAGATGATTAGGACCAATATTTGATATAGTTGCTTTGCAACTGCCAAATCTGGTCCAGAAAATGAATCATGAAGTGGCACTCATATAGAGTGTTGCCTAGGGCTGAAAATAGGCATGGCATGATGATTTGGTCATATGAGTGTGCCATAAAAATTTCATACCATTTGGACATGCCAAAATGGTACTTCCTTCACAGAGGTCCTCTCTGGACAAACACTTGAGGGAATTATAGAAAAATAACGGCTTGATGAAATGATAAATATCACTTCATTTTCAAAAAGCCACTTAGGGCAGAATAGGAAAAACGAATATTTGTGAAGTATTTTTTATGATGCCAAGGAAAGGTTTTGATATATCTGTGGAAGATATGACCCAAACAATTTATGAGAATTATTTGGGAATTTTGTGCATGATAGAAAGGTAGGTTCCTTCACAACCTAGGACAAAAAGGATTATTCCTTTAATAGAAAACGGAATATTCCCAATAAAAGAATATTGGGATTGGTCCAAGATGGGAAATGACATGATCTTGAGATGGTTTTGAGGATGACAAGCCACTTGGGAGCCTGAGAAGAGATGATCTTCCCAGGTTTCAGGACCACAGAGCCACAGAAAAGCAATTCAAATAAAAAATCCAAAGAAAAACAAAAGAAAAAAGAAAGGGCCAAAAAATCAGGGTGTGACAAACCTTCCCCCCCTTAAAGAAATCTTGTCCTCAAGATTTGGTTGCTCAGGGAACATGTATGAATATACCTGACTTAAGGAAACCGTTTCCAACTTGGGTATCCTTTTTTCCTTTATATGATGTTCCCACTGATTTTTCATATGACATGACTGCCTGGCTCTGGGGTGGTTTGCTTCACTGTATCCTCATTCTGACAGGTCTTACCTCACATGTTCATGCTTACACTAGCCCAAATTTCTTTCAGATTTGCTGGCTTAGCGGGGGTGCGACAAATCATCACGACTGACAAATGTGCCCTTCTTGCAAGTTCGGGAGTGGTTTCTGATGGAGGTGTCATACTGACCTCATTCCATGGAGTCGTGAACCAATTTTCTTGGTGGACACCCAATCTCTTACTCCTTGCATTTGGGTTGCTTAAGTGGATGCATGTCCTCCGGCTTCAAAATAGTGTTGTGAACCATAACCGTTTTCCTGATGGAATCTGACTTCTCGCATGGGTTTCTGAATCATCTTGACTGGCTTCACTATCTTGAGTATCAAATCCATACCAAAGATTTGACTGTTGTCTATCGGGACTAGCATAAAGGGGTACGGCCTTATAACGATAGTATCCACAGACTTGGCTAACGGTGGTTCTAACAGAAGAATCTTGCTTACGGCAGGATATCCTTTGACTGATGCCCATAGGTGAGGGCACATGCTTTGAGACTATTGTTTAGCATTCTGATTACCCATTTTGTCGGTGTATCCATGTGGATAGTAGCTGTGTGCTGCCATAAAATGATTGCTGGAGTCAGTATGTTAAGCTGACCTTTGATCTGACATGACAGGCTTGGATATTCGATACCGACAATACTGAGTACATATAGCTAGACAAACGGGTTCACTTGATATGAGGTTCCTTGTCCAAAATGGAGTAGACCCTTGGGTTCATGGTGATCGATACTGAATCAGACTGTCCTGGGTATCTGCACCATGTTGGTCATGCAACAATTATGATCCCTGTATTGCCGGTCTTGCTCCTTCATTATTATTTTCTTCTTCTGGATCCCTTGCTGAAAAAAACTTGGCCACATATATCCTTAATTCTTCGTGTGACCATAGATGCTGTCAGGTGCAATATTCCGGCAATCATACCTTTGCCTTGTTTATGACTCGGGTCATAGGATATATGCCAGGTTCACGTGTGCTGGTATGGAGCTCATTGTTGTCGTCAATCATACAATGTGGTGACAAGGGTTAATGATATTGCCTTGTCGGGTGTGAGGAGGCTGGCCTTGATAATCAATGCTAAGGGTGTTGCCCCATGTCGTCTTTCTTCAAAGCTTGTCGGTCCTTGCATCACACACTGAGATGTATAGCAACTTTTCTTCCTCTTGCATAACTGGTGAGGTTATCGAATTCTTACCGTGATTTCATCATTGTACGAGTGACTAGCAAAAATTTGGCAGCATGCTCACAATATATGGAAGTAGCTGATTCTCGAGGCAGACTTGTGTCCTGACTGATTCTTGCTTCTGACCAAACTATTGTGGATCTGATTCTTGGGATGCACTGCCATATGCTGCCATCTCAATGTGTACTACCTTACACCAGTGCTGTATTGAGGAAGATTGGATAGCTTATGCTGGAAGCCATCGAAAGTATCTTGCTGGGGAAAACTGAATAGCTTGCGCTCGACACTCTTGCCGGGGCAGCTTGCTGGAGAAGACTGGGGATCGTGCTTTAGAAGCTTCCCCCCTTAAAGACTTGCTGGGGAAGACTCAGTACCTTATGCCGGAAGCTTTTGCTGTGGCTTACTGAGGAAGACGGAGTATCTTGTGCTGGAAGTCATCCACATATCGTACTGAGGAAGACTGAGGAATCTTGTATTGTAATCTTCTCTGGTAGCTTGCGAGGGAAGACTGGGTTGCTTACACCAGAAGCTTCTATCAAGAATTTGTTGACTCAATGCCATATATATACCTTTTAATATTCCTGCTGCCGGTTACTTGTATGCACAGAATTTGTCGGACTATCCTTCTTGCTGAATACTGAGTTCATAGCCTATTCTGGCTTGCTTCCGTAGTAGAACATGTTTCCAATCATACTCATAGCAGAATCAAACCTTGTATATGAACCATACCTTTGACTGATAATATTCTATTGGTCTTACCCACAACTTGTCTTCCGGCTGGTTTCATCATTATTACTATGAAAATTGCACACGGAGGTAGACGTGATGCTGATAGTCCAGCCAGGATATCATTTGTATTCAGACCAGATGTTCTCAATACGATGCAGTTGGCTGAGAATTCCATAATGTTTAGCTGAGCTTCCAAATATTTGAACTCCTCACTGATTCTTCGGGTCCAGTGTCGGTTGATGAAAAACTTTAATAAGGGGAAAATAAGGTAACACCGAGGGCCCAAAGAAAGAAACAGAAGAAACAAATGGAACAAAAAGCACACAAGGCAAACAAGATTATATACAAGCAATATCACATATTACTGCTACTCACAACCATAATATGCATGCATACTTAGGCACACCAATCTCGCGGGAACTCTGGTTCTACGGTCTAATATGCTATGGCGGTGTGCATGAAAGTGAATCCACGTGTGGAAGAGTTGGTGTAAACAAGGCTACACCAAACGCTGGCTTAACACCGGTTGCATCTGAACGGGCTTAGAGGTGAGGACGGACTTAGTGATCATGTGGCGGAACACGGAGGTCATGACCACATCATCATCAAGCAGACGGAAGGGAACCGTACACGTTCGAAGAAAGGGGTGACAGGGTAAAATAGCGGTGGAGAAACAAGGCTTGCTGGCATTGCCCTTTTTTGATAGCAAAGATCAGTAAGGGTTACCAAAGCGACGAGTCGGAAGGCACGTTTCGGGACAGAAGCATGTCTATCACCGAAACGATAGGGGTGGCTGGCGGAAGGATACTGACGCGATATTTGAGCACAAATCCTGCAAATGGTGTCTGGAACACTTGGTACCATGGCATCACTCCGCTGGGACAAAGATGACACCGAACACCGAGAAGCAGGTATGCAAGACTGGAGGGGTGCAGGTAGTGGATCGAAACCGATGCCACCTACACTCACAAGATTAATCATTAGCGACCAGATAATGAGTCTATATGCATGCTATGCAACAAACAAATGCAATAATCAAGTGCAACAAACCGACGAGACTTTAGACTATCGCTTTCTAACGCTCGAGCGGACTAGGGCGTCCTATAGCCAGACCTGCTCTGATACCAACCGTTGTGGCACCCCGGCTCAGAGAGACCAGAATACCCCGTATTCCAGCTCAGAGATCAAGTCTTCTGGAATACGACACTGCTTGGCATAGAACAAATCAGCTCTTTATTACAAATACTCGGGGATACAAGGGTTCCGATATAATAGGGAATTACATCGGCACGACAACACTACGCCTGCTTAGGTAGCTCTATGCTAGTAGCAGAACAACTCGTAGCAGCGGAATATCTTCTAGCACCGGAACAACGACTACAATGATGGACTCCACTCCGTACGGACTCTGGCTGGAACGCTTATCCTAGCTCGCAAACTCGGGATCCTCGGCAATCAAGCAAACACGGCATGACACGCCAGGTGAGTACTTTGAATGTACTCGCAAGCTCACAGCAACCAAAAGCAATCAAGACAAACAACAACATGGCATTTACAGGTTAAACCAGGATGAGCATCATACAACTAGAGCAACATGACATGTACATGGTGAACAAGATACCGCTAGGACAATATCAGAGGAGCATGGCATGAACATGTTACTCAAGACATGAACAATGATGATACTGACAAGCAACATGCTTAAAGATAACACGGACCAACTTACTCTGTTCGGGGGTTATCTCGTAACCACCATACGTATGCCATTCTTACTTACCATCATGGTCACGGGATCACTTCAATCATTATCAAGAATACCATTGTGATCCTCACAAGATCATCTCATCATTATCAAGAATACCATTGTGATCCTCACAAGATCATCTCATCATTACCAAGAATACCATGGTGAACCTCCCGTGACCACATAAAGATCAACCAACTTCTTTCCTCATCGAACCAAGGTTGTTTTATCCAGGTTATTCTTACTGTTGACTCATAGTGTGACCTACTACGAACTGGGCCCATATCCACGGGCGCGGCTATCGATAGATTATACAGTCTGCAGAGGTTAGTACACTGTACCCACACTACAGAACCCAGGGCCTTGTGCTCCCATTCGGGTGGACCAACGGCGTTCTGACAAAACTGATCTACTGCATGACACTCTCCTGACCACTCCGACAAACTCCCCTTTGGGCTAAGTCATGGGTGGCCCCGATGCCACTCTGGACATCCAACGGCCACCGTTGTGGCAAAACAAAAATGGTCCCAAAGGGGGACAACCCGGGTACAACACAACTCGGGCACACAAGGTTATTGCCGCCTACCGGGCCAGGGTAGCACGCGCACCTAACCTTCCCTAGTTGGAGGCACTGACGAGAGGCATGACAATAGACCGCATTAGGGCCTTCCCATAAAGGCAAATGTGGTTGCACTGGTCAGCTCGTCTCGATGGCACTATGACTCAGCCAACAGGTGTTCAAGTTCATTTAGTATTCGGTTAAACTTGAGTGATGCTGAATCATAATGAAGTAACATGATGAATCACCAATGCATATGAGCATGATATCAACATGAACATGGATGGAAAGTATAACCATTTAACATATGAAACATTAGCATCAACAATAATAAAGCATTTAGTCTACTGTAGATGAACATGACATAGCGATGATCATATCACAGATATTCTTCATAACAGACGATAATCATGCAACCAAGAACCTCACTACTACCAACATTTAATACTAACAAGCATGACATATGAGAATAATACGAACAAGTAACCACATGTTAACATGGTGCATAAGAACATAGCATGAAGATAAGCATGGATTCATAAGCATAGCTGAAACGGTAATACCAGTAGCACTAAGCAAAACATTATTAAATATTCAAGTGGAAACCATGGCTACTGCAAATCCATCATGCAAGTGGCTGTCGTGGCTTGCCTGGGGATGAAGAATACTCCGGGGAGAAGTGCGGTGAAGTCGCAGAACGATTCGCTGAAACGTTTCTTTCTCGGAGGGAGGCTAGATAAGGGAAAGGAATGGTCATTTCTAGTATGTGACAACATAGTGAAAATGGTACCAACAGAACGGGCTCGACGAGACGAAGACGTGGGCTTTGGAATTACCTGATTCGAAGTTACGGTCGCGAAGATACGAGAGGTGGAAGTTCAGGGACCAATCTGTAAAAATATCCTCACAAACAGGCCCTTGGTGGATAAAACAGAAAACACATTTTAGAGGAATACGCTTTCGGAACAGAGAAAGCGTACATTGGGGCGAAGAAGAAAGAAAATGCGCTTTCAAGTCAGGGAAACATACTCAGCTGAGTACACTTCCACTTAAAAACGAGCGGGCCCAGGGCGATAGCTACTTACAGGTGGGGTCGGGGGGGGCGGCTCAGTCGTCTTCTTCCTCCTCGCCTTGCCCTCGACGGAAACAGAGGAGGCAGGGGAGGGCCACGGCCGGCGACAGCTCGGCAGCTCCGGTGAGCTACTCCGACAGGCGAGCGGACGGGCGGGCACGCCAGGAAGTGCCACGTCCGGAGAAGGGTTCACGCAAGGACGGGGAGAGCTGGACAGGGGCAGCAGAGAGGCTTCTGGCCAGGCACGGTCGGCGAAGGTGAGACCACCAGCGCGCTTAGGGAGAGGTGCGCGTCCACCAGGGTAGGCTGAGGGCGCCCTGGAGGGACGGAGCTGCGGCTGCTCAAGGCAACAGAGAGCAGGGGCGGGCGGCGGCCGGACTAGGGGACGACGGCCGCAGCAGCTCTGGCGAGAGGGTGAGGTGGTGGGGAGGATCGCCGGCGACTGGGGAAGACGATGGTGGTGGCTAGGTGGAGGAGGGGCTCTGGTGGCCGGAATTTAAGCTGAGGCCGAAGCGGCCATGGTGGATGGCGGCGAACAGAGGAGGAGTGGGGTGGCTCCGGTGGACTAGGAGGGCCGGGAAGAGAGCGGCGAGGTGCAGAGGAGGTCGGCGCACATACTTATAGGCCCGGGGCGAGCTCAGGAGAGCTCGAGAAGGCTCGGCCGACCGGACAAGGAGGAGCAGAGGAGGTTTGCGTCACGAGCACGACGATGCTGATGGCGACTTAACGATGGTGAAACAGGAGGGGGCAGAGGATGGGAAATGACCGCACGATCACGAGCTAGCTCCAGGACACGACAAGGCATCAAGAAGAAGAGGAAGCAGACAAGCACAGCGCCGCGGTTAGCCAGAGCGCGTCGGTGTGCATGCCAGCCACGCAGTCACCACGTGAACTGGTGCACATAGTGCACTTTGATCGGCCAAATCATGTCCAGCGTGTAGTCTCTCCAAGCTTGGTTATCTCAGAGGTGATGGCTCGAAGAAAAACACTGTGGTTAGATGGGAGTGATCACCTGAAGTTTACTGCAGCAAACTTGGCCCATATGGTGAGGTGAAATGTGATGGCCACTAAGGATCAAAAGATGTCAGATAGTCTTAGGGTAGGAAGGACTATAATTATGTGAATTTGGAGATGATTAGGACCAATATTTGATATAGTTGCTTTGCAACTGCCAAATCTGGTCAAGAAAATGAATCATGAAGTGGCACTCATATAGAATGTTGCCTAGGGCTGAAAATAGGCATGGCATGATGATTTGGTCATATGAGTGTGCCATAAAAATTTCATACCATTTGGACATGCCAAAATGGTACTTCCTTCACAGAGGTCCTCTCTGGACAAAAACTTGAGGGAATTATAGAAAAATAATGGCTTGATGAAATGAGCCCAAATTTTGTGGAGAGAGGTTATATTGGTAGTAGCATGATCTGGTAATTTCTCAGAATTAATGAAGAAATATAAAGTATACTTGCTTCACAACCTGAAAATATTGACAGAAACAAAGATTTGATGGTGTGCTCACATAGATTATTGGATGGAGCTGAAAATTGGTGGAGAGTCATGATATGAGCACATGAAGAAGCTTGCAAAATTTCAAATCATTTGGATTCTCCTAGCTGGTACTTCCTTCACAAAGGCTTTCCTCTGACAGAAACTTTGGAAAATTGCTGAGGAAGATTCACTAGGCAAATTGAGTTGAATTTTTACATGAAGAAATGATATGGATAGAAAACAGTGCCCAAAAAGTTTGGGGAGAAACAAGCAAAGATAAATAGCACTTCCTTTTCAAAAAGCTTCTTAGGGCAGAATAGGAAAAGGAATATTTGTGAAGTATTTTTGATGATGCCAAGGAAAGGTTTTGACATATCTGTGGAAGATATGACCCAAACAATTTATGAGAGTTATTTGGGAATTTTGTGGATGACAGAAAGGTAGGTTGCTTCACAACCTAGGACAAAAAGGATTATTCCTTTAATAGAAAAAGGAATATTCCCAATAAAAGAATATTGGGATTGGTCCAAGATGGGAAATGACATGATCTTGAGATGGGTTTGAGGATGACAAGGCACTTGGGAGCCTGAGAAGAGATGATCTTCCTAGGTTTCAGGACCACAGAGCCACAGAAAAGCAATTCAAATAAAAAATCCAAAGAAAAACAAAAGAAAAAAGAAAGGGCCAAAAATCAGGGCGTGACACGTGTAAAAGAAGACAACAGAACCACAATGAAATTCATCACCATCCATCGCCAGTTATAATTTTTTTTGGCATAACCTTGCTAAAAATTGGACGTATATAATGCTAGAAATTCGATGAAATGGAAGTGAATCAACATTTCATCAAAACTTTGGAACTCTTTTCTATTCCATGTAAATCAAACTATGAGCATTGACATACATCACAATCAGTTGTATCATATTCATCCATCATAGCACAACAAACCATGAACACAAACATATATAGAACAGGTAATGAATTGAAACCATTTGAAATCATTGAACATATGTAGCAAAAGCAATGAATTCAAGAGGTGTGTTGAATTCAACCGCTGTTCTCGAGGAGCTGTTGGTGCGGGCCGAGGCGCGTGTGCGACGGTGGATGGGTATGTGGAGATGGCCGATGCGGTCATCCATTGGTGCGGGCCGAGGCGCACTCGTGGAGGGGGTCGGTGGAGAGAGGGCTGAGGAGTAGGGGGTGTCCGACGGCGCGCGGGTGGGTGGAGGGGGAAGAGGGATTTGGGACGGGGGTGGCGGAGCATGCGGGGGGGGGTGGCAACGGGGCGCGTTGCCGGTGCTTGTGGGGGCCGGTGGAGCACGGTGGCATTCGGGGGGGGGGGGGGATTGGGTGAGGCAGCCTAGTGCCGTGCATTGCGCAGGCATGGCCGATGCTACTTCTTGAGCTTGCGTTGATTTTTCCCTTGAAGAGGAAAGGGTGATGCAGCAAAGTAGAGATAAGTATTTCCCGCAGTTAAGAACCAAGGTATCAATCCAGTAGGAGGCACAAGCAAGTCTCCAATATATGCACCTGCACAAACTAACAAAAACTTGCACACAATGCGAAAAAGGGGTTGTCAATCCCTTCACGGTCACTTGCAAGAGTGAGATCTAATAGAGATAGACGTAAAAGATAAATAAAAGGCAAAATAAAGTAAATATAAATAAATTGCAGCAAGGTATTTTTGGGTTTTTTGGTTTTATAGATCTGAAAATATATGATGGAAAATAGACCCGGGGGCCATAGGTTTCACTAGAGGCTTCTCTCTCGAAGAAAGCATACGGTGGGTAAACAAATTACTGTTGAGCAATTGATAGAAAAGCTCATAATTATGAAGACATCTAAGGCAATGATCATGAATATAGGCATCACGTCCGTGACAAGTAGACCGAAACGATTCTGCATCTACTACTATTACTCCACACATCGACTGACTCCTGCCTGCATCTAGAGTATTAAGTTCATAAGAACAGAGTAACGCCTTAAGCAAGATGACATGATGTAGAGGGATAAACTCAAGCAATATGATATAAACCCCATCTTTTTATCCTTAGTGGCAACAATATAATACATGCCTCGCTACCCCTTCTGTCACTGGGTGAGGACACCGCAAGATTGAACCCATCACAAAGCACCTCTCCCATTGCAAGAAAAACCAATCTAGTTGGCCAAACCAAATCGATAGATCGGAGAGAAATACAAAGCTATCTCAATCATGCATAAAAGAATTCAGAGAAGACTCAAATAATATTCAGAGATAACCTAATCATAAATCCACAATTCATCGGATCTCAACAAACGCACCACAAAAGAAGATTACATTGAATAGATCTCCAAGAACATCGAGGAGAACATTGTATTGAAGATCAAAGAGAGAGAAGAAGCCATCTAGCTACTAGCTATGGACCCATAGGTCTGTGGTAAACTACTCACACATCATCGGAAGGGCAGCAAGGTTGGCGTAGAGGCCCTCCGTGATCGAATCCCCCTCCGGTAGAGTGCCGAAAGAGGCCCCAAGATTGGATCTCACAAGAACAGAAGCTTGCGGCGTTCGAAAAGTATTTTTCGTGTGCCCTCTGGTATAGGGGGAATATTTGGGGATTTATAGTGCAGAGATTAGGTTTAGGGGAGTCCTGAGGGGCCCACAAGCCCTGAGGGCGCGCCCCCCTGGGGCACAGCCAAGAGGCTTGTGGCCTCCTCGTGGCTCCTCTAGCCTCCTCTCCAAGTCTCGTGGGTTTCTTCTGGTCCAAGAAAAATCATCGTAAAGTTTTAATCCGTTTGGACTCCGTTTGGTATTGATTTTCTGTAGAAGTCAAAAACAAGGAAAAAAACAGCAACTGGCACTGGGCACTAGGTTAATACGTTAGTCCCAAAAATAATATAAAATAGCATATAAATGCATATAAAACATCCAAAATAGATAATATAATAGCATGGAACAATAAAAAATTATAGATATGTTGGAGACGTATCAGCCGGGTAGCTTTTGCGGCCGACTGTGCGGACATAATTTTTGTTCAGTCCCGCGCTGAAACTTGAAAAATTAGTTGCAGGGGTGGGTGCTTCCCAAAACCCGCCACAAGTTCGACAACCTACCACTGGCGAGCAGCGAGCAGGACCCGCCACAGCTATGTTCTACCAAAACTGGACATCCAACAAGGTTAACCAGTGGCGGTTGCTTCCCACCAGCCGCCACTGCTGGCGCATTTACCTGTGGTGAGCCCTAGGCAGAGCCCGTCACTGCTGAGTTATGCAAACAAGTCCCACGAGGGAGGTTATACCTGTGGCAGGCGACGGGTTCTGCCCACCATAGTTATGCTCTCAGTTGTGGCGGGCCGCTTTTGCTACCTGCCATAGCTTGTTTTCAAAAATAGCTGTGGCGGGTGTCCTGCCTCGTCCGCCACTCATTTGGGTTCACCTATAAGCCTTTTCCTAGTAGTGCCCCTGCCTCCTCTTCTCCTCACCCTGTCTCTTGCCTCCTATGCAGGACCCGCCATTGTCGGCCCAGTGGGAACCAGGGTACCACGGCCCCACTTCCTACGGCCTAGGAAGCGACACCTAGAGCAGGCCTCAATAGGCAGCCCAGCCTTGGGCGTCGCGAAGCAAGCCACCTCACGAGGACCATGCCTCACGAGGGCACCCGCCATGAGGCAGGATTCTGCAAAGGACAGCTTTAAGCGGCCTCATGAGGGTATCCCTCACGAGGCCCTTCACGCGGGAGGCCACACGGTGCCAGTCGCGTGGCCATGTGCCCATCACGTGGGTGGCGCGCCCGCTCAGGTGATGACAGTGAAGACCATGCCAACCAGGCGAGGCCAGGCCAGGTTTCCCCTTCTGGTGATAAGGGAGTAGTGACACCTGCCTCCCCCCAAAGCAAGTCCCAAAGTTTTCTACTTTGGTGAAAGAAGGCCAAGACGGCGTGACGCGCTTGGGCGAACGTCACCATGGAACCCTCCCAAGCATCATGGATAATACCTTTAGCAGGAGGAGACTACTTTTCTCAGGATAAGCCTGGGCGCCTGTCCCCCTTTGAAATGCCATTGTGTGGCAACCCTTCCCACCAATATTTTCTGGGGAAGAGGACCAGGGCAGCTATAAAAAGTGTGAGTCTGCCACCATAGAAGGGGATCGCACACTTGACCCCTAAGGGCTTTACCTTGTAGCTCACGAGCACTATCTCCACAAGCAATCCCACTAAGCCGGAGTAGGGTTTTACACCGCATGGTGGCCCAAACCTAGGTAGCTCGATGTGTCCTTGTTGTGCCTTGCATCCCTCCATCGTGCCTCGCTGTCGTAGCCACACCAAGCTCGCCGTCTAGTTGCTAGGTCGCGAAGCGGGCGCCAGAGTTCGAACAAGGGTTTTGGAGGATTTCCCATAGCACAAATCAATCCCCTGACATTTCGTGCACTAGGTAGGGGTCTTGGTTTCGTGCCTTCAGTCTCAACATCGAAACGGCTGACGCACGATGCGAGCGCTCCCTGCACAGGGCCTGCCGGGTCAAGATGGAGCCCATCATCCATGACAACTGCCAGCATCGCATCCGTTCCGCCGTTGGACCCGCGGTGGGTGAGGAGCAGGTTTCCTCCCTCCACCCTTTAGTGCAGCAACAAGATCCGCTTGTCCGCACCGCCACTATGTCTGCGCTCGCCCGCCACGGCCCACCAGCCCCTTCGAGGCAGGCTACGACTCCTGGCTCGCACACATCACTAAGCTCATCAACACCTCCCCATCGAGGCCGGCTACGATGCCTGCCTCACACGCATCACTAAGCTCGTCAACACCGCTGGAGATGCCCCGGTGCCTTCCCGCACCCTACCACCTCCCTCGTTGCATGGCGCACGGGCAGGGCGTGACACGCCTCCTCCACCTCCTTCGGGATATGGCGACACAGCGCGTTGCTGCGGTGCACGTGCACAAGAGCCGTCCCATGGCTCATCCCCATCGGACGACTGCGGCCCCATCTGCCAAATCATCCAGCGTGTGCCACCCGACGTGCACGTCCTCATCAAAAAGTAGCGCGACCACCAGAACAACATCATCTAAGAGGTCGCCACGGCTGGCCACCAAAACCGTGCCACCCTCGCTGGCGGCATCGTCTCCTATAGCGAGGGTTGCCTCGCCTTCACTCGCAAGCTGCGTCGTGTGGTGTGGCCCATGAAGTTCAAGCCTAAGCTGCCTCCCCGCTACGACGGCACTGCCAACCCCGTGGAGTTCCTGCAGCTCTACACCGTGAGCATCCAAGCAGCGGAAGGTGATGACAAGGTCATGGCGAACTGGTTCCCCATGGCCCTCAAGGACACCGCACGCTCGTGGCTGATGAACCTTCCCGAGGCCTCCATCTCCTCATGGGTTGAACTATGCCGGTAGTTCATCTCCAACTTCAAGGGCACGCACGACTGCCCCCTCACGCTCAGCAGCCTGCGTGCCGTCTGCCAGCGCCCTGACGAAACCCTCCGCAAGTACATCCAACGCTTTAGCCAGGTGCACAATAAGATCCCGCGCGCCTCCGATGCCGCGATCATTGCAGCGTTCTCCTCAGGCGTCATGGATGTCAGGATGCCCGAGAAGCTCGCCATCAACAACAAGCTCGACTCCGTGGTTGAGCTGCTCGACCTCACCGACAAGTGCGCCAAGACTGAGGAAGGTCGCCTCTTTGACCAAAAGGACCCCGACATGGAGCCAGACGCCCCCAAGCCCAAGGCCAGGAACAACAAGCGCAAAGGCCCCGCTATGCTTGCGGTGGAGCCCGAGCAGAAGCGCAGGCGCAACCGCGATGAGGCCAGGAAGGATGGGCGCCCCTTCTGCGTAGACCACAACATGCACTCCCACAACATCAAAGACTGCCACGAGCTCAAGCTGCTTCGCGACGGCAGACAGGAGAAGCGTGGCGACCGCAACGAGTGCGGCTTGGGCCACAACAGTGGCTGCTTGGGAGATCGCAACAACAACCACAATGGCAACAACAACTACCGGCAAGGCTGGCGGAACCAGCGTCAGCAGGCCAACCCTCAGCAGGCCAACAACGCCCTGCCGCACCCTAATAGGAACAATGACAGCCTGCCTGATGAGGATGCTGGGGGCTGTCAGGAGCCTCGTGTGGTAGCCTGCATCCTTGATGAGACCCAGGCTCCCCCGTCCAACCGCCACTTCAAGCAATTCTCGCACGAGGTGAATGCGGCCCTCCCGAGGGCTGAGGCCTCTAGGCCCCTCAAATGGTCGCAGTACCCCATCTCCCCAGACTCCGACGATCACCCCAAGTCCACAAAGTCAGTGGGCACCATCCCCTTGCTGTGCACACCCACCATCAACAATGTTGTTGTCACCAAGACACTCATCAACGGCGGCTCAGGCCTCAACGTCCTCTCCGTGGAGACCTTTGAGCAGCTCCAGGTTCCCTACAAGCGCTTGATGCCAATGAGGCCCTTCTCGGGCGTGACTGACGGCTCCACTTTGCCTGTGGGGCAAGTGTGCCTTCCTGTCACCTTCGGCTCCCGCAAGAACTACCACACCTAGCTCATAGACTTCAATGTGGCGCACATTGGCCTGCCCTACAACGCCATCTTGGGCTACCCCGTGCTCGCCAAGTTCATGGCAGTGACCCACCGCGCCTACAACACCGTCAAGCTTTCGGGCTGTAGCGGGACCATCACCATCCGCTGCGATGAGAAGGACGCGATGCGCACCCTCGAGCACGCCTACAAGGCTGCCACCACCATGAACCCTACCAATGAGGACGAGGCCGCACCATGAACCCTAGCCTGCCGAGCCCGCACCCGTGAAGAAGCCGCAATTTTATCAGGCAGGCGCCAAGATGAAGAAAGTGTTGCTGGACGGCAGTGGCTCCGGGCCCACCGTCACCATCAGCCACGACCTCTCCCCCAAATAGGAAGGCGAGCTCGTCACTGATACGTCCATTTTGCATAATGTTTTCCTACTGTTATTTATAGTGTTTTTAATCAATATAACACTTTGTGGAGAAATTCTAATGCCTTTTATCTCTTAATATGCAAGATTTACATGAAGAGGGAGATTACCGGTAGCTGGAATTCTGGACCTGAAAAAGCTATGTCAGAGATACCTATTCTGCACATCTCCAAATGAGCTGAAATTGTATGGAGACTTATTTTGGAATAAATGAAAAATACTGGAGCAAAGAAGTATCAGAGGGGCCACCTAGGTGCCCACAAGGCACCAGGGCACGCCCACCCCCCTAGGCGCACCCTGGTGGCTTGTGGGGCCCCTGGCCAGCCTCCGACGCCCATCTTCTGGTATATAAGCCCATTTGTCCTAGAAAAAAATATAGGACTTTTGGGATGGAGCGCCGCCGTCTCGAGGCGGAACTTGGGCAGGATCACTTTTTCTCTCCTGTGGAGCGATTCTGTCGGGGACACTTCCCTCCGGGAGGGGGAAATCGAAGCCATCGTCATCACCAACAACCCTCTCATCGTGGGAGGACCAATCTTCATCAACATCTTCACCAATGCCATCTCATCTCAAACCCTAGTTCATATCTTGTATTCAATCTTTGTATCAAAACCTCAGATTGGTACATGTGGGTTGCTAGTAGTGTTGATTACATCTTGTAGCTGATGCTAGTTCGTTTATTTGGTGGAAGTTTATATGTTCAGATCCATTATGCTATTCAATACCCCTCTGATCTTGAACATGAATATGATTTGTGAGTAGTTGCTTTTGTTCTTGAGGACATGGGAGAAGTCTTGGCATAAGTAATCATGTGAATTTGGTATTCTTTCGATATTTTGATGATGTGTATGTTGTCATTCCCTTAGTGGTGTTATGTGAACATCGACTGCATGACACTTCACCATCTTTGGGCCTAAGGGATTGCATTGTGGAGTAGTTATTAGAAGATGGCTTGCTACAGTGATAGAAGCTTAAACCCTAGTTTATGCGCTATTCCGTAAGGGGCTGATTTGGATCCATATGTTTAATGCTATGGTTAGCTTTATCTTAATTCTTCTTTCGTAGTTGCGGATGCTTGCGAGAGGGGTTAATCATAAGTGTGTCGGGGACGAATCCGCGATCACCTATGGGACCCAGAGAAGGACCCCTTTACGTTCGGCAGGGAGAGACGGTCGCGCGAAGAGCAAATCTAGCGAAGAACACGACAGTGCACGAGAGAGATTTACCCAGGTTCGGGCCGCACGGATGCGTAAAACCCTACTCCTGCTTTTTGGTTATTATCTGTATGATTGTTCTAGCTCCAGGAGCGCTACAGTACCGAGTAGCTGCGTACAATACTGGAGTTCTCCCTTTTTCTGTTCCTCTCCTTTCACGTTGCCCATGGGCCTCCTTTTATACGCACAAAGGGGTCTCCAACAGGTGGCAAACAGTAAAGGTAGAGGTGGAAAGTTGCTACAGTAAGGCCACTATTACCAGGATGACATGTCCTACCTACCACTGACGGCAGGGGACAAGGGCATTAAATGCCCATGCCTTTGCTGTCCAGATACATGTACCCGGACGTCGTGGGCGTGGGAAAAGCCTATCCCACCTGCTGCTGCACCGCTATCTACAGTGCACCGCCGTCTACACAGTGCCCTGCCACGCACGCTTGGAAGGACCCAGAGCGCCACGCTAGCAGAGGCACCGGAGCAGCACAGTAGCACAGTGGTACAGTAACACTTGCCGCGGCAAGACCTTGCCGCACCTGACAGCTTGGCGCAGCCCATAGTTTGCCGTGCAAGGTAACTTGCCGGGGCAAGTACCTTGCCGCAGCCGCTATCTTGCCGCAGCCAATACCTTGCCGCAGCCAATACCTTGCCGCAGCCAATGACTTGCCGGGGCAGGTACCTTGCCGCGGCAAGTACTCTGCTTCAGCAATGCCCAGGCTGGGCCTCAGCTGTCCCTCCCGGCAAGCTCCTCTTGCCGGGGCCTTAACTCTTGCTTTGTATACTTTGTTCTTGAATGGCTTAATAATCTTGAGCTTCTCTCTGGCTGTCCTCCCGCAAGCCTGGCCGCGGGATGCTACTACTGCCCGTGCACAAGTACGGGGTACTAGGGTACCCCTATTCTAGTACACCGACAGGAGCCCCCGGGCCTGGGCCACACACGGTGCCGGGCGTTGTTGGGCCAGGCCCAAATAGTGCACGGGCACGCGTGGCTGGGATAAGCCAAAACGTCTCTGTGCTGTTTAATTGCACGCTCTCCCACGCGTCGCGCGTTGAATGCGGAGCGTGGGAAGCGTGCGCAGTTATCTCGAATGACGAAGGGGCGGATGGTTCCGCATCTTACCCCATAAAAGGAGGGACCTGCAGGAGCACTCGCACACCCCTCTCACCATTCTCGATCTTCAAATCTCCACCTTCTTCTTCCTCCGCTCTAAAACAAAGGCAATTTCCCAATCCTCCGCCACCGCGCGCGTCCGCATCTCCCTCGGTCCTCAGCTCCGCCTTCGCCATGCCTCCCAAAGGAGAAAAGGGGAAGACGGGGAAGTCCTCAAGGACGGAGACCCAGGCGCAGATGAAGAGGCAGAAGTACGCGCTCTTCGCTCCGACGCTCACGGGGGCGGATCTGAAGGCCAAGTTCCAAGGCATGTGGGCCGCGAGGACCAAGGCGCATCCGGCCACCCGCATCCGCCCAGCCACCGACGAGAGCGAAGTGAGCAAGTACCCCTTCTTCGCTTGCTACTTTTGGTGCGGGCTCTGCCCACCGTATTCAGATTTCTTCAGCGACGTCATGTACACCTTCAACCTCCGTCTGCTGGATCTCACACCGAATGCCGTATCCACCATGGCAATATTTGCGCATCTGTGCGAGAACTTCGTCGGCGTCGCACCCAACACCGCGTTGTTCAGGCATTACTTCACTCCCCGTGCTGAAAAGGGGGAGCCTCTCATTGTTGGCGTCTCGTTCGTTTCAAGATTGGGCGCCAAGGAGCATTATCTGAAGGGGGATCTCCACCCAAGATGGGGAGAAATCCGGTCTGAATGGTGTTGGATCATTGACGACGATCCGCCACCATACTGTGAGCTTCGCAAGACCCCAGCGGCGCGTGGCACAGATTGGAGCGATCTGGATCCCCAGGACAAAAAGCTGGAGATTGCCGCTGCCAGGATCATACGGCTCAGGGAGGCCGGGCTCACCATAGGGATGGTTGGCGCAGACTTCCTCCGCCGCCGCATTGCTCCTCTGCAGCAGAGAGGAAGGCCGGCCCCTGATTGGAAGAACCCAGCCGATATCATGCGGCTGCGCCCTGGACTGATCAACAACTTCACAGTTCTGCAGCACGACTTTTTCATGCGAGAACTGTTCAAGCAAGAGACAGATCCAGAAAAGCGCGACAAGGTGTTCACGCTGCCGAAGCACATCGTGCCTCTTTGCAACAACTCCGCATTGAGTGCAATCATCGCTATGATGCCACTCTGCAATGCGCACAGCATTGAAGCAACTTGGGACGTGCCGCTCGAAGAAGACGTGCGGCGATTCTTTGACTCCACGGTCGAAAAGCAGGTCCGGGTGGAAGAGTGGCTCGTCCGCAACACCACTGAGCAAGAAATAGAATTCATTGCTCGAAGAGTGGAGGAGGACAGGCTCGCCAGGGAAGCTGGCGATTTTGGTTATACTTTGGCGGAGCTCGACGAGGCACAAAAGGAGAGCCTTGCCGAGCAGGGGATGCTTGCCGGGAAGGGCGAGCTCGCCGCACCCGGCAAGGATGTCGGGCCAAGCCAGCCTGCCGACGAGTCAGGCAGCTCGGAGGATGAGGGCTCCTTTTCCGAGGAGGGCACCGAAAGCCCACCGCAGTCAGAGTCCCCAGCCCCTCTGAGGAGGAAATGCCTTCGCAGGCTTGGCAAAGTGGCTGAGCGGCAAGAAGTTCAACAACCGCCGAAGCGCCGTTCGACGCGCTCGACCGCGGCAAGGGCTGGTGCTGCGGGAGTGTCTCACGCGGCCCCAGCAACTGGAGCAGGGTCATCGAAGACCGCTGCTACTACCCCCGCCAAGCGGCCAAGGAGCCCAGCTCCCCCTCCTCCCCCTCCTTACACGGAGGCGGACTTTGATTTTTCCGCCCTCAGCGAAGAGGACAACGAGGAAGAGTAAGTTCCCTTGCCGCGACCCTCAATCTTTGTAAGGTTTTGTTTCTGTCCTCACTTGTCGCGCTCCGGCCTTGCTTCCGCAGGGAAGAAACTTTGGCGGAGAGGACAAGGAAGAGAGCTAAGGTCTCGACGAGCAAGACCGTGGTGGTCGTCGAAGATGAGCCCACGGCAACCACCGGGAGAGTGTTTGAGACCGTCCCGGCCAGCTCGGAGCCCAGCCCTCGCTGCAGCCCCCAGCGCAGCCCCCAGCGTAAGTATTTCAACTACCTTTCGCTGGCGGTCGCTGAGGAACAAGCATTTTGTTACTGACATCTTTGGGCGTGTAGGAGAGGAGCAGCAAGTGGAGCCATCTGAAGGTGCTCCAGAAGTACCACCCCCCTCGACCACTCCGCCAAGGAGAAGATCTCCGGTAAGGGCTCCCACTAGCGAGCCGAGCCACGAAGAGGAGTCGGCAAGCGCCGAAGCGCTAAGCACCAGCGCTGGCGACCCCACCCCAACGACAAACGTTGACGGGGGAGGGGAGCCCACCGCTCCTGAGCTCAACACGGGTAAACCCACTTGCCGCAAAACTCTTTCTGCTTTCTTTCTTTTGGCTTCTTGAATTTCTTCTGGAAGCTCTTTTTGCTTTACTTCTCAGGTTGGCAGAGCCCTCCTCGGTGGAGCCAATGAACATTGACTCTTCTGCCGAGGAGAACACCGCAGGGGCCGTCGACGACGAGGCCGCCAAGGCCGCCGCTGCCAAGGCCGACAAGCTGGCAGCCGACAAGCTTGCCGACGAAGAGGCTGCCAGGGCTGCCGAAGAGGCCGGCAAGGCCGCCGAAGATAATACCGCCAAGGCGCCCACCGATGAAGCCGCCAAGGCTGCTGAAGCTGAGGCCGCCCAGAAGGCTGCTGAGGAGGCCGGCGAGGGAGCCGGTGGTCGTACTGACGGCCCTGAGGCCACAGGAGCGCCAGGCGCTACTCCGACCACGGGTCCCTCAACCACTGACGAGGCGGCAGGACCCAACTCGCCTCCGCCAAGCAAATACATCCGGGTCGGCGAGAACGTCTACGTCAGCCTCCCCTGGACGGTGGGCTCCAGAGCGTCAACCGAGGAGGATGTTGTGGACGAGGAGATCCTTGCCGCTGCCGGGCTCCAGCTTGTGGATGCGCCAGGCGCCAGCAGCAGCAGCACGTGTGAAGAGGAGCAACTGCTCCAAAAGCTGCTGAATCTTCATCGCGCCCGACGGGAGAAGCTAGCTTCCAGGGAGGCGCTCATCGAGAAGGCCGAAGCTGACATGTTGAGGCGCGCGGAGATCTTGGCGGATGTCCGCGCGCGATCTCTTAATGCGTTAGAGGCCAAGCGGGCACAGCTAGCCGAAGAACGACAGGCCCTCCTCCTGATGAAGCAAGACATTGAACAAAAACAGGAGGAGACCGCCAAGGAGTTGTCTGCTCGGGCCGGTGATCTGAACCAGCGGAAGGTGGACCTTGATGCCCACGAAGAAGAACTTGCCGAGCTCAAGAGGAAACTTGCCGAAACCCTCCGACAGAAAGACGAGGAGGTGGCAAGACTTGTCGTAGAGCGGACCCAGGGGCAGGCACAAAAACACCAGAAGGAAATCGAAGCCTTGGCCCAAGAGTACGCCAGCAAGTTGGTGGAGGCCACCAACGCTGTCGCTGCTGCAGAAGTGAACAGGAAGGAAACGGAGGAGAAAGTGGCAAGACTAGAGGCCGCCCTCAAGGCAAACGGTGACAAGCTCTCAACGCTCGAAAGTGAGAGGGCAAAGGTGACCCACACTTTGGCGGAGATGCAAGTTACCATAGCCAAGAAGAACAATTTGCTTGCCGCCGCCAATGACTCCAGAGCAGACCTGAAGCTGAAACTGACCACGCTGAAGGAGACGCTCGACACCACCAGAAAGCGCGAAGGGCTTCTAATGGCAGAGCACCAGAAGGAGAAGGGTCTGCTTCAAGACGCTATTGCAACCCACAAGAAGTTCAGGGATAACGTGGGGATCTTCACAGACAGGCTTGCCAGCGCAGCCGAGGACATCGACAAGGAGCTGACTGCCCTGAAGGTTCCGGACTTCGGGTACTCCACCGACAAGAACACGCAAACTAGCGTCAAGCTAGCCGAGTTCTTCGACGGAGTAGTAGAAGCACTCCAACAGCTCCAAGTCAATCACAAGGCTCAACTGGCCGACGAGTCACGCAGGCTTTGCCGGGGAGTTCTCCGGAGGTTGCTGGTGAAGATAGCATACAGAAACCCGGGCGTCGACTTCAGCAACATCTTCAAAAGCTTGCCGAAGGGATACGACCCCGCACCACTAGAGGCCCTTGTCGCGCCCATCGTGGAGAGGGTGGACCAAATCCAAAGAGTCGAAGGCGAGCACCGCAATTAGAGAGCCCATTCTTCTCCCTCCTTGCCGCCGCTAGACATGTTAAAGAACAATCTGTTTAAGCCGCGGCAACTTATCTTGTAATATAACATGCAATATTTTGAAGTTAATGCATGTCATCTCCCTTGAGCAATTTCTTTCTTTATGTGTACTTGCCCTACGCTTATAGGAAACTTGCCGGTGCGCGCACCATCGCTGCGAGCGCTGGGTACGGGACTCCAGCAGCCTGCTGGCGGTGCCGCTGCCGGCAAGCAACCTTGTCGCGCTCAGTGCGGCCACTTAGGTTGTTGAGCGGACTCGAAACAAGGTAAGGGCGCGACCGATTACGCTTAGGTTCCGTCGCGCACAGGTTTTCCATACAAAGAGTAGTATCGTTCAAGGAAAATAACCTTGAGAATAAAAAAGAATTTGGTTATTCAAACTTTGGCACTTAGCTTTATCGCTGATCTCTCCGCGGCAAGGTCTTGTCACTGCTTGCCGCTGCCTTCTACCCGGCAAGGCAAAGTTTCTTTGAACGACGCCTGGTCCATATCATTATCCCATCCCCCCCGGCAAACTTGTGCGCGAAGGAAGCTTCTATCTTTTTGAGAAAAAGAAAGAAGAGAAAATAAAGATATAGGAGCTTGGCGGCTCGTTAATGCTTACCGGGGAGGCTGTACTGCACAGTATGTCAGATAATCATGCAAAATAAAAGTAAACATGAAATCGTCAAAAACTGCGAAATACAAAAGCTTTATGTATGCACAGGGTCTGCGCCTGGCTTTGTACAAAGGATTACATGCAACAGCGGCAAGACTTGTACAAAAGGTGGTTGCCGGGGAAGGGCCCGGCAACCGCGCCTTATGGAAAAAACTTACGGAGATGCTCAATGTTCCAGGAATTGATCACTGGAATGCCATCCCCGGTCTCCAGGCGGACAGCGCCGGGCCTGGTGACCCGTTTCACCCGATAAGGGCCTTCCCACTTCGGCGTCAACTTGTTTGAATTCTTGGCCGACTGAACGTGCCGAAGAACAAGGTCGCCCTCCTCGAGACTTCTGGCATTAACTTTGCGGCTATGGTAGCGACGCAAAGCTTGCTGGTAGCGAGCAGCTCTCACAGCAGCCTGAAGACGATCCTCCTCGAGGAGCACAGCGTCATCTTGCCGCAGTTGCTCTTGCTCAAGCTCATCATAAGCGAGCACTCGAGGTGACCCGTATACGAGTTCCGTGGGGAGAACTGCCTCTGCTCCATAAACTAGAGCAAAAGGCGTCTGGCCAGTAGCTCGATTTGGCGTCGTCCTGATCGACCAAAGAACCACTGGCAGCTCCTCGATCCAGTTTTTGCCGCACTTGCGCAGCCTGTCGAAAGTTCTCGTCTTGAGCCCACGCAGCACTTCAGCATTTGCCCTTTCAGCTTGACCGTTGCTTCGGGGGTGAGCAACAGAAGCGAAACAGACCTTGGCGCCAAGGTCTTCGACATAGTGCATGAAGGCGTGGCTCGTGAACTGGGTACCGTTGTCGGTGATGATCCTGTTAGGAACACCAAAGCGACAAACAATTCCCTTGAAGAACTTGATGGCTGATTGTGCTGTCACCTTCCTCACTGCTTCCACTTCTGGCCACTTCGTAAACTTGTCGATGGCCACATACAAGTACTCGAAGCCCCCGGTGGCACGGGGAAAGGGGCCGAGGATGTCGAGCCCCCAGGCCGAAAATGGCCAGGAGAGAGGGATTGTCTGGAGAGCTTGAGCTGGCTGATGAATCTGCTTGGAATGAAACTGGCACGCTTCACACTTAGTTACTAGTGCAGTTGCATCCTGGAGGGCGGTGGGCCAAAAGAAACCTTGCCGGAAAGCCTTTCCAACAAGGGCTCTTGACCCTATGTGGTGACCACATATGCCTCCATGAATCTCCGCCAACAGCTCCTGTCCTTCTTCCCGGGGAATACACTTCAATTTCACACCGTTTGGTCTTTTTCTGCACAGCATGTCATCGACAAACTGATACATATTGGACCGTCGGGCTACTTTCTCCGCTTCTTCCTGCTCTTCGGGAAGTTCTCCTGTCTGAAGGAAACGGACGATCTGCTGCGCCCACGCTGGAGCCTGTGGCTCGACAACGAGGACTAAAGGCATTTCTTCTGCTGCGGGAACATCAGGCCCTACGGGAAGAGCTCGTCGCTCTAGCAGAGCCTGCCGTTCCCCGACGAGCTTGGCGGGAACAGCCGCCTCAACGACAAGAGCCTGGGGCCCTGCTGGAGCGTGCTGTCCTTCAACAAGCTTGTCGGGAGCAGTTGCTTCAACGACGGAAGCCCAAGGCCTCGTCGGAGCATCTTGCTCCTCAGTGCTTCGATCAGGAGCGCCTGCTTCAACGACAAGGACCTGAAGTCTTGTCGGAGCAAGTTGCCCCTTTGCCTCTAGCCTAGGAGCACCCGCTTCAACGATAAGAGCGCGAGGCCTTGTCGGAGCAAGTTGCCCCTCTGAATCTTTGGCGCTGGCTTTGGCAGCCTTCTCGCCGGCGGCTTCGGGGAGCTCTGCCGGGAAGTAGTCGCCAGAAGCCAACTTCCTCTTCCTGCCTTGCCCTACTGATGGCGTCACGGATGGCTGAGTTAGTTGGAGCACAAAAGTGCCTGGCTCCACAGGCAATTTGAGTGCGGCGCGCTTTGACAAACCATCAGCAATGTCATTCTCAGCACGTGGGACGTGCTCCATTTGTAGGCCGTCATAGCGTTCTTCCAACTTCCTCACCTCATCTACATAAGCTTCCATCAATGGGCATTGGTAGTTCTTGTTCACTTGCCTGACGACAAGCTGCGAATCTCCCCTGACAATAAGCTTCTTGATCCCAAGGTCTGCCGCGATCCTGAGACCGGCAAGCAACCCTTCATATTCTGCAGTATTATTCGTCGCCTGTTCCTTGGGAAAGTGCATTTGGACCACGTACTTGAGGTGCTCTCCGGTGGGTGCGACAAGCAGTACGCCAGCACCGGCGCCTTGCAGCGAAAAGGCACCATCAAAGTACATAAGCCACTCTTTGCTTGTCTCCTTGCCGGGGAGAGTCATCTCTGGGATTTCTTCGTCTGGCGTTGGTGTCCATTCTGCGACAAACTCTGCCAAAACTCGGCTCTGTATGGTTGATGTACTCTCAAACTTGAGGCCAAAGCTCGACAACTCCAACGCCCACTCGACAATCCTGCCCGTCGCTTCTGGATTTTGCAAAATCCTTTTCAGCGGGAAGTGAGTGATGACGGTAACTTCATGTGCTTGAAAATAATGGCGCAGCTTTCTCGAGGCCATGAGAAGGCCGAAAAGCAGCTTCTGCACACCAGAATACCTTGACCTAGCTCCCTGCAGAAGAGAGCTCACAAAGTAGACCGGGCGCTGCACCATTTTCTTCTTTTGTATCACTTCACCTGACTGCGCAGACGAATCCTTGTTGGCAGCAAAACTTGTTGCCCCCAGCTTGTCGCTGGTCGTGCTTGCCGCAGTTACTGCCTCCTCATCCACCTCTCTCTCCGCTACCAGCGCAGCACTAACCACTTGATTGGTTGCCGCTAGATACAGCAACAACTTCTCTTGTGGTTTAGGCGCGACAAGTATTGGAGGAGACGAGAGGTATCTCTTCAAGTCTTGCAGCGCAGCCTCCGCCTCCGGAGTCCATTTCAATGGACCTGCCTTTTTTAAGATTTTGAAAAATGGCAGGGCGCGCTCAGCTGACTTGGAGATAAACCTACTGAGGGCAGCAACACAGCCGGCAAGTCGTCGAACATCCTTGACGCGCTTCGGTGCTTCAATTTGCTCAATGGCTTTGATCTTGTCAGGATTGGCTTCAATTCCATGTTGAGACACAAAGAACCCGAGAAGCTTGCCGGAGGGAACTCCAAACACGCACTTCTCGGGGTTGAGCTTCAGGTTGATCTTGCGCAGATTTACAAAAGTTTCTTCTAGATCTTGAACCAAAGTAGCCCTGTCTTTGCTTTTGACCACTATATCATCCATATAGGCTTCCACATTTCTGTGCAGCTGAGGCTCAAAAGCAATCTGGACGGCTCTTGCAAATGTCGAACCAGCATTTTTCAAACCAAACGGCATACGTACGAAACAGTATGTGCCACAGGGTGTGATAAATGCGGTCTTTTCCTCATCTTCCTCAGCCATGAAGATTTGATGATACCCTGAATATGCGTCAAGAAATGAAAGCAAATCACATCCTGCCGTGGAGTCAACAATCTGGTCTATGCGGGGCAAAGGAAATGGGTCTTTGGGACAAGCTTTATTGACATCAGTGAAATCAATACAAAGCCTCCATTTTCCATTCGCTTTGCGCATGACAACCGGATTGGCCAACCACGTAGGATGGAGCACTCCTCTAACGAGGCCTGCTGCTTTCAACTTCTTGATTTCTTCCGCAATAAACTCTTGCCGCTCCACAGCTTGCTTTCTGGCTTTCTGTTTGACGGGCCTCGCGTGGGGACAAACAGCAAGGTGGTGCTCAATTACTTTCCTGGGAACACCGGGGATGTCGGACGGTTGCCATGCAAATACGTCGACATTCGCCCGCAGGAAAGCAACGAGCGCGTTTTCCTATTTGTTGTCAAGTGTGGCACTGATGGTGAAGGAACCACCAGTGCCATCCTCCTTGGCGGGCACCTTCTTTGTCGCCGGCGGAGCGGCTTTGTTCTTCTTACACTTGCCGGTGGAGCTCTCTGGTGCGTCCTCGACGGTAGCGCAGCACTCCGAAGAGGTGCGCTTGCCGGAGTGGGCACAGGAGCTCTTGCCGGACTTCCTCTTGTTCTCCCGCCCGAGAGCTTCAGCGGCAAGTGCCTTGGCGGCAGTTGCGGGAGCTGCCATGAACTTGGCGAGCGCTGGACGGCCAAGTATCCCATTATAAGGTAATGGAATATCGGCAACATCGAAGGTGACCTTCTCGGTCCGGTAGTTCAGCTCGCCGCCAAATGTCACTGGCAGCGTGATCTTCCCTTTCGGCTTACTCCTTCCTGGATTGACTCCTTGGAAAGTACCAGTTTCCTCAAGCTCGCCGTCAGAGATTTGAAGTTTCCGGAGCACAGCGGGCGAAATCAGATTCAAGCCGGCCCCACCGTCAACTAACATCTTCGTGACCTTGAGGTTGCGGATCGTTGGTGAAACCAACATCGGCAAGCACCCGACCGCCGTTGTGCGGTCAGGGTGGTCCTCAATGTCAAAGACGATAGGCGTGTCGGACCACTTCAGAAGCTTTCTGGCGTCAACAGATGGTTCCGCCGCATTGATCTCTCGCGCCCACTGTTTAAGTTGGCAGTGAGAAGAATGCAACGAAGCACCACCGTCAACACACAAGACTTCTGCGGCTTTCTGAAATTCGTGCTCACTGGATTCTTCATCATCTAGATCATCATCATCATCATCTTTGTCGCGGCCACGAGGAGGCCTGTCTCTCTGCTGCTGTTTGGCCTTGCCGCGACGCCCTCCTCGGGCAGTGCGCTTCTTGCCGGACCCGCCAGCACCTTCTGGGGCCTTCTCCTTGTCGCGCCTCTCATACTCAGCTTTCTGCTGTTCGACAAGCTGCTCGACTCGTCGACAGTTCTGGAGATCGTGTCCCTTGGTGCGGTGGATCTTGCAATATTGCTTGTCGGAGCCGTCCTGCTTGTCGGCAGCCGCCAAGGCCTGACAGTTGGCGCATGCGGCAATCTCCTTGCCGGAGCCCTCGACTTTGGCCTTGTCGGCGCTGCCGTTGCCGCTGGACTGCTCGACGGCAAGCACAGCTTTGCCCTTTTTCTTCCTGTTGTTCCGCCGCCGGCCCTTCTTTGCCGGGGCGGTACCTTCGCTGTCAGAGCTCCCCCCTGCGCCAACACCTTCACCGGGAAGTTTCCTTCCCTCTTCAGCGCGTGCACACTTGTCGGCGAGAGCATATAGCTGGCCAATGTCTCTGACCTTGGTCATCGCCATTTCCTCCCGCATCTTGCGGTTACGCACGTTCTGATGGAACGCGCTAATAACCGCAGCGGGGTGAACATCTGGGATGTTGTACTGTACGCGGCTGAACCTTTGAATGTATTTGCGCAGGGGCTCTCCTTCCTTCTGGGGGATGAGATGAAGATCACTCTCCTAGCCATGAGGTTGATGACCGCCAGTAAAGGCACCAACAAACTGATGGCACAGGTCCGCCCATGAAGAAATGGAGTTCTCCGGCAAGTGCATGAGCCATGAGACGACGTTGCGCTTTAACACGAGCGGGAAGTAGTTAGCAAGAATCTTGTCGTCTCGTCCCCCGGCAGCTTGCACCGCAATGGTGTAAATGCTGAGGAACTCCGACGGGTGTGTCTTGCCATCATACTTCTCCGGCACGTCAGGCTTGAAAGCCTTGCGATTGGGCCACTGGACCTGCCGCAGCTCACGGGTGAACGCTGGACAACTTACCGCGTACGGCAAGTCGCCAGGATCCCCTGGCGCATGCATGTCAACAGCGGGCCCTGCGCGTCTGTCGGACTGACGATGCGCTTCTCTCCTTCGCTCGATAGTGGTACGAGCGTCTTCTCCTCTGCGTTCTTGAAGAACGAGGCGCTGGTCGCGACGAGCTCGCGGGTCAGACGACGCCGTGGAATCATCGCCACGGGCGTCGTTTCGACGTGTCGGCGATCGAGGTCGTCTAGGTGGGGAGTGTACGGTTGTTGCCCCCTCGCCGTTCTTGTTGGTGACAGCATCGTCACCAGTTCTCTTGTCGGCCGCGCGCACTGGGTCGGCATCAGCGAAGCTGAGAAGGCTCTGAATGGTTGCCCTCCACTCGTCAAGCTTATCTGCTGGTGGAGGGAAGTTCAGGAGCAGCTGCGCACGCGCCAACGCTTCTGCTGGTGAGGGAGGTATCGAGTGGCGTGAGGACTGTGGGATGCTCTTACTCCTAACGGTGTTAGAAGGAGCATCTCCACACCCATGCGACCGCGCCTCGACCCCGCCAACGTGTTGTTGCGTATGGTGACCCCGCGCATCTCAAGATTGATGCGCAAGTTCATTATCCAGGGAGCGCCTGGCACCTGGGGCGTCAGGACGCTACCTGTCACGGGCTTCTTGCGAAGGCCGCGGCGTCTGGACCGGCGCAGGCGTTCCAGAACGCGCAGCACCGTTTCTGGAGCTTGCAGGGCCAGCAGCAGCGAGCAGCGCTGCGTTCCCAGACCCAGCAGCGCCAAGATTGGCGTTGCTGGCCCGGTTTTGGACAGGTGGAGGTAATAGGAGCTCTCGCTCTCCAGTCCCCCCAGCAGCCGCAATCACGTCGGCACCCTCCTGCACGGGAGCAGGCGGGTTGGATGTGGACGCACCGATGGCTGAAGTCTTCTTTTTTGGAGCCATAAGACGGAGAATGGCCCAAAAACTAGCGCGCAAATCGCTAGATTAGGTTCACACAACCTCCCCTGCGCCCCTACCTGGCGCGCCAAAGATGTCGGGGACGAATCCGCGATCACCTATGGGACCCAGAGAAGGACCCCTTTACGTTCGGCAGGGAGAGACGGTCGCGCGAAGAGCAAATCTAGCGAAGAACACGACAGTGCACGAGAGAGATTTACCCAGGTTCGGGCCGCACGGATGCGTAAAACCCTACTCCTGCTTTTTGGTTATTATCTGTATGATTGTTCTAGCTCCAGGAGCGCTACAGTACCGAGTAGCTGCGTACAATACTGGAGTTCTCCCTTTTTCTGTTCCTCTCCTTTCACGTTGCCCATGGGCCTCCTTTTATACGCACAAAGGGGTCTCCAACAGGTGGCAAACAGTAAAGGTAGAGGTGGAAAGTTGCTACAGTAAGGCCACTATTACCAGGATGACATGTCCTACCTACCACTGACGGCAGGGGACAAGGGCATTAAATGCCCATGCCTTTGCTGTCCAGATACATGTACCCGGACATCGTGGGCGTGGGAAAAGCCTATCCCACCTGCTGCTGCACCGCTATCTACAGTGCACCGCCGTCTACACAGTGCCCTGCCACGCACGCTTGGAAGGACCCAGAGCGCCACGCTGGCAGAGGCACCGGAGCAGCACAGTAGCACAGTGGTACAGTAACACTTGCCGCGGCAAGACCTTGCCGCACCTGACAGCTTGGCGCAGCCCATAGTTTGCCGTGCAAGGTAACTTGCCGGGGCAAGTACCTTGCCGCAGCCGCTACCTTGCCGCAGCCAATACCTTGCCGCAGCCAATGACTTGCCGGGGCAGGTACCTTGCCGCGGCAAGTACTCTGCTTCAGCAATGCCCAGGCTGGGCCTCAGCTGTCCCTCCCGGCAAGCTCCTCTTGCCGGGGCCTTAACTCTTGCTTTGTATACTTTGTTCTTGAATGGCTTAATAATCTTGAGCTTCTCTCTGGCTGTCCTCCCGCAAGCCTGGCCGCGGGATGCTACTACTGCCCGTGCACAAGTACGGGGTACTAGGGTACCCCTATTCTAGTACACCGACAAGTGGGAGGCTTGTTCAAGTAATAACAACACCCAAGCACCGGTCCACACACATATCAAATTATCAAAGTAGCGAACGCGAATCAAACAAACACGATCAAAGTGAATAGATGAAATTCCCATGTGTCCTCGAGAATGTTTTACTTATTATAAGAGATTGTTCCGGCCTATCCTTTGCAACAAAAAGGATCGGGCTACCTTGCTGCACCTTAGTTTACTATTGCTACTTGTCACTTGTTACAAATTATCTTGCTATCAAACTACTCGTTACCGATAATTTCAGTGCCTGCAGAAAATACCTTACTGAAAACCGCTTGTCATTTCCTTCTACTCCTCATTGGGTTCGACACTCTTACTTATCGAAAGGACTACAATTGATGCCCTATACTTGTGGGTCATCAAGACTCTCTTCTGGCGCCGTTGCCGGGGAGTGAAGTGCCTCTGGTGAGTGGAATTGGTAAGGAAACATTTATATTACGTGCTGAAATTTATCGTTACTTGTTATTATGGAAAACCATCCTTCGAGGGGTTTGTTCGGGGTATCTTCACCTCGACCAGAAGCACAAAGAGTTACTCCTCAACCTACTGCACCTACCAAAAATATTTATTATGAGATTCCTTCGGGTATGATTGAGAAACTACTAGCTAATCCTTATGTAGGAGATGGAACACTACATTCGGATATGAACCTAATCTATGTGGATGAAGTTTGTGGATTATTTAAGCTTGCAGGTCTACCCGGAGATGAAGTTAAGAAGAAGGTCTTCCCTTTATCTTTGAAGGGAAAGGCATTGACATGGTATAGGCTATGTGATGATATTGAAACATGGGATTGGAATCGGTTGAAATTGGAATTTCATCAAAAGTTTTATCCTATGAATCTAGTTCATCGTGATCGGAATTATATATATAATTTTTGGCCTCGTGAAGGAGAAAGAATCGCTCAAGCTTGGGGGAGGCTTAAGTACATGATCTATACATGCCCCAATCATGAGCTCTCAAAAGAAATTATCTTACAGTATTTTTATGCTCGGCTTTCTCATGATTATCAAAACATGCTCGGTTCTTCTTCAACTGGCTCTTTTATGAAGAAAACTATTGAATTCAGATGGGATCTTCTAGAAAGAATTAAATGCAACTCTTAAGATTAGGAACTCGGCAAAGGTAATGAGTCAGGTATAATACTTGAGTTCGATTGTGTTAAATCTTTTATGGATACCGAAGCTTTTCATAAGTTTAGCACTAAATATGGACTTGACTCTGAGATAGTAGGCTCTTTTTGTGGATCATTTGCTACTCATGTTGATCTCCCTAAGGAGAAGTGGTTTAAATATCATCCCCCTATTAAAGAAAAGATTGAGGAGCCTGTTATAGTTAAAGATGAAACTATCATTTACAATGTTGATCAAGTTGTTCCTACTGCTTATATTGAAAAACCACCTTTCCCTGTTAGGATAAAGGAACATGCTAAGGTTTCAACCGTGGTTAACGGAAGTAATATTAGAGCACCTAGACCTTCTGAACAAATTAAATTTGAACCTAATTTTGCTATGGTTAAAGATCTCTTGGTAGATAATATAGATGGACATGTTATCTACTTTTGTGGTGAAGCCGCTAGAATTGCTAAGCCCGATGATAAAGATAAGAATAAACCTATTGTTGGCATGCCTGTTGTCTCAGTTAAGATAGGAGATCATTGTTATCATGGCTTATGTGATTTGGGTGCTAGTGTGAGTGCTATTCCATTTACCTTATATTAAGAAATTATGAATGATATTGCACCTGCTGAAATACAGGATATTGATGTTACTATTAAGCTTGCAAATAGAGATACTATTACACCGCTTGGGATTGTTAGAGATGTTGAAGTCTTGTGTGGAAAAATAAAATACCCTACTGATTTTCTAGTTCTTGGTTCTCCGCAAGATGAGTTTTTCCCCATAATATTTGTAGACCTTTCTAGAACACTGTTAATGCTAAGATTGATTGCGCTAAAGAAACTTTCAATGTTAATTTTGGTGATATATCTCATGAGATTAATATCTCTAAGTTTCGTAGACAACCTCATGATAAAGTATTGCCTAGTAAAGATAAAATTATTGGTCTTGCTTCTATTTTCGTACCTCCTACAGATCCACTAGAACAATATTTGCTAGACCATGAAAACGATATGCATTTGAATGAAAAAATGAAATAGATAAGATGTTCTTTGATCAACCACCTATCCACAATTTGCCTGTTGAAACTCTTGGAGGTCCTCCTCCACCTAAGGGTGATCCAGGTTTTGAATTAAAACAATTGCCCCATACTTTGAAATATTCTTATCCTGATGAAAAGAAGATATATCCTGTTATTATTAGTGCTAATCTTTCAGAGCATGAAGAGAAAAGATTATTAAAAACTTTGAGGAAGCATCGTGCTGCTATTGGATGTACTCTTGATGATCTTAAGGGCATTAGTCCCACTCTATGTCAGCACAAGATTAATATGGAGCCTGATGCTAAACCAGTTGTCGATCATCAGTGACGATTAAATCCTAAGATGAAGGAAGTGATAAGAACTGAAATATAAAAGCTTCTGGAAGCAGGTATAATTTATCCCATAGCTGATAGTAGATGGGTAAGTCCTATTGATTGTGTCCCTAAGACAAGAGGCATCACTGTTGTCCCTAATGATAAAAATGAACTAATTCCACAAAGAATTGTAACTGGTTATAGGATGGTAATTGATTTTAGAAAATTAAACAAAGCTACTAGAAAAGATCATTACCCCTTACCTTTTATTGATCAAATGTTAGAAAGGTCGTCTAAGCATACACATTTTTGTTTTCTTGATGGATATTCTGGTTTCTCTCAAATACATGTATCACAATCTGATCAAGAGAAAACCACCTTTACTTGCCCTTTTGGAACTTATGATTATAGACGTATGCCTTTTGGTTTATGCAATGCACCTGCTACCTTTCAAAGATGTATGACTGCTATATTCTCTGACTTTTGTGAAAAGATTGTTGAGGTTTTCATGGATGATTTTTCCATTTACGGGACTTCTTTTGATGATTGCTTAAGCAACCTTGATCGAGTTTTGGAGAGATGTGAACAAACTAATCTTGTCTTGAATTGGGAGAAGTGCCACTTTATGGTGAATGAAGGTATTGTCTTGGGGCATAAAATTTCTAAACGAGGTATTGAAGTAGACAAAGCTAAAGTTGATGCAATTGAGAAAATGCCAAGTCCTAAAGATATTAAAGGTATACGAAGTTTCCTTGGTCATGCTGGTTTTTATAGGAGGTTCATTAAGAACTTCTCTAAAATTTCTAGCCCTCTTACTAATCTCTTGCAAAAAGATGTTCCATTTGTTTTTTATGATGATAGTGTAGAACCTTTGAAACATTTAAGAAAGCCTTAACCTCTGCACCTATCATTCAACCACCTGGTTGGAATCTGCCTATTGAAATCATGTGTGATGCTAGTGATTATGCTGTTGGTGCTGTTTTAGGACAAAGAGTTGATAAAAAAATGAATGTTATCCATTATGCTAATAAAACTCTAGACAGTGCTCAAAGAAATTATGCTACTATTGAAAAAGAATTTCTAGCAGTTGTGTTTGCCTGTGATAAATTCAGATTTTACATTGTTGATTCTAAAGTAATTGTTCACAACGATCATGCTGCTATTAAATACCTTATGGAAAAGAAGGATGCTAAACCTAGACTCATTAGGTGGGTTCTATTGCTAGAAGAATTTGACTTGCATATTACTGATAGGAAGTGAGTTGAGAATCCCGTAGCTGATAACTTGTCTAGGTTGGAAAATATTCTTTATGAACCACTACCTATTGATGATAGCTTTCCCGATGAACAACTAGCTGTCATAAATGCTTCTCGTAATACTCCTTGGTATGTAGATTATGCTAATTATATTGTTGCTAAATTTATACCACCTAGTTTCACATACCAACAAAAGAAAAAGTTTTTCTTTAATTTAAGACATTACTTACGGGATGACCCGACACTATGCGGGAGACAGAACTGCACACAAGGTATACAATTTGGTTTATATTGGCCTACTCTTTTCAAAAATGCTCGTAAGTTTGTCTTATCTTGTGATGAATGTCAAAGAATTGGTAATATTGGTAGACATCAGGAAATTCCTATGAATTATTCACTTGTCATTGAACCATTTGATGTTTGGGGATTTGATTATATGGGACCTTTTCCTTCCTCTAATGGTTATACACATATTTTGGTTGCTGTTGATTATGTTACTAAGTGGGTAGAAGCTATTCCAACTAGTAGTGTTGATCATAACACTTTCATTAAAATGCTTAAAGAAGTTATTTACCCGAGGTTTGGAGTCCCTAGATATTTAATGACTGATGGTGGTTCACATTTTATTCATGGTGCTTTCCGTAAACGACTTGTTAAATATGATGTCAACCATAGAATTGCGTCCCCCTATCACCCTCAATCTAGTGGTCAAGTTGAATTGAGCAATAGAGAAATAAAGTTACACTACACCACAACACGGATCTAAGGGCAGGTAAACTGCCGGGAGAAGGCACTTAAGGGGGCAGCTAAACTGCCAGGAGAGTATTTCTCCTGGCAGATAGAACTGCCACAAGAACGGCTGCCGGCGATAGCTTCTCCTGGCAGATAACTTTTCCCGGCAGTTTGTGTGCCCCAACAAATGTACTTGGCGGCAGTTTTTCTGCCTACACAAACACATTTACCCGGCAGGTAATATGCCATGACGTGTTGTTTCACAAGCAACCTAAATTGTTCAGGGCAATATCAAATCACGGTGTTTCAAGCAGTCAGGACAAATCATACAACTCATAGATACGCTTGAATCAAAGTTACATGTAAGGCATCATTCAATAACATAAACAGACCAAATACATATGTTTCAAGGTACACGCATGAAACGACCATATATTAAGAACATTGTTCCACAGAAGGCAAGGTACATATCTTCCTAGGTAAATAAATTATGCCACACCAAAATGAGTATACAATAGCTAAATGTGCCAAAACAACCACCAACATGAACATAGTGAAACTTGCCAACGTCTCCAAGTTCAACCAACAACACATACTACATATATATCATCACTGCAGCAACTTGTAGATCTTCCAAACCTCAATCAACTCGTGCATCTTTGAGAAACCTGCAACAGATCGGAGATTCAAAATGGAGCTCTCATATCTGATTTGAAATCAACGGTTTAAAGATTTCAACATGCTGCACTGAACATACACAGAAGATACTACAGTTCTTTTTTTACAGTAATCACAAAATCCGGCCCTATGCATACACTGCTCATAGTAGGCTATGAAGAACAGAAATAAATGCATCTCATAATCTATTATACATGATATAGTTCTTTGATTAGCACTAACCATTAAATTAAGGGTAAGATAAGATGAATGCTTCTGGACTGCATGCTACTGAAATTAGTCAATAATTTGCATATATTTACCAAAAGGATTTAGAATTTCTTCAGATTATGTTTGTGCTCCCAATGGAGCAGCCATAAAACTATATTAAAAAACAGTGCAGATTTCCGAGCACAAGATAACTTGAACATGGTTGCGAAGATGAACCGGACATAGAAGTGTTGACATATGTCGAATTCATTTCTGGTATATAAAAGAAGATGTCTAATTCGTTTCTAGTATATAAACCAGACAAACCTCAATCATGAAAAAGCAAAAGTTAAATCTGGCAATGACAAATAGTGGTCTTCTAGGAACTTGAAACACACCATTTGAGTTCAACTACATCTTTCTGATCATTGAAAATTATTCTATGATTTTGAGAACAAGACTGTGTAACAAAGAGTTAATATTCTAGAAAAAAACTGACAACTTCAAAGCATAAAGGTTGCTACAAGTGAAAATACGTACAAATATTTTTGCTGCAGCCTTGCTTGAAGGGGCGCCACTCTTCTTGCACGTGTATGTTTCAATAAACTGTAAATCTGAGTAGAAGTGCGGCAATACACATATTTTTGTGTTCTAAGGATAATGTATTAGATAAGAAGGCATGTTATAGTACCAGTCATCAAGTATACCTTTATGGTTGTCCACATATGATTTTTTTTGCTCAACATCGACCTTCCTCTTATCATCTTTGACCCAGCTGTGCTTACAGCCAGCTCCTCTTCCCCTTCTAGCTTCACCAGAACATATATTATCCTGCTTGTGGCCTGGAATGGGAAGTCTTCAAAATAAACATTATGGGGTTTAACTAATAAAAATGAATAACATAAACTTGTTCTATGAAAATACAATATATAACTTTAGATACAGTGATCTATATTTTTTCCTTGACCACACAAAATGACAGGAAAATATAATTTTGATAATCTCTTATTTTCTTGGGGAAAGGAGTCCATACGACATGCCTCGCAGAGTGGAAAATAGCTAAAGCTAGTGAACATAGGTTCACCATAGACACTAATAGCTTATGAAGCCATGCCTTCAAAATAGCTGGCCTGACTCTAATTCCATCACAATTAACTTTAGAATGTAGCAACTTACAGTTTAAAACTATATATAGCAATGGTCAGTATGTGTAAGGGTATATAAACTTTAGAAGAATTGTGACATGCAAACCTAGGGATAGTACTCCAGTAGCAGCAATAAATATATTCTGCCAAGGAAACCTTTGTCAAGCAGACAATTCATATACCATAGCATTCCAACATCCTATCTCCATGGTATCACATTTTGGATATGGCTGTTCGATCATGTGCTAAAATGGCATGTTAATTAACATCACATATGTTGGTTGAGGGCGATCGCGCACCTGAATTTTCATTACTCAAAAAGCCTAAGGGACAGACGAATATATATGGTGATTAAGAATGAAAAGGTACAATCAATAATCTGCAAGTGTCAATCCTTTAAGAAGTGCAGAATGGGGAAGGTTTTACAAGCCGAATATATATGATGATTTGTTTTACAACCTTTGCTGGTTGTTCCTGATATTCGCTAACTTAATTAATATGGTAATATCCATAGAAGGATACTCACAATATCATAAACACCACATGGTACTAAATTATAAACAGGTTATCAGTTGCCAAAATAAAGCATGTTATTACCTTTGACAAATAAACAGATTCAACATCAACACATGAAGCAAAAGGTGTGTGCTCCTCCCCGAATGAAGATTAAACATTCCGGACAATCTGTACCAAGAATAAGCAATAATAGGATTAACCAAACAAGGCGTTATAATTCCTTAGTCAAGGGGCAATCAATTTTCTAGTGATACGTACCGCCGACATGTGTTAATCATGTGCACCTTCTGCATACCGAGCTGAGGCTGATGCGATGAACAAATAATAATAGAGATCAAAGTTCTAGTCACAAGTTACAACCTGTCAATATCAAACATACTGAGCTGAGGGTGATGCGATGAACAAATAATAGAAGACACAAGGACTCCTACAGATTGAAGAGTCTGCACTTATTACAGGCGCAATGCTTGCAACAATTCCCATCCATGGCCACATCCACCTTCTGCGTACTCAAAAGATTTCATTTTATTAGACTAAAAAAGATAAGGAACTATACCGAGGCAAAATACAGCAACACATTCTCATCCTGCAATCCAGTTTCAGTGTCACAACACAAGTCCTCATTTGATAAGTACAGAAAAAGATAACTTACCCTGGTGCGTAGAGGAGCCTCGTGGAGAAGGTGCTACCAGGGGGGTGAGCTCCAGGAGGTCGAAGTGGCTTGCTGAGGAAGCAGGATGGTGGAGGACGGCGGTAGATCTAGGTCCTTGGAGAACCCCGCGTGGGGAGTCGCCGCTGCTTGGCGGCGCACAAGGGAGGGTGGTCAGTGGGGTGGGGGCTGCTCGGAGATGGCATTGGTCGGGGAGGTTGGGGAGGAGGCTGGGAGTCGGCGGCTAGCGCTAGGAGGTTGGGGAGGAGCCGGCAAAGGGTGGTGCTTTGCGACTGAGGTTCGTGCTCGAAGACGACAGTGTGCTTGGCGGCCCGGTCGGGGGCGAAGATGATGCTGCGGTGATGGGGGCAGACGGTAGCCGGGGAGGAAGGCGGCACCGCCATGAGTATGGTGGTCAGCCTCGGCGGCGGCAGAGGAGGCTTAGATCTGGGAGATTTGGGGGTTCTGTTCTGGAGGTTGGGAGGATCCCTTCGTTGTTTTGGACAAAATTTTCAGCCTCTCGCACGCTCCTCCTCCCGCACAAGCGCGTCGTGGCCAATTATTTTTGTGTGGGCCCAGAAACTGCACCAGGCAGATAAAATGCCAGGGTTTAGTTGTGCCGGCAGATTGTGTGACGCAAGAAGTGAGCAATAATTGCTGGCAGTGCCAGTGCCCTAGTTCTGTGACTTCTGCCGGCAATTACATTGACGGTAAGTGCTTGGGCCGGCAGTAGCACCATCCCTGGCAGATTATCTGCCCTTAATAAGGTATTTCTCTTGGCAGTTAATTGCCCCTAATTAGAGGTTGTGGTGTAGTGTTAATTTTGCAAAACACCGTCAATAGATCTAGAAAGACTTGGTCTAAGAAACTTGACGATGCATTATGGGCTTATAGAAAATCCTATGGGCATGTCTCCATATAAAATGGTCTATGGGAAAGCATGTCATTTACCTCTTGAGTTAGAACATAAGGCATATTAGGCAATTAAAGAACTCAATTATGATTTCAAACTTGCCGATGAAAAGAGATTATTTGATATTAGTTCACTAGATGAATGGAGAACCCAAGCTTATGAAAATGCCAAATTATTTAAAGCAAAAGTTAAAAGATGGCATGATAAAAGAATCCAAAAATGGGAATTCAAAGTGGGTGAGTATGTTCTATTGTACAATTCTCATTTTAGATTTTTTGCAGGAAAACTTCTCTCTAAATGGGAAGGACCATATATCATGGAAGAAGTTTATCGCTCTAGAGGTATTAAGATCAATAATGCTGAAGGCACTAATCAGAAGTTGGTCAATGGACAAAGAATTAAGCATTATATCTCAGGTACCACTACTTCAGGATGTTGCTAACACGACACTACAATCAGAGACCCTTCAACAAAACTGTGTGCGATGCATTAATCGCAAACGAAGATGTAATAAAACCGTAAAAAATGATGCAAAACATTTGCGATGATGGAGACATCAAACACGGTTCAGATTATAGTTGCGTGTGCGATGCATGGCATACGGTTCACTCTAATGAACTGTTTGCGATGAGCATAACAACAGAAATGGTCAGACAGATGAAGGTGTGTGCGATATACGGCATACAATTCACTCGGATGAACTGTTTGTGATTAGGCAACACAATACAAATAGTCAGCTATATCAAGGTGTGTGCGATATACGACATACAGTTCACTCAGATGAACTGTTTGCGATTAGCCAACACAACAAAAATGGTTCAACTTAACAAGATGTGTCTGATATGCGGGAAACAGGTCAGTAATCATAAATGTGTGGGAAGACTGATAACAACACAGACGATTCCTCTTAACAAGCCGTGTGTGTTGTGAGCAAACGATTGCTGGTATACAATTGTGAGTGATTGATGAAATCATCACCGACGGGGTCCATTGTTTAGTCCGTGCGATGTCATTTGCTCTGGCCGCACAACATCTACGTTCTGTCTACAGAGCATCAACATATATACTTGAAAAACAACATTGTATAACCAAATTAAGCATACAATTACATAAGTGACTACACACATAACATTTTCACACACCAAAGTAAGCAATTACATGCATACTAAACTAGGAGAAATGAGCATCTAATCATCTACATGTTGTTGTGACGACGGTTGCCATTGCTCTGCTTCCAGCTGGATCCCTGGTCGTTTGGGGGAAGGAGACACTTCCTCATGTCAATGATCCGCCTGTACATCTCGTAGCTCGTGTACGCCTCCTTGGTCGTGTACACGACGTGAGCTTTGTCGAGTTTCTCCATCCAGGCCGAGTGCCAGGAACGCTTGTCCTTGTTGTAGGAATCCTTCATGTCTCTGTAGTAGGGGTCGATGATGGCCTCGGTGAGGTGAACCACAGAGTCCTTCTCATGCTTCTTGCTGTCGTAGATCTTGTATTGGCCCTAGATCTCTACAAGATTCTGGCAGGCGATGCCCGAATTCTTGAGCACCTTTACATCATTGGTGATGTCCACAGTAGCGAACATGTAGTGGGGGTTGTTGACAAACCTGGCGAAACGCTCGCAAGGCCTTGTGGCCAGGCAGTAGTGGTAGACGAGAACGTGGTTGCGCACGCACATCTGGGCGACAACGACCTTGGGACGAGACCCGGCACGACTGCAGGTGTACTCGAGGTCGAACCCGACCACCTTGTACTTCTCCTCAGCAAGCAACAACTCCACGATGTGTATGGAGTGCTCCACCCAGACCGGGGTGTTGGTGTACACCACCGATAGCTCCGTGAGCCTTCTGTGGGTGTCCACCATGGCATGCATGGTGAACTGCTGCTTGTCATCGGCATCCGCTCGGAGCGCCATTGGAGCCACGGAGGATACCCTCTAAGAATTTGTCATGGTGGGTGTGCTTCTTGCAATACGGGGCGCGATTGAAAGGTTGAAGAGACACAAGGGTTAAATGGCCGCTGTAATAAATGGGGACCAGCCGGCCTTTAATCCTCACGTCTTGTCACCGTGTTCATAGCGGAGGATTCCAGTGCACGCTTGAGCACCCAGCACGCGTTTCGTTTGACCACGCGTGGGCTCGAAGAGTTGCCAAATGTATCGTTGGTGAGCCTATTCCGCGCAACCGCGCAGTTTACCGCGCAAGCTTTCCCGCCCGGCTAGTTTGGCCACGCGTAGGCTAGAAGAGGGGCAAATCATGGGCGTTTATTGGCAAAAAGCTTTGTAAAAACAAAGTGTGTGGAATTACTTCAATCATAAGTTTACCCGTGGGTGATGAGTTCAAAGTTACACAGAAGGGTGATGATGGACACTCGAGTGCGATAATTAATTCTACGCTCCACAGGGCACACGGTTGAAGAAACCAATTGTGTGCAATAATGTCGAAGATCACAGTCGAGTTAGCTATACAGATCGTTTGCGATGAGATCGACAAGGAAACACATTCGAGAATGGTTACTAAAATCTAAGTCCATTACATATTAAGGTCAAAATAATACTACCAATATACGAGTCTCATACGATGCCATTTCAACAATTGTACCACAAAATCTCGAAATATTACAAGGTTTAAATTCCAGAGTTATATGGCTCAAATTCGAAGATTACAAGGTGCAAACTGATATTAGAAATGAAATTCAGCTCATTTAGCTGCAAACGCCCGCGCTGATCAGCTGAACATGGATATAAGAGAGGTTCAAACTAATATTACCACTTGTAAGGCTGGTTTCGAAACCTCATCATTTTTGCAAAGGGACCAGCCACTGAGAAGTCATGTATGGGGTTGACACGATGATTTCCGATTACTCTGTCAGCTGAAGTTCCAAAATGAAATTCAGCTTCTCCATAGCCTTTTCCATTTTGCCGCAGCCACCAGCGCTGATCAACAAACCATTCATTTTTGCAAAATAAATGTAGGGCAAATCTCATTACCTTCAACACCCTTGCTCTGACAACAAAGAACCTGGCGAATATAATATCCGGTAAGGTCCCTCGGTAGGAGTTCAAAGTAATTTCTGAGAGATGCAGATCTAGGCATTCGATGTGATTGTTATATTGTATCACATTATCCACCACCGGGCCTAATCTTATCCGCAAAAGAAGAAAACATGTTAGTGCCTACGTGCAGTTTTGAACACTAATACATGCCTATTTGGTTTGCAGGATTTGTAAAATGCACTAACATGCGTTCTTCGATCCGATATGATTAACATGGGCATTTGATTACAATCTAGAAAAATGTAGCCTTCTTCACAAGAGGTTGGAGTGGATGAAAAATTCCCTAAGAAAACTAGTATAGATGAATCCAAAGGAGAAATGCTTATGGATTGTAACCATATGAATCAAGCAACCAATATGGGGAAAAAACATGTATGTACTGAAATCCTCCAAAATTCCTTTAGAAATCGTAGTATATTGTCATTGTAAACTTGGGAAAAGGTGTCAAAAATTGAACTCCCTTATGGTTAACATTTAACAGGAAAGGAACATCACCTCTATATATAGTTCTCCAGACACGGAAAGCATCTCAAGAAACTGACAACTTGGTCCAGGTTGGGGCCGATAGATTCTAGTGCCAAGACCTTCACTGTATGTAGATTCGGGGTCAAGCTTGTCCGAATCATTTTCTGGATGACAGATGAACATACATCTTCAAAATTAGAAATAATGTTAATTTCAAGGAGAGGTAGAAGGCGAGTGTTGTACCTGAACGGGTGTGGATCCAATAACAAGTTCGGAGTATTTGTTAGACGAGTAGCCCACCACTGTCAATTTCGGGTGCATAAATGACATTGATTCTTGTTGGACCTTCTTGCTCAACTATAAGTAATATCTCAAGTGAAGGTGTGTCCTCAATGACCATACTATGGTACATCTTTTGTGATGTCTTGTTGCAGCACCAGCAACACACATAAATAGTCCGAAGAGTTATGGAGCTGATGTGGAAGCTACTCAACCCATTGATCACCTGAAGACGAAGGTACTCGAGTGTAGTAGAGCCACGGAACAGGTGTTCCATGTCATCCTTTGGGAGGCAGACGGCGACGAGCTCAAGGGGCTTCAGTCATGGTAGAATAAGAGCGGGCGCGTCATTAAGGGGGGGGGAATGGTAGTTCATGAACTTGGCAACGCGCAGCGTGGGCGCGAGGCGTAGCGCGGACGTTGGCAGCAAGCGCATATGCTCATCATTAAAAGTGAGCTCCTCGAGCTGATCTAGGGCGGGGGATCGAAATCACTCGTCAAGCTTGGCTCGGTCCTTGCCGTTGGAACAAAACTTGCCGATGCTAAGGCCTCTGGTTGGGCCATGGTGATTGCCGAGGATCTGGGAAATGCATCCAAGATTTTGCGATAGCCATGGCAGAGCTCATGGGCGTCGATGAGGTCGAGAGGGGTGGAGTGCCATAGGGGGCGCCACCACCGGGAAAGGACGGTTGTCCGCGCCCCATATTTGATTGGGAGGAGGAAGATGATGACTATCAACATATCATCGGGGAGGCTGCTGATGAAGTCTACGCCTGCTGGAGTCGCTTGCGGTTCTTGCTCGACCCACCTCTGCTTGTTGGCAGCCTCGTTCTCCACCTCCGGAGTCTCCTCGTCAGTGGCGCTTTCTGATAGAAGTGGGAGTACAGGGAATATTTAGTTAAAACAGGGCAAAAGAAAAGTGTATTGGTAACTAGGAGTTAGTAGGTAGGAATAGAGTAAGAAAATGGAATAACAATTGGTTGCTTAAATACTACACAATTCCTTTGATATTGCTGGGTAAGTCCACATGCAGATACTTGAAAAGAACACTTACTTCGAACAAAGTCTGGACGGATGATATCGTTGGGGAAGTTAGCATATATCTCATGACTAGGCTCTTTTATGTGTAGTGTAATTTTAGTGCCAGCTTTCAGTACATAAAACTAAGAAATTTCTGTCCAAAGGACCGTGCCAAAAAAGGAGTGACCACGTTCATCAAGTCTTACAGAAGCAACGATTGTAAATCCATGGTTTGTGTTCAGTATGACATCCTTGCAGTCTTGAGTTATGTAAAGGGAAAGATTGTGTACTACAGATGCTGTTGCATAGCAAGGGATGTGTTGCAGAAAATGGTAGGATTGTTAAAGAATATGGTAACATGCAAATATGGGCAAAACTGAAAGAACAGTACAACAGTTGAAATCAAAGGACAAAAATCTATAATTAAACAGATAGTGTAACCATGATGTCATGGAAATATGAGAGTAATCAAAAGAAGAATACATCATTAATTTTCCTAATATAGAAACAAGAGGAAAAAATCCCCTTTGACGTATATGCTGCATATGGCACCTTTTATCCAAATGTAGCAATATATAATATATGTTTAGGAAAGTAGGCCATGCCAACCAATGTAGGGTGAGATTGAACATACCGTGTGCATCCTGAAGTCATCTGGTACGGTGAGATGAAACTCCATGAATGTCTGGCCGAGGCCGCAAAGTCCTGATGTGTCCGCACACTCTATGAATGAAAGAAAACCCTCAAATCAGCTCGAATAAAAATGAATTCACGGCGATTTTGACCGGACGATTAACGGAGGCAGATGAACAGGGATAAGAGATGAGAGAATATCTCAGTAAATTAGTTACCTTGTTGTCCATGAGAAAAAACCCTCAATACCGCGAATTCCCCAATCGGGTGGAGCTGGGTCGACGGCGAGCAGTGTCGAGAAAGTCGATGGCGATAGGCGGCGGCAAGCGGAATTGGCGAAATGCGGTGGGGTTTGCCAGCAGCCTGGCTACGGAGACAGGCGTCGAGCTAAGTGGTTACCGCGGCGATAGGCGGTGCCATGCAGAGTCACAGAGGAGCTTGTGCAGGTGTGAATGGGGACCAAAGGGGGTGGCGGGCGGGGTGAGGGTTTTTGTGACGCAGGGATGGTGAGGGTTTTCTTTTTTCCTTTTTGAATTAGGTGGTGAGGATTTTCTTTTTTCCTTTTTGAATTGGGCGGTGAGGGTTTTCTGTACCACAAAGAGTTTCGAAGGCAATGGTTTGCTAGAGCCAACCATGTGTGATTGACGTAACTAGGAAAATGAAGTCATTGCACACGGTTTCATTTTGGGAAAATAACCATGTTTTAGGGTGGTTCCACTTTTCGTTCGTCAGTTGAATCTGAAGTTTTTACCCACGCTAAACATTCATCCTAATATGCATAAAATTCCATCAACCGAACTGAGTGCATCCATATCCCACATTTAGACATAAGTAAACACAAATTAAACATACTCGGGCATAGATAATAAGTCGTACACAAGCATAGTTCAACCATATATAGTTCAAACGTCATTAAGCATACCCAAGCACATATATAATTAAGACACTACATAGCCATACATAGTTCAATCCCACATCTCATCTCATCTGCCGGCACGATCTTCAAGCTTCTCTAGGTACTGAGCGTACGCGGCATGCGCCACCCTGCGAGAATACTTCTGCCTAAAGGAGCCAACGGCTCATCCTCTTGCATACACTAGAACACTTTCAAACGCATCATGAAGCTTTTGGTTGCAAAATGGGCATTGAAAGCCCCAGTTCTAGGTCCTAATACGCTTGTTATGCATTCCCACATAAAGCTCCCTAAGGATTTGCCTCGTGTACCTCCTCTGGCAATCTTCATCCTCGCTGTCGACATCGTCAGATAGCACCTATACATATAGTAAAAAATGTAGCATCAAATTTGGAATACAAACTATTCTCTAGCGAACATTTGGCAGTTGCCAAAATTTGGCATCAAATCAATTTTTACTTGCTGTAAAGTAGGATTAGGAATTTATGGCTATTTTTTAGATATATCCAAAGATTATGGTTCGATTTTTAAGCACAATCGTCTATGTACAGACCAAACTTGAAAAAAAATGGCACAAACATATATGTAGGTCATTCAAAATCAATTGTCAAGACCTGGCTAGGAATTATTAGAACGAACACTAACCCTAGTCGGATTATTAGCAGAAATCATTTGCACAGATGAAACAACTAATCACTTATCATTTGTACCATTCAAACAATCCATACACTAAATGGATCTAATGAAACTTACTCAGATTTCATGGATTGAGAGAACATAACCATAGGATTTCTATTCCAAAAAGGGGGAGGCACGAGTAACTAGAGAAACCCTAGGATGTGTTTGACACATAAATGGGTATAGATGACTAACGGGTTGTCCGTCGTCGTCGGAGTCGTCGCTGGAGTCGTTGCCCGAGTCATCACCGGAGTCGGTGTGGACCTCCGGCTCCGGCTGTGGAAGCACGACGCCGTCGATGACGTCAAGGTGCAGCAATACCTCTTCAGCGGTGACGGCAACCTCTATCTCCATCTTCACGCCGTGCTCCGGTGCTTCAGCAGCCTCGGCGTCGCCACTCCCTCCGATGGGGCGCTTCGACGGCATCCTCATACACTGACGGCTTTGAGGACTGAGAGCGGCGTCGAGGATGCAGGCGAAGAGAGAGGATTGTGTGTGTGGCGAGGATGGGGGGTGCGGCCGCTCGGGTGCGCCATTAATATGGAGTAGTGGGAGAGAGGCGGATGGCGGTCAAACCGCTGGCTCGCCTCCCGGTGAGTCTGCGCAGCGGACTGCTGGCATGCCTACCGTCATTTCACACAGCTACTCACACGCCTCCCAATGACACTGTGCAGCGATCACGCCTCCCGTCAATTCACACACCTACACGCACGCCTCCCGGTCTGCCTTCGCGGCGGACTGCGCGCATGAGTAACGTCAACTCACGCCTGCTCGCACGACACACGGGACACGTGGCGGCACGTATATTGTTTTTCTATTTTGATGATTAATGTTGCCGCTTTATTGCTTAACCGAAGCATGGCACGTATCCATTGTTGGTCTAACGTCCATGGTTCGAATAAATAATCCGTTTGCGATATTGGTTCCCAATTATTAATAATCTCCCGTTTGTAAGAAGGTAAAAATTACATCAAAACTTGTCTCGAATTTGACAAAATAGTACAATACCACTGTGTATTGGTGTCGATATGACAACATGATAAGTTTCATGAATTTCAACTAAGTTCTGGATGTACTAGTATATTTAAAAAATCAAGATTCTCAATGTTTGAAATTTCTTGTACGGGGAGTAAACATGCACCTAGTGAGACACATGTGTTTTTCCAATCCATGTAGGTGCACTGTCACGTGTGCATGTAGCTCAAATTTGATTTTTGCATATTATACCCCTATAAAATCAATCAATGTACCAATAAGTCTTAATGATATCTGGGTTTTTTCAAAATTAAAACGTCCCTCCTTTGGTAACATATGTTCACCGCGGAAAATTTTAACATGCATCGTAGTTGTGTGTGTGCGTCTGGGGGGAGGGGTGTCTGGTAGTACACTATGAGTCGTGAGCCACCGTGTGGGATTGGCTGTTTTGTGAGGCAGGTGCCACATCAAAGGCGTGAATTCGTTATTTAAAACATTATACAACTCTTTCATACATACATGTTTGGGCCACATGCAGTCGGTGGTTGTCCTACATGACACTCACTCGCGTGTGACGCTTTTTGTGGGCCCGCAAGGTTGTCGTCCATCACTTCGACCTACAGCCGGCAGAGAGGTTAATTTGACCAGCAAGGTTGATTCTTTTTTGTTTGTGTTACTGTGGGAGTATATAGTACACGTCGAAGAGGTGGGAGGGGACCAACATATATATACTACGTACGCGTCCATGAACACACCTCACTCAGTGTGGGGACTTTTTGGTTTCCGAGGCACGTGCCACATCAAAGTTGTGCATTGGCTATTCAAACATCACACACCACCTCTTTGGGCCACATGCATGTGGAGGCGGTGGTTATCCTAGGACAATCACGTGTGATGCTTCCATCTGTGGGCCCGCGAGGTCGTCGTCCATATGCATGCATCACTTTGACCTACATCGATCGGGACAGGTTAATTAATTTCAATATCAAGGAGGGTTCTTTTTGGTTTGTATTATGGTAGGAGCATATAGTATGCGTCGAAGAGGGGGGAGGGGACTAGCATATATACTACGCTTCATGAACCTTGCTCTATGTGGGTATTCAAACATCACAACCACACACACCTCCATACATATGTTTAGCCCACATGCAAAGTGGTGGCGGTTGTTCTCTGGCACCCATTCACGCGGTTACCAGCAATATCGATGCTTTCCATCTATGGGCCCCCTTGGTCCATCACTACTTTGATCGATAGTGAGAGAGGTTAATTTGACTTAGGAGGGGATTATTTTTTGGTTTATATTATGGTATATAGGTCATGCTCTGGGATGACATGATATAGTTTGAGCACATATGCATGTGTATGCATGAATCCCTCCCACCGAGTCAAAGTGGGCAGTGGGGGGAGGGGTAGCGCACCACGACACATCATGATCCGATATCGCTCTGTGTGGGGACTGTATGATTTTTGACGCAACGTGCCACATCAATGTTGTGCATGGTATTCAAACAGCATGCATGCATCACCTCCATACATACATATGCATGCAGTGGCTGTCTTCGAATGGTACTGTCCTTCATGTGGTTATTGACGGCAAGCCTATATACTCGTGGGCCCGCGTGGACATCCATGATCACTTTGATTGACAACTAGATAGGTTACCATGCATGGTGGATTCTTCTTCTTTGGTTCGTGTTATCGTAGTAGGTCATGGTGAGATTCCAGACCTAAGTTTGAGCGCATACATACATATGCATGCATATGAATCCCCATCATCGGCTCAAAGTGTGGTGTGACATACATATATACAACGTGTCGTCAACTAACCCTCGCTCCATGTGGGGATTTCTAGTTCCAAAGCATGGTGCCACATCAAAGTTTTGTTCCATTAGGTATTCAAACATCAACACTAATCCATACATATGTTTGGGCCACATGCAGGCAGTGGTTGTCTTTGGGCACTAGCTACTTGCATGATTATTGGTGAGCTAGCCCATCTCTGGGGTCGCGTGGACATCCATCACTTTGACCAACAACAAAGAGAGAGGTTGTACGACCAAGATGGATTCTTCTTGGTCCGTTCTACAATACATCTTGGTGAGTTGCCCTCTCCCGCCGACTGAAAGTGTGTGTGTGTGTGTGTTTGTTTGAAGGGGGGGACTGCTACTTCGCACTTTGATAGGTGAACCTCCGTGGGGTCGGGGATGTCCGGTTAATCTGCGAGGCATGTGCCGCGTCAAAGTTGTGAATTGGGTATTTAAATATCACACCACCTTTTTCATACATATAGTTGAGCTACCCGCAGGTGGTTCGTATGTGGTCTCACCCCATCTCGTGCCAAAAGCACACATTTCTCACCTTTCACTGGAAACAAAAGGGGGCGTGGTTTGACCATGATGGACTCCCATAGGTTTAGTGTTACGGTAGGGTGATATGTTTGACCTAGCGATTTGGGGGCATGCGTTCATAGCTAGGATTCCGCTCCTGCCGACACGAGGGGGGGCAAGCAATACCGTGCGCTTTGCAAGACAGGTGCCACATCGAAGTTGTGCATTTGGTATTTGAACATCAAACCACAATTTTCATTCATATTTTTGGTCCATATGCAAGTGTGTTCGTGTTCTGACCCTTTCCTGCGTTGTTTTTGCCAAATTTATAAACATTAGACAAGTCGGATGATGCAAAAGACACGGTTCACTCAAACTACTCGTGTGCCACGCCGGTGCCCCTGTCACTCACATTAGCACAGTACATTGGGCTCCACGAGACTTCCCTCTTAATATCAAAAATATCTACCCGCCTGCGGGGTTTTTCTGTTTGATAACACACGTTTATTATGTTTCGACCATGTGTGATGCTTGTTGTTCCTGCTCCCGCCTGCATCCCTCGAAAATATCTACCCGGCTGGAGGGTTTTTCTGTTTGATAACACACGGTTGTTATCTCGGGACCGTGTGCGATGCATAATCCAAATTTTCAATAGCCCCGGCATTTTACTCCCACGTAGTAAAATTTTCAGTAGCCGCGTCATTTCCTCAAACACCCCCCTCCACACACATACACCCCAAAAACTCCTCGCGCGCGCGCGCACACACACACACCCCACCACAACCCCCCTCGCTCGAAACCCTGGCAAGGTCGCCGACGCCGGTGCCGGCGCCGCCGCAAGGCCTCCATTGTCAACATCTTCCGGTTTGCCCGTGCAACTTACCCACCGATATCCATACCCTAGCCACCTTGAATTTCTTAGATGTCGCCTGCCAAATGATACATCTCTGTCGTATCTATAATTTTTGATTGTTCCATGCCAATATTATACAACTTTTACATACTTTTGGCAAAAATTTATATGATTTATTGGACTAACATATTGATCCAGTGCCCAGTGCCAGTTCCTGTTTGTTGCATTTTTTTCTTTCGAAGAATATCCATATCAAACAAAGTCCAAATGCGATAAAAATTTACGGAGAATTATTTTGGAATATATGTGATTTTTGGGAGGTGGAATCAACGCAAACGGAGGCCCACGGCCTCCACAACCCATCAGGGCGCGCCGGGCACCCCCTGGCGCGCCCAGGTGTCTTATGCCCTCCCCGTAAGTCAGTTGGGGCCCTTCTTCGGGTGCAAGAAAGATAATTTATGGAAAAAAATCGTGTAAAAACTTCAGCGCAATCGGAGTTACGGATCTCCAAAAATTTAAGAAATGGTGAAGGGCCAGAAAACAGGAAGGTGAAACAGAAGAGAACAGACAGGGAGACCCAATCTCCAAGGGGCTCCTGCCCCTCTGCCGCCATGAAGGCCATGGACCAGAGGGGGAACTGTCCTCCCATCTAGGGGGGAGGCCAAGGAAGAAGAAGAAGAAGGAGGGGGGCTCTCTCCCCCTCTCTCCCGGTGGCGCCGAAACGCCGCCAGGGCAATCATCATGACGACAATCTACTCCAACAACTTTGCCGCCGTCAACACCAACTCTCCCCCCTCTATGCAGTGGTGTAACCTCTCTTCTACCCGCTGTAATCTCTACTTAAACATGGTGCTCAACACTATATATTATTTCCCAATGATCTATGGCTATCTTATGATGTTTGAGTAGATCTGTTTTGTCCTATGGGTTGATAGATGATCGTGATTGGTGTGAGTTGTATGTTTTATTTTGGTGATGTCCTATGGTGCCTTCCGTGTCGCGCAAACATGAGGGATCCCCGCTGTAGGGTGTTGCAATATGTTCATGATTCGCTTATGGCAGGTGGCGTGAGTGACGGAATACACAGACCTGAGTAAGTGGGCTATTGCGTATGGGAGTAAAGAGGACTTGATACTTAATGCTATGGTTGGATTTTACCTTAATGATCTTTGGTAGTTGCGGATGCTTGCTAGAGTTCCAATCATAAGTGCATATGATCCAAGTAGAGAAAGTATGTTAGCTCATGCCTCTCCCTCATATAAAGTTGCAATAATGATCACCGGTCTAGTTAGCAATCACCTAGGGACAAATGACTTTCTTGTTGACAAAAGCTATCTACTTTTATTACCTTGCAATTTATTCATAGTTTTATTCTCGCAAAGTACTCATAGTTTTATTCTTGCAAAATAGTTTCATACTTGATTTAGGTAAAGCAAACGTCAAGTGTCGTAGAGTTGTATCGGTGGTCAATAGAACTTGAGGGAATATTTGTTTTACCTTTAGCTCCTCGTTGGGTTCAACACTCTTATTTATCGAAAAAGGCTACAAATGATCCCCTATACTTGTGGGTTATCAAGACTTTTTTTCTGGCGCTGTTGCCAGGGAGCAATAGCGTGGGGTGAATATTCTTGTGTGTGCTTGTTTGCTTTATCACTAAGTAGTTTTTATTTCCTGTTCTAAGTTGTTCTCTATATTTAGTTATGGATATGGAACACGAAATACCAAAAAAATTAGTTGTACTTGCTACTCATGGAGATGGGGAACCTCCTAAAATCCTCAATGCTCGTTATGTGAAAAACATTAAACACTACTTAGATAATCCTGAGAAAACCCCATTCAACTTTATAATGGGAGACACGTTGGATCAACGTGAATACTTTAGGGATTATTGCTTGACTCAAAAAGGGAAACTTTTATGGGATCAAATTCATATGTTGCACTGGTATGCTCGGGATCTATGATTGAGATATGATTATACTTGTTGCTCTAGGATGAAGGCTCCACACCTTCCCCTTTCATGTGAATTTAGTGATAATGAAACCTTGGCTTCTTATGCTAATGGTAGATATGATTACTATGATGTGGAACAAATAGAAGAATTTATTTCTTTTAAGGGTGCTTATGAAATTGAATCTTTGTTTGAAAAGTATGAAGATTTTGATGATGCTATTTATAGACCTGAAAATTTTGCTATACTTAAATTTTGCTATGAGAATTATAAATACAATTCCGATATTGATGTATTTATTGAGAAAGTCTCCGCTATCTAAGAAGAGACTAATATTTTGCAGGAGTCTATGGAAGAAGGAATTGATGAAACAATGAGCTCATTGGATGAAATAGATGAGGAGGAGAGCGAAGAACAAAAGGAGGAAGAGCGGATTAGCTACCCATGCCCACCTTCTAATGAGAGTAACTCTTCAACTTATACATTGTTTAATTTCCCTTCATGTTTACCGAAGGATGAATGCTATGATCCCGTTGATTCATTTGAAATATCCCTTTTTGATGAACTTGATGCTTGCTATGCTTGTGGCCAAGATGCCAATTTGAATTATGCTTATGGAGATGAACTTGCTATAGTTCCTTATGTTAGGAATGAAATTTTTGCTATTGCACCCACACATGATAGTCCTATTATATTTTTGAATTCTCCAAACTACACTATATTGGAGAAGTTTGCACTTATTAAGGATTACGTTGATGGGTTGCCTTTTACCCTTGCACATGATAATTTTGATGAATATAATATGCATGTGCTTGCTGCTCCTACTTGCAATTATTATGAGAGAGGAACTACATCTCTGCCTCTCTATGTTTCCAACACGATAAAATTGCAAGAAACTGCTTATGATATGTATTGGCCTTTACTTGATGTGCATGAATTGTTCTTTTATGATATGCCGATGCATAGGAAGAGAGTTAGACTTCGTCATTGCATGATTTATGTTGCTTTGTGCTCACTACTAAATGCCAAATCATTGTTAATTAAGATTGGCTTTGATATACCTTGGGATCCGGGTGGATCCATTACTTGAGCACTTTATGCCTAGCTTAATGGCTTTAAAGAAAGCGCTGCCAGGGAGACAACCCGGTAGTTTTAGAGAGTCATTTTATTCTGTTGAGTGCTTTTATAAAGTTTAAAAACAAAACAAAATATAGAGGGTAACTTAAAACTTTACAAAAGGAAAAGTGAAAGTGAGAAGGACGAGCACCGTGGAAACGGGAGCATGCCTTGAACTTTGTTCATGCCCATGGAAACTTTGTGAATCTTGAATTACACAAAATTTTCAACAAAAATAATTATCCTCTTGTACAAAGTCATTGTATTATAAAAATAATGTGCCAAGATTTGCCTTGAGGATGATTAGATTGCTTGTTGGTATGCACGGTGCAAAAACAAAAACTTTGGCTGTAGTGCGTGATTTTACATTTTTTTACTAGAACATCAAAAGTTTATGAAATTTTTACAAAGTACTTCTATGAAAATTGTTTATTTTTTCGTAACTTTTCAGAATTTTTGGAGTTATGGAAGTATGGTCAATGTTCAGATTACTACAGACTGTCCTGTTTAAGACAGATTCTGTTTTTGATGCATTGTTTTGCTTGTTTTGATGAAACCATCGATTCTATTGGTGGTATAAGCCATGGAGAAGTTATAATACAGTAGCTACAATTCAAAAATAAAATATGAATGGGTTTGCAACAGTACTTAAAGTAGTGATTTGCTTTATTATGCTAATGGATCTCACCAGTTTTCTATTAAGTTTTGTGTGGATGAAGTGTTCAAAGATCGAGGAGGTCTCGATATGAGGAGAAGGAGGAGAGGCAAGAGTTCAAGCTTGGGTATGCCCAAGGCACCCCAATTACATATTCAAGGAGACTCAAGCGTCTAGGCTTGGGGATGCCCCAGAAGGAATCCCATCTTTCTTCAACAAGTATCGATATGTTTTCGTTTTCGTTTCGTTCATGTGATATGTGTAAATCTTGGAGCATCTTTTGTGTTTAGTTTTCATTTTTATTTTATGCACCATGCTGGTATGAGATAGTCCATGGTTGATTTATAGAATGCTCATTGCACTTCACTTATATCTTTTGAGTATGGCTTTATAGAATGCTTCATGTGCTTCACTTATATCATTTGAAGTTTGGATTGCCTGTTTCTCCTCACATAGAAAACCATTATTTGTAGAATGCTCTTTTGCTTCACTTATATTTATTAGAGTGTGGTCTTTTGTAGAAAGAATTAAACTCTCTTGCTTCACTAATATCTATTTAGAGAGTCAACATGAATTGGTCATTTGCATGGTTAGTCATGAAATCCTACATAAAACTTGTGGATCACTGAATATGATATGTTTAATTCCTTGCAATAGTTTTGCGATATGGAGATGATAATATGTGGGAGGTACTAGTAAAAGGTTGTGGTTAGTAAGAATATTGGTTTTAAGGTTTGTGATTCCTGAAGCATGCACGTATAGTCTCTCGTTATGCTATGAAGTTGGAGCATGATTTATTATTGATTATCTTCCTTATGAGTGGCGGTCGGGGACGAGTGATGGTATTTTCCTACCAATCTACCCCCCTAGGGGCATGTGTAGTAGTACTTTGCTTTGAGGGCTAATAAACTTTTGCAATAAGTATATGAGTTCTTTATGACTAATGTGAGTCCATGGATTATATGCACTCTTACCTTTCCGCAATTTGCTAGCCTCTTCGGTACCGTGCATTTCCCTTTCTCACCTCGAGAGTCGGTGAGAACTTCGTCGATGCATCCAAACCCCGTGATATGATACGCTCTAGTACACATAAGCCTTATTATATGTTCCTCAAAACAGCCACCATACCTACCTATTATGGTCTTTCCATAGCCATTCCGGGATATATTGACACGCAATTTCCACCGCTTTCGTTTTGATGACTTGAGCATTCATTGTCATATTGCTTTGCATGATCGTAAGATAGCTAGCATGATATTTCCATGGCTTGTCCATTTTTTGATATCTTTGTTATGCTAGATCATTACACATCCTGGTACACTGCTAGAGGCATTCATATAGAGTCATACTTTGTTCTAGGTATCGAGTTGTAATTTTTATTTCTTTTGAGTTGTAAGTAAATGGAAGTGTGATGATCCTCATTATTCATTATTAGAGCATGTCCCAGTGAGGAGTGGATGATGGAGACTATGATTCCCCCACAAGTCGGGATGAGACTCCGGACAAATATAAAAAAAAGGAAAAAAAGAGAAAACATGAGGCCAAAAAGAGCACAAGAAAAAAGAAAAAAAAGAAAAAAAAGAAAAAGAAAAGGAATGAGGGAAAAGAGAGAAGGGGCATGCTAATTCCACACTTGTGCTTCAAAGTAGCACCATGTTTTTCATATAGAGAGTCTCCTATGTTGTCACTTTCATATACTAGTGCGAATTTTTCATTATAGAGTTAGCTGCACACCCACTTAGTTTGCATGTTGAGCTTTAATACACTTATAGCTCTTAGTGCATTCGTTGCATGGCAATCCCTACTCCTCGCATTGATATCAATTGATGGGCATCTCCATAGCCCGTTGGTTAGCCGCATCGATGTGTGACTTTCTTACTTTTTTGTCTTCTCTATATTTACCCCTATCATCATACTCTATTCCACCCATAGTGCTATATCCATGGCTTGCGCTCATGTATTGCGTGAGGGTAAAAAAAACTGAAGCGCGTTAAAAAGTATGAACCAATTGCTCGGCTTGTCATCGGGGTTGTGTATGATAAATACTTTGTGTTAAGAAGACAGAGCATGATGAGGACATCAATACCATTGTTACACCCACAGCCCCTGCTGCTACATATACTGGACCAATTACTAGAGCTCGTGCACGCCAATTAAATTATCAGGTACTTTCATTTCTTGGTAATGAATGTAATGTTCATGAGAATATGATGCTGCCTAAATTGGATACATTTGTATTGATTACTAATGAAGGGCCTAGCATGGACAAGAGGGATGAACACTGGAGCAGGATCAAGCATGGAGATGAAGGTGCGCTTGAAGGGATCCAGAATGGCGTTTCTAGTGCATATTTAAGCACTTTGAAGCCTCCGTGATGACCTACAAGGACATGGACGAAATATACAAGATGGCCCTTCATAAATTTCATCCATAGCTTATTTTAGGTGCTGCGCCACCTTATTTTTGGGCCAGGCCCATGTAACTTTGAAATACTTAAGTATAGGCTGTTTTTAGAGTCCGTATGTGTGGGGAAACAAAGTTAGGGTTGGTTTCGGACCCCTCCTACAAGGGGCCACGAAATTCACCCCTACTCCTCCATATATACAGCCCTTAGGGCATCGTTTAGACTTTGGGTTTTGTTTAGATTAAAAGTTTGCCATAGCTGCAACTTCGCGTACTTCGTTTGTGTTCAACGACCAGACCAAGACGTCACAGAACCCCACCTTGATCAATAAAGCTTTCATCTTAAATTCGCAATATCTAGATTGCAAATCTTAGTTTCTTGCTTGTTCTTCGTTTGCTTGCAGGAAATAGACCCTTGTGGTCAGGTTGATCGTGCTCCAGCATGGTCAATAACCTCTCGGAGTTGGTTTAGCGATTGCTAAGGCGCGACGTCCTCGCACGTTCGTAGTCGGATCGTCAAAGTCTACTCCACCAAAAACGATAGCCACCATCTCATTGAAAGATGGGACACCTTTGCCTCTATCAAGTGGTATCAGATTTCTAGGTTGCTCGGTGAGATTTTACTGTTTTTCATAGTTTAGATCGAGTTTGTTCTTCATACCTTCAGTCCACGAAAAAGACAAAAAAAAATTAGGGTTAGTTCATCATATCCGAACCAATCTAAGCCTTTGCATAATCTTTTTAGGGTTTTTGCTTTGTTGAATCTGCGGTTGCATCGTCGTGTCGAGTTGCTGGTCTTAGCGTCTAGTCTTTTACAGTTTTGAGTTCTGGTCATAAGTTGTCATGCCGCCGCCGCACCATCATCATCGCCCCTGCCATCTACCACCACCGCTTATCCGCCACCGCTCTGAATCCATATACCACCACCGATCCGTATCCATATACCACCACCGCTACCATATACCACCACCGCTACCATATACCACCACCGCTACCATATACCACCACCAATCCGAGTTCTTTTCATATTAGGTTTGTTTTCGAGATCCATCTAGTTTCCGATTCGTGTTTCCTTGCCTGAGTAGGTTTCTGGAGACCCCCGGGCAGTTTTTAGGCCAAAATTTCGGCAGTCAAAAATATTTTTTCCTTATCCTATTTTTAGGCCCCAGGGAGCGTTTTGAGACACTCGCCATCATAGTGATTTTTTATCGCACTTTTTGGTCGTCGCTGCCCTGATTTCCGAAAAAAAAGTCAAAAAAAATTTCGTGCCTATCCTGTTATTTTGACTAGGGAAGAGTTTTGAGACACTCGCCATTATAGTGATTTTCGGCAAAAAAAAGGAGCGCAAAAAAAAGAGCGAATTTTTTTTCAGAGTGTGCTTTTCCCTTGTTTCCGTGCAGCGCCATGATTTTGTTAGTGTTCTAGGCTCGCGTCTCTAGCACAGTCTAGCCTAGGACCAGCACAGTACCGTCGTTGAGCGTTTATTCAACTTTGCATCTCTGAATTGATTATTGCTGACCCTTTTTGCTACCATATATTAAGCCTTCCCAGCTCCACATACATCTACATCGTGCGTTTGACACCACCTGGTAATCGCTCTATCCAAGCTTTTGAGAGTTTTGACTACAACGGTTGCCGATCACCACCTGCTGCTTGGTAAGAACTGGTAAGACTTTGAGATTCGCTTGACGGATTTGTGACACACCACCACCACCACCACTTCCTAGTAGTATGTAGGATCATATTCTTGTGTGTTTCTATTGCTGCTAACCATGGCAGGATCACAAGCCTACGAGACTGACTGGGAGAACATGACGAACAAAGAGTTACATGATAAGTTTCAGCAAATGATGAGTGGACAGGTGGAAGATGTGCTAAACAGATTTGAAGAGGCCATGGAGAAGATAGATGGCATTGAGAAGGCATTCAAAACAAAGCTCGATAACAAGTTTAATGAATTGCTCGCGCGTCTTCCACAACCACCGCCCGCTGCACCTGTTGCACCTCTACAGCAACAACAACAACAACATCGCCTTCCAAATCAAGTGGGACGAGCACTGCGCGTTCCCCTTGAGCCTGGTCAAACTTCTGGTGCCGCTGTACCTACTGGTGATGCTTCTGTTGCTCCTGCTGCTACTGCAGAGGTGGAGGACCATTACGAGGATGAGGTTGATCAAAATTAGAACTACGTGCAACCACCAGCACCACCACCACCAGGTCGTCCTCATGCATATCATCGCAACGGTAGGGCTGCACCACCACCTGAGGTACGAGATCATGACCATCTTCCTAAACTAAAATTGAATATTCCACCATTTGAGGGTAGATATGTTCCTGATATATATCTTACTTGGGAGTTAGAAACTGAACAACATTTTACATGTTTACAATATCCTGAGGAGAGACGTGTTCCTGCTGCTGTTTGTGCTTTCACTAGTTTTGCATGTGTTTGGTGGTCTGAACATTGTAGATTATATGCTATTCCAGCTACTTGGGCTGCTTTGAAAACTTCTATGCGTACTCGTTGGGTTCCACCATATTATCAACGCGAATTACTTCAAAAATTGCAGCGTTTAAGACAAGGAAATTTTTTTGTAGAAGAATATTATCAGGAATTACAAACTGGCATGATTAGATGCGGTATTGTTGAGGATAATGAAGCTCTGCTTGCACGTTTTATGGGTGGATTAAATAAAGAGATTCAGACCATTCTAGAGTATAAGGAGTATAATAATATCACTCGTTTATTCCATCTTGCTTGCAAAGCTGAACGTGAAGTGCAGGATCGACAGGCATTGGCGCGAACTAATTTTTCTGCAGGTCAATCTTCATCATGGACACCGCATGCCTCCTCTACTCCCACATGTCCTACTGCAGCACCACTGACTTCAGCCGCAAATTCCAACCGAGATACAAGGAAACAGGCACCACCACCACCATCTGCCATGAGTACACCTTCTGGGCCTGCCCAGAGCTCTTCTTCATCTATGGCATCAACAGGGCACACACATGATATTATTTGTCGTCGTTGTAAGGGAAGAGGTCATTATGCGAGAGAATGCCAACCTCTGCGTGTTATGATTGCTACTGAGGATGGTGGGTATGAGTCCGCTAGTGACTATGATGAGGAGACTTTGGCTCTTATTACAAGTGAAGAACACGGTGGAGATGATTCTGATCATGAGACGCAATACATGGCTCCTGAAGACGCTGACAGGTATGAATGTTTAGTTGCTCAACGTGTTTTGACTGTGCAGGTCACACAAGCTGAGCAAAATCAGAGGCATAATATGTTCCATACAAAGGGAGTTGTGAACGAACGTTCTGTTCGCGTCATCATAGATGGAGGGAGCTGCAACAACTTGGCTAGCATGGAGATGGTGGAGAAGCTATCTCTCACCACAAGACCACATCCACATCCTTACTATATCCAATGGTTCAACAACAACGGCAAGGTTAAGGTAACACGTACTATTCGTGTGCATTTTAGTATCTCTACATATGCTGATTATGTTGATTGTGATGTGGTACCCATGCAAGCATGTTCCTTATTACTTGGTAGACCATGGCAATTTGATAAAAATTCTGTACACCATGGTAGAAACAATCAGTATACTCTTGTTCATAAGGATACACATATTACTTTGCTTCCTATGACTCCTGATTCTATTTTGAAAGATGATATTAATAGAGCTAGTAAAGCAAAACAGGAGAAAAATAAGAGTGGAAATCAGATTGTGGCAAAAGAATTTGAGCAACAAATGAAGCCTAATAATAAACCATCTAGTGTTGCTTCTGAAATTAAATTGAAAAGTGCATGTTTACTTGCCACCAAATCTGATATTGATGAGCTAGATTTAAGCAAATCTGTTTGCTATGCTTTTGTGTGTAAAGAGGCATTATTTTCATTCGAGGACGTGCCTTCCTCTTTGCCTCCTGCTGTCACTAACATTTTGCAGGAGTTCGCTGACGTCTTTCCACAAGACGTGCCACCGGGATTACCACCTATTCGCGGGATTGAGCATCAGATTGACTTAATTCCCGGTGCTTCGTTGCCAAACCATGCGCCATACCGTACCAATCTAGAGGAGACGAAGGAGATTATGCGTCAAGTATAGGAGCTGCTCGACAAAGGTTATATACGCGAATCTCTTAGTCCTTGTGCTGTTCCTATTATACTAGTGCCAAAAAAGGATGGCACGTCGCGTATGTGTGTTGATTGTAGAGGCATTAATAATGTTACTATTCGTTATCGTCATCCTATTCCTAGGCTAGATGATATGCTTGATGAATTGAGTGGCTCTACAATATTCTCCAAAGTTGATTTGCGTAGTGGATACCATCAAATTCGTATGAAATTGGGAGATGAATGGAAAACAGCATTTAAAACTAAGTTTGGTTTATATGAGTGGTTAGTCTGTTGGGGATCGTAGCAGAATTTTAAAATTTTCTACGCATCACCAAGATCAATCTATGGAGTCATCTAGCAACAAGAGAGAGGGGAGTGCATCTACATACCCTTGTAGATCGCGAGCGGAAGCGTTCAAGAGAACGGGGTTGATGGAGTCGTACTCGTCGTGATCCAAATCACCGATGACCGAGCGCCGAACGGACAGCACCTCCGTGTTCAACACACGTACGGAGCGGAGACGTCTCCTCCTTCTTGATCCAGCAAGGGGGAGGAGAGGTTGATGGAGATCCAGCAGCACGACGGTGTGGTGGTGAAAGTAGCGGGATTTCAGCAGGGCTTCGCCAAGCGCTACTGGAGGAGGAGAGATGTCACGGGAGGGAGAGGGAGGCGCCAGGGGCTGGGGTGTGTCCTCCCTCCCACCCCTCCACTATTTATAGGGGGAAGGGGAGAGGGGGCCGGCCCCCTCAGATCCAATCTGAGGGGAGGGGCGGCGGCCAAGGGGGTGGCTTGCCCCCCAAGCCAGGTGGAGGCGCCCCCCCACCCCTAGAGTTCCCAACCCTAGGCGCAGGGGAGGCCCATAGGGTGGCGCACCAGCCCACCAGGGGCTGGTTCCCTTCCCACTTCAGCCCATGGGGCCCTCCGGGATAGGTGGCCCCACCCGGTGGACCCCCGGGACCCTTCCGGTGGTCCCGGTACAATACCGATTACCCCCGAAACCTTCCCGGTGGCCGAAACTGGACTTCCTATATACAATTCTTTACCTCCGGACCATTCCGGAACTCCTCGTGACGTCCGAGATCTCATCCGGGACTCCGAACAACCTTCGGGTTACCGCATACTAATATCTCTACAACCCTAGCGTCACCGAACCTTAAGTGTGTAGACCCTACGGGTTCGGGAGACACGCAGACATGACCGAGACGACTCTCCGATCAATAACCAACAGCGGGATCTGGATACCCATGTTGGCTCCCACATGCTCCTCGATGATCTCATCGGATGAACCACGATGTCGAGGATTCAATCAATCCCGTACGCAATTCCCTTTGTCTATCGGTACGATACTTGCCCGAGATTCGATCGTCGGTATACCGATACCTTGTTCAATCTCGTTACCGGCAAGTCTCTTTACTCGTTTCCGTAACACATCATCCTGTGAACAACTCCTTGATCACATTGAGCTCATTGTGATGATGTCCTACCGAGTGGGCCCAGAGGTACCTCTCCGTCACACGGAGTGACAGATCCCAGTCTCGATTCGTGCCAACCCAACAGACACTTTCGGAGATACCCGTAGTGCACCTTTATAGCCACCCAGTTACGTTGTGACGTTTGGTACACCCAAAGCACTCCTACGGTATCCGGGAGTTGCACAATCTCATGGTCTAAGGAAAAGTTACTTGACATTGGAAAAGCTTTAGCAAACGAACTACACGATCTAGTGCTAGGCTTAGGATTGGGTCTTGTCCATCACATCATTCTCCTAATGATGTGATCCCGTTATCAATGACATCCAATGTCCATGGTCAGGAAACCGTAACCATCTATTGATCAACGAGCTAGTCAACTAGAGGCTTACTAGGGACATGTAGTGGTCTATGTATTCACACATGTATTACGATTTCCGGATAACACAATTATAGCATGAATAACAGACAATTAACATGAACAAGGAAATATAATAATAACCATTTTATTATTGCCTCTAGGGCATATTTCCAACAGTCTCCCACTTGCACTAGAGTCAATAATCTAGTTACATTGTGATGAATCGAACACCCATAGAGTTCTGGTGTTGATCATGTTTTGCTCGTGGAAGAGGTTTAGTCAACGGATCTGCTACATTCAAATCCGTGTGCACTTTACAAATATCTATGTCTCCATCTTGAACATGTTCACGTATGGAGTTGAAGCGACGCTTGATATGCCTGGTCTTCTTGTGAAACCTGGGCTCCTTGGCAAGGGCAATAGCTCCAGTGTTGTCACAGAAGAGAGCCATTGGACCCGACGCATTTGGAATGACTCCTAGGTCGGTGATGAACTCCTTCATCCATACTGCTTCGTGTGCTGCCTCCGAGGCTGCTATGTACTCCGCTTCGCATGTAGAACCCGCCACGACGCTTTGCTTGCAACTGCACCAGCTTACCGCTCCACCATTCAAAATATACACGTATCCGGTTTGTGACTTGGAGTCATCCGGATCTGTGTCGAAGCTAGCGTCGACGTAACCCTTTACGACGAGCTCTTCGTCACCTCCATATACGAGAAACATATCCTTAGTCCTTTTCAGGTACTTCAGGATGTTCTTGACCGCTGTCCAGTGTTCCTTGCTAGGATTACTTTGGTACCTACCTACCAAACTTACTGCAAGGTTTACATCAGGTCTGGTACATAGCATGGCATACATAATAGACCCTATGGCTGAGGCATAGGGGATGACACTCATCTCTTCTACATCTTCTGCCGTGGTCGGGCATTGAGCCGTGCTCAATCTCACACCTTGCAATACAGGCAAGAACCCCTTCTTGGACTGATCCATATTGAACTTCTTCAATATCTTATCAAGGTATGTGCTTTGCGAAAGACCTATGAGGCGTCTCGATCTATCCCTATAGATCTTGATGCCTAATATATAAGCAGCTTCTCCAAGGTCCTTCATTGAAAAACACTTATTCAAGTAGGCCTTTATACTTTCCAAGAATTCTATATTATTTCCCATTAGCAGTATGTCATCCACATATAATATGAGAAATGCTACAGTGCTCCCACTCACTTTCTTGTAAACACAGGCTTCTCCATAAGTCTGTGTGAACCCAAACGCTTTGATCATCTCATCAAAGCGAATGTTCCAACTCCGAGATGCTTGCACCAGCCCATAGATTGAGCGCTGGAGCTTGCATACCTTGTCAGCATTCTCAGGGTCGACAAAACCTTCCGGTTGCATCATATACAACTCTTCCTTAAGAAAACCATTAAGGAATGCCGTTTTGACGTCCATTTGCCATATCTCATAATCATAGTATGCGGCAATTGCTAACATGATTCTGACGGATTTCAGCTTCGCTACGGGTGAGAAAGTCTCATCGTAGTCAACCCCTTGAACTTGTCGATAACCCTTAGCGACAAGCCGAGCCTTATAGATGGTCACATTACCATCCGCGTCAGTCTTCTTCTTAAAGATCCATTTATTTTCTATGGCTTGCCGATCATCGGGCAAGTTAGTCAAAGTCCATACTTCGTTTTCATACATGGATCCTATCTCGGATTTCATGGCTTCAAGCCATTTGTCGGAATCCGGGCCCGCCATCGCTTCTTCATAGTTCGAAGGTTCACTGTTGTCTAACAACATGATTTCCAGGACAGGATTGCCGTACCACTCTGGTGCGGAACGTGTCCTTGTGGACCTTCGAAGTTCAATGGTAGCTTGATCATGATCATTATCATTAACTTCCTCTCTAGCCGGTGCAGGCTCCACAGAAACATTTTCCTGTGCTGCGCTACTCTCCGGTTCGAGGGTCATCTCATCAAGCTCCACTTTCCTCCCACTTACTTCTTTCGAGAGAAACTCTTTCTCTAGAAAGGATCCATTCCTGGCAACAAAAATCTTGCCCTCGGATCTTAGGTAGAAGGTATACCCAATAGTTTCCTTAGGGTATCCTATGAATACGCATTTTTCCGACTTGGGTTCGAGCTTCTCTGGTTGAAGTTTCTTCACATAAGCATCGCATCCCCAAACTTTCAGAAACGACAGCTTAGGTTTCTTCCCAAACCATAATTCATACGGTGTCGTCTCAACGGATTTTGACGGTGCCCTATTTAAAGTGAATGCGGCAGTCTCTAAAGCATAACCCCAAAAAGATAGCGGTAGATCAGTAAGAGACATCATAGATCGCACCATATCCAATAGAGTGCGATTACGACATTCGGATACACCGTTACGCTGAGGTGTTCCAGGCGGCGTGAGTTGTGAAACAATTCCACATTTCCGTAAATGCGTGCCAAATTCATGACTCAAATATTCTCCTCCACGATCTGATCGTAAGAACTTTATTTTCTTGTCACGTTGATTCTCAACCTCATTCTGAAATTCCTTGAACTTTTCAAAGGTCTCAGACTTGTGCTTCATCAAGTAGACATACCCATATCTACTCAAATCATCGGTGAGGGTGAGAACATAACGATAACCACCGCGAGCCTCAACACTCATTGGACCACACACATCAGTATGTATGATCTCCAATAAGTTGGTTGCTCGCTCCATTGTTCCGGAGAACGGAGTCTTGGTCATCTTGCCCAAGAGGCATGGTTCGCATCTGTCAAATGATTCATAATCAAGAGACTCCAAAAGTCCATCTGCATGGAGTTTCTTCATGCGTTTAACACCGATATGACCAAGGCGGCAGTGCCACAAGTATGTGGGACTATCGTTATCAACCTTGCATTTCTTGGCATTCACATTATAAACATGTGTAACATCACGTTCGAGATTCAATAAAAATAAACCATTCACCAGCGGGGCATGACCATAAAACATATCTCTCATATAAATAGAACAACCATTATTCTCAGATGAGTAGCCATCTCGCATTAAGCGAGATCCAGATACAATGTTCATGCTCAAAGCTGGTACTAAATAACAATTATTGAGGTTTAAAACTAATCCCGTAGGTAGATGCAGAGGTAGCGTGCCGACGGCGATCACATCGACCTTGGAACCATTCCCGACGCGCATCGTCACCTCGTCCTTTGCCAGTCTACGCTGATTCCGCAGTTCCTGCTTTGAGTTACAAATATGAGCAACCGCACCGGTATCAAATACCCAGGAACTACTACGAGTGCTGGTAAGGTACACATCAATTACATGTATATCATATATACCTTTGGTATTGCCGGCCTTCTTGTCCGCCAAGTACTTGGGGCAGTTTCGCTTCCAGTGACCGTTTCCCTTGCAATAAAAGCACTCAGTCTCAGGCTTGGGTCCATTCTTCGACTTCTTCCCGGCAGCTGGCTTACCGGGCGCGGCAACTCCCTTGCCGTCCTTCTTGAAGTTCTTCTTACCCTTGCCCTTCTTGAACTTAGTGGTTTTATTCACCATCAACACTTGATGTTCCTTTCTTATCTCTGCCTCCGCTGACTTCAGCATCGCATATACCTCAGGAATGGTCTTTTCCATCCCCTGCATGTTGAAGTTCATCACGAAGCTCTTGTAGCTAGGTGGAAGCGACTGAAGGATTCTGTCAACGACCGCGTCATCCGGGAGATTAACTCCCAGCTGAGACAAGCGGCTGTGCAACCCAGACATTTTGAGTATGTGCTCGCTGACAGAACTATTTTCCTCCATCTTACAGCTGTAGAACTTATCGGAGACTTCATATCTCTCGATCCGGGCATGAGCTTGGAAAACCATTTTCAGCTCTTCGAACATCTCATATGCTCCGTGATGCTCAAAACGCTTTTGGAGCCCCGGTTCTAAGCTGAAGAGCATGCCGCACTGAACGAAGGAGTAATCATCGGTGCGTGTCTGCCAAACGTTCAAATCGTCTGGCAGTGCTGGGAGAGCAGGTGGGTCACCTAACGGTGCTTCAAGGACATATGATTTCTTGGCAGTTATGAGGATAATCCTCAGGTTACGGACCCAGTCCGCATAGTTGCTACCATCGTCTTTCAACTTGTTTTTCTCTAGGAACGCGTTGAAGTTGAGGGTAACATTAGCGTTGGCCATTTGATCTACAAGATAGATATGTAACATTTAGACTAAGTTCATGACAATTAAGTTCATCTAATCAAATTATGTAATGAACTCCCACTCAGATAGACATCCCTCTCGTCATCTAAGTGATTACATGATCCGAATCGACTAGGCCGTGTCCGATCATCACGTGAGACGGACTAGTCATCAACGGTGAACATCCCCATGTTGATCGTATCTTCTATACGACTCATGCTCGACCTTTCGGTCTCTTGTGTTCCGAGGCCATGTCTGTACATGCTAGGCTCGTCAAGTCAACCTAAGTGTATTGCTGTGTAAATCTGGCTTACACCCGTTGTATTCGAACGTTAGAATCTATCACACCCGATCAACACGTAGTGCTTCGAAACAACGAACCTTCGCAACGGTGCACAGTTAGGGGGAACACTTTCTTGAAATTTTAGTAAGGGATCATCTTATATATGCTACCGTCGTTCTAAGCAAATAAGATGCAGAAACATGATAAACATCTCATGCAATCAAAATAGTGACATGATATGGCCATTATCACTTTGCTCCTTTTGATCTCCATCTTCGGGGCTCCATGATCATCATCGTCACCGGCATGACACCATGATCTCCATCATCATGATCTCCATCATCGTGTCTTCATGAAGTTGTCTCGCCAACTATTACTTCTACTACTACGGCTAACGGTTAGCAATAAAGTAAAGTAATTACATGGCGAATTTCAATGACACGCAGGTCATATAATAAATTAAGACAACTCCTATGGCTCCTGCCGGTTGTCATACTCATCGACATGCAAGTCGTGATTCCTATTACAAGAACATGATCATCTCATACATCACATATATCATTCATCACATCCTTTGGCCATATCACATCACAAAGCACTTGCTGCAAAAACAAGTTAGACGTCCTCTAATTGTTGTTGCAAGTTTTTATGTGGCTGCTATAGGTTTCTAGCAAGAACGTTTCTTACCTACGCCAAAAACACAACGTGATATGCCAATTTCTATTACCCTTCATAAGGACCCTGTTCATCGAATCCGATCCGACTAAAGTGGGAGAGACAGACACCCGCTAGCCACCTTATACAACTAGTGCATGTCAGCCGGTGGAACCTGTCTCACGTAAGCGTACGTGTAAGGTCGGTCCGGGCCGCTTCATACCACAGTGCCGCCGAATCAAGATAAGACTAGTAACGGCAAGAAGATTGACAAATCGACGCCCACAACTACTTTGTGTTCTACTCGTGCAAGATACTACGCATAGACCTAGCTCATGATGCCACTATTGGGGATCGTAGCAGAATTTTAAAATTTTCTACGCATCACCAAGATCAATCTATGGAGTCATCTAGCAACGAGAGAGAGGGGAGTGCATCTACATACCCTTGTAGATCGCGAGCGGAAGCGTTCAAGAGAACGGGGTTGATGGAGTCGTACTCGTCGTGATCCAAATCACCGATGACCGAGCGCCGAACGGACAGCACGTCCGTGTTCAACACACGTACGAAGCGGAGACGTCTCCTCCTTCTTGATCCAGCAAGGGGGAGGAGAGGTTGATGGAGATCCAGCAGCACGACGGTGTGGTGGTGGAAGTAGCGGGATTTCAGCAGGGCTTCGCCAAGCGCTACTGGAGGAGGAGAGATGTCACGGGAGGGAGAGGGAGGCGCCAGGGGCTGGGGTGTGTCCTCCCTCCCACCCCTCCACTATTTATAGGGGGAAGGGGAGAGGGGGCCGGCCCCCTCAGATCCAATCTGAGGGGAGGGGCGGCGGCCAAGGGGGTGGCTTGCCCCCCAAGCCAGGTGGAGGCGCCCCCCCACCCCTAGAGTTCCCAACCCTAGGCGCAGTGGAGGCCCATAGGGAGGCGCACCAGCCCACCAGGGGCTGGTTCCCTTCCTACTTCAGCCCATGGGGCCCTCCGGGATAGGTGGCCCCACCCGGTGGACCCCCGGGACCCTTCCGGTGGTCCCGGTACAATACCGATTACCCCCGAAACCTTCCCGGTGGCCGAAACTGGACTTCCTATATACAATTATTTACCTCCGGACCATTCCGGAACTCCTCGTGACGTCCGAGATCTCATCCGGGACTCCGAACAACCTTCGGGTTACCGCATACTAATATCTCTACAACCCTAGCGTCACCGAACCTTAAGTGTGTAGACCCTACGGGTTCGGGAGACACGCAGACATGACCGAGACGACTCTCCGGTCAATAACCAACAGCGGGATCTGGATACCCATGTTGGCTCCCACATGCTCCTCGATGATCTCATCGGATGAACCACGATGTCGAGGATTCAATCAATCCCGTACGCAATTCCCTTTGTCTATCGGTACGATACTTGCCCGAGATTCGATCGTCGGTATACCGATACCTTGTTCAATCTCGTTACCGGCAAGTCTCTTTACTCGTTTCCGTAACACATCATCCTGTGAACAACTCCTTGATCACATTGAGCTCATTATGATGATGTCCTACCGAGTGGGCCCAGAGGTACCTCTCCGTCACACGGAGTGACAAATCCCAGTCTCGATTCATGCCAACCCAACAGACACTTTCGGAGATACCCGTAGTGCACCTTTATAGCCACCCAGTTACGTTGTGACGTTTGGTACACCCAAAGCACTCCTACGGTATCCGGGAGTTGCACAATCTCATGGTCTAAGGAAAAGTTACTTGACATTGGAAAAGCTTTAGCAAACGAACTACACGATCTAGTGCTAGGCTTAGGATTGGGTCTTGTCCATCACATCATTCTCCTAATGATGTGATCCCGTTATCAATGACATCCAATGTCCATGGTCAGGAAACCGTAACCATCTATTGATCAACGAGCTAGTCAACTAGAGGCTTACTAGGGACATGTAGTGGTCTATGTATTCACACATGTATTACGATTTCCGGATAACACAATTATAGCATGAATAACAGACAATTATCATGAACAAGGAAATATAATAATAACCATTTTATTATTGCCTCTAGGGCATATTTCCAACATAGTCATGCCTTTTGGGTTAACTAATGCACCTAGTACTTTCATGAGATTAATGAACGAAGTTTTACGTGCTTTCATTGGACGATTTGTGGTAGTTTACTTTGATGATATATTGATTTATAGCAGATCTTTGGAGGAACATTTGGAACATTTACGTACTGTTTTTATTGCTCTACGTGATGCATGTTTGTTTGGTAACCTTGGGAAGTGCACCTTTTGCACCGACCGAGTACCTTTTCTTGGCTATGTTGTTACTCCACAGGGAATTGAAGTGGATAATGCCAAGATTGAAGCTATTGAGAGTTGGCCGCAGCCCAAAACGGTCACACAAGTGAGGAGTTTCCTTGGCCTCGGTGGTTTCTATAGGCGTTTTGTGAGAGATTTCAGCACCATTGCTGCACCTCTCAATGAGCTTACAAAGAAGGATGTGCCTTTTGTTTGGGGTACCTCACAGGAAGAAGCCTTCACGGTATTGAAAGATAAGTTGACACATGCTCCTTTACTCTAACTTCCTGATTTTAATAAGACTTTTGAGCTTGAATGTGATGCTTGTGGAATTGGATTAGGAGGTGTGTTATTACAAGATGGCAAACCTGTTGCATACTTTTCAGAAAAATTGAGTGGGCCTAGTCTGAACTATTCTACTTATGATAAAGAATTATATGCTCTTGTTCGGACCTTAGAAACATGGCAACATTATTTGTGGCCCAAAGAATTTGTTATACATTCTGATCATGAATCTTTGAAACACATTAAAAGTCAAGCAAAACTAAACCATAGACATGCTAAATGGGTTGAATTCATTGAGACTTTCCCTTATGTCATTAAACACAAGAAGGGTAAAGAAAATGTTATTGCTGATGCATTGTCTCGTCGTTATACTATGCTTTCACAACTTGACTTTAAAATATTTGGTTTGGAGACCATCAAAGATCAATATGTGCATGATGCTGAATTTAAAGATGTATTGCAGAATTGTAAAGAAGGGAGAACATGGAACAAGTTCGTTGTTAACGATGGATTTGTGTTTCGTGCTAACAAGCTATGCATTCCAGCTAGCTCCGTTCGTCTTTTGTTGTTGCAGGAGGCGCATGGAGGAGGATTAATGGGACACTTTGGCATCAAGAAGACGGAGGACGTACTTGCTACACATTTCATTTGGCCAAAGATGAGACGGGATGTTGAGCGTTTTGTTGCTCGCTGCACTACATGTCAAAAGGCTAAGTCACGACTCAATCCTCATGGTTTATATATGCCTTTGCCTGTACGTAGTGTTCCATGGGAGGATATATCTATGGACTTTGTTTTAGGTTTACCTCAAACAAAGAAGGGGAGGGATAGCATATTTGTTGTCGTGGATAGATTTTCGAAAATGGCACACTTCATACCATGTCATAAAACCGATGATGCTGCTAATGTTGCTGATTTGTTCTTTCGTGAAACTATTCGCTTGCATGGTGTGCCAAATACTATTGTTTCAGATCATGATACTAAATTTCTTAGCCACTTTTGGAGATGTTTATGGGCTAAGTTGGGGACTAAACTGCTTTTTAGTACTACTTGTCACCCCCAAACTGATGGAAAAACTGAAGTAGTCAATAGAACATTGTCTACTATGCTTAGGGCTGTTTTGAAGAATAATAAGAAAATGTGGGAAGAATGCCTGCCTCATATTGAATTTGCTTATAATCGTTCATTGCATTCTACTAATAAGATGTGCCCTTTTGAAATTGTGTATGGTTTCCTACCTCGTGCACCCATTGATTTGTTGCCTCTTCCATCTTCGGAGAAGGTTAATTTTGATGCTAAACAACGTGCTGAATTGATCTTAAAAATGCATGAGTTAACTAAGGAAAATATTGAGCGCATGAATGCTAAATATAAACTTGCTGGAGATAAGGGTAGAAAACATGTTGTCTTTGCACCTGGAGATCTTGTTTGGTTACATTTGCGTAAGGATAGGTTTCCGGATTTGCGCAAGTCAAAGCTAATGCCACGTGTTGATGGTCCTTTTAAGGTGTTAGAGAAAATAAATGATAATGCATACAAACTTGAGCTGCCTACAGATTTTGGGGTTAGTCCCACTTTTAACATTGCAGATTTGAAGCCTTATTTGGGTGAGGAAAATGAGCTTCCGTTGAGGGCAACTTCATTTCAAGAAGGGGAGGATGATGAGGACATCAATACCATTGTTACACCCACAACCCCTGCTGCTACATATACTGGACCAATTACTAGAGCTCGCACACGCCAATTAAATTATCAGGTACTTTCGTTTCTTGGTAATTGTCGGTGTACTAAGTATTGGGCCTTTAGTACCCCGTACTTGTGCACGGGCGGTTGTAGCCATACCTGCGGCAAGGCTTGTCAGGGAACAGCTGAAGATTAATCCAAGATTATCAGAGACATTCAAGCCAAGGACCAGAAGATAAGGAGAACTGGAGATCAGGGGCTCGGCCCCCGGCAAGATCTTGCCGGGGTAGCCTGCAGAGCCCGGCAAAGATCTTGCCGGGATAGCCCGCGGAGCCTGGCAAGATTCACACCCCGGTAAGGTTCCGCCACTGTGCCACCGCTCCAGCGCAGCGACCAAGCCTGGCATTCTGGCCCCATCTCTGGATGCGTGGCAAGGCGCTAGTGGAGGTGAGCTTAAGCAGTGCTGATGGGATGGCCCCTTTTTCCATGCCAAAGAAAGTAGGGACACCTAAACAGACACTTCACGGTGCATTAAATGCATTTGTCCTAAACCGCCAGTGGTTAGGTATGATAACCCTGTAGCTACTTTACACCTCACGCATGAACAGTTCGCCACTGTGGAGACCCCTTTGAGCATATAAAAGGAGGCCCAAGGCAACTGCTACAGGAGAAGAACACTCTCGGCCCATTCTGCATGCGTAGCCGCTGCACGAACACATTGTTCATCGCGAGCGCTCCAAGAACTGGGACGAATACACTGAAAATGAACTAAAGCAGGAGTAGGGTCTTACGCTGATCAGCGGCCCGAACCTGGGTAAAAATCCCCTCGCGCTGGTCGTCGGTTCTGCTCTTTGTGCATACCTCTCTCCCTGCCGAATCGTAAAGGGGTCCTTCCGATCCCATAGGTGTCGTACGCCGACATCTTTGGTGCGCCAGGTAGGGGGATCGAGGTTGCGCGAACCTGATCTGGTGATCAGCGTGTCAGTTTCTTCACCCTTCTTTGTCATCATGCCACCCAAGAAGAAGGGTGCGACAGCAGTTGTTCCGTCTACGTCCGTCTTGCCCGTACCTACTCGGACCGGTGACGGCCTGGATGCAGGAGATGGAGGTTTAGAGCCTCCATGGCGTTCTGGTGATCCAAGCCAGGCGAGCGGTGTCATTCGCAGCAGCGACGGCAACCCACACGCCGCTAGATCCAGAGATGGAGCCGTGCTGCCTACGGGCGGCGCAGCAAACTCCAGAGATCGGAGGACGCCTTCTAAGACTCTCACGCCGGCGCAAGCATTGCGGCCTTCTCAGGTCGCACGCGACGAGCAGCGCCGTGGCGTTGGTGGGTCTGAATGTCCCCATGGAAAGACTTCTGCGTATCGATCCCAAGATGCACAGGCCCAGCATGCACGCCAAACTGCTGATGGAAGTGGCGCGCGGTCGCGTGATCCTGATCGTGCTCCTTCTAACACTGTTTGGAGTCAGAGCACCTCATGTACCTCGCACCAGTTGCCGCCACCTACGCCAGCAGAAGCCTTGGCACATGCGCAGCTACTCCTCGATTTCCCTCTTGCTCCAGAGAAGATGGAGGAGTGGCGATCTACTATCCAGAGCCTCATCGGCTTCGTCAACAAGGATGGGCCGCAGCCTGCAGGGCCCTCGCGGCAACGGTCTATCAATCTGATGCGAGCCGATGGTGAGAAGACTGGAGGCGGTGCGACCACGGTGCACTCCCCTCCACGACAGCAACAGCGGTCGTCAACCCGGCGGACTGACGGCTGTGATGATGATTCCACGGCGTCATCCGATCCGCGGATGCGCCGCGATCAGCGCCAAGTTCTTCAGGAACGGAGCAAAGAAGACGCTCGAACTACCATCGAGCGGTGATAGGAGGCGCATCATCAGTCCGATAAACGCGCAGGGCCTACTGTCGACAAGCCTGCGCCAGGGGATGTGGGCGACTTGCCCTATGAGGTAGGTTGTCCAGCATTTACCCGTGAGCTGCGGCGAGTCCAGTGGCCCAACTCCCGAACGTTCAAACCAGAGGTCTCGGAGAAATATGATGGCAAGACTCACCCCTCGGAGTTCTTAAGCATCTACACCATTGCGGTGCAGGCTGCCGGGGGCCGAGATGACAAGATACTTGCCAACTACTTCCCGTTGGTGCTCAAACCCAATGTCAGGTCGTGGTTGATGCGTCTGCCGGAGAATTCCATTTCTTCTTGGTCAGATCTGTGCCATCAGTTTGTTGGCGCCTTTGTTGGAGGCCACCAAGCTCCTGGCTAAGAGAGTGATTTGCATCTCCTCCCTCAAAAGGAGGGCGAACCCCTGCGCAAGTTTATCCAAAGATTTAGCCGGGTGCAATACAATATTTCGGACGTTCATCCTGTCGCTGTTGTTAGCACGTTTCATCATAACATGTGTAACCGCAAAATGCGCGAAGAGCTGGCGATGAACAAAGACAGGAGTATTGCCGAGCTTTACGCTTTGGCCGACAAGTGCGCCCGAGCTGAAGAAGGGAGGAAACTCCCTGGCGAGGGTGTCAGCGTAGGGGGTGAATCAGAAGATGAAGACGCTGCGACCCCGCCAAAGAAAGGCCGGCGGCGGAACAAGAAGCACAGAGGCAAGGCCGTGCATGCTGTCGAGGAATCCGGCAACCCCGGCACCGCCAAGAAGGCCAAGGTTGACGACCCCGGCAAGGAAGTTGCCGGGTGCGCCTCCTGCCAGGCCTTGGCGGCGGCCGACAAGTCGGAAAACTCCGGCAAGCAGTATTGCAAGATCCATCGCACCAAGGGCCACGATCTCCAAAACTGCCGGCAAGTTGAGCAGCTTGTCGAGAAGCTGAGAGCTGAGTACGAAAGACGAGAACAAGGAGAAGGCCCAAGACAGTACTGAGGGATCTGGCAAGAAGCATGGTGGCCGAGGAGGCCACCGCGGCAAGGCTAAGCAACACAAGGAGAGGCCCGCCCGAGGCCGCGACAAGGACGATGGGGGCGATGATGATGAAGAAGACGACGAATCCAGCGAGCACGAGTTTCAGAAAGCCACAGAGGCCATGTGTATTGACAGGGGCACCTCGTTGCATTCTTCTCATCGCCGACTTAAACAGTGGGTGCGTGAGGTTAATGCAACGGAGCCGTCGTTTGATGCACGCAAACCTTTAAAGTGGTCCAGCACGCCTATCATTTTTTACGCCGAGGATCACCCTGATCGCACAACTGCGGTCGGGTGTTTGCCCTTGTTGGTCTCACCAACAATCCGTAACCTCAAGGTGATAAAAATGCTAGTTAACGGTGGGGCCGGGCTGAACTTAATCTCGCTGGACGTGCTCAAGAGGCTGCAAATTCCTGATGAAGATCTCGAGGAAACGGGCACGTTTCAAGGGATCAATCCAGGAAGGACCCAGCCAAAAGGCAAGATTACGCTACCGGTGACATTTGGTAGCGAGTTCAACTACAGGACAGAGAAGGTAGTGTTCGATGTCACCAAGATCCCTATGTCATACAATGGGATCCTCGGCCGCCCAGCGCTGGCTAAGTTCATGGCGGCATCACACTATGTGTACAATGTGTTGAAGAGGCCCGGGCCGATAAGTGTCATCACTATCCACTCTGACAAAAAGGATGCACTTATCTGCACCGATCAACTATACCAGGAGGTAGCTGCAGCACCTGCCGTCAAGGCATCTGCTCCTGCCGCTGGAACTCCCAGGGGGAAGAAGAAGACCGGCAAGATCTTTGGCACAAACTCCGGCAAGCGCACCTCCTCAGAGTGCTGCGCTTCCGTTGAGGACGCACCAGAGAGTTCCACCGGCAAGAACAAGAAATCCAAGGCTGCTTCACCAGAGATCAAGAAGGTGCCCGTCAAGGAGGACTGAACGGGAGGAACTTTCACCATAAGTTCCACCCTGGATGACAAATAGGAAAGCTCGCTCATTGCCTTCCTGCGGGCGAATGTCGACGTGTTTGCATGGCAACCGTCTGACATCCCCGGTGTTCCCAGGGAGGTAATTCAGCACCACCTTGCTGTCTGTCCTCACGCGTGGCCCGTCAAGCAGAGGGTCAGGAGACAAGCCTTGGAGCGGCAAGAATTCATTACCGAAGAAATCAGAAAGCTAGAAGCGGCAGGCTTGGTCAGAGGAGTGCTTCACCCAACATGGTTGGCCAATCCGGTTGTAGTGCGCAAGGCGAATGGGAAATGGAGGCTGTGTATTGATTATACAGACATTAATAAAGCCTGTCCAAAAGATCCTTTTCCCTTGCCGCGCATCAACCAGATTGTGGACTCCACTGCTGGTTGTGACCTACTGTCGTTCCTTGATGCCTACTCGGGATATCATCAGATCTTCATGGCAAAAGAAGATGAAGAAAAGACCGCATTTATCACCCCATGTGGTATGTATTGCTTTATACGGATGCCTTTCAGGTTGAAAAGTGCTGGTTCTACATTTGCGAGAGCGGTCCAAATTGGTTTTGAGCCTCAGCAACATAGAAATATGGAAGCATACATGGATGACATAGTGGTCAAAACCAAGGATAAAGCGACGCTCATACAAGATCTAGAAGAAACATTTACAAATCTACGCAAGATCAATTTAAAGCTCAATCCTGAGAAGTGTGTATTTGGCGTTCCTTTCGGCAAGCTTCTCGGGTTCTTTGTATCTCAACATGGAATCGAAGCGAATCCCGACAAGATCAAAGCTATTGAGCAGATTGAAGCACCAAGACGCGTCAAGGATGTACGTCGTCTTGCCGGCTGCATTGCTGCCCTAAGCAGGTTCATCTCCAAATCCGCTGAGCGCGCCTTGCCCTTTTTCAAAATTTTGAAGAAGGCAGGACCAATGAAATGGACTCCGGAAGCGGAGGCTGCGTTGCAAGTTTTAAAGAGGTACCTCTCCTCTCCGCTGACGCTAGTCGCACCTAGGCCACAAGAGCCATTGCTGTTGTATATAGCGGCAACGAATCATGTGGTTAGTGCTGCGTTAGTGGCGCAGAGAGAAGTTGATGAGGAGGTAACGGCAGCGGCGGGACCGTCAAGTGATGCGCCGGGATCTTCCCCGGCAAGGTCTGGTTCCAGCAAGATAGGATCTGTGCAGTCAGAGGAATCAGTTCAAAAAAGGAAGATGGTGCAGCGTCCAGTCTATTTTGTCAGCTCCCTTCTACAGGGAGCTAGGTCAAGATACTCTGGTGTGCAGAAGCTGCTCTTCGGTCTTCTTATGGCCTCGAGGAAGCAGCGGATTTTGCGAAATCCAGAGGCAACCGGCAGGATTGTGGAGTGGGCGTTGGAATTATCAAGCTTTGGTCTCAAGTTTGAAAGTACTTCAACAATTTAGAGCAGAGCCTTGGCGGAGTTCATTGCGGAATGGACCCCAACCCCAGACGAACAGATTCAAGAAACGACTCTTCCCGGCAAGGAAACGGATCAAGAATAGATTATGTACTTTGATGGGGCTTTCTCGCTGCAAGGCGCCGGTGCTGGCGTGCTGCTTGTCGCACCCACCGAAGAGCACCTCAAGTACATAGTTCAGATGCATTTTCCCCGGGAGAGCTCGACGAACAACACTGCAGAGTACGAAGGCCTACTTGCTGGTCACAGGATCGTGGCAGACCTTGGTATCAAGAAGCTCGTCATCAGAGGTGACTCGCAGCTTGTTGTCAGGCAAGTCAACAAAGATTATCAAAGTCCGTTGATGCAAGCTTATGTAGATGAAGTGAGAAAAATGGAAGAGCGCTTTGACGGTCTGCAAACAAAGCACATTCCTCGTGCTGAAAATAGTATTGCAGATGACCTGTCAAAACACGCTGCCCTCAAGTTACCTGTGGATCCAGGGACTTTTGTGCTCCATTTGACTCAGCCATCTGTGACGCCATCAATGAGGCAAGAAAAGAGAAGGAAGTTGAATTCTGGTCAGTACTTTCCGGCAGAGCTCCCGGGAGCCGCCGGCAAGGAAGTTGCCGGGATCAACGACAAGCCTGCCGGGGAACAACAGGCTCCAGCAGGGGCTCAGGCCCTTGCCATTGAGACAAACGTTCCCCCGGCAGAAGAGATGCCTTTAGTCCTGGTTGTCGAGCTCCAGGCTCCAGCTTGGGCACAGTCCATTGTCCATTTCCTTCAGATAGGAGAACTCCCTGAGGAGCAGGAAGAAGCAGAAAAAGTAGCCCGTCAGTCTAGCATGTACCAGTTCGTCGATGGCGTTCTGTACAGGAAGAGATTGAACGGTGTGAAATTGAAGTGTATTCCTCGGAAGGATGGACTGGAGCTGTTGGCAGAGATACATGGAGGCATATGTGGCTCTCACATAGGATCAAGAGCACTTGTCGGAAAGGCATTCCGAAAAGGTTTCTTTTGGCCCACCGCTCTCCAGGATGCAACTGCACTAGTAACCAAGTGTGAAGCGTGCCAGTTTCATTCAAAGAAATCGCATCAGCCAGCTAAAGCTCTTCAGACAATCCCTCTCTCCTGGCCATTTTTGGTCTGGGGGCTCGACATACTGGGCCCTTTTCCCCGTGCTACCGGGGGCTTTGAGTACTTGTACGTTGCAATCGACAAGTTCACAAAGTGGCCGGAGGTGGAAGCAGTGAGGAAGGTGACAGCACAATCAGCCGTCAAGTTCTTTAAAGGGATAGTTTGCCGTTTCAGTGTGCCCAATAGGATCATCACTGACAATGGCACACAATTCACAAGTTGCACCTTCATGCAGTACGTCCAGGATCTTGGTGGCAAAATCTGTTTTGCCTCTGTTGCTCACCCGAGAAGCAACAGCCAAGCAGAGAGGGCTAATGCTGAAGTGCTGCACGGTCTCAGGACCAGAACTTTTGACAAGCTAAAAAAGTGCGGAAGGCGTTGGATTGATGAGTTGCCGGCGGTTCTTTGGTCAATCAGAACGACACCAAATCGAGCTACTGGCCAGACACCCTTCGCTCTGGTTTACGGAGCGGAAGCAGTTCTCCCCACAGAACTCATATACGGGTCACCTCAAGTGCTCGCTTATGATGAGCTTGAGCAAGAGCAACTGCGGCAAGATGACGCTGTGCTCCTTGAGGTGGATCGTCTTCAGGCTGCTGTGCGGGCTGCACGCTACCAGCAAGCTTTGCGTCGCTACCATAGCCGCAAAGTTCATGGCCGAAGTCTTGAGGAAGGCGACCTTGTTCTTCAGAGGATTCAATCCGCCAAGAATTCAAACAAGTTGACGCCGAAGTGGGAAGGCCCTTATCGAGTAGTACGAGTCACGAGGCCCGGCGCTGTCCGCCTGGAGACCGAGGATGGTGTTCCAGTGAATAACTCCTGGAATATCGAACATCTTCGCAAGTTCTACCCATAAGGCGCGGTTGCCGGGGGCTCTCGGCAACCTCCTTTTGTACGAGTTTTGCCACCAAGGCATATAATCCTTTGTACAAAGCCAGGCGCAGACCCTGTGCGCAGTTGAATAAGCTTAAGTGTTGTACATTTCTTGTTCATTTCCATGTTTATATATATGCATGCTTGTCTGAAATATTGTATGACGCTTGCTCCCGGTAAGCATTAACGAACCACCAAGGTTCCGTATCTTTATTTTCTCTTCTTTCTTTTTCTCAAAGGATGGAAGGTTCCTTCGCGCACAAGTTTGCCGGGGGGGGGGGGGGAAGGAAGGTATGGATACCAATGGGCAACATTCAGAATTGATGTCTTGCCAGAAGAAGTACAGCGACAGAAAGCTAAGTTACGAAACTTTGAACAAGTTATTCAATTTTTACAATCAAGCTATTTTCTTCAGACGATTTCGGTCCTTGTATGGAAAACCTGCATGCGAAGGAACCCTTGTAATAATTGGTTGCGCCCTTATTTTGTTTCGAGTCCGCTCAACAGTTTAAGTGGCTGCACCAAGAGCGCCAAGGTGTCTTGCCGGCTGCTGCACCTCCAGCAGGCTGCTGAATTCCCACACCCAGCGCTCGTGGCAGGTTGCGCGCCAGCAAGTTTCCAGTTAGCTTAGGGCTTATACCATACGGAAAGAAATTGGACAGGAGAAATAGCATGCATGTATTCAATCATAGCAAGTTATATTACATTGATAGTTGCCGTAGTTCTAACTTAAAGACTAAATTGTCTTTGGCATGGAATGGTGGCGGCAAGGAAAAGTAAGGCGGCTAGTCCCTGCGCTGGCCTTCAACCCTCTTGATTGAATCCACCTTCTCAAAGATGGGCGCGATAAGCTCTTCAAGTGCCTTGAGATCTGCATCCTTCGGCAAGCGGTCGAGCACGTTGGTGAGATCAACACCAGGGTTCTTATGTATCACCTTGACAAGTACCTTGCGGAGGACGGCCCGACAAAGTTTGCAGGATTCATTGGCCAGTTGGGTCGCTCGGTTGGACTGTAACAGCTTCAGAGCATTAATGATGCTTTCGAAGAACATGGTCAACCTGGCGCTCGAGGATATCCTTTCTTCAGAGGAATACCTGAAGTTTTGCAGGCCATCCTGGCCCATGGTTGACAATTGTGCTGTGAGCCTCTCCGCGGTGTTGACAAGGCGATCAGTCCAGATTTTTACACCCTTCTCATAGTCGATTTGGGCGGCAGCAGCACTCTTAAGCAAGTTCTTCTCATCCTGAAGATCTTTTCTTTGGGCCTTCTCGCGGGCCCTGCCGTTCTCAAGAGACTTTTCCAGCGTGGTTAGCTTCAGCCTCAGATCGGCAATGGCATCATTGGCTGAAGAGAGCTGCTTGGTCTTGTCGGATATGGCAATTTGCATCTCCGCCAGGCTGTGGAGAGTTTTCTCCCTGTCGCCCTTGAGCATTGAGAGCTCCTTGCTGTGTTCCTCAAGATCCGCCTCCAGCTTCTTCACTTCGTTGCTCAGCTCGTTCTTGGCGGTCTCTGCAGCCTCGGTGGCATCGATGGTTTCCTTGAGCTTGCTTGCGTGATCTGCAGTTGAAGCTTCGAGCGCCTCCTTGTGTTTCTGCTCTAGCTCCTGGGTCTGCTGCGCAACAAGATTTTCAATCTCTTCGTCCTTGCCGTGGAGTTTGGCAGTAAGTGCCTGCTCGTGCGTGGCAAGATCTTCTTCGTGAGCATCAAGCCCAACGCGGCGCTCCGTTAAGAGGGCTTCCTCAGCGGCAATCCTTTGTGCATTTTCCTCTTGCGCCTTCTCTATGTCGGATTGCCTCAGGAGGAGCTCCGTCCAGCTTTGGATCACTTGTTCCCGGCTAGCAGTCAACTCCTGAAGGGCCTCGGCGTACCAGACCTACATCTGCTCAACGCGCTTCTAGAAATCTGCCTCGGCTACTTCGACAACTGCAACTCTGGAATCTGCCTTCTCTTTTCGAGCACGGTGGAGTGCTTGGAGTTTGCGGAAATTATCGCCCATAGCCTGAAGGAGCTGATCTTCTTCAGATTTGCCACTGTTGGCGCTTGGTTCATCAACGATTTTGAGCCCAGCAGCGGCGATGATCTCTTCATCAAAGGTTTCCCCTTCGGTCGGCGCTTCGATACTTGCCGTGCCCGGCAAGTTGATGAATAGGTTGTCGCCAACCGTGAGATATTTGCTCGATGAGGGAGCCTCGGATGTTGATGGTTGATCCTCGACGATCATCTCACCGGTGGCTGGGGGCTCTGTGGCCGATGTAGCGCCTGGCGCTCCTGCGGCAGGAATGCCGTCAGTATGGTCATCAGTCTCCTCGCCGGCCCTCTCGGCAGATTCCTTGGCGGCTTCCTCGGCAGCAGCTTCGCTGACCTCAACAGTGGCATCTTTGGCGGCCTCACTAGCAGCGATCTTGTCAGCTTCAGCGGTGGCGTCTCTGGCGGTCTCCTCGATGACAACATCGACGTCCATGTGTTCCATCACAGAGAACTCTGGAGGACGAAGGAAGGAAACAAAATAAGATCAAGATTGAAGTTCAAGAAAACAAAGAGAAAGAAAGATAAAGGAAAGAATGACAAGTGTTCTGAGGCAAGCAGTCACCTGCGTCGAGCTGTTGAGGGGTGGTTTCATCCCTCCCGGCAACATGGGTTGCCGGGGAAAGGTTGCCGGTGCCCATGTTTACTGGCTCCTCCTCTTCCAAGATAGGCTCGTCGGTAGGAACTCTTGCCGGGGATGCGCTTGCGGGCGGCGTAGTTGACGGAGGCGGCACGACGGGGGCGTCCTCCAATGACTCTCCCTGTTGCTGTCCTTCTCCTGCAAGCCCAAAGATATTAGCGGCAAAGGTAGAAACCTCAGCACCCGCCAGCGGAAAATATGTAGTGAACTCACTCTGGGGGCTGCGCTGGGGGCTGCGTTGAGGGCTAAGTTCCGGGCTGATGACGATAGTTGCTGGCACACTCACAAAGCTTGTCGGGAGCTCGTCACCCATGGAAGTCTTCGCCCTTTTCGTCACCCTTTCCACCAAAGTTTCTGCGTCGCTGCAAAGACAAGACAAAGCAAGACAGTGAGGTCGATCGAATTCAGAATTTGGGAGGTAAAGGCTGTGACAGGATATTTACTCTTCCTCTTCCCGTTCCGGGCTGAAACCGGAGATGTCGAAGTAGACCTCCGTTGCAGCGTCCGTATGGGGAGGCGGAGGAGGGGTCCTGGGTCGCTTAGCTGCAGCAGGTGCAGGGGGTTGGCGTGACTCTACCGCCTAAACCTCTGGTGCTATTGTGTGAGATGCCCCTGTCTCCCCAGTGGTTGCCGCAGGTGTGTGTCTCGTACGCCGCACGGGTTGCTGTCGAACCCCTTGCCGCGGTACAGCCTTGCCGGACACCTTCTTGCCGGGAGCATCACTGCTCGAAGAAGGTTGATTTGCTGGGGCATCAAAGACGGCTTTTCGAAGGACACGCTTTGCCCTCTTTGGAGCTGGGGGCTCCTCTTGTGGCTGTTCTTCGGCTGCATCCTCAGCAGACGAGTTTTCGGCGGCTGTGCCACTCTGCTCCCCGGCAGCCTTATCCTCCCCGGCAGGATCTTCTTCCAAAACGACCTCTGCATCGCTGGTTTCCCATTCCGTGAAGCCGACGTTGCCGGCCTCTGCGGCAAGGTTCGCCTCTTCCACCCTAGTGGCAATATACGCCACTTCCTCGTCGGTGGTGGCGTGGACGAGTCCTGTTTCTTCCCGGATGGCCCTCTCCGACAAATTGTCGAAGAACGTTTGTGCCTGCTCCTCAGATGGCTCGACCCAAGTTGCGTTAAGGCCATGAGAGTTGAACATTGGCATCGTGGCAATGATCGACCCCAGGGCAGAGTTGTTGCACAAAGGGATAATTCTCGTTGGCAACCTATGCTTGTCATCACGCTGGAATAGCTTATGGCGGAGAGTGGCAAGCTGCATGATTGTCAAGTTGCTGTTTAATCTGGGGCGCAGCCTCATGATGTCTGCCGCGTTCTGGAACTCCCAAGCTGGTCTCCCCTTATTCTGCAGAGGGGCGATGCGGCGGCGAAGGAAGTCAGACCTAATCATCTCTATTGTGAGCACGACAGCTTTAAGACGGAGAATCCTGGTGGTGGCGATCGTGAGCTTGTCGTCTTGAGCGTCAAGATTACTCCAGTCCTCGCCACGGACCACTTTCTGCCGTCGGGGCGAACATAACGGATGGGGATCTGCTTCCTTGATCCAGCACCACTCAGACCGCCATTCTTCCCACTTCTCGCGGTAAAAACCCCATCTGGATATATCTCCTTGTTCCACGCTCTTGGGATCCAGGCGATAGAACCGAAAAGGGCGTCCCCTTTTTGGATGCGAGGAACAAAGTAATGGCGGAAGAGGGCAGTGTTGGAAACTACTTCGGCGAAGTTTTCGCAAAGATGAGCAAAGATGGACATGCATGTTACAGCATTCGGCGTGAAATCCAGAAGATGGAAGCCGTATGTGTACATGATGTCGATAAAGAAATCGGAGAACGGAGGACAGAGCCCGCAATAAAAGTAAGCAACCAAGAAGGGATATTTATCTGGTCCGCCTTTGAAAGAAGAACCTGGGGCCACGCGAGTTGCGGGGTGAGCCTGCGTCTCCCTCGCCCACATGCACTGGTACCGGTTCTTCAAGGCTTTCGCGTCAAGCGTCGGAGCAAAGACGACATACTTCTTCCGCATCTTCGCCAGCTCGCTCTCCGGGACATCGGCCTTCGTCTCCTTGCTCTTGCCTTTGCCCTTGCTAGCCTTGGGCGGCATGGTGATTGCGAAGGCGGAGGCCGAGGATAGAGCTGGTGCGGTGGCGGTGAGCGGATGGGGAGAAGTTCTGCTCTGGGCTTAAGGGGAAGAAAGTAATGGCGGATTCCAGATTGGAAAGAAGAGGGGGTAAATGGGCGGCGCCTCTGCAGATTCCTTTTTACGAGGAAGGAGCGAGGCTGCCTCTTTTACTGCCCAATGTGAACATGCTTATACAAGCGCCCTACGGCCGTGGCCGTTCAACGCACGCTTCCCACGTCACGCATTCAACACGCGTAGTGGGGAAGCGCAGTAAGCGGAATAATTACAAGCAGTTAACCCCTGCCACGCGTGCCCGTGCACTATTTGGGCCTAGCCCAACAACGCCTCGCACTCGTGTGTGGCCTAGGCCCGGGGGCTCCTGTCGGTGTACTAAGTATTGGGCCTTTAGTACCCCGTACTTGTGCACGGGTGGTTGTGGCCATACCTGCGGCAAGGCTTGTCGGGGAACAGCTGAAGATTAATCTAAGATTATCAGAGACATTCAAGCCAAGGACCAGAAGATAAGGAGAACTGGAGATCAGGGGCTCAGCCCCCAGCAAGATCTTGTCGGGGTAGCCTGCAGAGCCCGGCAAAGATCTTGCCGGGATAGCCCGCGGAGCCCGGCAAGATTCGCACCCTGGTAAGGTTCCGCCACTGTGCCACCGCTCCAGCGCAGCGACCAAGCCTGGCATTCTGGCCCCATCTCTGGATGCGTGGCAAGGCGCTAGTGGAGGTGAGCTTAAGTGGTGTTGATGGGATGGCCCCTTTTTCCATCCCCAAGAAAGTAGGGACACCTAAACGGACACTTCACGGTGCATTAAATGCATTTGTCCTAAACCGCTAGTGGTTAGGTATGATAACCCTGTAGCTACTTTACACCTCGTGCATGAACAGTTCGCCACTGTGGAGACCCCTTTGAGCATATAAAAGGAGGCCCAAGGCAACTGCTACAGGAGAAGAACACTCTCGGCCCATTCTGCATGCGTAGCCGTTGCACGAACACACTGTTCATCGCGAGCGCTCCAAGAACTAGGACGAATACACTGATAATGAACTAAAGCAGGAGTAGGGTCTTACGTTGATCAGCGGCCCAAACCTGGGTAAAAATCCCCTCGTGCTGGTCCTCGGTTCTACTCTTTGTGCATACCTCTCTCCCTGCCGAATCGTAAAGGGGTCCTTCGGATCCCATAGGTGTCGTACGCCGACAGTAATGAATCTAATGTTCATGAGAATATGATGCTGCCTAAATTGGATACATTTGTATTGATTTCTAATGAAGGGCCTAGCATGGACAAGAGGGATGAACACTGGAGCAGGATCAAGCATGGAGATGAAGGCGCGCGTGAAGGGATCCAGAATGGCGTTTCTAGTGCATATTTAAGCACTTTGAAGCCTCCGTGATGACCTACAAGGACATGGACAAAATATACAAGATGGCCCTTCATAAATTTCGTCCATAGCTTATTTTAGGCGCTGCGCCACCTTATTTTTGGGCCAGGCCCATGTAATTTCGAAATACTTAAGTATAGGCTGTTTTTAGAGTCCGTATGTGTGGGGAAACAAAGTTAGGGTTGGTTTCAGACCCCTCCTACAAGGGGCCATGAAATTCACCCCTACTCCTCCATATATACAGCCCTTAGGGCGTTGTTTAGACTTTGGGTTTTGTTTAGATTAAAAGTTCGCCATAGCTGCAACTTCGCGTACTTCGTTTGTGTTCAACGACCAGACCAAGAAGTCACAGAACCCCACCATGATCAATAAAGCTTTCATCTTATATTCGCAATATCTAGATTGCAAATCTTAGTTTCTTGCTTGTTCTTCGTTTGCTTGCAGGAAATAGACCCTCGTGGTCAGGTTGATCGTGCTTCGGCGTGGTCAATAACCTCTCGAAGTTGGTTTAGCGATTGCTAAGGCGCGACGTCCTCGCATGTTCGTAGTCGGATCGTCAAAGCCTACTCCACCAAAAATGATAGCCACCATCTCATCGAAAGACGGGACACCTTTGCCTCTATCAGAGCATGACAAGGCTATATGATTTTGTAGGGATAGCTTTCTTTAGCATTGATATTTTGAAAGACATGATTGTTTGTTGGGATGCCTGAGTATTGATGTCTTTATGTCAAATTATATACTATTACTTTGAATCACTCATGTCTTAATATTCATGCCATGATTAGATATATGATCAAGATTATGCTAGGTAGCATTCCACATAAAAATTTATCTTTTTTATCATTTACCTACTCGAGGACGAGCAGGAATTAAGCTTGGGGATGCTGATACGTCTCCATCATATCTATAATTTTTGATTGTTCCATGCCAATATTATACAACTTTTGGCAACAATTTATATGATTTATTGGACTAACATATTGATCCAGTGCCCAGCGCCAGTTCCTATTTGTTTCATGTTTTTTGTTTCGCAGAATATCCATATCAAACGAAGTCCAAACATGATAAAAATTTACGGAGAATTATTTTGGAATATATGTTATTTTTGGGAGGTGGAATCAACGCAAACGGAAGCCCACGGCCTCCACAACCCATCAGGGCGCGCCGGGCACCCCCTTACGCGCCTAGTTGTCTTGTGCCCTCCCCGTAAGTCAGTCAGGGCCCTTCTTCGGGTGCAGGAGAGATAATTTATGGCAAAAAATCGTGTAAAAATTTCAGTGCAATCAGAGTTACGGATCACCGGGAATTTAAGAAACGGTGAAGGGCTAGAAAACAGGAACGTGAAACAGAAGAGAATAGAGAGGGAGATCCAGTCTCGGAGGGGTCCTGCCCCTCTGCCGCCATGGAGGCCATGGACCAGAGGGGGAACTCTCCTCCCATCTAGGTGGGAGGCCAAGGAAGAAGAATAAGGAGGGGGGCTCTCTCCCCCTCTCTCCCGGTGGCGCCGAGCGCCGCCGGGGCAATCATCGTGACGACGGTCTACTTCAATAACTTCGCCGCCATCAACACCAACTCTCTCCCCCTCTATGCAGTGGTGTAACCTCTCTTCTACCCACTGTAATCTCTACTTAAACATGGTGCTCAATGCTATATATTATTTCCCAATGATCTACGACTATCTTATGATGTTTGAGTAGATCCGATTTGTCCTATGGGTTGATAGATGATCGTGATTGGTGTGATTGGTATGTTTTATTTTGGTGCTGTCCTATGGTGCCCTCCGTGTCACGCAAACATGAGGGATGCCCGCTGTAGGGTGTTGCAATACGTTCATGATTCGCTTATGGTGGGTGGCGTGAGTGACAGAATACACAAACCCGAGTAAGTGGACTATTGCATATGGGAGTAAAGAGGACTTGATACTTAATGCTATGGTTGTGTTTTACCTTAATGCTCTTTGGTAGTTGCGGATGCTTGCTAGAGTTCCAATCATAAGTGCATATGATCCAAGTAGAGAAAGTATGTTAGCTCATGCCTCTCCCTCATATAAAGTTGCAATAATGATCACCGGTCTAGTTATCGATCACCTAGGGACAAATGACTTTCTTGTTGACAAAATCTATCTACTTTTATTACCTTGCAATTTATTTGTAGTTTTATTCTCGCAAAGTACTCACAATTTTATTATTGCAAAATAGTTTCATGCTTGTTTTAGGTAAAGCAAATGTCAAGTGTGCGTAGAGTTGTATCAGTGGTCGATAGAACTTGAGGGAATATTTGTTTTACCATTAGCTCCTCCTTGGGTTCTACACTCTTATTTATCAAAAAAGTCTACAAATGATCCCCTATACTTGTGGGTTATCACCAAAGGCCCCCTTTCCCACATATCCCCATCCCCATCACCATCCGCCACTCTAGAGAGTTGCAGCCTAAGCCCGGCTACGCTTCCCGTGGAGCTCGAGGAGCGACTGGCCAAAAGAGGTGTATCACGGCCTCTTTGCCTGACGTCGCCGAGGAAGCTGACAACCATTACTAGCCGCAGGCTCTCAATCAGCGGGCTAGAGTATGCGGGTATGTCACTGAAAGGATCAATAAGAGGGGTCTAGAGGGGGGGATTAGACCCCCAACAAGCAAAAGTAGCAGTTTTTAAGTTCTTCAAGTTGAGGTGGAGTATTAGCACAAGTTTAAGCATTCACAATACATTTCAAGCAAGCATGACAAGAGTATGAGCAGCGGAAAGAGTAAATCATGCTATTTGCAAGAAAGTAAAGGGATAGGATTGGAGTGTGCAAACGCAATGAAGACACGGAGATTTTTGGCGTGGTTCTGATAGGTGGTGCTATCGTACATCCACGTAGATGGAGACTTCAACCCACGAAGGGTAACGGTTGCGCGAGTCCACGGAGGGCTCCACCCACGAAGGGTCCACGAAGAAGCAACCTTCTCTATCCCACCATGGCCATCGTCCACGAAGGACTTGCCTCACTTGGGTAGATCTTCACGAAGTAGGTGATCTCCTTGCCCTTACAAACTCCTTGGTTCAACTCCACAATCTTGTCGGAGGCTCCCAAGTGACACCTAACCAATCTAGGAGACACCACTCTCCAAAAGGTAATAAACGGTGTGTTGATGATGAACTCCTTGCTCTTGTGCTTCAAATGATAGTCTCCCCAACACTCAACTCTCTCTCACAGATTTGGATTTGGTGGAAAGACGATTTGAGTGGAAAGCAACTTGGGAAGGCTAGAGATCAAGATTCTTGTGGTTGGATTGCAATGTCTTGGTCTCAACACATGAGTAGGTGGTTCTCTCTCAGAAAATGAGTAGTGGAAGTGTAAGCACGTTCTGATGGCTCTCTCTTGAATAGACAAGGGGGTGGAGGGGTATATATATCCTCCAGACAAAATCTAACCGTTACACACATTTGACCCAACTCGGTCAGACCAAATAGAAGAACTCGGTGAGACTGATCTAGTTCAAAATGTGAACGTTAGGATTCTCGGTGGGACCGATATGATCAACTCGGTGGGACCGATGTGCTAGGGTTAGGGAAAAACCTCATCTTGGTGTGACTGATTGCATGAACTCGGTGAGACCGATTTCAGCAATGAGCAAACAGAGAGTTGGTCAGGCAAACTTGGTGTGACTGGTTGCACATTTCAGTGAGACCGAAATAATTGCAACAGGCAACAGAGAGTTTGCAAGGCGAACTCGGTGAGACTGATCGCTCGTTTCGGTGAGACCGAAATGTTACGAAGGGAAATAGAGAGTTTGCATTGCCATCTCGGTGAGACCGAATTGATTAGGGTTTTGGCAGTGGCTATGTCAAAGGAACTCGGTGGCGCCGGATAGATCAAATCGGTGGGGCCGAGTTTGACTTTAGGTTTAGGACATATTTGGAATTGAGAAAGTGGTTGAGGGCTTTGGAGCATATCACTAAGCACTATGAGCAAGTAGACCATTAAGCAACACCTCATCCCCTTTTAATAGTATTGGCTTTTCCTATGGACTCAATGTGATCTTGGATCACTAAAATAGAAATGTAGAGTCTTGAGCTTGTACCAATCTTTGTCGTTAGCATTTTGAAGGGGTTCCACATCCTCTTGTCCATGCCACACCATTGTTGAACTTTCTGAAATATACTAGATGAAAATATTAGTCCAACAAGAGATATGTTGACATTAATTACCAAAATCACCCAGGGAGCACTTGTGCTTTCAATCTCCCCCTTTTTGGTAATTGATGACAACATACATCAAAGCTTTAGATAAGGATATGAAAGGTAACATGTAAAGCTTTGGAAGGACATGTAACATGCATAGGCTCCCCCTACATGTATGCAATCATGCAAAGATAGAATATGAGAGCATGTGAATGCATAAGCATGCCAGAGCAAGCAATGAGTTACATGTATCTTGGCTATGTGCATCAGAGCAAATGATGTAGATACAGGGAATGTACCTTCATGTTCATGAGTCCTTCTTGCAAACAATATGTACATCAGCAAGAGATCATCATGCACATGAGTGTGATGCATATACTTACCTTGTGATCTTGAGCTGGCTTTGGAAGAGATGACTTTGAGAAAACAGGGTTAGATAACACAAAAACACCACTAAACAAAGCAAGTTCAGAAAACCACAAGAGTACCAAGACTGGGATGACATGTAGTGAGTGAGTACTTAGTACTCTATTTGGGTATAGAAATGTCCCCAAAGATTAAAGATATGCAATGAATTCCAAAGGTTTTCTTCCCTTAGATATGAACTCTTTCTCCCCCTGAATCTGATATTGGATAATGGGAGAAGGTAGGGTAAGAGAAAATCAGAGCAACCGAAATCAGAGCAAAACAAACATACATTAACATGTCTTTCCCCTCTTAAAGACATGTGACTTCTCTCCTCTATTGTTAATAAGCATCCCATGTGATAAGCTTTGATGTGCTCTCTCTCTCTCCCTTTGACATCAATTTCCAAGAAGGGTCCTTCTGGAGCCTGAGTCAAATAGGTTTGGTCCTTGAAACACATTACAAAGCAGCATGTAGTTTAAGATGCTAGAGGATAAGAATCATCAAGTGGAGCTGGAGAAGAATTGATATTTGTAATGACAAAAAGTTTTCTCAGCAGTGAAGTCGGTAACACCGATTCATTTTCATCGGTGACATCGAGTTGGCAGTGTCATAGATGATGCAAATTGGTCAGACCGGGTTAGTCCTCGTCGGTTGTACCGATGAACTGTCTACAATGTATTATTGCAGTTTAGTCTAGCCGATTGGCATGAATCAGTGAGGCCGAGTTCAATACTTAGGAAACAATTTGTCACCTCAACTCACTAGGCAAATAGGATCTCACAAAGATTTGCAAGGAATTAACTAAAGGATTTGCAATGAATTAGATGCAGAAAAATGCAGAGAAAAATACAAAGGAAAAAGATCTAGATGAAGTTTTTTTTGATAAGGGGAACAATCAAATAAAAACATATGCAAAGAACACTAAGAAACAATGGAGAACTTCATCTAGAAGGGGTCGGCGACAAAGTCACCTATGTTAGAGTATATTGACTGAGGAGTCAAGTGATAACACTTGATCGTAGGTCATACTCATCGTTTAAGCTCAAAATGGGGTTACCATTTTTCGTTTAAGCATTTTGATTTGACGATAACCCACACTCAAATCAAAGTTTGACAAGACAATAGATCCAACAACTGATACGAGGACCAATTGATGAAGATATCATCTGTCTTCAACACACACACAACACAAGACATCCCTTTAAACGAACTAAGTTAGGCAAGCTTTTTTCTTCTAACTCTCCAAGTTGTTATTTAGCTTAACCAACTAGCTCAGGGTATCCGACATAGATTCTTGGAGAAGGGTTGGTTACAAGAACCAACTTGATCACGAGCTCAACATAACAGTCAGGGGACAACCTGGTAATACTTCCGAGAAGATATCCGGAAAATTACGAACCACCGATATGTTATTAAGCTCGAGAACAACCTTGCTTTTCAGGGCAAGATGATGTGATCAAGAGAGTGATGGATTGACACAATCCTAACTCATCGATCGAAGAGTGCACCAACAAAAATGGACTAGGTAGCACGATCAGTCCTAGGATGGTGATTCAATAACCAACACACCAAGGATGAGAATATTGTCCTTTAACTACCAAGCAACGCAGTTGCTAGGAGTATTGCTTTCACACATCACGATTCACTTGTCGGTATTCCGGTTACAATAACACGGAGACCGAGAAATGAATAATGATGGCGAGAAGTATCACTGTACCAAGAGTTCATAGGATGGTGTGCAATTCCCATGATATTCTTGATATAAAGATGGTAATACTCCGGGGTAGAACAGAACAAAAGCTGGATTGGCATTTTGATCTGCGGAATACAACCGCTTTGACCCAATCCTAGATATGGATGAGGTACTGGAGTTTGTTTCTCCTAGTCATTCCGTAATAGAATGGCTTGACGGACCACAAGAATAATAAGCATCGATAACATGAATGCACAACTAGTCCTGACTATCAATTGATAGACAGAGGTCAGAATACAACTAAAGAGAGACAACTCAAAGGAACATATGGTTTTCTGAGTTGCGGATGCATAGATTTAGTATGTCAAACAAGTTCAACATATTTCTTCCAGATAATCCATGCAGAAAGGTAGGACTGGCAGATTCACAATGTAGAATGGAGAACTCATCAAGAGCACTCTGGTTGTGATCTTTCGGTTCAACGAGGAACTTCTGCCATAAGTAGTTCATGGTATTTGGAAGAAGGATATACCACGAACCTCAAGGACTATCACCAAGGTTACTAATATCTTAAGGGAACTAGCAAACACTAACAACATGAAGTAGGGTGAATCTCGGGTTCAGAAACCCAGGAATAGAATGCCTACCAACTAAATAGCATCGCGGGATGCTTTCGAGAATGACGGCCAGAATCATCACACTAGGAATATAAAGCATTACTAGATTACTTGGTGGTTCTCTAGGATGCCTAGGGTCATAATACTAGCTCCAACACATATGTCAAGGCAATGGAGTACCTCAACAGACCGTTAGTGTGCTTAAACTGGCCCAAAGGGGCGCGGAAACAGAGGGAAAGGATTTTGCAAATGCATCAGATTGTTTGGAAACCTGGGATGACTCGGACAACATAACGGCTGAAAATGCTCAAAAAGATTTGAGACATCCTGCAAAAGGGTGGCATAACCACTTAGCAACACAATATCAAGGTTCTGAGATCAACTAGCAACACACAAAATTAGTAGGAACAGAACAGAGGCTTGAAACCAACAATCCTATAAGTTACTACGGATTAGTAACACGTGATCCTGATAGAAGGATGAGAAGCCTAGTTCTTAAACCCCGTAGAAAAGAAGAGGTTGACTCAGATCAGAAGGGCATAAGGTAAAGGAGTAAAAAGAGCCTTACGTTCCCTTCCACAATCAATTCCCTTATATAACTAAAGCATTTCTAGACTCAACTTCGACCAGTTTGGCTTGGTAATCCTACAGGCAGTCAGGCTCTGATACCAAAGCTGTCAGGACCCCGATTCCAGGTCACATCAATCTAGCCGGTAACACCTCATATCACTTTGCGGCCTCACGCACGGTATTCCCACGGGTGTCGCCTTACCATGGCCCGGGACCGTTTGCACCTTTTGGCTCACGTATATGATAGTGTCGCTAGCATTCATATGACAGAGAACCCGGGCCGACATGACTAGTCGTGAACCCAAAGTGGCGCTAACTTACGGGGACAGGCATAGATGACCCAGCAACGAACGTGTCGGTCATCAGCGAGTGAATTCGGGCTGTAGCAACTGGGCTAGCAGGACTCCGGGAATCCGGGCTGTAGCAGGCTAACAGGACTTCGAAAGACACCGCGTGATGTTTCCCCAAAGGGACAGACTCAGGATCGAGGAAGGACACATGCCGGCCAGTCTAAGTGTTCCGGAGTAGTAGCAAGCTAATAGGACTCCGGTAAACCGGGCTGTAGCGGACTACCAAGGCTCAGTGGAAGCACCAGACTACATTTCCCCATAAGGGAGGATACCAAGGATAAACAACTAGGTTGTCGGATCCCACACATACCAAGCATTTCAATCATACACACAATATTCTGGATATGGGCAAATACAACATGGCATCACAACAAGACTCTACGACTCAGAGTATTTATTCATTAGGCTCCGAGGAGCCAAGTATTACAAACATGGGTCTCATGACCCAACATTCAGAGCATACAAGTCAAAGCACATACGGAAGCCTATCATGTCTGAGTACAGACATCTACAAATGAAAAAGGCTGAGAAGCCCGACTATCTACCAGATCCTGCCGAGGGCACAAGATCGTAGCTGAGGTAACAAGCTAAACGTCGAACTCCACGTGGAACTACTAGCGAGACTGAAGTCTCTCTGCAAAACATAAAATAGGCAAACGTGAGTACAAATGTACCCAGCAAGACTTACATCAGAACTATCTACAAAAGCATCGGTATCAACAAAGAGGGTGGTGGAGTTTAACTGCAGCAAGCCAGCTTTGACTCAGTGGCTATCCTGAACTACGAATGCTGGTAACTCTTTTGAGGTGGCACACACGAGTCCTCATATTCACCATATCAATACACCACTATGGATCCGCTCCCGTCTCCCTACGAGAACGCCATCCATGGCACTCACGCTTATCTTGCGAGTTTTAGAGTATCCACTTTCACTTGTCTATGAACTGTACAGGCAACCCAGAAGTCCTTTACCGCGGACACGGCTATTCAAATAGATCATTTATAACCCTGCAGGGGTGTACTTCTTCACACATGTTTCCACCACTTAGCGTCTGCACACGACATGTGCTCGGCAGACTTCAAGCGAAAGCCGACGTGGGTGTAGACCACGACCTAACTAACCACACAAGTCTCTAGTCCAGGTTTATCGCCTATTCGGGTTCCATCCGCAAGGAAATCCGGCCGGGGTGTCCTCAACGGCCCCAAACGATGTGTGCAGGGTTCCCGAGACACCAAACGGGCGACCCGGTACACCGTGCCACGGTGTATCTACCGCAACATAGCCCACCCCTAGGGTCAGCGCTACGCACGGCCCCCAACACATATCCTACAAACACCAGAAACTAGTTGCAACTCCTGGACAGAGGACAGGGGCGGTTAATAAGTCGAGCGGGGTCATATTTCAGGGCCCAACGTGTGGTAGTAGCTGTTCATGGATCACAAACACAGAACTCAGTTCCTGAGGACGGTTTCAATGAGACAACCCACCATGTACTCCTACATGGCCTCTCACCGCTACCATTACCAAATCGTGTTCACACACTTAGCTCTCAACAGCAGGACATGTTCACACACCTCTGAATCATCCCCGATGAATCAGACCTGACTCGACTCTAAGCAGTAGCAGGCATGACAAACAAGCATAGATGAGTAGGCACATCAGGGCCCAAACAACTCCTACTCATGCTAGTGGGTTTCATCTATTTACTGTGGCAATGACAGGTCATGCAGAGGAAAGGGGTTCAACTACCACAGCATGTAACAGTTGAATCGTTGTTGTCCTAATGCAGTAAAAGAGAGCAGAAGAGAGAGAGTGGGTTTGTATCGGGATGAACAAGGGGTTTTTGCTTGCCTGGCACTTCTGAAGATAATATAGTTCTTCATCGGTGTCATTGAACACGTCGTCGGAACCACGTCTACTGAGAGGGAGCAACCACCGGCAAACACAAGAGGAACCACAATCAATGTGATGCACATTCATATGAATGATATGTCATATTAAAGTACTGAATTGACCTAGTGCAGCAGTTAGTCATATTCATTGAAGTGGAATTCAAACCTATAGCAAATTCCAACTCCAAAACTAATTACTATTTATTCCATAATCATGAATTGACCTATTTAGTGAGGTTAACTTGTTCAAACATGCATGAAAATGGTACAGATGGAAAGATTGGATTTTTTTGATCCAAAAATATGTATAAATCTTTGCATTTGGAGTTACAGATTAATTTCTATGAATTTTTGAAGTTTTGGGCATTTTCTGGGATTTCCTGAATTAAATTTAATCCAGAAAATGATTTACTGCGTCAGTGTGATGTCATCAGGTCAACAGCGTCAGCCCAGGTCAAACCTGACGTTGGGACCCACATGTCATGGGCTTTGTACTAACAGAGAGTTAGTTTTGTTAAACTAAAATAGTCAGGGGTTAGTTTAGTGTGTGGGACCCGGTGTCAGTGGGTGTGGGTTCGATTAGTGGTGCCATTAGCCGCTAATGACGCCCACGTTCGATGCGCCGGCGGTTAGACGACGGCGACGACCCAGAGCGGCGGTGGCTCACCGGAGTGGCGCTAGGGGCAGCGGCTGGGTGCGCTGAGGGCACCAGGAGGTAGCTCGTGCTCCCGCGCATCCAGCGGTGACCACGGTAGGGAGCGAGGTGGACTGTAGCGGCGGGGGCGTCGAGCCGGGCGGCGGCCGAAGCTCGGGCGTTGATGAGAACGACGCCACAGAGCACGAGAGGAGGAACTGCTGGTGGTTTTCATCTCCTGGGAGGGTGCGGAGCTCGTTGGCGGGCCCGGACGCGGGTTGCAGCAGCTCTAGCCGCGGCGGCGCCATGGCCAGCGGTGGCGAGCTCGGGAGCTTGCGGAAACGGCGACTAGAGGACGTGCGAGGCTGGGGCGAGAGAGGGGTTTTGTTCGCGAGCTCACCACGGTTCGGGTGGAGTCGAAGAAGAGGCCGGGGAAGCGCTGTGGCCGACGAATCGATGACGGCGGGGACGAAGCAGAGGCGGCGATGGGGGCGACATTCTGCTGCTCCCTGCCTTGCGTGTGTCGACGAGAGAGGGAAGTGCGGGACGGTGGAGCTCTGGGAAGGGCGGTGGCGCTTGGGGACGATGGCGGCCACGCGAGCGAAGCACGGCGGCGACGGGTGCGCTCGGCATGAGAAGAAGAGAGAGCAGAGGAAGGGGAAGATCTCGAGAGAGAGTGAGAGGCGACCAGGGGGTTGCGTGGCGTCTCCGTGGCGTCGTGAGCCGCGTCGGGGAGGAGCCAGGCAGGTAGGGAGGGAGGAGGTGGCCGCACGGCGGTGCGCGCGCGTCGGGCACGCGCCCGTCCTCCTGGCAAGGAGGAAGACGACAGGAGGAGGTGGCCAGGTGGGCTGGGCCGCCAGCTGGCTGCACAGGACCTGGGCCAGCCAGGTAAGGCCAGGTAACTCTCTCTCTCTTTTATTTCTGTTTTTTTTCTATTTTTCTGCAACTTTGTGGCTTTATTAAAAATAGCTAGGCACTTTCAAAAATCACCAAACTGCTCATGCCCACTGTTTAGGATATAAACAACATGGAACATTTCAGTTTAGGATTATTTGGACATTTAAAATATTTAATAGCATTTAAATGTCCAAATGCAAATAACATAAGATTTAATTCAGTGACCCAATGATGTCCTATAAAATTGTGCACCATTTTTGTCAGAGGTTCTAGACCAAGGCAAAGATGATGAACATTTTAGAAGGGCATTTCAGGTTCATTGAAAAAGATTTTAGTAAACCCTAGTTGTTTCCAGGGGGGGTGCTGGGGGTTCTATCATCCCCATTTCAAGTTTCTGGAAAAGTTTAAACATGATGCAACACTCTAATGCATGAACTAACTAGGGTGTGACAGTCTTGGGGTAATGCTTCTCTAAGATGGAATAACATACCTTGGGTGGTGGTGTTGCTCTTGATCATGTAGTCGAACTTGTGTTGGATGCTCAAGGTTGATGTAGTTCATCAAGAGTTGGGAGCACCTGTTATAGTTTGAGTTCATCTTCCTCCATGGGTTAGACTTGCAATGAAGAGCACTTGTGTATCCAAAATGACAATCATGAAACTTGATACCAAATGAAATTTGATATATAGAAATTATCAAAGGATATGTTGTGTGGATTCAAGCTTCCTTGTCTTCATCCACCATATTGTAGAGACTTGATGATGTAGAGATTGTTCTAGATGTGAATGATTTGTAATCTCATAGATTTGAGCTCATCCAAGTACCTACAAGGGTTAGATAGCATGCAAGGGTACAGGTATAGATCCAAGACATATGATCATCATCATAAGAGAAATATCAAGGATTAGTAAAAAAAAAGGCTCATGCCTTGCATGTATCCACATGGAGTTTCTACTCCAAGTTTGAGGCATCAATGATGTTCAATTCACCTCTCAAACGGCAAAATACTTTCTCATCAAGCGGTTTAGTGAATATATCCGCCAATTGCTTATCGGTACGAACATGCTTAAGATCGATGTCTCCTTTTGCAACATGATCTCGAATGAAGTGATGACGAACTTCAATATGCTTAGTTCGAGAATGTTGCACGGGATTGTGAGCAATCCTAATTGCACTTTCATTATCACAAAGCAATGGAACATGTTTCACATATATCCCATAATCTTTAAGAGTTTGGGTCATCCAAAGTAATTGAGCACAACATGAACCAGCGACAATGTATTCCGCTTCGGCGGTCGATAAGGATACCGAGTTTTGTTTCTTGGAGGACCAAGACACAAGAGATCTACCAAGAAATTGACATGTTCCCGAAGTGGACTTTCTATCAACCTTGTCACCGGCATAGTCCGAATTGGAGTAGCCAACAAGATCAAAAGAAGACCTCTTAGGATACCAAATGCGAAAGTTTGGTGTATGAATTAAGTATCTCACTATCCTTTTCACAGCCTTAAGATGACATTCTTTTGGGGCCGCTTGATATCGTGCACACATGCACACACTGAACATAATATCGGGACGGGAGGCACATAGATATAACAATGAACCAATCATAGATCGATAAACCTTTTGGTCAACCGGTTTGCCATCCTTTGTCAAGTCAAGATGTCCACTAGTAGGCATGGGTGTTTTCATACCTTTGCTCTCTTGCATGTTGAACTTCTTGAATAAGTCCTTGGTATACTTTGTTTGGGAAACAAATGTTCCCTCCTTAGTTTGCTTGATTTGCAAACCAAGAAATAATTTGAGTTCACTCATCATACACATCTCAAACTTCTCCGACATTAGCCTTCCAAACTTTTCACTAAAATGAGGGTTAGTCGAACCAAATATGATATCATCCACATAAATTTGGCATACAAATAATTCTCCATTAACCCTTTTAGTAAAAAGTGTAGAATCAATCTTTCCAATCTCAAAGCCTTTTTCAATAAGAAACTTAGTCAAGCATTTATACCATGCTCTAGGAGCTTGTTTAAGACCATAAAGAGCTTTATGAAGTTTGTAAACATGATTAGGTTTCTTGGGATTAACAAAGCCAGGAGGTTGTTTAACATAGACTTCCTCCTTAATTTCTCCATTTAGAAAGGCACTTTTGATGTCCATTTGATATAATGTAATATCATGATGATTGGCATAAGCAAGTAAGATTCGTATGGACTCAAGTCTAGCAACGGGGGCATATGTCTCACCATAGTCCATACCTTCGACTTGAGTGTAACCTTGGGCGACGAGACGGGCCTTGTTGTGTACAACTTGTCCATATTCATCTTGCTTATTCTGAAACACCCATTTGGTTCCAATGACATTGTACTTTTCATCGGGCTTTTCAACAAGCGTCCATACTTGATTCCTCTCGAAATTGTGTAGCTCTTCATGCATAGCGTTCACCCAATACAGATCATCAAGAGCTTCTTCAACCTTCATAGGTTCAATGTTAGAAATGAATGAATAATGTTCACAAAAGTTAGCTAAGCGAGACTTAGATCGAGTAATTCTCCTGGTTTGAATATCATCGAAGATTTGTTCAACGGGATGATCTCTTGAAACTCTTGCTCTAACTCGTGAGAGCTTTTGTTTGGGTCGGGATGGAACATCCTCTTCATCATCTTGTTCTTCCTCTTGTCCTTCTTCATTGTTGTTGGAGTTGATGTTCTCTTGTGGAGGTGGAGAAGGAGGTCGATGAGGTTCATGTTGTTGTACTTCCTCGTCTCCTTCATCTTGACGTGTTCCACTTGTGGATGCCTCCAAGTCAACTTGTGGTTCACCTTGGCATGAAGTTGAGGCTTCCACTTGAACGGACGAGGTACTCTCCTTCACCTCTGTTGGGCGAATCTTGCCAATAGACAAGTCTTGAATTGCTTCCAAAGGGTCTTTGTCTCCTACATCAATTGGCAATTGCTCTACTTGCGAGCTGTTAGATTCATCAAACTTCACATCTACCATCTCTTCAACCTTTCGGGTGAAATTGTTGTAGACACGGTAAGTGTGAGAGTTTGAGCCATAACCAAGTAGGAAACCTTCATGAGACTTAAAAGCAAATTTCGAACGATGATGGTTATCAAGAATGTAGCACTTTGAGCCAAATACTCGAAAGTATCCAACTTGGGGTTTGTTACCGGTGAGAAGCTTGTATGCCGTCTTGCCGAGTAGCTTGTGAAGATGTAGTCGGTTTGTTGCATGACAGGCTGTCTCAACCGCTTCTGCCCAAAAGTGTTTTGGTGTCTTGTATTCATCAAGCATCGTTCTCGCCATCTCAATGAGTGTTCGGTTCTTCCTCTCAACAACTCCATGTTGTTGAGGTGTGTACGTAGCCGAGAACTCATGTGAAATCCGTTCTTCATCAAGAAAGGTATCCACATTTGCGTTCTTGAACTCCATTCCATTGTCGCTGTGAACCTTCTTGATATTCACTTCAAATTGATTTTGGGCCTTCCTGGCGAAGTTCTTGAAGATCTTTTGGAGCTGCGATTTATCATCAAGAAAGAACACCCACGTAAATCTGGAAAAATCATCAACAATGACCAAACCAAACGAGTTACCACCGAGACTCTTGTAGGCATTGGGACCAAAAAGATCCATATGAAGTAGCTCAAGCAGTTCTTCTCGTGGTCATGATGTTCTTCACGGGATGACTTCCTCCAACTTTTTTTCCTGCTTGACAAGCACTGCAAAGTCTATCCTTGTCAAATATAACATCTTTAACACCAAGGATATGATCACCTTTAATAAGCTTATCAAGATTTTGCATGCCCACATGACCTAACCTTCTATGCCACAACCAACCTTTAGAAGATTTAGTAATAAAGCAAGTTATAGGTTGAGCTCTTTTAGTGAAGTCAACAATGTATAGATCAGCTCTACGTATACCGGTAAAGACCATATTATGATTATCTCTTCGAAACACTTGGCAGTCTACTTCAGTGAATAGAACATTGAGACCGAAATCGGCTAGTCTAGATACAGAAAGTAGATTGTAGCCAAGAGATTCAACAAGCATAACATTTTGGATTGAGCTGTCATGTGAGATGGCCACCTTACCAAGGCCAACCACCTTACCCTTTGAGTTATCACCAAAAGTGACATACTTTCGAGGGCCGTCGTTTTGAGCAAGCTCACGCAACATATCCTTGTCTCCGGTCATGTGATCGGTACATCCACTATCAAGAACCCATTCCTTTGCTCTAGCCATGTAACCACGAAGATTAGCCATAAGACCAAGGTGTCTCATAGACTCATCAAGATCAAAGTCACTATCATCATACTCGTCATAATATCCATGTTCAACATCATCATCATATCAATGATCATTACCTAGAGAAGGCAATTCATTAGATTCATGACCATGACAATGTTCATATTTATGAATTCTAATAACTTGAGAGATGATGTCACTAATGATTCCAACATCTCCTTTGGCTTGCATGAGGTCACGAAGCTCAAATAAACAATCACCAAACTTAGGATCACTAGAATTCATCTTATTTAAAGCAATGGACTTTTGAAAAATCTCATCTAGATTTTTCAAGGAATAGTTTGGAAAGCATTTCTCGAGGTATCTCCATATAGTGTAAGCACATTCAAGTGAAGGCAAGCACACAATCAAGTTTCTAGGCAATCCTCTAATGATAAGATTAATAGTTCTAAGATTGCGGATCATGTCAAGAGACTCATCGGGGGTAGGATGCAAAGGATCAATAGGAGGCGCACAAGGGCAAGTAATATACTTGTTCAAGTGATATTCATTGAAAATCTCAAGCATCTCATTTTTTCAATCATGATAGAACTCTCCATCAAGTAAAGGTACTCTACGTCTAATACTCCCAATCATAGACTCATCCATCTTCCTCCAAAGGTGATTAAACCAAATTAATGGAGACCAATGCTCTGATACCAATTGAAAGGATCGAGAAGAGGGGTCTAGAGGGGGGGATTAGACCCTCAACAAGCAAAAGTAGCAGTTTTTAAGTTCTTCAAGTTGAGGTGGAGTTTTAGCACAAGTTTAAGCATTCACAATACATTTCAAGCAAGCATGACAAGAGTATGAGCAGCGTAAAGAGTAAAGCATGCTATTTGCAAGAAAGTAAAGGGATGGGATTGGAGTGTGCAAACGCAATGAAGACACGGAGATTTTTGGCGTGGTTCCGATAGGTGGTGCTATCGTACATCAACGTTGATGGAGACTTCAACCCACGAAGGGTAACGGTTGCGCGAGTCCACGGAGGGCTCCACCCACGAAGGGTCCACGAAGAAGCAACCTTGTCTATCCCACCATGGCCATCGCCCACGAAGGACTTGCCTCACTCGGGTAGATCTTCACAAAGTAGGCGATCTCCTTGCCCTTACAAACTCCTTGGTTCAACTCCACAATCTTGTCGGAGGCTCCCAAGTGACACCTAACCAATCTAGGAGACACCACTCTCCAAAAGGTAATAAACGGTGTGTTGATGATGAACTCCTTGCTCTTGTGCTTCAAATGATAGTCTCCCCAACACTCAACTCTCTCTCATAGATTTGGATATGGTGGAAAGATGATTTGAGTGGAAAGCAACTTGGGAAGGCTAGAGATCAAGATTCTTGTGGTTGGATTGGAATGTCTTGGTCTCAACACATGAGTAAGTGGTTCTCTCTTAGAAAATGAGTAGTGGAAGTGTAGGCACATTCTGATGGCACTCTCTTGAATAGAGAAGGGGGTGGAGGGGTATATATAGCCTCCACACAAAATCTAACCGTTACACAAATTTGACCCAACTCGGTCAGACCAAATAGAAGAACTCGGTGAGACCGATCTAGTTCAAAATGTGAACGTTAGGATTCTCGGTGGGACCGATATGATCAACTCGGTGGGACCGATGTGCTAGGGTTAGGGCAAAACCTCATCTCGGTGTGACCGATTGCATGAACTTGGTGAGACCGATTTCAGTAATGAGCAAACAGAGAGTTGGTCAGGCAAACTCGGTATGACCGGTTGCACATTTCGGTGAGACCGAAATAATTGCAACAGGCAACAGAGAGTTTACAAGGTGAACTCGATGAGACCGATCGCTTGTTTCGGTGAGACCGAAATGTTATGAAGGGAAACAGAGAGTTTGCATTGCCATCTCGGTGAAACCGAAATTCCTATCGGTGAGACCGAATTGATTAGGGTTTTGGTAGTGGCTATGTCAAAGGAACTCGGTGGCGCCGCATAGATCAAATCGGTGGGGCCGAGTTTGACTTTAGGTTTAGGACATATTTGGAATTGAGAAAGTGGTTGAGGGCTTTGGAGCATATCACTAAGCACTTTGAGCAAGTAGACCATTAAGCAACACCTCATCCCCTTTTAATAGTATTGGCTTTTCCTATGGACTCAATGTGATCTTCGATCACTAAAATAGAAATGTAGAGTCTTGAGCTTGTACCAATCTTTGTCCTTAGCATTTTGAAGGGGTTCCACATCCTCTTGTCCATGCCACGCCATTGTTGAACTTTCTGAAATATACTAGATGAAAATATTAGTCCAACAAGAGATATGTTGACATTAATTACCAAAATCACCTAGGGAGCACTTGTGCTTTCACAGGGAGCACTTGTGCTTTCAGTCACGGATGCTGGCTATGACATCGAGGTCATCGATAGCAGCGGCCTGACGCGGGCTATGTCACTGGTTAAGTGGCCCACCCCCAACCCCTCGGGTTCAACCTCCGTTGATCTCATCCATGGCCCCGCCGCTGATCTCCTTTGGCTCGCTGTCAAGAATTTGCCATCCTACATCACCATCGAGCCTCTTTTATCATTTCTGAAGGACACATTTTGCGATGCTGGCTTGGGATCCACAGCTGCCAAGGCAGGCCTCATCGACGGCGACCACGAGGAGGGCACCCTCTCCTGCTCTTCCATGGGGAAAGAGCCCATCTGCGACATCAGGGAGGGCACCCTACAGCCATGCTCTTCCAAGGGGAAGGAGCTCATCTGCAACAACATGGAGCACACCCAGGGTCCGTGCTCTTCCCATGGGAACAAGTCCATCTGTGACAAGTGAGGAAACCCATGATTTGTTTTGCTGTGCCTCTTCACAGGGGGAACCCATGATTTGTTTTGTCGAGTCCCTTTTGTAGTGTAGTGAGAATATGTCCAGTTTTAATTCTATATTTGGTTGTTTGCAGTATGCCTTGTTTATTTCAGTTGTTCACAATGTGATGCTCTATATGTGCAACTATTTACTGTGCAGTACATTTTCATCAATACCAGTTTTAAACATACCGATAGGAATGCATATATTTGCTTGCTGTTAAGCCTGTTATAGCTAGCATATGCCTCTTTTAAAGTTTTTTGGTTGTTCGGTTGTTTGTAGTTAGCATATGTCTAGTTTCAAATGCTATCTTTGGTTGTTCGTAGTATGCCTTGTTTATTCCAGTTATTGACAACGTGATGTTCTATATGTGGAAATATGAACTATGAAGTTCAATTTCATCAATACCAGTTTCAACAATACCACTATGAATGACTACATTTGGTTGTTGTTAAGCATGTTGTAGCTAACACGCCTTTCCATTTTTATTTACCAATAACATATGTATTTAGACCGGCACAATACCAGTCTGAATGACTATATTTGCTTGTTGTTAAATGTTAGGCCTGTTGCAGTTAACACACCTTTCCACTTCTTGTTTTTCTTAACTAGCGTGCTTAAACCTACACACTGAAGCTATCATTTGGAGATTATTTTGTCTGCCATGGATATATTTGGTTGATGTTTAGCCTATTGTGCTTAACATGCCTCTCTGTCTACTTACACAGGACAATTTTGGGAACGACTACTGTTTTCCATTGAGGTTAGTTTCATCCCATGGCTTATATATACTCATTGTTCAGGAAATCGGTAGCTGGTACCATATAGGCCGGGGGCTGATAAGGGACTAATCGGTGAATTGGACTTTTAACTGAATATATCTGTAACCCATTAATCGGTAGGTTAACTAGGGCCATATCTAATATATCTGAGGCTACATAGCAACATGCACTGTACTGAATGTCTAAATATGAAATCCTAGGCTACATAGCAACACGGAAGAGTGTTACCTTAATGTTCTGATGATGTCTAGATATACGTAGAAGAGCAGCGACAACAACAACAACACAACAACAGTTAATCAGCCGATAATTTGTAAAAATGCAATAAACTCCCTCCGACCCATAATATAAGATGTTAATTCATCCAATATGTGAGTATAGGATTTTATAAGATATTATATAAAGGGACGGAGGGAGTGTTGTACTACATCATTGTGCAATTCCTATTTAGCTTCTAATATTAACTTGGTGCTTTTAGGTACATATATCATTGGTAAAGATCCGCGCTTCGACCCTTTCTACGTATGGGGCAATGAGATATTGATGAACCAGCATCAAGTGAGGAAGCTGATAAAGATTTTTAGTAAAATGGGTCAAAAGATGGCAATTAAACTATTTGTTTACACTTTATCCAAGACAATAGCGAACTGCAGGATGGTAAGCAAGAACTCTGCAGCCTTCTTTTTACTGCCCATAATGAGTTGTGTTAGATGACAATGTCTGAATCTTTTTCCTTTGCAGTGGTTCCCAAAGAAGTTTACTCAAGATTACCTCTCAAACTACATGATTTGTGGGCATGCAAAGGTTAAAGTATTTCTACTAGAACACGATGACTATCTAGGTGTGTTCATGAAGACAGTGAAGGATGGGCGGTCGGCCATCACAAGGGGTTGGACTAGAGTCGTGCGTGCCTTTTGCATGGAGGAGGGCACAATATGGGCATTCTGCTTCACCTTGTTCAGCAACCAGAATGTATTTCGCCTCTTTCTTTACCATCTTTAATAGTACAAGTGAATATAGGCATGGAGGAGGGGGCATTCCGCTTCACCTTTCAACTGTGGTTTATCATTCTTTATTTGGTGCTTAAGTAATTCTTGAACATTTGTACCTGTGAATCGAATAATGTGTTGGTTGTTTGAACCTGATGGATATGAATAAAGCTATACCATACTTTCAAATTCAAATTCGATACAATTTTAAATAGCAGCAATTAAATTAGGGTGAAATTATGCTCTGCGGGTCATTACGCTGCACACCGTCGGTAAAACACAAACGTGTGTGATATACACCATAATCTGACACGGTTCACAGAGAGGAAATGTGTGCGAGCATGCACACGGTTGCCATTTGCAAAGCGTGTGTCATGTCAGACAATATCACAAACGGTGCGAGCAAACTAACTGTTTGTGATAGTTGCCTTATCGTACATGATTTACAATCATGAACTGTTTCTGATGTGGGACGCATCATAAACGTTGCACCACAGAATAGTGTGTGTGATCGTTATCATGTACGACACTGTCACGACGGTCCGACATTTCGTAATCCTATCCGACACTTGTATGATGATTAGCTAATCTTCTTAATTAGTTATCGCATATGGTTCGGCAAAAGTGAATGTGTGTGATTGTCTGCTTATCATACACGTTCTATAATCAAGAACTGTTTGTGATGGGCCGCACACCGTAAACGTAGCACCATAGAATACCGACTGCGATGGTAATGCTAGCACACATGAATAGCAAGGATGGAGCATTTGGGATATTAGAGATATCCCAAACAGTTGTGTGAAGAATCGCGTTTGGGATAGGTGCGGGCATCGCATACGCTTTGTTCTGGAAAATGTATGCATTCCTACTCCCTATCTCCGACGGTTTCTGGGTCGTGTGGGAAGGACCCCCCTATCGCCCACGCTCACTAGGCGTCGGTTTAAAATGCCATCGTGGAAAGGGGTTGAAAACCGTTTGAATAGCACCTCACTGTACCAGTGTGCGCCTATTAATATCGAACCTAACATTATTCAAACTATGACACCAGAGGAATACATAAAAGAGACCTTCTAGAACACTCCAGAACCCTAAAAAGGAAGAGGTATGTGATTGGGTAAGTAAACCGACTCCAAAAATTCCATAAAAATACTTTCTATCAGTTTTGGAATATTAGAAAAATACAAAAAATAAGAAACACCTGAGGAGGCCACCCAGGTGCCCACAAGGCACCAGGGCGCGCCTACCTCCCAAGGTGTACCCTGGTGGCTTGTGGGCCCCTCGTGAGCCTTCTCGACTTTTTTCTTCTTCTGGTATACATGTTTTGCAAGATAAAAATTCTTTATATATACTCCCGGACGCTTTGACCACCGCATCACAGAAATATTCTCTGTTCTTGTTTCGTACTATTTTTCTGACAGATCTAGATCGCCATGGCTCCACCAAGCTCTTCCAGGGACAAGTTCTACGAGAAGGTTATCAACCCTTACCTACCAGAGGTGATGAAGCACCCTCAAGCCATTGGGATGCGTGAGGGGGTGCTCCACATCTGGGATGTTCAAGGGCCCAAGAAGACGGGAAGCGTGGAGGCAGGCTCGAGGCGGTGGAGTAGGAGATCTTCAAGTGCCAAGGGATGGTGGAACGTGGAATTAGTGCCAACCACTCCATGATCACAGAATTCACCCGTGACCACAAGGTGGATGGCCAGTCAATGAAGGACATCGTCTTCAAGCTCAACGAATGAATCGATTATTTCCAAGGCCAAGTTTATGATCTTCAAAACAAAATTTTTGAGTATGAGGCAAGATTCAAAGGTATGAGTTTAGTTGCAAGTTTCAGGACTCTGGAGACTCGTGCATCCTTTTATGATGGTGAACCTACGCCAGGGAAGCCGGAGGACAAGCCCACCACTTCATCACCACCACCATCACCATAGAAAGAAACTTGAGTACACGGGTATGTGTGTCGTGGTGGGATGACGATCACCTATGGGGCCATGAGCCCCTTGTGGTTCGGCAAGGGGGAGATCATGTTGCACAAAGAGCAGAAGCCATGCAACAACACAACGGTGGTGGCTCTGGTGGTTTTTACCCAGGTTCGGGCCGCTGGATAGCGTAAAACCCTACTCCTGCTTTGGTGGATTGAGTGGAAGAACACAACGAGCACGCAGCGCTCAAGCCCGGCAAGGGTGCCTCGGGGATAGCAGCTACGCGCGTACAAGTGTGTGAGGGTCCGAAAATCCTTTGCTAGGTCGCCTTGGACCTCCTTTTATAGCTTAAGGGGTAACCACAATGGCAAAACAGTCTTTATCTACTGATTAGATAGCCAACAGTGCTATCATACCTAACTTTGGCAGTTAAGACAAAGTGCATTAAATGCACTGCTAGGTGTCATGCTGAGGGCGAAACCGGCAGGCCTGTCGAGCCGCTTAATCATCTCTTGCTTATCATCTTGACACGCCTCTAGACGAGTGTCACTTGGATAAATCTTGTCTTCCAACGGGCTGCCACGTGCTTAGCAGAGGCCACTTAATCACTTGGGGGCTCGACACCGCACTGATAAGTGACTTGCATCACTGTGCGGTGGAGCGGTGGTGTCTTGGCGGGGATCCTGCCCCTGGCGGACCCGACAAGCTTGCTGGGGAAGTCTTGGACTTGCCCTTGAGATGGTCTCGACCCAGCCAGGCTCTCCTGCCCGGCAAGGGAGGCCTTCCCAAGGTGATATTCTTCTGTCTTGGTTGCCTTGGTCTTCTTGATCCGCTCTTTGATCTCACTAAGAGCTGCTTCTCTGGCTTGGCCTTGGTTTGGGTGTTGATGCTGGACAAATGATGCCAATGCGCCTGTGTGTAAGTCCGGGCAACAAATGTAAATGTTTGTTGCACCGACAGGAGCCCCCAGGCCTGGCCCACACGTGCTGCCGAGCATCGCTGGGGTAGGCCCCAACAATCACACAGGCGAGCACTTGGGCCATGTCACTATGGGTTTTAAGTCTCTCCTGATGTTTTCCTTGCTTCTTCATTAACCTGTGATTGAGTCAGTTACCATTTTTCCCACAAGTCATGCGGAACGACCTGGGAGTACCCACGTAGTGACTCACAGGCTGCCCATGTTCACGCGGAGGTAACTACCATTTTACTCACCCACAACGCCTACCGTTTCTGCTACGTACGCCGCATGCATTGCGCAGGGTTGGTGGCGGACGCGAAGGGCACGGGAATGAGTGCCATGGCAGAAAGCCAGACGCCGTGGATAGGCACAGGTGGGCAGTCATTGATTATGGACGCCGTCAGTAGTGCAGGGAGGCGGGATTGGCGGATCAGGGCGGCTCCCTCCCAGTTGGTGAGGAGCCAGCCCCCGGCCATGTTTCCCTATAAAAGGGGACATGGGCGAGGGGCTCACCCACACACATCTCCTTCCCTCTTGTTTGATATCCTTTTTCCACCATGGCGAGGGGAAGAGGACGTGGTCGACCTCCAATGGTGGCGACGAGGGTTTCTTCTTGACAGCGCCTCCCTCCCCCTGCTGGGGATGCAGGAGCAGAGTCCAGCACGCAAGGTGGTGCCGCTGGACGTGGGCATGGCCGTCGTGGGGCCCATGGCCGAGGAGGCCGTGGTGGGGCCCTGATAGCGCCTCCTCTAGCCGCCCCTGTCCTGAACGAAGGCCACGTTGGGGACCATCCATTGGAGTTCATCGTCAAGATGTGTGGGCCTCCGCGCAGCCGTCTTCGGCTTCCAACTCCTTTCGCAAGGGTGATGGAGGAGGAACAGCCGCCCGGATTGAGGCTACACATGAGTGGCTGCTGTGACGGCCGCATGCGGGCGAACGTAGAGTTCCCTACACCTCATGTCATGCTTCTCCGGCGTGGCTGGAAAACCTTCACTTGTGCCCACAGCTTGGCGGTGGGGCATGTTCTCCATTTCAAGCTAATGGAGGCTAACCTGCTCTCCATCAAGGTCTTCAGGCGTTGGAGTGCTCGCTTAGGGTGCTGCGCGGAAAGCTTGACCAACGACGAAAGCTCCTCCTTGAGCGACAGCGACGAAGAGAACAGTGTCGGTGAAGACGACGGCTCTGAGCGGGCGGACAGCGGCTCGAGCTCTAGCTAAGCGCAGGCCGCACCATCATCGTCAGGAGGGCGGCAGCGGCACCATGATCTGCACCTGGGTCTTCTCCCCCCGGTAGAGCGATTTGCCGGGGTGTTGGTTGTGGATGCCTCTGCCTCCTCCAGCAGTCTTCCAGCTGGGTCCCCAACAGGCTTCCTCATGGGCTCTGGCTTCGTCCGCCCTGCCGGTGTTCCTCCTGCCGCGTCCCACTGGTCCTGGCGGTGGTGACCAGGGCATCGCCTAGCCGCTCTCTCTGTCCGTCATCTCTGCCCCCACCACTCCCGATCTTGTCAGGCTGCGTCCCGTGGGCCCTGACGGGGTCGGCTGGGCTTCTGCCCAGGCACTCCTTTTGCCCTCTTCGCCTCCCACTATAGCCCCTAGGAGGAGAGGGACAAGAAAGGGATTACGGGGCACTTATCTTTTTTTAATCCCAAACATGTAGCCATTTGCCAATCTTTAATCCAAAATATGTAGTCCTCTACCCATGCTTGTACTCTATATGATCTGTACTTGTTTACTAGCGTATTAATGAAAAAGAGAGCTTGCCTGGTAATTTTGTGCATATATAATGTCCATGCTGAGGAATGGATCCTCAATACTTTCAAGTAAACAACGTTCCCCGGCAGCACATCTTGCTGGTTCCTTCCCCTGCTGCTGCTACGCCTTTACGCTAGGGTAGGAGCAAGGATAGGAGCAGGCCCCTTGTCGGGTCTTCTCAACTGTTACTACAACCAACCTCTGATCGAAGGAACTTCGGATCAAGAAAGATGGGAGCACAAAGGATAGGAGTGACTAGGTTTTCCCACGCTCAAGCTTTTCATATAGTGGTACATGACGGACGGTGGAGTGAACTTAGTGGTGTTTGTCGTTCTTCTTATTTTCCCCAGCAGCAATAGGCTGTCAGGGATCGACGCACTGGCCCACCCTTCACTTTTCCTTTCGGGAAGTTCGTCCACGGCGGAAGCTGTGAACCAAAGAAGCACAAGGGAGAAAACCAACTGTATATGATATCTTTGTAAAGGATTAATTAGCTCATGCTAAGTATTGTTATAATCCTAACAAAAATATATGCTCAAACTAGACATGCATGCAAGTTTTTAGGGCGCCAGCGCTTCGTTTTATTATCTTCTCACAGGGTCTGTGCCTAGCTTTGTACAAAGGGTTACATGCACATCGGCAAGGCTTGTACAAAAGGTGGCTGCTGTGCCTGGGCCCGGCAGCCGCGCCTTACGGGTAGAACTTGCAAAGATACTCAATGTTCCATGAGTTTTGCACCTTAATGCCATCTTCAGTCTCTAGACAGACTACGCCAGGTCTGGTGACTCGTACTACCCGGCAAGGGCCTTCCCACTTTGGCGTCAACTTGTTGGAACCCTTGGCGGACTGAACACGCCTAAGGACAAGGTCGCCTTCCTCAAGGCTCCGGGCATGAATCCTGCGGCTATGATAGCGGCGCAAGGCTTGCTGGTAGCATGCAGCACACACAGCGGCCCGGAGACAATCCTCCTCAAGGAGCACGGCATCGTCATGCCAGTGCTGCTCTTGCTCTACTTCATCATAGGCAAGTACTCGAGGTGACCCGTATATGAGTTCCATGGGGAGCACTGCTTCTGCCCCATACACTAGGGAGAAGGGGGTCTGGCCGGTGGCTTGATTCGGTGTCGTACGGAGGGACCAAAGAACCACCGGCAGCTCGTTAATCCAGCATCTGCCGCATTTCTTCAACTTTTCAAAAGTTCTTGTCTTGACCCCATGCAGCACCTCAGCATTCATCCTTTCAGCTTGACCGTTGCTCCGACGATGAGCAACAGAAGCGAAAGAGAGCTTGCTCCCAAGGTTTTGGACGTGTTGCATGAAGGCACGACTCGTGAATTGGGTGCCGTTGTCAGTGATCACTCTGGCGGGTACTCCAAAACAACAAACCAATCCTTTCAAGAACTTGATAGCTGATTGTGCGGTCACCTTCCTCACTGGCTCCACTTCCGGCCACTTTGTAAACTTGTCGATTGCGACGTACAAGAATTCAAAGCCCCCGGTAGCACGGGGGAAGGGGCCCGAGATGTCGAGCCCCCAGACCGAAAATGGCCAGGACAAAGTGATCGTCTGGAGAGCTTGAGCTGGTTGATGGATGTTCTTGGAGTGGAACTGGTAGGCTTCACATCTGGTGACTAGCTCGACCGCATCTTGGAGGGTTGTGGGCCAGTAGAAACCTTGCCAGAAAGCATTCCCAACCAAGGCTCTTGATCCAATATGGGAGCCACACACTCCCTTGTGAATCTCTGCTAGCAGTTCCAGCCCCTCTTCCCGGCAAAAACACTTCAATTTCACACCGTTTGGTCTTCTTCTGTACAGAGTGTCATCGACAAACTGGTACATAATGGACCATCGGGCTATTCTTTCGGCTTCTTCTTGCTCTTTAGGAAGTTCTCCTGTTTGAAGGTAGTGGACAATGGGCCGTGCCCAAGTTGGAGCCCGAGGCTCGACAACAAGGACCAACGGCACCTCCTCATTCATGGGAGCGCTTACCTCGACCGCAAGGATTTGTGGATCCGCGGGAGAGTGTGGCTCACCAAGCGAAGTGGAGTCATTCCCGGCAGCCTCTCTACGAGCGGCCTCGGGAGGCTCTGCCGAGAGAGACTTGCCGGAGTCCAACTTCCTCCTTTTTCTAGGCATCATCGATGGAGATACTGAAGGCTGAGTCAGGTGAAGGACAAAATTCCCTGGTTCCACAGGGAGCTTTTGTGCTGCACACTTTGATAAATAATCAGCAATGCTGTTTTCTGCCCGTGGCACATGTTCTGTTTGCAATCCATCAAAGTGTTCCTCCAACTTTCTCACTTCCTCAACGCACGCCTCAATTAATGGACTCTGGTAATCCTTGTTGACCTGTCTCACCACAAGATGCGAGTCTCCACGAATGATCAACTTCTTGATTCCCAATTCTACTACAATTCTGAGCCCGACAAGGAGCCCCTCATACTCGGCAGTGTTGTTGGTGGCCTTCTCCCAGGGAAAGTGCATTTGGACCACATATTTGAGGTGTTCTCCAGTGGGCGCGACAAGAAGCAGGCCAGCTCCTGTGCCTTGTAATGAGAAGGCACCATCAAAATACATGATCCACTCCTGAGGCGCCTCCTTGTCGGGGATAACTATCTCTGGTATCTCTTCATCTGGAGTGGGTGTCCATTCTGCAATGAATTTCGCCAGCGCTCTGCTTTGAATGGTTGAGGTACTTTTGTACTTCAGGCCAAAGCTTGACAGCTCTAGCGCCCACTCAACTATTCTGCCGGTAGCTTTAGGGTTCCTCAGTATGCGCTGGAGTGGAAAACGGGTGACAACTATGATCTCATGGGCTTGGAAGTAGTGACACAGTTTCCTCGAGGCCATGATGAGGCCGAAGATCAGCTTTTGCACTCCAGAGTACCTTGATCTAGCCCCCTGTAACAGGGAACTGACAAAGTACACTGGCCGCTGCACTACCTCCTTTGCCGTGGCTTCAGAACCGCTCTTGCTAGCTTGCTTTGCTTCTCCTTGATCTATGCCCAATCTTGCCGTGACCGGTTCAGTTTCTTTTCCAGAGAGGACAGTAGCTGCATCTGCTTCTTCGTCTACTTCCCGCTGCGCCACCAGTGCTGCACTAACCACTCGATTAGTTGCCACTAAGTATAGCAGCAACGGCTCTTGTGGTTTAGGAGCGACCAGGGTGGGAGCAGAGGAAAGATAGGCTTTCAAGTCCTGCAGCGCTGCTTCTGCCTCCGGGGTCCACTTCATTGGCCTTGCCTTCTTCAAGACCTTGAAGAACGGCAGGGCGCGCTCGGCAGACTTGGAAATGAACCTACTTAGTGCGGCAACGCACCCAGTTAAGTGCCTCACATCCTTGACTGTCTTTGGCGCCTATATCTGCTAGATTGCTCTGATCTTGTCGGGGTTGGCCTCTATCCCTTGGTGAGAGACAAAGAAGCCAAGTAGCTTGCCGGAGGGAATGCCGAACACGCATTTCTCAGGGTTTAACTTCAGGTTGACCTTGCGCAAGTTTGCAAAGGTCTCTTCCAAATCTTGAATGAGCATTGATCTGTCCTTGGTCTTGACCACTATATCATCCATGTAAGCTTCTACATTCCTGTGTAGCTGAGGCTCAAACCCAATTTGTACTGCCCTTGCAAAAGTGGATCCAACGCTCTTTAACCCAAAGGGCATTCGTACAAAATAGTACGTGCCACATGGAGTTATGAACGCGGTCTTCTCCTCGTCTTCCTTGGACATGAATATATGATGGTATCCGGAGTATGCATCCAAAAAGGAAAGCAGATCACACCCAGAAGTGGAATCCATAGTCTGATCGATGCACGTCAAGGGGAAAGGATCCTTCGGGCATGCCTTGTTCAGATCTGTGAAGTCTATGCAAAGTCTCCATTTCCCATTCGCCTTGCACACCACCACTGGGTTTGCTAACCATGTTGGATGCAAAACTCCCCTGAACAAACCAGCTGCTTCAAGTTTCTTGATATCCTCGGCAATAAACTGTTGCCGCTCCGAAGCTTGCTTTCTGACCTTCTGCTTGATAGGCCGAGCATTAGGGCAGACAACAAGGTGGTGCTCGATTACCTCCCTGGGAACACCGGGGATGTCAGATGGTTTCCAAGCAAACACATTGACATTCGCCCGTAGGAAGGCAACGAGCACGCTTTCATATTTGTCATTAAGGGTGGCGCTGATGGTGAACATACCTTCAGCGCCATCCTGCCTTTCCGGGACCTTCTTCAGAGCAGGTGAAGCTATCTTGGGCCTCTTACTAGTGGAACTCTCCAGCAAGTCATCAATAGGTGCAGCACACTCCCGAGAGGTGCGCTTCTTCCCGGATTCGTTGCCGGTGTCTCTGCTAGCCTTCTTTCCTTTCTTTGTTTCCTTGGCGGGAGCTGCAGCTTCAGCGGCCTCAGCAGCTACCGCGTCTCGGTACATCTTATCCACGCATATGATTGCGTCTTTCTTATCTGACAGGATAGAGATGACGCCCCATCGGCCCTGGCATCTTCAAGGTATTGTAAGCATAGTGGGATCCTGCCATGAACTTTGCCAAAGCTAGGCGGCCAAGGATCCCATTGTAAGGCAGAGGAAGATCCACAACATCAAACACAACCCTCTCAGTTCGGTAATTCAGTTCTCCGCCAAACATCACCGGCAGTGTAATCTTCCCCTTAGGACAAATCCTGCCGGGGTTGATTCCTTGGAACGTGCCAGTGACCTTGAGTTCCTCATCTGATATTTGTAACTTGCTAACTACCTTGGGAGAGATCAGATTCAGCCCAGCCCCACCGTCAACTAGCATCTTTGTGACTTTGAGGTTGCTGATTGTTGGTGAGACCAACAATGGCAAACACCCTACCGCAATAGTACGGTCGGGATGATCCTCTTCATCAAAGATGATAGGCGTGCAGGACCATTTGAGCGGCTTTCGGGAATCCACAGTTGGCTCCACGGCATTGACCTCTCGCGCCCGCTGCTTGAGTTGGCGGTGAGAGGAGTGCAAGGATGCACCTCCATCAATGCACAGGGCTTCAGTTGCTTTCTAGAATTGTTGCTCACTGGTTTCTTCTTCATCTCCTTCATCACTCTCATCATCACCTTCCTTCTTCTCACGGCCTCAGGCAGGTTTCTCTTTTTACTGAGGGGTCTTGCCGCGGCGGCCTCCTCTGCCACCATGGCCCTTCCCGCCAGCACATTCTTGGTCTCTCTCTATCACGCTTTTCATACTTCGCCTTCTGCCACTTAACAAGCTGCTCGACTTGATGGCATTCTTGGAGATCATGACCTTTAGTGCAGTGGATTTTGCAGTATAGCCTGTCGGACTTCCCAGCTTTCTCTGCGGCCGCAGCCTCCCAACAATCAGCGCACACGGCAGCTTCCTTGCCGGGGGCTTCGTTTTTGGCCTTCTTGCCGGTGCTGAGATCGCCAGAACCCTCAACGACCAACACTGACTTCTCCTTGTGTTTCTTGTTGCACCTCCGTCCTTTCTTCCAAGGGCCAGTGGCCTCGTCATCGTCGTCCGAATCAACCACTGCTCCTTCCTCCTCTCCAGGAAGTCGCCTTCCTTCTTCAGCTCGAGCGCATTTATCCGCCAAGGTGTACAACTCATTGACGGTCTTGGGCAGCCGGACGTTCATCTTAGAACGTATCATACTGTTGCGCACGTTCGAGTGGAACGCGGCAATCACAGCTGCCGGTTGTATCTCTGGAATGTTGCGGTGCAGCCGACTGAATCTTTGCATATACTTTCACAAGCTCTCCCCTTCATTCTGTGGAAGGACTTGCAAATCACTGGGGTGACCTGGCTCTTGATGGCCGCCCGTGAAGGCGCCAACAAACTCATTGCACATGTCAGCTCATGATGAGATGGAGTTGTCCGGCAGGTGCATCAGCCACGACCTCACATTTGACTTGAGCGCCAAAGGGAAGTAGTTGGCAAACACTTTCTCATCCCTGGCCCTAGCATCTTGAACATCAATCGTGTAAATGCTTAAGAACTCTGCCGGTTCAGCTTTCCATCATATTTTTCTGGCAATTCTGGCTTGAAAACACGGGCAGATGGCCAACGGACTTGCCGCAGCTCGCGAGTGAAGGTAGGGCACCCAACCTCGAAAGGTAAGTACCCACCCTCGCTGGGCGCGGGTTCATCGATGTTTGGTCCATTGCGTCTGTCAGATTGACGGTGGGTCTCCCGACGCCGCTTTATAGTGAAGCGCACATCTTTCCTCCACTGATATTCTAGGACCTGCCGCTGATCTCGACGGGCTCGTGGATCAGATGAGGCCATCGAAGCTTCGTCGGGCTCGTGGTCATGTTGCTCTTGTTGCTACCTCTGGGTTTGCAGTCATGAAGGGGACTACATCGTTAGTGCGGCCCCCTCAACGCGGCTAGCAGCTCGAGCTGTTGTCGTCGCCTGTGGGCGCCGCGATGCCTTCGCCCGCCATGATCCTCCAGCTTCAGCAAAGCCGATCAAGCTCTGGATGGTGGCCCTCCACTCATCGATCTAATCAGCTGTCGGTGGAAATCTTAGTAGGAGTTGGGCCCGTGCCATGGCTTCCGTAGCTGTGCTTGGCATAGCTGACGAGGCAGATCGCGACGTCGCTTGGCTCCTGGTAGTACCAGTAGGGATGTCGCCACACTCACGTCGTCATGGATTGGTCACCAAGGCGGTCTGATGATGAGTGGGCTGCACCCGGGGATCGGTGACCCCGTTCGGTGCTTTGGCTCGCTCGGCTTGTTCTGGGCGAGGTGCGTGTCCAGCGGCCGCTCCCGTAACAGACACGTCTTGAGGGTCACGACTCACGCCAGAGCAGGCGTTGTCACTGCAGCTGCGCCCGCTGGTGCGACGGGGTGGTGGAGGCTGAACGCCCCTTCCATCCGCAGCTTGTAGGCTATGCCCGTCTGGATTTTGTTGATGTTGTCCTCCCCTGCGCCTCCCACTCCATCTTCATCCACAGGGGACACAATGACAGCGCCACCTGCGCTGGTCGTGCCTCCCGTGGTAGCCGCCTCACCCAACGCCGCCGTGGCGCCAGCGGCGTCCCCGGCCGCGTGAGAGGGGGCCTTCGAAGTGGAAGGGTGCGCGGTCGCGTCGGACTTCTTCTTGGGTGCCATGCACGAGGATGATGATGATGATCCACGATGGAGTTCGACGCCCTGTTTACGACTTCAGGTTCGCACAAGCGATCTGCCCCTACCTGGCGCGCCAAAGATGTCGTGGTGGGATCACGATCACCTATGGGGCCATGAGCCCCTTGTGGTTCGGCAAGGGGGAGATCGCATTGCACAACAAGCAGAAGCCATGGAACAATGGCACTGGTGGTTTTTACCCAGGTTCGGGCCGCTGGATAGCGTAAAACCCTACTCCTGCTTTGGTGGATTGAGTGGAAGAACACAACGAGCACGCAGTGCTCAAGCCCGGCAAGGGTGCCTCGGGGAGAGCAGCTACGCGTGTACAAGTGTGTGAGGGTCCGAAAATTCCTTTGCTAGGTCGCCTTGGACCTCCTTTTATAGCTTAAGGGGTAACCACAATGGTAAAACAGTCTTTATCTACTGATTAGATAGCCAATAGTGCTATCATACGTAACTCTGGCAGTTAAGACAAAGTGCATTAAATGCACTGCTTGGTGTCATGCTGAGGGCGAAACCGGCAGGCCTATCGAGCCGCTTAATCATCTCTTGCTTATCATCTTGACACGCCTCTGGACAGGTGTCACTTGGATAAATCTTGTCTTCCAACGGGCCGCCACGTTCTTAGCAGAGGCCACTTAATCACTTGGGGGCTCGACACCGCACTGATAAGTGACTTGCGTCGCTGTGCGGTGGAGCGGTGGTTTCTTGGCAGGGATCCTGCCCCTGGCAGACCCGGCAAGATTGCCGGGGAAGTCTTGGACTTGCCCCTGAGATGGTCTTGACCTAGCCAAGCTCTCCTGCCCGGCAAGGGAGGCCTTCCCAAGGTGATATTCTTCTGGCTTGGTTGCCTTGGTCTACTTGATCCGCTCTTTGATCTCACTAAGAGCTGCTTCTCCGGCTTGGCCTTGGTTTGGGTGTTGATGTTGAACAAATGATGCCAATGCGCCTGTGTCTAAGTCCGGGCAGCAAATGTAAACATTTGTTGCACCGACAATGGGCACTCCCCTTGGCTTATGCCAAGCTTGGGGGAGGTGCCCCAGTATCGTATCACCATCACTTTTATTATCTTTACCTATTTTAGTTTGATCCTTAGTTATTTCATGATTTAGTTGAATAAAAGTTTAGTATGATCTATTTTTGAGTGCTAGTTTCGTGATCTATGTATCTATGTAATCGAGTTGAGAGTTATATAATAAAGAGTAGTTTGAGTTTTTGCTTGTTTACTTTTATGTTTCAATCCTAGCAATGAAAATAATGAAAAAGATCGTATGACAATCTTATAGAAAGTAATGATGTTACATAAGGAAAAGTATAAGTGGTAAAATTTATTGAAAGTTGACAAACATAGCATTGGTCAATGATGCAATTCATGAAAAAAATTAATAAGGGAAGAGAAGATTCACATGCAAATACACTATCTTGGACATCTTTTATGATTGTGAGCCCCCATTAAGTATTTTATGCCAAATTGTTGACGTTGGACAAGGAAGACAATGTAATGAATTATGTTTGCTTATTCACATAGAAGTTATATTGTCATAGATCCTCCAACATGTGGTGCTTTCCCAATATCTTTGCTAGCCAAAAATCCGCACCAAGTAGAGATACTACTTGTGCATCCAAAAACCATAAACCCAGTTTCATGTTATGAGAGTCCACTATACCTACCTATGGATTGAATATAAGATCCTTCAAGTAAGTTGTCATCGGTGCATAAAGCAATAAAAAATGCTCCTAAATATGTTTGATCTTTTATTGTAAGTGAAAATAAGCATTGTACAAACTTGTGATGGAAAAGAAATAAAAGCGACGGGCTGCTAATAAAGGTTGCTATCATAAGGGGAAACATAACGTGACGTTCCTTTGCACTAAGAGCTTGTGCATCCAAAAACAAAAAGCGCATGACAACTTCTACTTCCCTCTGCGAAGGGCCTATCTTTTACTTTTATGTATTTACTTTTTATGAAGGTCAATAGTGTTCTCCTCTATTCTTTTTTTATTTTTTCTCTTTTGTAAACATCATGTGGTGGGAAAGATATAGGCACATATATCCAGTTGGATATGAGTGATCATGAGTTATTATTGTTGACATCACCCTTGTGGTGAATAAGTTGGGAGGCAAAACTATAAGCCCCTATCTTTCTATGTGTCTGTCTGAACCTTTTTGCTCCATATATATATATATATGTTGTGAGTGTTAGCAATCATAGAAGACTAAATGATGGTTGAGTATGTGGACTTGCTAAAAAGCTCCGACATGAGAACCTTCCTGAAAATATGATGAATTGCAATTGCATTGTTGACTGAGAACATAGTTTGTTAGTTTTCAAGAAAGTTTATGCCTTACATTTTGATGTTGTGATGAATTGTTACTTGATCATGAGAAGTTTTATTATAATGAATGTTTTATGATAATGAATATCGCTATTGTAATAATGATCATGATGCTACTATGTTTGTATTTTGTTTTTATCGACACCTCTCTCTCTCTAAACATGTGGACATGATTATCAATATTGGCTTTCGCTTGAGGGCAAGCGAGGTCTAAGCTTGGGGGAGTTGATACGTCCATTTTGCATTATGTTTTCCTACTATTATTTATAGTGTTTTTAATCAATATAAAACTTTGTGGAGCAATTCTAATGCCATTTCTCTCTTAATATGCAAGATTTACATGAAGAGGGAGATTGCTGGCAGCTGGAATTCTGGACCTGAAAAAGCTATGTCGGAGATACCTATTCTGCACATCTCCAAATGAGCTGAAATTTTATGAAGATTTATTTTGGAATAAATGAAAAATACTGGAGCAAAGAAGTACAAGAGGGGGCCGTGCCGACAAGGCACCAGGGCGCGCCCACCCCCGCAGGTGCGCCCTGGTGGCTTGTGGGGCCCCTAACCTGCCTCTGGTTTATTTAGTGGAAGATTATATTTTCAGATCCGTTATGCTACTCAATCCCCCTCTGATCTTGAACATGAATACGATTTGTGAGTAGTTGCTTTTCTTCTTGACGACATGGGAGAAGTCTTGGCATAAGTAATCATGTGAATTTGGTATTCGTTCGATAGTTTCATGATGTGTATGTTGTGATTCCCTTAGTGGTGTTATGCAAAAATCGACTACATGACACTTCACCATCTTTGGGCCTAAGGGAATGCATTGTGGAGTAGTTATTACATGATGGGTTGCTAGAGTGACAGAAGCTTAAACCGTGGTTGAGCTGTTCGATCTCGCCGACAAGTGCGCCAAGACTGAGGAAGGTCGCCTCTTCGCCCAAAAGGACCCCGGCGTGGAGCCAGACGCCCCCAAGCCCAAGGCCAGGGACGACAAGCGCAAAGCCCCCACTGTGCTTGTGGTGGAGCCCGAGCAGAAGCGCGGGCGCAATCACGATGAGGCCAGGAAGGATGGGCACCCCTTCTACACAGACCACAACATGCACTCCCACAACACCGATGTGACACCCTGATTTTGGCAACCTTTTCTTTTCAAACTTTTCTTGGTTTTATTTGAATTTGAATGGTTTTGAATCCTTTTGACTTGGACATTTTTGAATTCTTTCCAAGTGATCCAAAGTCTCATCACCTTGCCAAAACTCTGCCAAGTACCCCAAGGACCCAAATCCCAATTTAAATCATTTTCAATAACTCTTTTTTTTATTTGGGAATTTAGGGCATTACTATGGGTTGTGAAGCAACCTATAGCTATAGTGCTCAGAAAATTCTCAAATAATTCCCAAAAATTCGTTGGATCATATCTTGCTCCACTATCCAAAAATATTCCATGACCTAGCCCAATTACTTTGCAAAATAAATCATTTTTGCTCCTGGTCAGTTTGGACCTTTGTGAAGGAAGTGCATGCTAGGGTTGTCCAATTGCCACCAAATTTTTACAGTATGAGGACAACTCCAAACAACCTTTCCCCACCAACTTTCAGCATCTGAAGATCATCCTAGTGAATAGTACTTGAAATCTTAGTTTCAGACCAGAATTGCAGCTTCTACATGAACTACTTCCAAATCTTGTCCAAACCACTTCAAACTTGACCAGTTTGTAGTTCTTTCAACGAAGATTACTCCAGACACCAGCTTTGGCTCCATCTCCACCTCATCTATGCTACAGAACCTCTCCAAGCTCTCTGTCAGAAACTGTTGGTGACTCTACCTCTCATCTCTGCTTGAATCTAGCCAAACCAATGCTGCAGGTGAAGTGAGGGTTCGACGGTCGACGAGCTGGACAAAGTTTGCCAGACTAACGTGGCCCTCGAACATGAGCTACCGTGGCGAGCACGGCGCTGGCACGCTTGTCGCCGCGCTGTAAGCCACGCAGGGCTCGGGTTGCGTCGGAGATGATCGCTCGCGCAGCGTTGCGTTGTCTAGGCATGCCGACTTTGTTCCTCGTTGACCCCTAGCCCCTCCAGAACTCTCACCTGCGCTGGAGAAGCCCTCGCCGGCAGCCACGCCATCTCCGCACTGTGGCGCTTGTGCGGTCACAGTGGCGAGTGCGCCGTCGTCTTCTTCCCTGAGCCGTCTCCTCCGCATTCAATGCGCCTGCTAGCTCCCGTCCTCTCACCTGCAAGCAGCCACGCCAGCGCGGCGTACGTCGCCGGCGCCATGGCCCTCATCGACCTGCTTCGGGAGAGATCGCCGCTCCCCTCCTCCCGGCTATAAATAGCCATGCCCCACGCTGCCTAGCTCCTCACACCACTTCTCCTCGCTTATATCGATCGCTAGCAGTGAAGAACCCGAGGCAGAGAGGCCTCTGGCCTCGAACTCCGCCGGAGTTCCGCCACCGATCCCCTCCTGTCACCCGCCCTCTTCAAGCCACCACAGCTCCGCCCAAGCTCTCAGTCGTGATCAGTAGAACCCCGTGGTGTGTCCCGAGCCTTCTGCCAGTCCAATTGCTGCTGGAGTGCTTGGATACGCCGACCACCGCAGCTGCTGCCCGCCGGAGATGAAGGGGGCGACTCCATCTGTCCACCTCCAGCCAAGTTGCGGGTACAGGGTGGACCACCACTCTGAGCTCTATCCATCCCAGTCCTCTCCGAGCCCCTCCGCCATCGGGATCACCGGCAACCGTTGCCGGTGAGCCGCCTCCCATCTACTCTCTCTCTCTCCCTCTCTGTTTTAAACGAAGGAGGCCCATAGTCAGCCTCTTACCGAATCGGTAAGTGGAGGCGCGCGGGCAAATTACGCCTTCGACGTGGCCCCTTCTCTTATTTTCTAATTGGATTTTTATAAACAGAGTTGACCAGGGTGTTTGACTGTTAATAACTTTTAACAGAAAGATCCAAATGACCTGATTCTTTTTGCATTGTGTTTCTAATATAATTCTTTATTTTTCCACCAAGTTTGGTATTTTTCTCATACTCACAGAATTGTTGGTGAATAAAAAGGCATTATGTGACATTTTCTTCTGCCTTTTAAAAATACTTTCAGAAGAAGATACCTGTGGATTTGAAGACCAGGAGTTTCTAAACCACCCAACTGATCAAGGCAAGCCAGGACATCCATATTATGAAGCATTTCATAGCATCGCATGATCCATATTCATTTCTTGCATATATTTAACCTAGATAATTCACAGTAAATTATTTAAATGTTTAAAGTCTATAACTCAAATGATATGATCAATAACTATGCTTGCTAAGTGAAACATAGTTGGTTGATCAAGAGTCACCTGTCCAGGCTTACCCGTGTAGCCACATTTGCCGGTATGGGACGACCTTGACTTGGTATGGCTCGGTGCTCTTTCACCGGTACCTCCAAAGAGGGAGGGTTATGCGTGCGTGCTGCCTTGATCAGGTAGACGGCGATAACCCTGTGAGCCCAGTTGAGTTGTTTGCCAGTGTCCCCGTTTGGGACAGTATAGTTGGGCCACGATGGTGGCAGGTGTCACGTGGTGACACGGGGCAACCCAAGGCTTGACTCCGGGGGAGTGTGATTGCCGGTGGTACGATGAAAGAGTCACGAGTCAGACATGTTTCGTTGGAGCAATGCTGGTCCACCCGAATGGGATCACGAGGTCACTGCTCCATAGTGTGGGTAAAGTGCGCAACCTCTACAGAGTGTAAAATCTATTCGAATAGCCGCGTCCATGGTATTGGACAGCCCGACCAGACCTTTCTAGGTGATCAACCGTAATAACTGTAGTAATGATGAAAGAACTTGTCTTTTGAGCGGAATTACTCGTTGGTATCGAGTATCCCGAGGGTTGTGAGGCAACCCAGAGATGAGTAAGTTGATGACAGTAAGTGAATCACTTAAGACTTAACGTATTGATTTGCCATGCTATTATTTGCTGCATATTTGGTTGTCATATGCTTGCGAGTACATTCAAAGTACTCACCTGGCGTATCATGCCAGATGCAGGAGAAGACTGAGACGGAGGTCTCGATGTCCGTGTTGTGATGACTAGGATGTTTCCTCAGCAGTGTCCTTGTGGATGGAGTTACTATCATGTTCTGCTACGCAGTAGTCTTCCGCCGTAGTATTCCGTAGTAATGCCGAGGCCCGGATATGTTGGATAAATAATGTAGATATTGTTGCAGCACTAGATGTGCTTTTGGCCTCGATGATCATGTAATATAAGTGAGCTTGTACTCGACCTTTATCAATAAAAGTTCAGCTATGTTTTGTTCCAAGTTTTTGTGTGTTTCCAGAAGACATGATCTCTGGGTTGGAAACACAGGTAAACCGGTTCTCTGAGCCGGGGTGCCACAACGCTTGGTATCAGAGCCGTGCTGACTGTAGGACACCCTAGGCAACCGCGTTAGGACTGCGATTAGCATAGGACCTTGAGTGTGCATCTTGCTTGTTGCATTTGATTGTTGCATGCCATGCATCGTGCATCATAATTTATTATGTTATTAACCTTTGGCATTGTGAGTGTAGATGGCACCAGTTCCATATCACTACCATCATGAGCCCGAAGTCCACACTTTTCTGGTTTTGCTTCGTAGCGTCTGGCTTCGACTGTATCCCTACGGTGATGACCCAGTGTATCAGGTGTTTCGGGAGCAGCTGGGAGAGTCGGTATATGAGTACCATGCAGTAGCTTACCTGACTGCGACTTCGGATATTGGAAGCTCTTCTCATCCTTCCAAGGGCGGGGTGGCTTCTACTCCGGAGTTGGCGATCCAGTTTGCTACCATGGAGGCTATTACTGACTTGCGCTTCCACGAGGTCGAGATGCAGACCCATCCAGGTTTCCTCCACTATCCCACTCTGTCGCCTACGACAGGGTGAGTCCTTTTCTCACCTGTTGACCCGGCATGTGATCATGCGACTGGTGTTTATTCTCGCTATCTGAACGCCAGTTACCACATGATCATTTCCTTGGCTGAGGAGCTATGTCGTGTTCAGGGGGCACTTGCAGCAGTGACTCCAGCACCTCCTCCCGTAGTTCCACCTAGTTATCCACCACCAGTTTCACCCCCGCGTGTGCTTGATATCCCTTCTGGTTCTTCTGGACTATCAGGCTTATCGTCCGGTAGTCGATTTGAGACCCCAGCTGAGTGGGCCTCACTTCTAGCCACTCCTGCTCCGCCGATGCTGAGGCGACATGCTCTTTCTCCCGCGGAAGGAGAGCCGTCCCAGCAGCGACGTCGTGTCTCCTTTGACCCGGTGACTCACATCATCAGTTCTGAATCCGACTCAGGATCTGATGATGAGAACTCTTCAGATGGGCAGTGTTCGTGTCACCGACGCCACTAGACTGGAGCTTGAGTAGTAATGCATGCGTCTTTGCATATGTCAACTGCCGTATGAGCAGTTTAGTCATGATATTCCCCTACTAGCTTGCCATGTATTATGTTGGGTTATCATGTATAATTATGTTGTCTTCTTTATTCGCTCTTTTCATGAATTTCCTCTCGGTGTCATATTACCGCATTTTTCCTTATGGATGTTGCTCATCGATTCGGTCTTTGCTATGGGAACAAAAATTAGGATGAAGAGAGGAAGTAGAAGTCAAGGCGGCGATGGAAACCCCGTCCGTCAATCCGCCAGGCAGGCAGGGCAACCGCCCGAAGATTTACCACCACCACCACCTCAAGCACCAACCACAGATCAGATAATGAGAATGTTTAAGGAAAAGAGAAACCAAGACCTCATGGAAATTCTCAAGAGCACGCAGACAATAGTAGGTCAGAATAATGGCAATGGGGTGCGTTCTAAACTGACTGACTTTCAGCGCACAAAACCACCCAGCTTTGGTCAGGCTGTGGATCCTATTGAGGCTGCTGACTGGTTGAGAACCATGGAAAAGAAATTGGACATCGCCCGTTGTGAAGAAGCAGATAAAGTTCCATTTGCCACTCATTATCTCGAAGGCCCAGCAGCCATATGGTGGGATAACAGCAAGTTAATATGGCCTGCTGAAGAGATTTCCTGGGAGAAATTCAAGGAGCTGTTCCATAAGTATCATATTCCCACACGTATCATGAAAGTGAAGCAGAGGGAATTTCTAGCCCTAACACAAGGCAACATGACTATGGGAGAATACTTAAACAAATTCAACAACTTGGCCCGGTACTCTCCTTATGATGTGGCCACTGAAGAGAGGAAAATAGACCGGTTCCTCGGAGGACTTAATCACGCCCTCCGATGTCAGCTATGCATGTTGGATTTCCCTGATTTCCAAACATTGGTGAATAAGGCCTTCATCGCCGAGCGAGAGTACAAATCTGGGAATGATGATCGCAAGAGGAAGTTCGAGCCCAAGAAGGACAACAAGGAACCGTATGCACAAAAGCTGCGCAGTTGGCAGCCAGGTCCAGCTGAGAACAAACCGGTGTGGAACAATGGTGGCAACTACAATAACAAGCCAGTCAACCAGAGCAAGAACTTCGGCAAATAGCCAGTCATAGAAGACTGTCGTCGCAACAACACTTGTTTCACTTGTGGCCATAGCGGACACTACGCCAAACAGTGTCCTACTAATAATGGAAAGCAATCAGCTGACCACAAGCCACAAGTCAATCACCTTGGATGCTGTCCCAACCACAACTTCAGCCATGGATGCGTCCATCATATCTCTACCGAAGAAGTCTACGAAGCTCCATACGTCGTCCTTGGTATGTTTTCTGTCCATAACATACCTGCGGTAATTTTATTTGATTCTGGGGCTTCCCACTCGTTTATTTCGCGGAGTTTCACCACCTTTCATAAATTTTATACTTCACTTTTGGACAAAATCATGGTGGTACAATCCCCTGGCTCAATGCTCAGAACAAATATAGTATACAAGGATCTAGAAATCTCAATTCACGGAGTCAACTTTCCAGCTACCCTTGTTGCTATTGAATCCCCAGGACTGGACATAATACTGGGAATGGACTGGTTGGCACCACACCAAGTGTGTATCAACTGCGCCACCAGAATGGTGACATTGGTGAACCTCGCTGGACAGACCGTTCAATTCCTGTCCAGCAGAATGATAACAAGAAAGGGCACGGCATATCAGACCACTGTTATGGATATGAATCTGATTCCGGTAGTGGGTGAATTTCCGGATGTGTTTCCTGAGGAATTACCAGGAATGCTGCCCGACCGAGAATTGGAGTTTTCCATTGAAGTGATTCCTGGTACAGCTCCAATATACAAGAAATATTACCGTATGCCAGGCCCGGAGTTGGCAGAACTAAAGAAGCAGTTGGACGAGTTGCTACAAAAAGGATACATTCGTCCAAGCATCTCGCCATGGGGGTCACCAGTATTATTTATCAAGAAGAAGGATGGAAGTCTACGAATGTGCGTAGACTATCATCAGCTTAATGAGGTCACTATCAAGAACAAGTACCCGCTTCCTCGAATTGATGACTTATTTGACCAGTTGAGTGGAGCACGGGTATTCTCCAAGATCGACCTCAGAATGGGATATCATCAATTGAAAATCTGAAAGGAGGATATCCCCAAGACAACGTTCACCACTCGATATGGACTATATGAATTTATAGTTATGGCATTTGGATTGACCAACGCTCCAGCCTATTTCATGAGTATGATGAATAAAGTTTTCATGGACTTTCTGGATAAGTTCGTAGTGGTGTTCATTGATGACATACTGATATACTCCAAGGATGAAGAGGAACATATGCAACATCTCAGAGCTGTCCTAGATAGGCTGAGAACCCATCGCTTATATGCCAAGTTCAGCAAGTGCGAATTTTGGCTAAAATAGGTGGGATTCCTTGGACATATTCTGTCAGAGAAGGGAATAGCTATTGATCCAAGTAAGCTTACTGTGGTCTTGAACTGGAAGACACCAGCTACGGTGACCGAAGTCCGTAGTTTCCTGGGCTTGGCAGGCTACTACCGTCGCTTCATTGAAGGCTTCTCTAAGATAGCCAAGCCACTAATGGAATTGTTGAAAAAGAACCAAAGGTTTATCTGGACAGCTGAGTGCGGCAGCAGTTTCCAGAAATTAAAGACGAGGCTAACCACAGCCCCTGTCTTAGTTCTCCCAGATATTCACAAGAGTTTTGACATATATTGCGACGCATCCAGGCGTGAAATTGGATGCGTGTTAATGCAAGAAGGGAAGGTTGTGGCTTATGCATTTACGGCAGCTACGACCCCATGAGGAGAACTATCCCACCCATGACTTGGAGCTAGCTGTTATGTTTCATGCCCTGAAAATTTGGAGGCATTATCTTATTGGACAACGATGTGAGATATACACAGACCATAAGAGTCTCAAGTATATTTTCACTCAACCCGACCTGAACCTTAGATAGCGAAGATGGCTTGAGCTAGTCAAGGACTATGATGTTGGAATAAACTATCATCCAGGGAAAGAGAATGTGGTCGCTGACGCCCTAAGCAGGAAACACGCTACTGTGAATGCGTTAGTTGAGAGTATGCATCCGAGCATACAAGAAGAGTTTGTCAGGCTCAATATGGTGCTATGCGGCCCAATGACTCCGGACACATTGGAAATTACTCCAACGCTTATAAAGGAAATCAAGGAAGCACAGAAGTCAGATGAAGAAATTTGGAGGATCAAGGAGTTAATTGAGCAAGGGAAGGCCAAGTCCTTCCGCATGGATGAACAGGGAACCGTGTGGTTCGAGAAACGAATTTGTGTGCCAAGTCAGAACAACTTGAGGCAACAAATACTCAAGGAAGCACATGAGTCCGCATATTCAATCCACCCAGGAGGTACCAAGATGTATCAGGACTTGAGAGAAACCTTTTGGTGGTCGGGAATGCGGAAAGATATAGCATACTATGTCGCCTGCTGTGACATTTGCAACAAGGTTAAAGCAGAGCATCAGAAACCCGTTGGGCTACTGCAACCTTTACCAGTACCCCAATGGAAGTGGGACGACATATATATGGATTTTATTGTGGGACTGCCCAAGTCCACGAGAGGCAATGATGCTATTTTGGTCATTGTAGACATCCTTACGAAAGTGGCGCACTTTATCCCAGTAAAGACCACTTTCAACGCAAATCAGTTGGCACAACTCTACATGTCCCGGATAGTCAGTCTGCATGGAGTACCCAAGTCTATCACTTCGGATAGGGGTTCCTTATTTACCTCAGCATTCTGGCTACGGCTACATCAGGCTTTGGGAACCATGCTGAAACATAGCACAACATATCATCCGCAGACAGATGGACAAACCAAGCGAGTGAACCAAATATTAGAGGATATGCTTCGGTCATATGCTCTCTCCCATGGACCCAAATGGGAGGATAGTCTACCATATGCTGAATTCTCCTACAACAACAGCTATCAGGCAAGTCTCAAGATGTCGCCTTTTGAGGCACTGTACGGACGGAAGTGCCGCACACCACTGAACTGGTCCCAAACAGGAGATAGTCGCATTTTTGGTACGGACTTGATGCTCGAGGCTGAAAGGCAAGTCAAGGATATTCAAGAGCGTCTGCGAGCAGCCAAGTCCCGACAGAAGAGTTATTACGATCCAAAACACCGGGAAGTAACTTTCGAGCCTGGAGACTATGCTTACTTGTGAGTAACTCCTATGAAGGGAGTAAAGAGGTTTGGCACCTGAGGAAAGTTGGCCCCAAGATACATCGGTCCCTTTCCAGTGATTGCTAGGAAAGGCAGAGTTGCATATCAGTTGGAATTGCCACCAGCACTGTCAGAAGTTCATGATGTTTTTCACATTTCACAGTTGAGGAAATGCATTGCACCCCCAGCCAAGCAAGCGGATATGAGTGAGTTAGAGCTGGCTAAGTATTTGACTTATGAAGAGAAACCTGTCAGGATCTTGGAGGAGATGGAAAGAACCACTAGGAGTAAGGTGATAAAATTTTATAAGGTGCTATGGGAGCACCACACCGAGGAAGAGGCCACTTGGGAAAGAGAAGATTTTCTGAGATCCGCCTATCCATATTTCTTCCCTGAGCAACCGAATCTCAAGGACGAGATCCGTCCTAAGGGGGGTAGGTTTGTGACACCCTGATTTTGGCAACCTTTTCTTTTCAAACTTTTCTTGCTTTTATTTGAATTTGAATCCTTTGGACTTGGACATTTTTGAATTCTTTCCAAGTGATCGAAAGTCTCATCACCTTGCCAAAACTCTGCCAAGTACCCCAAGGACCCAAATCCCAATTTAAATCATTTCCAATAACTCTTTTTTTTATTTGGGAATTTAGGGCATTACTATGGGTTGTGAAGCAACCTATAGCTATAGTGCTCAGAAAATTCTCAAATAATTCCCAAAAATTCTTTGGATCATATCTTGCTCCACTATCCAAAAATATTCCATGACCTAGCTCAATTACTTTGCAAAATAAATCATTTTTTCTCCTGGTCAGTTTGGACCTTTGTGAAGGAAGTGCATGCTAGGGTTGTCCAATTGCCACCAAATTTTTATAGTATGAGGACAACTTCAAACAACCTTTCCCCACCAATTTTCAGCATCTGAAGATCATCCTAGTGAACAGTACTTCAAATCTCAGTTTTAGACCAGAATTGCAGCTTCTACATGAACTACTTCCAAATCTTGTCCAAACCACTTCAAACTTGACCAGTATGTAGTTCTTTCAACGAAGATTACTCCAGACACCAGCTTTGGCTCCATCTCCACCTCATCTATGCTACAGACCCTCTCCAAGCTCTCCGTCAGAAACTGTTGGTGACTCGACCTCTCATCTCTGCTTGAATCTAGCCAAACCAACACTGCAGGTGAAGTGAGGGTTCTACGATCGACGAGCTGGACAAAGTTTGCCAGACTAACGTGGCCCTCGGACATGAGCTACTGTGGTGAGCATGGCGCTGGCACGCTTGTCGCCGAGCTCTGCGCCGCGCAGGGCTCGGGTTGCGTCGGAGATGATCGCTCGCGCAGCGCTGCGTTGTCTAGGCATGCCGACTTCGTTCCTCGTTGACACCTAGCACCTCCAGAACTCTCGCCTGCGCCGGAGAAGCCCTCGCCGGCCGCCACGCCATCGCCGCACTGTGGCACCCGTGCGGTCACAGTGGCAGGTGCGCTGTCGTCTTCTTCCCTGAGCCGTCTCCTCCGCATTCAATGCGCCTGCTAGCTCCCGTCCTCTCACCCGCAAGCAGCCATGCCAGCGCGACGTATGTCGTCGGCGCCATGGCCCGCATCGATGTGTTTCGGGAGAGATCACCGCTCCCCTCCTCCCAGCTATAAATAGCCATGCCCCGCGCTGCCTAGCTCCTCACTCCACTCCTCCTCCCTCATATTGATTGCTAGCATTGAAGAACTCGAGGCAGAGAGGCCTCTAGCCTCAAACTCCGCCGGAGTTCCGCCACTGATCCCCTCCTGTCGCCCGCCCTCTTCAAGCCACCCCAGCTCCGCCCAAGCTCTCAGTCGTGATCAGTAGAACCCCGTGGTGTGTCCCGAGCCTTCTGCCAGTCCAATTGCTGCTGGAGTGCTCGGATACGCCGACCACCGCAGCTGCTGCCCGCCGGAGACGAAGGGGGCGACGCCGTCTGTCCACCTCCGGCCAAGCTGCGGGTACAGGGCGGACCACCACTCCAAGCTCTATCCATCCCAATCCTCTCCGAGCCCCTCCGCCATCGGGATCGCCGGCAACCGTCGCCGGTGAGCCGCCTCCCCTCTGCTCTCTCTCTCCCTCTCTATTTTAAAAGAAGGAGGCCCACAGTCAGCCTCTTACCGAATCGGTAAGTGGAGGCGCGTGGGCCAATTACGCCTTCGACGTGGCCCCTTCTCTGATTTTCTAATTGGATTTTTATAAACAGAGTTGACCAGGGTGTTTGACTGTTAATAACTTTTAATAGAAAGGTCCAAATGACCTGATTCTTTTTGCATTGTGTTTCTAATATAATTCTTTATTTTTCCACCAAGTTTGGTATTTTTCTCATACTCACAGAATTGTTGGTGAATAAAAAGGCTTTATGTGACATTTTCTTCTGCCTTTTAAAAATACTTTCAGAAGAAGATACCTGTGGATTTGAAGACTAGGAGTTTCTGAACCACCCAACTGATCAAGGCAAGCCAGGACATCCATATTATGAAGCATTTCATAGCATCGCATGATCCATATTCATTTCTTGCATATATTTAACCTAGATAATTCATAGTAAATTATTTAAATGTTTAAAGTTGATAACTCAGAATGATATGATAAATAACTATGCTTGCTAAGTGAAACATAGTTGGTTGATCAAGAGTCACCTATCCGGGCTTACCCGTGCAGCCACATTTGCCGGTATGGGACGGCCTTGACTTGGTCTGGCTCAGTGCTCTTTCACCTGTACCTCCAAAGAGGGAGGGTTATGCGTGTGTGCTACCCTGATCAGGTAGACGGCGATAACCCTGTGAGCCCAGTTGAGTTGTTTGCCGGCGTCCCCGTTTGGGACAGTTTAGTTGGGCCACGACGATGGCAGGTGTCACGGGGTGACACAGGGCCACCCAAGGCTTGACTCCAGGGGAGTGTGATTGTCAGTGGTACGATGAAAGAGTCACGAGTCAGACATGTTTCGTTGGAGCAATGCTGGTCCACCCGAATGGGATCACAAGGTCAGTGCTCCATAGTGTGGGTAAAGTGCGCAACCTCTGCAGAGTGTGAAATCTATTCGAATAGCCGCGTCCACTGTATTGGACAGCCCGAACAGACCTCTCTAGGTGATCAACCATAATAACTATAGTAATGATGAAAGAACTTGTCTTTTGAGTGGAATTACTCATTGGTATCGAGTATCCCGAGGGTTGTGAGGCAACCCAGAGATGAGTAAGTTGATGATAGTAAGTGAATCACTTAAGACTTAACGTATTGATTTGCCATGCTATTATTTGCTGCATATTTGGTTGTCATGTGCTTGCGAGTACATTCAAAGTACTCACCTGGCGTATCATGCCAGATGCAGGAGAAGACTGAGACAGAGGTCTCGATGTCCGTGTTGTGATGACTAGGATGTGTCCTCAGCAATGTCCCTGTGGATGGAGTTACTATCATGTTCCGCTACGCAGTAGTCTTCCGCCGTAGTATTCCATAGTAATGCCAAGGCCCGGATATGTTGGATAAATAATGTAGATATTGTTGCAGCACTAGATGTGCTTTTGGCCTCGATGATCATGTAATATAAGTGAGCTTGTACTCGACCTTTATCAATAAAAGTTCAGCTATGTTCTATTCCAAGTTGTTGTGTGTTTCCAGAAGACATGATCACTTGGTTGGAAACACAGGTAAACCGGTTCTCGGAGCTGGGGTGCCACAACCGAAGACTACCACAAGCTCAAGCTACTTCGCGACGGCAGGCAGGAGAAGCGCGCGACCGCAACGAGTGCGGCTTGGGCCGCGGTGTTGGCCGCTTGAGAGATCGCAACAACAACCACACTGGCAACAACAACTACCGGCAATGCTGGCGAAACCAGCATCAGCAGGCCAACCCTCAGTAGGCCAACACTGCCGTGCCGCGCCCCAATAGGAACAACGACAACTTGCCTGATGAGGACGCTGGGGGCTATCAGGAGCCTCGTGCAGTGGCCTGTATCCTCGATGGGCCCCAGGCTCCCCCGTCCAACCGCCACCTCAAGCAGTTCTCACACAAGGTGAACGCGGCCCTCCCGAGGGCTGAGGCCTCTAGACACCTCAAATGGTCGCAGTACCCCATCTCCCCAGACTATGACGATCACCCCAAGTCCACAAAGTCAGTGGGAACCATCCCCTTGCTTTGCACACCCACCATCAGCAATGTTGCTGTCACCAAGACGCTCATCGACGGCGGCTTAGGCCTCAACGTCCTCTCCGTGGAGACCTTCGAGCAACTCCAGGTGCCCTATGAGCGCTTGATGCCAACAAGGCCCTTCTCGGGCGTGACTGACAGCTCCACTTTGCCTGTGGGGCAAGTGTGCCTTCCTGTCACCTTCGGCTCCCGTAAGAACTACCACACCTAGCTCCTCGACTTCGATGTGGCGCACATTGGCCTGTCCTACAACACCATCTTGGGCTACCCCGCACTCGCCAAGTTCATGGCAGTGACCCACCACGCCTACAACACCATCAAGCTTCTAGGCTGCAGTGGGACCATCACCATCTGCTGCGATGAGAAGGATGCGATGCGCACCCTCGAGTACGCCTACAAGGCTGCCGCCACCATGAACCCTACCAATGAGGACGAGACCATGCCTGCCAAGCCCGCACCCGTGAAGAAGCCGCAATTTTCTGAGGGCGCCGAGATGAAGAAAGTGTCGCTGGACGGCAGTAGCTCCGGGCCCACCATCAACATCGGCCATGACCTCTCCCCCAAATAGGAAGGCGAGCTCGTCACTGATACGTCCATTTTGCATAATGTTTTCCTACTGTTATTTATAGTGTTTTTAATCAATATAACACTTTGTGGAGAAATTCTAATGCCTTTTCTCTCTCAATATGCAAGATTTACATGAAGAGGGAGAATACCGGCAGCTGGAATTCTGGACCTAAAAAAGCTATGTCAGAGATACCTATTCTGCACATCTCCAAATGAGCTGGAATTTTACGGAAATTTATTTTGGAATAAATGAAAAATACTGGAGAAAAGAAGTACCAGAGGGGCCACCCAGGTGCCCACAAGGCACCAGGGCACACCCACCCCCCCAGCTACGCCCTGGTGGCTTGTGGGGCCCCTGGCCAGCCTCCGACGCCCATCTTCTAGTATATAAGCCCATTTTCCCTAGAAAAAAATTTAAGAGAGGACTTTCGGGATGGAGCGCCGCCGTCTCGAGGCGGAACTTGGGCAGGATCACTTTTTCTCTCCGGCGGAGCAATTCTGTCGGGGAAACATCCCTCTGGGAAGGTGAAATCGAAGCCATCATCATCACCAACAACCCTCTCATCGTGGGAGGAGCAATCTTCATCAACATCTTCACCAACACCACCTCATCTCAAACCCTAGTTCATCTCTTGTATTCAATCTTTGTATCGAAACCTCAGATTGGTACCTGTGGGTTGCTAGTAGTGTTGATTACATCTTGTAGCTGATGATAGTTGGTTTATTTGGTGGAAGTTTATATGTTCAGATCCATTATGCTATTCAATACCCCTCTGATCTTGAACATGAATATGATTTGTGAGTAGTTGCTTTTGTTCATGTGAATTTGGTATTCATTCGATATTTTGGTGATGTATATGTTGTGATTCCCTTAGTGGTGTTATGTGAACGTCGACTACATGACACTTCACCATCTTTGGGCCTAAGGGAATGCATTGTGGATTAGTTATTAGATGATGTCTTGCTAGAGTGATAGAAGCTTAAACCCTAGTTTATGCGCTATTCCGTAAGGGGTTGATTTGGATCCATATGTTTAATGCTATGGTTAGATTTTATCTTCATTCTTCTTTCGTAGTTGCGGATGCTTGCGAGAGGGGTTAATCATAAGTGGGAGGATTGTTCAAGTAAGAACAGCACCCAAGCACCGGTCCACCCACATATCGAATTATCAAAGTAGTGAACGCGAATCAAACAAACATGATGAAAGTGACTGGATGAAATTCTCATGTATCCTTGAGAACGTTTTACTTATTATAAGAGATTATTCTGGCCTGTTCTTTGCAACAAAATGGATTGGGCTACCTTGCTGCACCTTAGTTTACTATTGCTACTTGTCACTTGTTACAAGTTATCTTGCTATCAAACTACTTGTTACCGATAATTTCAGTGCCTGCAGAAAATACCTTAATGAAAACCACTTGTCATTTCCTTCTGCTCCTCATTGGGTTCGTGACTCTTACTTATCGAAAGGACTACGATTGATCCCCTATACTTGTGGGTCATCAGTCACCTTGCTCCGGGCAAATGATGATATGTTCGCCTGGACAGCATTAGACATGTTCGGTGTACCGAGGGAAGTGATCGAGCAACACTTAGCGGTGTGTCCCAAAGCACAGCCCATGAAGCAAAAGGTACAACACCGGGCACCCAAGAATTAAGCAAGAGTTCATCGTTCATGAGGTGCTCCACCCCGAGTGGGTCGCCAACCCCAGCGTCGTCCCCAAGCCTATCAAGAAACTTCAGGAGGCTGCCATCATCCACGAGGTGCTCCACCCCGAGTGGGTCGCCAACCCCAGCATTGTCCCCAAGCCTAACAGCGGTGTCGGATTTAGGGCTCTGCAGACCCAAGAAGGTTCGAACTCTAGGGTGTGTGCGAAGATCTCAACCTCTCTGGTATCTAGCTCTCACCCTACAGCCTAGCCTCGTCGGATTCATGCGAGCAGGGAAGAAGATGAACACGGCAGTTTACCCAGGTTCAGGCCACCTTGCGGTGTAAAACCCTACTCTTGCTTTGTGGTGGATTGCCCTCATGAGGAAGTTGAGGATGAACTAGTACAGTGGTTTGAGGAAGTTGAGGAAGTTGAGGAGTTGCTCCTGCAGAAGAAAAGATGCAGCCGCCCTCGTAAGGCCACCGATGCGCCTGCAGCCACCCTACCCTGGTGCGAATGCGCTCCGCCAAGATTCCACGTCGGCGCAAGCGTTCGCAAGCAGGGCCCCGCCCATGGGAGTGGCTGCGGGGGCTGCGTAGAACAAATCCGAGGAGGGGAGCAAGCGATGACCGCTCGGCCACTTCGACCGCTGGCCCATGCCGGCGGCACGGCCCGTGAGTTTGTGGTGTGGGCGGCGATGCCGTTGCGCACCTAGATCCGGCTCCCGCAGTCCCTGGCGGAGGAGCTACCAGCGAGGGGGCCCATCGAGCTGTGGCTATAGCACGACGGCTGTTGCGGCCAAGCTTCACAGGCGGAGGTTGAGGTCACCTTCTCCGGCGACGTCTTCATGACCCAGGGATGGGGGGCGATCGCCCGCGCCTGCAGCTCGGAGGGGAGGCATGCCCTCCACTTCAAGTACGACGGGGCGTCGATGCTTTTCTTCAAGGTCTTCGGAGAAAACGGCGAACGCCTGGAATGCTGCCCCAGGGGCGGCAACCATGGAGGTGGCCATCCTTCTGGCAACAAGGGCCGACGAGGTGGCGAGGCCCTCGGCGGTGAACTTGCCCTTGGCCTTGTCCGCGACGCCTCCAGCAGTAGTGGTACCTCCCCCGAGGAAAGCTCAAGCGACGACGACTACACCGAGCCGTCGCGCCGCCGCGCCCGGACTTAGGAGGAGGACGCGACGCCAGAGCATGCTCCTCCTGAGCAGCGGCCCATGGCGGTCTTTTCTTTTGCTTTACTCTCTGCATCAGGACAATGAAAGGCCCCGATAGGGCGTGTAAGAACCACTGTGCTTGCACATTTATTCTAATGTTTCCGGCTTATGTTCTTGGTTGCGCTCGCGTTTCTCGCTTGGGCGTTGGTCCCCTTTTTTGGTCCCATGACAACGTGTTGCTCTGTGTCGGCAGGACCCAGTCCCCAGGTGGACTTCAGCCATCACTGGTATGCCAGGTCGCGATGCCGTGTGCAAGGCCAGGAGGTGAGCGACCCGTGGTCCGGTAAGAGCTCCTGAGGCGCGATGCTCATGAGGTCCCCCTTGGCGCTCAAGTGGCTATCGAAAGATTAAAGAGGTGGTCTCTTGCCCGAGCGAGGTGGTGAAAGAATAAAACGACAGTGGCAAGGCTCATGCTGGTGTGCGTAGGATAACTTAGCTTGGCGAGGTTGTGGTTCGCGGTGGTTCCTTCGTCGCGGAGGCAAGCTTCCCTGAAACTCTCGACCCTGTGCATGTTCCCTATCCCTTTTCCCTGTGCTCCCCCGCGAGGCTGAAAATTCCCCTTTCTTTGCCCATCATAATGCTCTACGTCCTCAGGACCCGGCCCTCGAGCGGGGATCAGCCGCCACTGGTATGCCATGTCGCAATGCCGTGGTCAAGGCCAGGGGGTGAGGGCTCGAGAACCAGTTGGAACTTCTGAGGCGCGATGCTTAGGGCCCCCCCTTTTAAAGTGCAAGCGATTTGCACAAAAGAGGAATGGCTCGCCTTGCAGAGGCGCTTGGTAAGGGCCGTACCCAGCGGCACACGGAGTGCGGAGCAACTTTACTTAGCCTTTTGCGAGCCGGAGCGCCATGGTCGCAAGATCTCGTCTCCTGAGGCTCCTGCGAGTTAGTTAGTCACAAAACACAAGGGACGGCGCACGCTTGCTGATCTACTCGTGGTCGTTCTGTGAGAAGAAGAAGGAACTAAGGACCTGGTGAGGTGATGTGCACGGGGCCGGCCCGTGAGCCAGAGCTCAGTCTCTTACATTTATCAGCACTGCAGGGACGGACCCGAGCACAGGCGTCGTGCCGGTAGCCCCCTTGCACAGGACGTTCAAGGGGAGTGCTGCCAATGTGCGGGGCCCGCAGAGGTGACTCCGAAGGCAAGGCATGGCTAGACGCAAGGTTAACAATAAAAATAGCTCATGAAAACATATCTGATCCACAGTACATGAATTGAAACAATATAACCGGGGGGGGAGCGGTCCCTGACAACTCGAGGACAATGCAGCCCGAGGGGCGCCCTCAACTGAGCAAACCAAAAAGTCACCTAGCACCATTGCTGTAGGAGCATCAAGGTAGCTGAATACGCGTGCCGCGGAGGTCGCTCCTCATGAGCTGGGCGGCTCCGGAGGTCGGGGGAGCTCACGAGACCCTGGGGGCTCGCGAGTGTCTGCGGCCTCCTCTGACATGACCGCCAAGCACCTGGCCTCGTGAGCCGCCATAGTATGCTGCGCGAGGTGCTGGTATGTGGCACCCATGTTTAGCAGGCCAAACGGCATGCAGACATAGCTGCAGGGGTATCCCCCACTCCGGCCGACGCGTGACGGCCAGAAGAGGTCTTGTGACGCGGCCTAATTGAGGCCCGGGATGTTGATGCAGACACGCAGCTCGTCGCCCGCACCAGGGGGTGCAGCTGCACCGGGTGGTGCGGGGCGATGCTCGCCACACATGGCCCGCGCCTCTTGAAGCTCCTCGAGTGCCTTGGTGATGAATTCTCGCGCACCTGGCGCCTCGCGCCGTGCGTCTTGCTCACGGGGACGCTCATCGAAGCATGCCTCCAAGTGGTGCCCGAGCACCTCCCTCGTTGCGCTGGTCAGGTCAGAGGCCATCTAGACGAGAGCCCCCAGTCCGTCCTGAGGGGGGCGCCGGGCGCGCCTTCCTATGCGAGAGGAAAGGGCGCCCCAGCAGTGGGCGCGGGGCCCGAGGCACCGCCAGCGGGTGCCTCGGGTGCCTGACGACTCTTGGGGAGGAGCTGCTTCTTCTTCTTGGGGGTGGCCTCAGAAGGCAAGATGGCGCCCTCATCGTCAGAGTTTTCAGCCGCCACAGCCTGATAGGCGCTCTCAAGAGAGCAAATTGTGTCCTTCTCATCACAAGTGACCGTGATGATGCCGTCGCACCCTGGCATCTTGAGGACGTTGTAACCATGGTGAGCTGCTGCCATGAACTTGGCGAGGGCCGGGTACCCGAGGATGGCGTTGTACGGGAGGCCGATGTGGGAGACGTCGAAGTCGATGAGCTCAGTGTGGTAGTTGTCGCGTTTGTCGAAGGTGACTGGGAGACGCACTTGGCCCAAGGGGATGGTGGAGCCTTCGGTCACCCCAGAGAAAGACTTGGTTCACAGGAGCTGGTCATAAGGCACTTGGAGCATCTCAAATGTCTCGACAGAGAGAACATTGAGCACCGCGCCACCGTCGATGAGGGTTTTGGTGACGAAGACATTGCTGATGGTGGGCGTGCAGAGCATGGGAAGTGCGCCAGCGGCGGCTGAGCACTTGAGTTGGTCCTTGGAGTCAAAGGTGATGGCGTGCTTCGACCTCCTAAGGGGACACGTTGCCTCAAGCTTCGGGAGGGCTGCGTTCACCTCACGAGAGAACTGCTTGAAGATGCGATGTGAGGCGGAGGCCTGAGCACCACCCAAGATGAAGGTGATCGCCCGAGGCTCCTGGAAGGCCCCGGCCCCATCATCCTGCCAGTTGTCATCATTTCTCCTTGGCGACAGCGGCAGCGGAGGGAGGCCGGCGTTGCCCTGAGGACTGTCCTCATGAGGTTGGTCCCGCCAAGGGCCGTCGCGAGGGTGGCCCTGCCAGCGGTCCTTGCAAGGCTAGTCGCGCTAATCCTGATGAGGTTCACGGTTGTCCCAGCGGCCTCCTCCATGACCGTAGCCACGGTCGCTGAGCTCGGGGCGGGGGCCGAGCCGCCTGTCACGGAGTGCTCTGAGCTCCTGACAGTCATTGGTGTTGTGGCTGTGGACGTTGTGGAAGACACAGAACGGGCGATTGCCCCTGGGAGGATCACAGTAGTCACAGCCTTGCTTCATCTCAGGCTCTGCTGCCAGCACGGCGGGGCCCTTGCGCTTTGCGTCCTTAGCCTTGGCCTTCTTGTCTTCAGGATCGGCCTTCGGAAGCTCAAGGAGGGAGAGGCGGCCTTCTTCAGCCCTTGCGCACTTGTTCGCCATGTTAATCATCTCTAGGGCCGAGCACAGGTCCTTGTGGATGATGAGCTCCTCTTTAATCTTGATGTGTCGGACGCCATCAGAGAACGCCGAGATAATGGCTCGTCTGACGCCTTCGGAATCTTGAGGCGAACGTTCGTGAAGCGCTGTATGTACTTGTTCAAGGTCTTGCCCGGCTGCTGCTTCACGCGCCGCAGGTCGCCCACTGCGGGAACGCGGTTGCGGGTGCCCTGGAAGTTGGTGATGAAGCGCTCGCGAAGCTCATCCCAAGAGGAGATCGATTCCTTCGGGAGCTGCAGGAGCCAAGAGCGCACGCCGTCCTTGAGGGCCATGGGGAACTAGTTTGCCATAACCTTCTCATCACTCTTGGCCGCCTCGATGCTCAGCGAGTAGATCTGGAGGAACTCCGCAGGGTCGGGGGTGCCGTCGTAACGCGGAAGTCTGGCTTGAACTTGCTGGGCCAGACGACGCGGCGCAGCTCCGGGGTGAAGGTGCGGCAGCCCGCCGCGCTTACGGGAGCAGCGCACACGGGGTGAGCTCGGTCTTGATGCAAACGCGCTGCACCCTCCTGCGACGCATGGTCCTGGTGCTGGCGCTGTGGCGCTGGGAGCGAGCCCGCATCGGCTTGCGGCCGCTGAACCACCTGGCAGCTCGCCTCATCGTGCACCAGCGCTCCGCGCGGCGGGTTGCGCTGGAACGCATCACGCCTGTGCTCGGGGTCGGTGCCACGCAGAGGAGGAGGAGGAGGCACGCCATGAGCCACGTCGCCCACCTGGGATGGCGGGGGAAGTAGTGAGCGGGACGGTGCACGGACTTCACCGGTGGTGTTGACGAGCTCGGCAATGCGCCCAAGCCAGTCGTTGTAGCGGTTGTTGGCGGGGCGGTAGCGCAGCAGTTCACGTGCCATGAGCAGCGCAGCCTGCGCATTTGCCAGCCCACGGCGGATGTGGGAGGACAGTGCCATGGCGGGAGTGGGCGACGGAGTGGCGGTGCAGCCATCACGCCACACGGTGGGTGTCAGCGAGGACTCCTGCTGCTCACGAGCAGCAGGGTAAGTGGCGGCGTTAGCCGCGGGGGAGGCAGAGCAGTGAGGAGCGCCGTTTCCCACGGGTGCCGTCTAGGCAACGCGAGTGGCTTGGCGCTCGGTGCGAACCCGGCGTGCGTCGGCCATGAGCGATGGAGCGGAGGCGAAACGGAGGCAGAAGAAGGACTTCGACACGCCCCTACCTGGCGTGCTAAATGTTGGATTCAGGGCTCCGCAAATAAAAGAAGGTTCAAACTCTAGGGCGTGTGTGAAGATCTGAACCTCTCCGATCTCTAGCTCGTCACCCTACAGCCTAGCCTCGTCAGATTCGTGCGAGCAAGGAAGAAGACGAACACGATAGTTTACCTAGGTTTGGGCCACCTTGTGGTGTAAAACCCTACTCCTGCTTTGTGGTGGATTGGCCTCACGAGGAAGTTGACGATGAACTAGTGCAGTGGTTTGAGCGACCTCGCGAGGGCTCAAGTGGCGAGGGTGGAATCGATCCCGGGGGTCCCTCTCTATGGTGGTGGCTAACCTATATTTATAGTGGCCTTGGTCCTCTTCCCTCGAAACTTAGGCGGGAAGGGATCCCAAAGTGGCCAATTTGAAAGGGGACAAGTAGTACATCTTATCCTAATGAAAGGTGGTCTTCTCCTGCAAAGCTTGTGGTCGTGATGGAGGGGTGGGCTCGGTGATGACATCCGTCCTGCCGAGCTCGTGGTCTTGGTCCTGTTGCACCGGAATGGAAACCTCTGGAGGACTCCTCGGCAACCCACGCCTGTCCTTGCTCCCTTAGCACCGAAAGGGAAACTGCCTCCTCTGCGCCCGCTGGCGCCCGCCTGGCCTTGGTCATCATGGCTCACGTCATCGCAGCCTCAGGAGGCTGGGTACCTGCATAGAAATCTCCGCTCCTCGGGAGGCAGCCTGGTGAGGCCACTCCCTTGGAGGTCTTGGTGTCGCCCACCTCGCGAGGCCAGGGCCCTCGTGAGGGTCTTGTCTTGGTGGCCTTGCCGCTGGGCCATACCAGGTTGTCGACGGAGCCATGCCGTGGGCCGCAGGCAGGCATGTCTAGGTACCCCCTATCCCAGAACGCCGACAAGCAGCGGGCGGTGTGCATCGACTTCACCAGCCTCAACAAAGCCTGCCCCAAGGACCCTTACCCTCACAGATCAACCAGATCATGGACTACACCGCTAGATGTGACATGCTGTGCTTTCTGGATGCCTTCTCAGGCTACCACCAGATCAAGATGGCAGAAGAAGATGAGGAGAAGACAACCTTCATCACCCCCTGTGGAGTATACTGCTACATATGCATGCCCTTCGGCCTAACGAGCGCTGGGGCTACCTTCTAGAGGCTGATGCATATCACCCTAGGCCCTAGATGGGAAGAAACACCGAGGCCTACATTGATGCATCATCATCAAGATTCGCGAGGTGCGCTCCCTCATCATGGATCTCAAAGAGACCTTCACCAACCTTCGCAAGGTCAACCTCGACAAGTGCGTCTTTGGAGTCCCTTTAATCAAGCTGCTTGGCTTCCTGGTCTCCCACTGCGGCATCGAAGCCAACCCCGAGAAGATTAAGGCCATTAAGGAGATGCAACCCTCGCAGAACCTCAAGGAAATGCAGCACCTGGCGGGATGCATGGCCACGCTCGAGCGCTTCATCTCCAAGTTTGGCGATCGGGCCCTGCCGTTCTTCAAGCTCATGAAGAGATCAAGCCCCTTCAAGTGGACTCCTAAAGCTGATGTGGCCTTCGAGGACCTCAAGAAGTACCTGACGAGCCCTCCTGTCATGGTTTCCCCATAGACTCATGAGCCCTTGCTCCTGTACTTGGCAGCCACCCCCAGACGGCGAGCACGACCCTCGTGGTGGAACGAGAAGAGCGCGCTCCTACCAAGAAGAAGCCTCCCATGCCTGCACCTGCCGAGGCCATATCCGGGCTTGTGGATCCTGCACGAGCGCCTGCCCAGGGCCTACCTCAGGATGCCCTAGGTGAGCCGCCTGACGAGCCTCTCGAAGCACAAGTTGTGGCTCCTACAACAACATGCCTCGTCGAGCACCTCATCTACTTTGTCAGTATGGTACTGCGAGATGCTCGCAAGCGGTGCCCCATGCAGCAAAAGCTTCTCCTCTCGCTCCTCATCACCTCCAGGAAGTTGCTCCACTACTTCCAGGGCCACACCATCAAGGTGGTCACATCCTTCCCGCTGGAGCAGATCCTGCGCAGCTCCAACCCCACTAGCCGCGTCGTCGAATGGAACATTGAGCTGCAACCCTTCAAGCTGGAGTTCCTCATCACGAGGACAATCAAGGGTGCAACACTGGCAGATTTCATGGCGGAATGGACGGATCTGCACCAAGATGAGCCTCGCGAGGAAGAATCTGTTCTGCCTAGGAATAACGCCCCTGATGGCTGGACCATACACTTCGATGACGCATTCTCACGGCAGGGCGAGGGGGGCTGGCATCGTGCTCACTTCACCAACAGGAGACAAGTTGTACTATGCTGTGCAGCTCTGCTTCAGGCATAGTGACAAGGTCTCCAACAACATTGTAGAGTATGAGGGACTCATCGCCGGGCTCAAGGCTGCCATCACTCTTGGCATCAAGCGCATGCGCATTAAGGGAGACTCACAACTCCTCATCAACTTCTCCAACAAGGGCTACAAACCAAAGGATGAGCATATGGCCACCTACCTTGAGGAGGTGCACAAGCTCAAGAAGTGCTTCCTGGGCATGGAGCTCCAGCACATCCCTCGTGGTGACAACAAGGAAGCTGACGACATCGCCAAGCGGGAATCCCGTCGCGAGCCCTAGAACCCTGGCATCTTTGAGGAGAGGATCCTGAGGCCATATGCAACACCTCCCGAGGCCAGCACCGCGGTGCCCCATGAAGAGCTCCCATCTGCACCCTCCTAAGGCACACTAGACTGCAACCCACCTTTCGGTGCTCGCCTGCTACTGGCACTGGAGCCACAAGCCGAGAGTTGGGCCACGGAGATCAAGGCTTATCTAAAGAGCGGTGCCCTACCAGAGGACGACATAGGAGCGGAGCATGTGGCTCGCCAGGCCGAGCCCTACTGCTTGAGGGATGGCGACCTCTACCGCAAGTGCCCCAACAGAGTTGCACTGCGGTGCATCTCTGCAGAGCAAGGGCGCGAGTTGCTTGCTGACATACATGGAGGAGACTGCGGCCTTCACTCTTCGTCAACCACCCTCGGTGGCAAGGTCTTCTGCAATGGTTTCTATTGGCCCATTGTGCTTCACGACGCGGAAGATCTGGTCCAGTCTTGTGAAGCCTGCCAGTTCCACGCCAAGCAGATTCACCACCAGGCGCAAGGGCTCCAGACCATCCCTCTCTCGTGGCCCTTCGCGGTCTCGGGACTGGACATTCCGGGCCCTTCCCTCACACGCCTGGAGGCTACCGCTACCTCTGCATCACCATCGACAAGTTCACCAAATGGGCAAAGGTAGAGCTTGTCCATACCATCCCGGCAGGATTAGCTGTCAAGTTCATCAAGGGCCTCGTGTGCCGCTTCGGCGTCCCGAACCGCATCATAACTGACAATGACACGCAGTTCAGAAATGGTCTATGTCGGATTCAGGGCTCCGCAGAACCAAAGAAGGTTCGAACACTGGAGCGTGTGCAAAGAACTCAACCAATCCAGCCAACCAAACGCGCCGCCCTACAGCCTAGCTTGAAGAACGGGGAAGAAAATGGACACAGCAGTTTACCCAGGTTCGGGCCACCTTGCGGTGTAATACCCTACTCCTGCATTGTGGTGGATTACCCTCACAAGGGGCTGAGGATGAACTAGTACAAAGGATGAACAAGCTCGCGAGGCTTGCTCTGGTGAGAGTGAGTTGTTCTAGGTCCAATCCCACTTCCTATGGTGGTGGCTAACCTATATATAGTGGCCTCGGTCCTCTTCCCCGAAAATGAAGGCGGGAAGGGATTCCACAATGGCCAATTTGAAAGGGGATAAGTAGTACATCTTATCTTGTTGAAAGGTGGTCTTGGCCTGCGAAGCCACTGGTCATGACGCCGCTGTGGTCTCGGCGATGACATCCGTCCTGCCGTCCAGGTGGTCTTGGTCTCGTTGCACGGGAATGGAAACCTTTGGGTGATTCCTCGGGCCCCCGTGCCTGCGCTTGCCTCCTTAGCACCAAAGAGGAAACCTGCTGCTCTACGCCCGCTGGTGCCCGCCTGGCCTTGGTCGTCATGGCTTGCGTCACCTCAACCTCATGAGGTGGGCACCTGCATAGAAATCTCCGCTCCTCAGGAGCCAGCCTAAGGAGGCCGCTCCCTCCGGAGGTCTTCATGTCGCTCGCCTCGTGAGGCCTGGCCCATCACGAGGGTCTTGTCTTGAAGGTGTTGTAGACGGGCCATACCAGGCCGCCGATGGCGCCACACTGTGGGCCATAGGCAGGCAAGTCTGGGTACCCTGGTTCCCAGAACACCGGCAGTAGCCCCCGGGCCCAAGGCGTGCTCGGACTTGGCTTCGAGGCAAAGCCAAAGGGCAAGGATGAAGCACCACGGGCCCCAATCGCCTGCGGACCGGGCCGACGCATGCCGCTTGATGGGACGTGGGCGCCACACTTCCCCACGCTGCCTTGGCAACTGCCTGATGTATGCAGAAGAACCATCATTGCTCGGAACCTGAGAGGCCGGCGGTTGGCCTTCCCCTGCCTATAAATGGGAGAGGGGGCGGAGCCCCCAGCTCGTCTTCATCTTCTCGTCGCCTAACCTTCATCCTCTTAGTTCCTCCGCCATCTTGCCAAAGCTTCCATGGCACCAGTTAGGAGGTTCTTAGCCACGGAGAAAGGAAAGGCTCCCTAGGAGGGATCGGACTCGCCGCCCAAGTGAGGCCGCGGCCGCCCCCGCAAGCATGCCGCGACGCCAGTGGTGGCTCCCCGAGGGCGTGCGCGCACTTCCTCGAGGGCTGGCGCTGTCGCCGGCAGTTGTGGGGGCGCTCCTTCATGTGGCGAAAGCTGCCGCGGCCGGGGCAACCCCAGCGAAGGGGGAAGGCGCGTGGCATCCATCCAGCCACCGCGCCCACGACTCCACTCGACCGACGCGTCCTCGGAGTTCGTGGTGTGGGAGGAGAGGCCCGCCGGTGCCTGGCTCCATCTCCTGCGCTTCTTTGCGGACACGCTGCCAGCCGGGGGACCTGGTGTCCTCTGGCTGCAGGCCGATGGTTGCTGCAGCAAGGCCTCCTGGGTGGTGATCGAGGTCACCCCCGCCGGCAACGTGTTCCTGAACCGCGGATGGCAGACGTTCGCCCGCGCACGCGGCCTGCAGGGGAGGTGTACCCTCCACTTCAGGTACGACGGTGCCGCGACCCTCTATGTCAGGGTCTTTGGGGAAGATGGTCAGCGCCTGGGGTGCTGCCCGGAGAGCGACAGCAATGACGACGCCGGTGGTGAGCTTGCCCTTGGCGACGGCCGCGACGCCTCCAGCAGCGGTGGCTCCTCCTCCGGGGAGAGCACGAGCGACCGTGAGTATGACGAGCCACCACGTCACCGAGCTTGGACCAGGGAGGGAGGTGAGCCGCCTCGCCACCGCACCCCGGTGAAGCAGGAAGAGGACTCCGACTAAGCACGGGCGTTGCTGGAGGCAGGTCTCGGGAGCTGCTGTAGTTGCGTGGCTGCTTTTGCCTCTCTTCTTCTTCTTCTTCTTCTTCTTCTTCTTCTTCTTCTTCTTCTTCTTCTTCTTCTTCTTCTTCTTCTTTTTTCTGCATCAAAAAGGTGGAAAGCCCTGTCGGGGCGTGTAATGGACCGCGGCACTTGCGCCATTGCGTTATCGTTTTTATATTGCATCCTGGTATCCGTGTTGCCACTGACTGTGATTGAAATGACTTAGCTTAGTGTGCCTACGGTAGACTCTTGTGCCGTGAGGACGAGCTTCCCCGGAGCTTTGGACTTCCGGCATGTCCTTGGTTCCGGAGAGGCCCTCTGGAGATTTCCTTCTTGTGGAATCGAAGGTCCCCAGGCACGGCCGTGGGGCCAGGGGACCTCTGGAGGTGCCGTTCCCCGCGCGAGCCCCCGGAGTCGCGATGCCCGGAGGCACGAACTCAGGAGGGCATGCGTGCCCGCTGGCTCGTTTGAGGGTGTCACGCGAGGATTCAGATGCCAAAGGCCAATGCTTTGGCGAGGTGCATTCGCGGGTGGGCCCAAGCATACACACCGTGCCCAGCCCCCACGCGCGGGACGCGCGAGGAAGAGCGACGGGCAATTGTCACTCTCCCTAAAACGAGGCCTAAAAAAAGCGAGTGCTGCGAGGAGAAAAATTCCAAACCCTTTCAAATATAGACGCAAGAACTCCAAATTTCATTTCAAGAAGTTGCAAATCAGCTACAGAAAGTAAGCAAATGAACAGCCTCGTTCGGCACCTATAATAGTCTTCTGTCTTTCCGCCAGCGCGGAGCATGGGGCCTCCACTTGGACGTGGGTGGGAGCCCCCGTGAGGCCCGACGGCGGCACTCAGGAGACTCTGGGGCGTGTACAGCCCCACTCATTATTACGTGAGAGTGTCACGGGCGGAGATCTTGAGAGCCGCATGGCCTTGTTCATGGGTAGAATTTCCGGAGGTGCTGGATGTTCTAGGCATTCTGGATGGGGACCCCGTCCTCTGTCTCCAGGCGTGCAGCGCCAGGCCTGGAGACACGGGAAATCCTGAACGGGCCCTCCCACATGGGCGAGAGCTTATGAAGCCCCTCCCTGGAGAGCACCCACCTCAGGACGAGGTCACCCACCTCGAGGGTCCTGGAGCGGACGCTACGGCAGTGATACCGCCGCAGCGCCTGCTAGTACCTCGCGGCATGGAGCGAGGCTTGGCGGCGACCCTCCTTCCCCAGCGTGAGGTCCATCCCCTGCGAGGCGTCCTTGCGTGCCTCGTCAAACGCCAAGACCCGCGGGGAGCGATGTTTGACCTCATGAGGGAGGACCGCCTTAGCCCCGTAGACGAGGAAGAACGGGGTCTCGCCCGTGGGCTTGGTCGCGGTGGTGCGGATGGACCACAACACAGACTAGAGCTCATCGAGCCAGCCCCTGCTGTAGGCCTCGAGTTTCTTCTTGAAGCTCCTCACCTTGAGGCCCCTCAGGACCTCCGCGTTGGCGCGCTCGGCTTGGCCGTTGCTCCGTGGGTGCGCCACCGAAGCGTAGCATATCTGCGTTCCAAGGTTAGCACAATATGTTTTGAAAAAGGTTGCTCGTGAACTGAGAGCCATTGTCGGTGATGAAACGGTTGGGGACCCCGAGGCGGCTCATGAGGCCCTTGATGAACTTGACGGCCAAACCAGCTGGGATGGTGGGCACGGGCTCCACCTCCGCCCACTTGGTGAACTTGTCAATGGTGACATAGAGGTAGCGGTAACCCCCAGCTGCTCGAGGGAATGGTCCCAGGATATCCAGCCCCCATACCACGAACGGCCATGAGAGCGGGATGGTTTGGAGGCCTTGAGCGGGCTGGTGGATCTGTTTCGCGTGGAATTGGCACGCCTCGCAAAACCTCACTACCTCAGTGGCGCCGTTGAGCGCCATGGGCTAGTAGAACCCGCTGCGAAACGCCTTGCCCATGAGGGTGCACGACGAAGAGTGATGCCCACAGTCCCCACTGTGGATGTCAGCCAGCAGCTCACACCCCTGCTCCTTGGAGATGCACCGCAGAGAGATGTCGTTTGGTCGCCTTCAGTAGAGCTTGCCATCCTGCAAGCAGTAGGCAGTGGCCTGGCGGGCCACGCGTTCTGCTTCTTCCTGCTTCTCTGGCAAGGTGCCCTGGAGTAGGTATGCCTTGAACTCCTCGGTCCTGCACCCCTCCTGAGGTTCGAGGGCCAGAAGCAGGCGGGCTCCGGAGGTTGGACCGCAGGCTGGGGCACCCGAGGTGGGGGCCAGGGGCAGTTCCTCCCGGAGCAGCGCTGGGCTCGCGGTGGAGGGGGCCGCCGATGGCTTGAAGATCCTCTCCTCGAAAATGCCATGCTTCTGGGGGTCGCGCTGCGACGCCCTCTTGGCAATGTCGTCCGCCTCTTTGTTCATGCCGCGCGGGACGTGCTGCAATTCCAGACCCAAGAACTATTTTTCAATTTTGCGTACCTCTTCCAAGTATGCCTCCATGTGCTCGTCCTTGGGCTTGTACTCCTTGTTGGAGAAGTTGACGAGGAGCTGAGAATCGCCCTTGATGGTGAGGCACTTGATCCCCAGGCCTGCCGCGGCCCGGAGGTCTGCGATCAGGGCTTTGTATTTTGCGATGTTGTTGGAGACCTTCTCGCCATGCTGGAAGCAAAGCTGCACGGCGTAGTAGAGCTTGTCCTAAGTAGGCGAGACGAGCATGGCTCCAGCCCCCACGCCCCGGCGTGCGAATGCGCCGTCAAAGTACATGACCCAGCCATTGGGCGTCTCATCTCTGGGCACAAGGGAGAAGTTTTCACCAACCCCTCAGTCGGGGGCGTCAGACCATTCCGCCACAAAGTCAGCAAGGGCCGCGCCCTTGATGACCCTGGTGGTGCTGAACTCTAGCTGGAATGCCTGCACCTCGATGTTCCATTCAGCAACCCTGCCTGCAGCGTTTGTGCTCCGGAGCACCCTCTCCAGGGGGAACGCGGACACAACCTTGTTTGGGTGGCCTTGGAAGTAGTGGCGCAGCTTCCTGGAGGCGACGAGGAGCATGAGCAGAAGCTTCTGCGGCATGGGGTAGCGTGCGCGCGCGTCGCACAACACCGTGCTGACGAAATACACAGGGTGCTCAACAAAAGAAGGGGCGCTGATGGTGTCCAGCCCTACCCGAGGCGTGGGGGCCTCAGGAGCCTCGCCCTCTACCGGGGTGACCGATGCCTCAGTAGCGCCGCCCTAAGGTGGCGACAGCATGGCTGAACATGGGGTACTGTGCCGCGCACCTGCGCCCGCGCGCTCTTCCGGGTCCGCCATGAGTGTCGCGCTCACCGAGTGGGGTGTGGCAGCCAGGTAAAGCACCAAGGGCTCAAGAGGTCGAGGTGCCACCATCATCGGAGGGCTGGTGAGATACCTCTTGAGGTCTTGGAAGGCCTCCTTTGCCTTGGAAGTCCACTCGAACGAGCCCTTCATCTTCATCAACTTGAAAAATGGGAGGGCGCACTCGCCAAGCTTGGAGATGAAACGCCCCAGCAAGGTCACGCAGCCCGTGAGCTTCTGCATTTCCTTGAGGGTCTGCGGCGGGCTCATCCTCTCTATCACCTTGATCTTCTCTGGGTTAGCCTCGATCCCTCTGTGCGACACCAAGAAACCCAACAGCTTGCCAGACGGAACGCCGAACACACACTTCTCCGGGTTGAGGCGCAGGTTTACTGCGCGTAAGTTGGAAAATGTTTCTTCTAGGTCTTTGATGAGGGTTTTTGCTTCCTATGACTTGACCACTATGTTGTCGACGTACGCCTCGGCGTTCCTCCCGAGCTGCTTGCCCAAGGTGATGTGCATCAATCGCTGGAAGGTCGCACCGGTGTTGCGCAACCCGAACGGCATGCAGGTGTAATAGTACACCCTGCACGGGGAGAGGAAGGCTGTCTTCTCGACGTCTTGCACCGCCATCTTGATCTGATGGTAGCCCGAGAAGGTGTCCAGAAAACACAACAGGTCGCACTTAGCGGTGGAGTCAACGATCTGGTCGATGCGCGGAAGAGGGAAAGGGTCTTGAGGGCAAGCCTTGTTGAGGCTCGTGAAGTCGACGCACATGCCATCCTTTCCCCCTTTCTTGGGGACGATGACTGGGTTGGCTAGCCAATCCGGGTGCCGCACTTCTCGGATGACGCCGGCTTCTTGCAGCTTGCGGACCTCCTGGACGATGAACGATTGCTTCTCCTGGGCTTGCCGCCACACCTTTTGCTTCACCGGGCGTGCGCCGGGGCACACCATCAAGTGGTGCTCAATCACATCCCGCGGGACGCCAACCAGGTCCATCGCCTCCCATGCAAACACATCCTTGTTCGCACGGAGGAAACCGACCAGCGCTAATTCCTAGTCCGATGGGAGACCGGCACCTATGGTGAAAGTGAGGTTTGAGCCCTCGTCGTCGACCCGCACCTGCTTCGTCTCAGCCCGGCGCTGAGAGAACAAAGGCTTCTTCTTCGCGGGCACGGCCTCCAGGACCTCTGGAGCGCTCTCCGCCTCTGGTCGCATGGCTGCTGCGGCCTTGAAAGCGAGCTTGAGGGCCAGGAGGGCATCCTTGGTGTCTCCCACCATTGTAAGAATGCCGCTGCTCCCCGGCATTTTGATGACGTTGTAGCCGGGGTGCATCACCGCCATGAACTTGGCGAGGGCCGGGTACCTGAGGATGGCATTGTACGGGAGGCGAATGTGGGCGACATCGAAGTCGATGAGCTCGGTGCGGTAGTTGCTACGCGTGCCAAAGGTGACGGGGTGGCGAATCTGCCCCAGGGGGACGATGGAGCTATTGAGCACCCCTAAGAAGGGCCTGGTGGGGGCAAGCCAGTCGTAAGGCACCTGGAGCAGGTTGAAGGCTTCCACGAAGAGGATGTTGAGGCCAGTACCGCCCTCGATGAGGGTTCGTGTGACCGCGACGCCGCTGATGGTGGGTGTGCACAACAAGGGAAGCACGCCCGCGCCGACCATGGTCTTGGGGTGGTCCCTGGAGTCAAAGGTGATGTCGGTCTCAGGCACCAACCGGCCCGCAGGAGCCCCCTGCCGCGGTTGGGCGGCCCCCAACTGCCGGAAGAACTGCTTGGCGTGGCGGCCTGAGGTCGGCGCTTGCGACCCACCGAGGATGGCCGCAACGGAGTGGGACACTGGTGCCGCAAAGCGTGCGACGAACCAATTGCGCAGATCTTCCCAGGAGGCCACCGACAACTCTGGCAGGCGAAGCATCCAGGCACGCGATATGCCCATGAGAGCCATGGGGAGCCAGTTTGCCATGACCTTCTCGTCACCGCCCACCCCCTCGATATTCAACTCGTACAGGCGAAGGAAATCCGCAGTGTTCCCAGCGCCGTCGTACCATGGCGGCAGCTCCGGCCTGAACTTCGGCAGCCACCGCACCTGTCGCAAGGCGGGGGAGAAAGCTCGAAGGCCCGCGATGCCCCCAAACACGCCTGGCGACCTGGCGGGTGGAGCAGCGCCTGATAACCCACAAGTATAGGGGATCGCAACAGTTTTCGAGGGTAGAGTATTCAACCCAAATTTATTGATTCGACACAAGGGGAGCCAAAGAATATTTGCAAGTATTAGCAGCTGAGTTGTCAATTCAACCACACCTGGAGATTAATTATCTGCAGCAAAGTAATCAGTAGCAAAGTAGTATGGTAGTTTTGATAGTAGTAGCAACAACAATAGTAACGGTAACAGTAATAGCAATGCTTTTATAGCAAGTGCAAGAGTAACAATAGCAGTGGTAACTTAGCAAGAACAATATGAGAGAAATTCATAGGCATTGGATCGGTGAATTCGTTGGATGATATTCATCATATAACAGTCATAACCTAGGGCGATACAGCACTAGCTCCAGTTCATAAATATAATGTAGGCATGTATTTCGTAAATAGTCATACATGCTTATGGAAAGAACTTGCTTGGCATCTTTTGTCCTACCCTCCCGTGGCAGCGGGGTCCTATTGGAAACTAAAGGATATTAAGGCCTCTTTTTAATAGAGAACCGGAACAAAGCATTAACACATAGTGAATACATGAACTCCTCAAACTACGGTCATCACCGGGAAGTGTCCCGACTATTGTCACTCCAGTGTTGCCGGATCATAACACGTAGTAGGTGACTATAACTTGCAAGATCGGATCTAGCACATAGATATAATGGTGAAAACATAAACGGTTCAGATCTGAAATCATGGCACCCGAGCCCAAAGTGACAAGCATTAAGCATGGCAAAGTCATAGCAACATCAATCTCAGAACATAATAGATACTAGGGATCAAGCCCTAACAAAACTAACTTGATTACATGATGAATCTCATCCAACTCCTCACCAACCAGCGAGACTACGAAAGAATTACTCACTCCCGGTGGGGAGCATCATGGAATTGGTGATGGAGAAGGGTTGGTGATGACGAAGATCGAAAATCCCCCTCTCCAGAGCCCCAAATGGACTCTAGATCTGGCCTCCCGATGAAGAACAGGAGGTGGCGGCGGCTCCATCTCGTGAAACGCGATAATTCTTTCTCCCTGATTTTTTTCTCCAAAACTCTGACTTTATAGCATCAGGGTTGGAGTGTGCGGGGCCACCAGGTGGGGACAACCCACCTGGGCGCGCCTGGAGGGGTGGGGCGCCCTGGTGGGTTTTGCCCACCTAGGTGGCCCCCTCCTGTGGTTCTTGGCTCCAGAAATTTTCTTTTATTATATAAAAAAATCTCGAGAAGTTTCGTTCCAATCCGAGAACTTTTATTTCTGCACAAAAATAACACCCTTGTAGTTCTGCTGAAAACAGCGTCAGTCCGGGTTATTTTCATTCAAATCATGCAAATTAGAGTCCAAAACAAGAGGAAAAGCGTTAGGAAAAGTAGATACGACAGAGACGTATCAACTCCCCCAAGCTTAAACCTTTGCTTGTCCTCAAGCAATTCAGTTGATAAACTGAAAGTGAAAAAGAAAAACTTTTACAAACTCTTTTGCTCTTGTTTACATAAATAAGCTTAAGTAGCACCCAGGTTTTCAGCAAAGATTATAACTAACCATGTCGACAATAACACTTAAAAATTATATTAACTCATAACAATGGCATAATCAACTAGCGAGCAATAATAAGATATCTCAAACAACAACACTTTGTCAAAGCAACCATGATATAATATGACAATAGTGGTATCTCGCTAGCCCTTTCTGAGACCGCAAAACATAAATGCAGAGCACCTCCAAAGTCCGAGCAGTGACTAAACATTGTAATTCATGGTAGAAAAGATCCAGTCATGATGCACCCAACATTAGCTACACACAATGCATGAGGATGACAATAGTGCTCTCAGGTTCTGGCGCTTATTTGAGAAGGTGATGACACAACATAAAAGTAAATAGATAGTCCCTTCGCAGAGGGAAACGGTGATTTGCAGAGGTGCCAGAGCTCAAGTTTTAAAACTAAGGTAAATGAAATTTTGAGAAATCCACCCTTCTTATTTACTTCGCGACCATTAGTTATCGGTATCTTCCATGCTAAACACATTAGTGGCGGTTCCCAAGCGATAAAAGTAAAGGTTTACTCCGCCTCCACCAACAATCACACTCCACGGCTTGTCCGAAACAATGGGTGCCATCCATACCAACAACATTCCTGGGGGAGTTTTGTTTAATTATTTGCAATTTGAATTCGGGACTGGGAATCCCTATTACCGCCCCTCTCGTGCAAGGACGAGTGAATAAACACTCCTCATGAGAATAACCCGCTTAGCATGGAAGATACTGACTACCTCCTGTCGCTCTATGAACAATCCAGGCACACAAAAAGGATATTTATTTAAAGTTTTTAGAGGTGGCACATGCAAATTTACTTAGGACGGCAGGGTAATACCGCATATAGGTAGGTATGGTGGACTCATTTGGAATAACTTGGGTTTCAGGGTTTTGATGCACAAGCAGAATTCCCACTTAGTACTGGCGAAGGCTAGCAATTAGGTTGAGAAGCGGCCAGCTAGAGATCAAAAATGGTCATGAACATGCATTATGCATAAATAACATTGGATACTAGCATGAGTAGGATATGAACACCATGAACATAAATATCATAGAGGCTATGTTGGTTTTGATTCAACTACATGCATGAACATGTGCCAAGTCAAGCCATCCGAACATTCAGAGGAGGATACCATATCATCATACTACATCACAATCATTTTAATGCATGTTGACATCCAAGATAAATCATTATCCACTCCTAGCTACTTAAGCATGGCATGAGAACTATAATCTCTAATTGTCATTGCAAACATGTTTGATCATAATGAGCTGAATCATGGATACTAGGTTAAACATATTTACAAAAATAGAACAAGTTGAGTTCATACCCGTTTCTCTCTGCCATAGCCAGTTCATCAAATATCGTCATTATTGCCTTTCACTTGCATGACTGAACGATATGAAAATATTAATAGTGCAAGAGTGCCGTGGACTAAGCTGGAATCTGCAAACATTTATTCAAAAAGAAGAAAACAAGGTAATATGGGCTCTCTGTTAGATCAACAACAATGCATATGAGAGCCACTCAACATTTTCATCATGGTCTTCTCCTCGTTATGACTCAATAAAAAGAAATTCAGAGAAACACACTGAAATATTTTTGGAGTTTTTAGTTTCCTGAAAGAAAGCAAGTTTAAGAAAGGAAAAACAAAAATGAGAAAAACTATTTACACGGGAGAGCTCCCAACAAGCAACAGAAGAACAAGGAAATCTTTTTGGGTTTTCTTTTTAAATACTACAGCTAGTTATACTAGAGAGAAGCAGGAAATATTTTTGTATTTTCTCAAAGTTTTTTAAACACACAAGAAGAAGGCGAGAAAATGAATCTAGCATGGATAATACAATGAAAAAGTGTGGACACCGACAACTAGAATGAAATGTGTGAACATGAAAGTAGTGTCGGTGGAAATACATACTCCCCCAAGCTTAGGCTTTTGGCCTAACTTGGTAATCACCACTCGAAGAAGCCATGGGGCCCTATGTTGAAGTGCTAGGGAGCTGGTACCTGAGGGTCCCATTCCCGTGGCTCCGCCTGTGCCGTAGCCAGGTTGTTCCGGTAGGCGACAATGTCCTCAGGCATAATCCTGTATCCGCCCCTGGCAATAGGATCAAACAAAGCAGGTGCAGGCAACGGAATAATATCACGAGTGTCCTCACTAAAAACAAGGTTATAAGGAAAATCACTAGTAGTGTTCTTGCCATTAATAAATTGGTGGTGTGCCATAGCCGAGCGATCTAGATAAACCTTGGGTAAAAGATAATCATGCTGGCGTATCTGAATGTTAAAGTGACTTGCCAAGCGAGTAGCATAAATACCACCATGTATCTTACCCTTGGATCTGTTAATGTGTAGGCGACGTGCCACAATAGTTCCCAAGCTATAAGTGTTGTCGCCGTAAAGTGCACGATGTAAAATAGCAAAGTCAGGCGCGCTGAGTGCACCTACCTTCTCTCTAGCAAGCAAACACTTCGCAATGAATAGAGCAAAATAATGCAGATGCGAAAAGTGTAAGCTAGTGGCAGTGACAGCTGATACCCCTCTCTCATCCCCCACAGTCAGAGTGCGGTAAAAACTATCAAACTCTGTGGGCCTAGGCTCTACTAAATCCCTGTCAGAAGGGATCATGCATATGTCACAAAACTCAGAAAGTGGTATCTGATGGGGTTCAGCATATAAGTCAAACTACCCCTCAGGAGGATTATTCCTACTCAAGAAATGAAAACTTTGCACAAAGGAATTTGTGAGGAGATGATACTGTTCACATTCAGCTGCGATGAAGTCGGTGAGGCTGGCATTAGCAGCATATTGTGCAAACACTTGAAGGATTCTGGCCCCTTCCATGAATGGGTTATGCGGCCATTCGCATGGCCGTACCTCCGCCATTCTCCAGGTGCGGAGATCACTGTCAGATGACTCCCCAATAACACCCTTGGAGTTCTTCTTGGAAGCAAACTTCCTAAAGATACTCATCTTTTTCCTATGAACAAAATTCTGAAATTTTTAGTTCAAATTTTTTTTCTCAACAAAACTTTACAAGATTGATAGCAACTACTCATAGGGATGCATAGAGGCCATATCAAGCATTCAAACTACTTAGAACTCTAAGAATTCAACATGCAAGCTCATCTACAGCAGCACCAAGAGTCACTAATTATTCTAAATATAAACCACTAAAGCAAAAACTAATTGGACCAATGGAGGAGGCACATACCAAGCAACAATCCCCTGAAATAGTTTCGAAAATGGAGCTTCGAGCAAAGAGATCGAAATCCGTGGGTTTGAGAGCAAGAACACGAGAGAGAGAGCAATGGTGATTTTTTTCTGGATGTAGGTGATGATGTGGGACGAAGAGATAAGTGAGGGGGCCCACGTGGGGACCACAACCCACTAGGGTGCGCCTGGGGGTGCTGGCGCGCCCAGGTGGGTTGTGCCCACCTGGAGCACCTCCCTCTGATGTTATTTTCACCAAAAATTCTTAAATATTCAGTAAAAAATCATATTAAATTTTCAGAGCATTCTGAGAACTTTTATTTTGGGTCATTTTTTATTGCACAGAAAACTCAGGAAATAGGCAAGGCATGGCATTTTATTTTATTTTATTTAACTAATGAAAACAGAAAACAAAAGGTAGGGACAGAAGGTAGTGCTCACTGAATTCATCAACTTCATACCTCTCAAAAATAATTTATTAATAAGGTTGATCAAGTCTTATTAACAACCACTTTCGATTAGCATGAAACCAAAGAACTTTCGTAAAACACTAAGTTACCTCAATGGGGATATTGTTGTCCCCAACAATAAACATTTCATATTTCTTTTTGGGAGTAGGTAGAGGTAGTTGAAAACTTCCAATAGTGATCGTCGGAGATTTTTCAATAACATTAATACCATTCACTTGGAATTGTTTCTTTGGAAAGTGCACCGTATGTTCATTACCATTGATATGAAAAGTGACCTTGCTTTTATTGCAATCAATAACAGCCCCTGCAGTATTCAAGAAGGGTCTACCGAGGATAATCGACATGTTGTTGTCCTCGGGCATCTCAAGTATAACAAAGTCAGTTAAGATAGTAACATTAGCAACAACAATGGGCACACCCTCACAAATACCGATAGCTATGGTAGTTGATTTATCATCCATTTGCAAAGATATTTCAGTAGGTGTGAGTTTATTCAAATCAAGTCTTTTATACAAAGAGAAAGGCATAACACTAACACCAGCTCCTAAATCACATAAAGCAGTTTTCACATAATTTCTTTTGATGGAGCAAGGTATAGTTGGTATTCCCGGATCTCCAAGTTTTTTAGGTACTCCATCCTTAAAAGTATAATTAGCAAGCATGGTGGAGATTTCAGCTTCCGGTATTTTTCTCTTATTGGTGATGATGTCTTTCATGTACTTTGCATAAGGAGGCATTTTCAAGATATCAGTCAAGCGAGTACGCAAAAAGACTGGCCTCAGCATTTCAGCAAAGCGTTCAAATTCTTCATCATCTTTCTTTTTGGTTGACTTAGGTGGAAAGGGCATAGGTTTTTGAACCCACGGTTCTCTTTCCTTACCATGTTTTCTAGCAACAAAGTCTCTTTTATCATATCTTCTATTCTTGGGTTGTGGGTTATCAAGATCAACTGCTGGTTCTATCTCAACATCATTATCTGGTTCTTTATTATTTATTTGAGTGTCTTCATGAACCTCATCATTATCTTTTTCATTATCAGAAGGTGAGTGTTCACTACTAGATTGAGTTTTAGCATCAGAGATAGAGACTTCATTATCATTATCAGGAGGTTTTTCAACTTCAGGTTCACTAGAGGCATGCAAAGTCCTATCATTTTTCTTCTTCTTTTTCTTTTTAGAAGGACTAGGTACATTAGTGTTAACTCTTTGAGAGTCTTGTTCAATTCTTTTTGGGTGTCCCTCAGGATAAAGTGGTTCCTAAGTCATTCTACCTCCTCTAGTCATTACTCTAACAGCATGATCATTGATATTATTATTCATTTCATCGAGCAACTCTCTTTGAGATTTAGCAACTTGTTCTAATTGAGTTTGAAACATAGAAGCATGCTTTCCTACACCTCTAACATCATTTTAAATTCTAAATAACAAGTCACTCAAGCGAGCAATCATATCAGAATTGTATTTCAATTGTTTCATAACATTTGCATTGAAGTGATCTTGCTTTCTAATGTAATTATCAAACTCATAAAGGCATTGACTAGGATGTTTATTATAAGGAATATCACCTTCATCGAACTTTGGTGAAGAATTTACCTCCACCACCTTAGGTGGTGGTGGTGTTTCAAGCCCATGTACTTCTTCGATGGGTGGTAAATTTTTAACATCCTTTGCCTTAATACCTTTTTCCTTCATGGATTTCTTTGCCTCTTGCATATCTTCAGGACTGCGATATAAGATACCCCTCTTCTTTGGAGTAGGTTTAAGTGGTGGTTCAGGAAGGATCCAATCATCATAATTTTTCAATATATTATTCAATAATTCTTCAGCTTGTTCATCAGTTCGCTCCCTGAAAACACAACTAGCACAACTATCTAGAAAATCCCTAGAAGCATCGGTTAGTCCATTATAGAAGATATCAAGTATTTCATTTTTCTTAAGAGGATGATCAGGCAAAGCATTAAGCAATTGGAGAAGCCTCCCCCAAGCTTGTGGGAGATTCTCTTCTTCAATTTGCGCAAAGTTAAATATTTCCTGTAAGGCAGCTTCTTTCTTATGAGCAGGAAAATATTTTTCAGAGAAGTAATAAATCATATCCTGGGGACTACGCACACAACCAGGAGCAAGAGTATTATACCAAGCCTTAGCATCACTCTTTAATGAGAACATAAATAATTTGAGAATATAATAATAGCAAATCTTCTCATCATGAGCAAAAAGGGTGGCTATATCATTCAACTTAGTAAGATGTGCCACAATAGTTTCAGTGTCATAACCATGGAAAGGATCAGATTCGACCAAAGTAATTAACTCTGGGTCGACACGGAATTCATAATCCTTATCATCAACAAAGATAGGTGAAGTAGCAAACTTAGGATCACATTTCATTCTAGCATTCAAAGTCTTTTCTTTATACTTGCATAATAATTTTTCTAGATCATCTCTATCCTTACAAGCAAGAATGTCTCTAGTTGTCTCCTCATCCATAACATAACCTTCCGGTACCTCTGGCAATTCATATCTAGGATAACTAGGTCTAATAGGTGTTTCAAGATTTTTAGTTTCAAGCTCTTCATCAGTTTCAACAATTTCATCAGTTTCAGCATTCTCAAAAGCTTTAGTTCTAGCAAGTTGTTCATCAAAAAATTTACCTAGTGGCACATTATCATCAAGCAAGGTACTAGCATCATCATGAGTAGCATTCATAGTAGAAGTAGCATCATCAATAACTTGTGACATATTAGAATTGATAGCATGTGGTGGTGTTGCAAGTCTACTTATAATAGAAGGTGAATCTAAAGCGGAGCTGGATGGCAGTTCCTTACCTCCCCTCGTCTTAGAGGGAAAAATCTTAGTCTTAGCATCCTTCAAATTCTTCATAGTGATAATTTGATAATAATCCCAAGTAACTCAACAAATATAGCTATGCTCCCCGGCAACGGCGCCAGAAAAGGGTCTTGATAACCCACAAGTATAGGGGATCACAACAGTTTTCGAGGGTAGAGTATTCAACCCAAATTTATTGATTCGACACAAGGGGAGACAAAGAATATTTGCAAGTATTAGCAGCTGAGTTGTCAATTCAACGACACCTGGAGATTAATTATCTGCAGCAAAGTAATCAGTAGCAAGGTAGTATGGTAGTTTTGATAGTAGTAGCAACAGCAATAGTAACGGTAACAGTAATAGCAATGATTTTGTAGCAAGTGCAAGAGTAACAATAGCAGTGGTAACTTAGCAAGAACAATATGAGAGAAATTCATAGGCATTGGATCGGTGAATTCGTTGGATGATATTCATCATATAACAGTCATAACCTAGGGCGATACAGCACTAGCTCCAGTTCATAAATATAATGTAGGCATGTATTCCGTAAATAGTCATACGTGCTTATGGAAAGAACTTGCATGACATCTTTTGTCCTACCCTCCCATGGCAGCGGGGTCCTATTGGAAACTAAGGGATATTAAGGCCTCCTTTTAATAGAGAACCAAAACAAAGCATTAACACATAGTGAATACATGAACTCCTCAAACTACGGTCATCACCGGGAAGTGTCCCGACTATTGTCACTCCGGGGTTGCCGGATCATAACACGTAGTAGGTGACTATAACTTGCAAGATCAGATCTAGAACATAGATATAATGGTGATAACATAAACGGTTCAGATCTGAAATCATTAAGCATGGCAAAGTCATAGCAACATCAATCTCAGAACATAATGGATACTAGGGATCAAGCCCTAACAAAACTAACTCGATTACATGATGAAGGTCATCCAACTCCTCACCGACCAGCGACCCTACGAAGGAATTACTCACTCCCGGTGGGGAGCATCATGGAATTGGCAATGGAGAAGGGTTGGTGATGATGAAGATCGAAGATGCCCCTCTCCGGAGCCCCAAACGGACTCCAAATCTGGCCTCCCGGTGAAGAACAGGAGCTGGGGACGGCTCCGTCTCGTGAAACGCGATAATTCTTTCTCCCTGATTTTTTCTCTGAAAATATGACTTTATAGCATCAGGGTTGGAGTCTGCGGGGCCACCAGGTGGGGATAACCCACCTGGGTACGGCTGGAGGGGGCGCCCTGGTGGGTTGTGCCCACCCAGGTGCCCCCCTCCTGTGGTTCTTGGCTCCAGAAATTTTCTTTTATTATATAAAAAATCCTTGAGAAGTTTCATTCCAATCCGAGAACTTTTATTTCTGCACAAAAACAACACCATGGTAGTTCTGCTGAAAACAGCGTCACTCCGAGTTAGTTTCATTCAAATAGTGCAAATTAGAGTCCAAAACAAGAGGAAAAGCGTTAGGAAAATTAGATACGACAGAGACGTATCAGCGCCTGCCATGGAAGCCGCGCAGCGCGGGTGGAGCGTGGCTGATGCAGAAGCGGATCTTCGACACGCTCCTACCTGGCGCGCCAAATGTCGGATTCAGGGCTCCGTGGACCCAAAGAAGGTTCGAACTCTGGGGCGTGTGCGAAGAACTCTGTCAGATTCAGGGCTCCGCAGACCCAAAGAAGGTTCGAACTCTGGGGCGTGTGTGATGAACTCAACCAATCCAGCCTACCAAACGCACCGCCCTATTGCCTAGCTCGAAGAACAGGGAAGAAGATGGACACGACAGTTTACCCAGGTTCGGGCCACCTTGCGGTGTAATACCCTACTCCTGCTTTGTGGTGGATTAGCCTCATGAGGGGCCGAGGATGAACTATTACAGAGGATGAACAAGCTCGCGAGGCTTGCTCTGGTGAGAGTGAGTTGTTCTGGGTCCGATCCCCCTTCCTATGGTGGTGGCTAACCTATATATAGTGGCCTCGGTCCTCTTCCCCGAAAACGAAGGCGGGAAGGGATTCCACAACAGCCAATTTGAAAGGGGACAAGTAGTACATCTTATCCTGACGAAAGGTGATCTTTGCCTGCAAAGCCTCTGGTCGTGACACCGCAGTGGGCTCGGCAATGACATCCATCCTGCTGTCCTGACGGTATTGGTCTCGTTGCACGGGAATGGAAACCTTTGGGTGATTCCTCGGGACCCCGCGCCTGCGCTTGCCTCCTTAGCTCCAAAGAGGAAACCTGCTGCTCTGCGCCCGCTGGCGCCCGCCTAGCCTTGTTCATCATGGCTTGTGTAACCTCAACCTCATGAGGTGGGCACCTGCATAGAAATCTCCGCTCCTCAGGAGCCAGCCCTAGGAGGCCACTCCCTCCGGAGGTCTTGATGTCGCCCGCCTTGCGAGGCTTGGCCCCTCGCGAGGGTCTTGTCTTGAAGGTGTTGTAGATGGGCCGTACCAGGCCACCGATGGCGCCACGCCATGGGCCGCAGGCAGTCAAGTCTGGGTACCCTGGTTCCCAGAAAGCCGACATTAGCCCCCGGGCCCAAGGCACACTCGGACTTGGCTTCAAGGCGAAGCCAAAGGGCAAGGATGAGTCGCCGCGGGCCCCAATCTCCTGCGGACCGGGCCGACGCGTGGCGCTTGATGGGACGTGGGCGTCTCCGCTTCCCCATGCCACCTCGGCAACTGCCCCAGGCTGACAAAAGACTGGTGCTTGCCCCCGAACCTTCATTGCCCTCTCCTTGTCTTGCTCTAGACCCCCTTTCCTCCTGCTGAGGATATCTCTAGATCCGGTGGAATTCCTCCACCTTTCCTCGTCTCTTTCCCCAAGTTCTTCGCAAATGGCATCCGGGAAGGCGAAGTTGGCCGCGTAGGCCACGAGCTCCTCCTCCTCTCCTGCACTGGCTCTCGGCGCGTCCTCCATCACCGAGGAGAGACACCTTGCTGCCGCGCTCCCGTTGGTGGTGGGCGCCGAAAACGAGGGGAAGGAAACGACGCTCCTGGCCTGCTCCACCGAGCAAGGGGCCCTGGCAGGGACATTCTACCCCTTCTTCCTCCATAGTGTCTTTGCGGGGCTCATCCCGCCCTTCTCCAAGTTCTTCATCGCCGTCCTGGACCACTACCAGATCCAGGCTCTGCACCTTCAGCCCAACTCCATTCTCCTCCTTTTACTGCGAGGCGTTTGTGGGCATGATGCCTTCCGTTGCGCTCCTCCGCCACTTCTTCTACCTTTGGCAGCACGACCCAGCCCAGCGTTCCGGCTGCGTCTCCTTCACCGCGGTCCACCTCGGCAATGCACTCATGCGGGCCCGCAAGAAGGTGGAGAACTTCCGGCGCAAGTGGGTCTTCACGGACGCCAGGGGCCTCCATGCGCGGCTGGAACTGCCGACCGAGCTGCCGGAGAAGCTCGATTGGTGGGGTCATGAGAAGCTCACCGACCCCCGGGCGGCGCCAGTCCTGAAGAAGATGACGGCTGACATGGATGCCGGCGTGCTGACGAGAGCCATGCTCGTCAAGGAGTTTCTGACGCAATGCCTGGCCCCACTTCAGGCACACTCACACCCCATGTGGGACTTCAAGGGTGCGAAGGACAACATCCGGCTGCGCCCAGGGAGCTTGACGGGCGAGGAGCTAGACAAGGCCATGCATACCCTGCTTGAGAAGGACCCGGGCGGCCTCCCGGCGGCCTACATCCCGCTGTACCTTCAGGGCGACGGGGCGGAGCTGGTCGCCGCCATGCCCGTCTTCAACAAGCTGGGGCTCGTGCCGCCGGAACTCCCCAGCTCCCAGGCGATGGTATCTTCGAGCAACGATGCCGAGGAGAAGGGGGCGGAGGACTTGGAGGCGACCATGGACAATGTGGCGGAGACCTCTCCCCCGCTGCAGAGCGAGCTTCTCCGCGGCCTCTCCGACAACAATGACGCAGCCGAGCCCCTAGTCAAGGGATCCCCGCGCTCCACCAGGGTCGTCACGCGGTCCGGGGCCACCCCTTTGAGGAGGCCAGGCCGAACGACTCCGAGGAAGGGCGAGGCGGCATCCCTTCCTCGAGGCGCCTCCTCTGTCTTGTCGTCCGTCACCGCCACACCGAAACTAGCCATCGCACGCCCCGCCAATTCCCAAGGCGCGGCAAAGCGCGCGCTCAGGAAGATTGGGGGCGTCCTGGCCTTGGTTAGGAAAAGGGGGTACATCGCTGCTGATGAGTAAGTATCTTACCTTGTTTTCATTTATCGTTCTTGACGCCGTGCCCGTAGTACTCACTTCCTGGTAACCAGGATGGAGACCGTGGTGAAGAAAAGGAAGGAGGGAGGCGGGGCCTCGGGGGCACCGCCATTCGTTGCGGCCACGGTGACCCTGGCGTAGATGGAGGAGATCACCTCATGCCCCCTCGTGACAGAGCGGGCCCCTCAAGGCGCGGAGGTGGAGCCTCAGGAGGAGGCTGTCTCCATGGGCCAGCAGGCTCCGGAGCCGCCTGTCCCCATCGCATATGCGGGGGGTTCGGAGGCTCCAGAGCCCCCAGCTGCCCTTGCTGCTGCAGCGTCACCAGTTCATGTGCCGGTGCCGCCCTCTTCCCAAGCCCTCGCGCTGGCGGGTTGCAGCCCCCTTGTCAGGCCCGGGGCTCTGGAGGAAGCTTTCTCCGCACTGGACCAGCTCCGGACCGATCTCCAGGACGCCGACAGGTGCACGGTGAAGGAGCGACTGGGGCTAGTCTCGGTGTGGCTCCAGGCCGACACGCCCGCCAGGATGGCCTGGAGCCGGGCCGAGGCCGTCGCCACAGAGAGCAGGAGGGAGGCCAACAAAGCTGCCAAGGCCCTCGATGCAGCACGGGCCAACGCGACGTCCGCCAAGGAGCGCTGCAACAAGGCAGAGACTCTGCTGAAGGCCCTTCACGAGGAGCAGGTTGCACACACCCGTAGGCTTCAAGAGCAGGAGGAGGGGATCAAGGCCTGGGAGGTGACGCTCGCTGATCACAATGCCAAGCTGTCCCAGGTGGCCAAGGACCAAGCCGCGGAACAGGACCGCCTAGGCAAGCTGAAAGAGGAGGTGGACAAGGCCCAGGCGTCCCACGCCCAGCTCGTCTCTGAAATGACAGCCAGGCTGGAGACCAGGGAGAAGGCCCTCGCCGCTGCCGAGGGGACGGCGGCCATGCGATGCGGGGCCTTCATCTCCCTCAAGCTCAGGTCTCACGAGGCACTGCGCTCCCTCTACGAGGGAGGGTACAAGAAGCCGCTGGGGACTCCGGAGGATGGCCCTGCTGGGCTTCTTCCCAAGCTTGCGGAGACGCTTGAGGGCGTCGCCGCTGGGATGGATTCTGCGGTGGAGGGAGAGTGCCGCGCGCTCTTTACCTCAGCCGCAACGCGCGTCTTCAGCCACCTCCACCTCCGGAACCCAAGCTTCGACCTCTGGGCGCTGATCGAACCGGTAGCTCCTGAGTCCCGCACCATTGCTGTCGAAGCCGTCAAGAAGCAAGTGGAGGCCCTACTGGGGAAGTTCCTCCGCGTCCCCGATCCTGCAGCTATAGTAGCAGAAGCCGGTGGCGAAGAGGGTGGCAGCGTCATCAACGACGGGCTCCCCAAGGTGGGCGGCAATGGCAACCAAGGCAACGGCGGCGCTTCCTCCTAGTTTGACCCTGCAACATGCATCGTACCTCGTGGAGGCAGGAGAACTTCTGTTTGAACTTATGAGACATTATGCTTTGTAAGAATTAGCTAGGACTCCGCGATTTCTCTTTCATGCTTGGTTTCCTTCGCGTTTTCCAGCGTTCTGCGTCGGCAGGGCCCAGCCCCGCGCATACCTCGTCCACCGTTGGGGCGTCCGGATCCCCTGGACGAGACCGAGGGGCGAGGGGCTACATGACTAGTGAGGCCCCTGAGTCGCAATGCTCAGGGGTCCCCCTTGACGTGCGAACGGCCCTCATGAAGGAAAAACAAGCAGCCGTACAAGGTAATTCGGAGTGCTCCATACCTTTGCTCGCGAGCCTTTGCCTGGGAGGGATGCGGGAAAACCAGGTGCGATAGGTCTGGTGAGGTGGTGTATGCCAGGCGGGTCCTGAGCGTAGCCCCCATGCCCAGCCCCCTCGCGCGGCCCTCCCGTAGGGAAAGCGGTGTGGTGAGGCCGGACAGCGAGCCTATTGGCTCTCCTGAGGTTATTGCAGCCGCTAGGGTGCCCTCAGTTGTTTATTCACCAGTGTGGAGCATGGTGCTTCCACTTCAGCATGGGCATAGCCATGCCTCGACCGTATCATCTGCCAGCGCGGAGCATGGGGCTTCCACTGGTGTGTTTGTGGGAGTTCCCTCGGGTGGGAGACTCCGGGGCATGTACAGCCCCGTCCGGACACGTGGCTTGCACGGCCGAACTGGAGGAGGTGTATATGGGCACCCATGAACCAGCGCGAGACTCACGAGGCCCTACCTCAAGGCGGGTTGCGCCTGAATTTTGTTACAGGGTGCCTGTAAAAATCATGAGAGATGTTGGGGGTGGCCTGCGCCGAGTGAATCTCCGGAGGACATCGCATGAGAAGGCCAAACACCAACGACCCTAGGAGGTGACGTGAATGGGGCCGGCCCGCCAAACATAGCTCAGCCGTTGGGTTTATCGACGCTGCAGGGACAGACCCGAGCACAGACGTCGTGCCCAGTCTTTTCATCCAACAATCCTAAAGAAAGACAACCGGTGCGCGGCTCCCGTGGTGGAGAGGCATCGGGTCGCACGCCCTAACTCATTTACTCTCAATTAGCTCATGCGAGAACAAGGCACCAAGGACCATGGGAGGTGATGTGCACAGGAGCTAGCCCGTGAGACATAGCTCAGCCACTTGGGTTTAGCGGCACTGTAGGGACGGACCCGAGCACAAACGCTGTGCCAGTCCTTAATCATTAGGCGATCGCAGGTGGGCTCGTGAGGGCGCACAACGTTCATGGTGGCGAAGCACCAAGCATTCAGGTGATAGTATTTAGCAATTCATGGAAGGGCGAATCCAGTCCTGATACACGCGCAAAATGATACATGCTGCATGGGCGGGCCCTGACAGCTCGAGGATAATGCAGCCCGAGGGGCACCCTCAATTGAACAAACCAAAAAGTCACCTGGCACCGTCGTTGTAGAAGCATTGGGGTAGCTGAAGATGTGCACTACTGAGGTCGTTCCTCATGAGCCGGGTGACTCCTGAGGCTCGGGAGGCTCTGGACGCCCGAGGAGCTCGTGAGGGTCCAGCACCTCCTCTATCAGGATCGCCTGACGCCGGGCCTCGCGAGCTGCCAGGACGCCCTGCATGTAGCGCTGGTGTGAGGCAGCCATGTTCAGTAGGCCGAACGGCATGCGGATGTAGCTGCGGGGGCAGCCCCCACTCCGTCCAACGCGGGAAGGCCAGTAGAGCTCCTGAGAAGTGACCCTGTTGAGACCTGGGATGTTGACGCAGACGCGCAGCTCGCTACCCATGTCTGGGGCGGCAGCTGCACTGGATGATGTTGGGTGTCACTCGCCACGCATGGCTCGTGCCTCCTGGAGCTCCTCGATTGCCTTGGTGATGAACTCCTGAGCGCCTGGCGCCTCGCACCCTGCTCACGGAAGCACGCGTTGAAGCACGCATCAACGTGGTGCCCGAACGCCTCCCTCGTGATGCTGGTCAGGTCAGAGGCCCTCCAGAGGAGAGCCCCTGAGCCCGTCCTAAGAGGGGCGCCAGGCGCGCCTTCCTATGAGAGGGGGAAGGGCGCCCCAACAGTGGGCGTGGGGCCTGAGGTACGATCGTCGGACGCACCAGCCTCCTGGCGGCCCTTGGGGAGGAGCTGCTTCTTCTTCTTGGGGATGGCCTCAGGAGGCCGAACTGCACCCTCATCGTCAGAGTTCCCGACTGCCACAGCCTGGTAGGCGCGCTCAAGGGAGCACACCGCTGCCTTCTCATCGCAGGTGACCGTGATGATACCGCCACTTCCTGGCATCTTGAGGACATTGTAGCCGTGGTGAGTCGCCGCCATGAACTTGGCGAGGGCTGGATACCCGAGGATGGCATTGTACGGGAGGTAAATGTGGGCGACATCGGAGTCGATGATCTCGGTGTGGTAGTTGTCTCGCTGGCCAAAGGTGATAGGGAGGCCAATCTGCCCTATGGGGGTGGTGGAGCCATCGGTCACCCCTGAGAAAGGCTTGGTGGGGAGGAGCTGGTCGTATGGCACCTGGAGCATCTTGAATGTCTCGACGGAGAGAACTTTGAGCCTCGCGCCGCCATCGACGAGTGTCTTGGTGACGAGGACGTTACTGATGGTTGGTGAGCAGAGCATTGGGAGCGCGCCAGCGGCAACTGAGCACCTGAGTTGGTCTGTAGAGTCAAAGGTGACGATGTACTTGGACCACCTGAGGGGGCGCGATGCCTCAAGCTTGGGGAGGGCCGCGTTCACCTCACAAGCGAACTGCTTGAAGATGCGATGGGAGGCGGGAGCTTGAGCGCCACCCAGGAGGCAGGCAATGGCACGAGGCTCTTGGAATCCCCCGGCCCCATCGTCTTGGCGGTAGTCGTCGTTCCTCCTTGGCGGCGGTGGCAGCGGAGGGAGACCAGCATTGCCCTGAGGACGATCCTCATGAGGCTGGTCCCTCCAGGGGCCATCGTGAGGCTGGCCCTGCCAGCGGTCCTCACGAGGCTGATCGCGCCATTCCTGGCGGGGGTCGCAGTTGTCCCAGCAGCCACCCCCGTGGCCTCCTCCGTGGCCGTAGCCACGGTCGTTGCGCTCTGTATGGCGGCCAAAGCGCCTGTCACGGATTGCACTGAGCTCTTGGCAGTCATTGGTGTTGTGGCTATGGACATTATGGAAGATGCAAAATGGACGGCTGCCCTTGGAGGACTCGGGGTGGTCGCAGCCGCACTTTATCTCAGGTTCAGCCACGAGCACAGCTGGGCCCTTGCGCTTCACGTCCTTAGCCTTGGCATTCTTGTCTTCAGGATCGACCTCCAAAAGGTCCAGGAGGGAGAGGCGACCTTCCTCCGCCCTCACACACTTGGTGGCCATGTTAAACATCTCCAGGGCCGAGCACAAATCCTCGTGCATGGAGAGCTCCTCCTTCATCTTGACATCCCAGACACCCTCAGAGAATGCCGAAATGATGGCCTCGTCCGACACCTTCGGGATCTTGAGGCGAACGTTGGTGAAGCACTGTATGTACTTGTGCAAGGTTTCGCCTGGTTGCTGCTTGATGTGTCGCAGGTCGCCTACCCCGGGAGCGCGGTCGCGAGTGCCCTGGAAGTTGGCGATGAAGCGCTCGCGTAGCCCATCCCAGGAGGAGATCGACCCCACCGGAAGGTTCTGGAGCCAGGAGCGCGCGCTGTCCTTGAAGGCCATGGGGAACCAGCTTGCCATGACCATCTTGTTGCCGTTCGCCGCCTCAATGCTCATCTCATAGAGCTGGCGGAACTTGGCGGGGTCAGGGCTGTCGTTGTAGCACGGAGGCAGATCCGGCTTGAACTTGCCGGGCCTGACGACGCGGCGCAGTTCCGGGGTGAAAGCACGGCACCCTGCCGCATTCATCGGGGCCATCCGCCGGGGAGGAGCCTGATCTTGATGCCCGCGTGCGGCCGCCTCTGGCGATACGCGGTCTTGACGTGGTGGTGCTGGGAGCACACGCGCTTCTCCTTGGGGCCGCTGCACCACCTAGCAGCTTTCTTCATCGCGTGCTAACGCTCTGCGTGGCGGGTCATGCTGGGGAGCTTCACGCCTCGGCTCGGGGCCCTCGTGGTGCAACGGAGGGGGAGGAGGTGCGCCGTTCCTATGGTGGTGGCTAACCTATATATAGTGGCCTCGGTCCTCTTCCCCGAAAACGAAGGCGGGAAGGGATTCCACAACAGCCAATTTGAAAGGGGACAAGTAGTACATCTTATCCTGAGGAAAGGTGGTCTTCGGCTGCAAAGCCTCTGGTCGTGACACCGCGGTGGGCTCGGCGATAACATCCGTCCTGCCGTCCTGGCGGTCTTGGTCTCGTTGCACGGGAATGGAAACCTTTGGGTGATTCCTCGGGACCCCGCGCCTGCGCTTGCCTCCTTAGCACCAAAGAGGAAACCTGCTGCTCTGCGCCCACTGGCGCCTGCCTGGCCTTGGTCGTCATGGCTTGCATCACCTCAACCTCATGAGGTGGGCACTTGCATAGAAATCTCCGCTCCTCAGGAGCCTGCCCTAGGAGGCAGCTCCCTTCGGAGGTCTTGATGTCGCCCGCCTCGCGAGGCTTGGCCCCTTGCTAGGGTCTTGTCTTGAAGGTGTTGTAGATGGGCCGTACCAGGCCGCCGATGGCGCCACGCCGTGGGCTGCAGGCAGGCAAGTCTGGGTACCCTGGTTCCCAGAACGCCGACAAACTCAACCAATCTAGCCAACCAAACACGCCGCTCTACAGCCTAGCTCGACGAATAGGGAAGAAGATGGACACAACAGTTTACCCAGGTTCGGGCCACCTTGCGGTGTAATACCCTACTCCTGCTTTGTGGTGGATTAGCCTCACGAGGGGCTGAGAATGAACTAGTACAGAGGATGAACAAGCTCGCGATGCTTGCTCTGGTGAGAGTGAGTTGTTTTGGGTCCGATCCCCCTTCCTATGGTGGTGGCTAACCTATATATAGTGGCCTCAGTCCTCTTCCCCGAAAACAAAGGCGGGAAGGGATTCCAAAACGGCCAATTTGAAAGGGGACAAGTAGTACATCTTATCCTGACGAAAGGTGATCTTTGCCTGCAAAGCCTCTGGTCGTGACGCTGTTGTGGGCTCGGCGATGACATCCGTCCTGCCATCCTGGCGGTCTTGGTCTTGTTGCACGGGAATGGAAACCTTTGGGTGATTCCTCAGGACCCAGCGCCTGCGCTTGCCTCCTTAGCACCAAAGAGGAAACCTGCTACTCTGCACCAGCTGGTGCCCGCCTGGCCTTGGTCGTCATGGCTTGCGTCACCTCAACCTCATGAGGTGGGCACCTGCATAGAAATCTCCGCTCCACAGGAGCCAGCCTAAGGAGGTCGCTCCTCCGGAGGTCTTGATGTCGCAAGCCTCGCGAGGCCTGGCCCTCGCGAGGGTCTTGTCTTGAAGGTGTTGTAGACGGGCCAGACCAGGCCGCCGATGGCACCACGTCATGGGCCACAGGCAGGCAAGTCTGGGTACCCTGGTTCCTAGAACGCCGACAGTCTCTTCAAGTCCTACTGCACTAGCATTGGCATGCGGATCTGCTACGCCTCTGTGGCTCACCCGTGAAGCAACAGCAGGCAGAGCGCGCCAATGCTAAGGTCCTCAAGGGCCTCAAGATGAGAAGCTTCAAGAAAAAGCTCATAGCCTACAACAAAGGTTGGCTCGGCGAGCTCTAGTCTCTGCTGTGGTCGATCCGCAGCACAGCAATGAAGCCTACCGGTGAAACACCCTTCTTCCTCGTCTACAGGGCAGAAGCGGTCCTCCCCACCGAGCTCAAGCACGGGTCCCCGTGGGTCTTCGATGAGATCCGCTAGGATGGCCTGTAGGAAGCCGATCTGCTCCTCCTCGAGGAAGCACGCTGCTAGGTAGCCATCTGCATAGCCATGTACCAGCAGGCATTGCGTCGCTACCACAGCCGCAAGATACGCCCCCGTAGCCTTAAAGCTGACGATCTTGTCCTGCGAAGGATCCTCTCTAGGGAAGGACTCCACAAGCTCTCACCCATGTAGGAAGGCCCTTTCAGGGTGGTGCTTGTTTCCCGGCCTATTACAGTAGGGCTGGAGACGGAGGAGGGTGTTCTGGTGGAAAACACATGGAACATCCAACACCCACGATGAACCAGATGGATAGGATAAAACTTCTGATGAAATTCCAATTTTAATCGGTTGTAATTCCAAGTCCCAATATCATCACATCGCCTATACCATGTCAATGCCTTCTCCTTCAAAGATAAAGGGAAGACCTTCTTCTTGACTTCATCCTCGGGCAAACCTGCAAGCTTAAATAATCCGCAAACTTCATCCACATAGATTAGATGCATATCAGGATGTAGTGTTCTATCTCCTGCATAAGGATTAGCTAGCAGTTTCTCTATCATACCTGAAGGAATTTCATAATAAATATTTTTAGTAGGTTGAGTAGCAACTCTTTGTTCTTCCGGTCGGGGTGAAGATACCCCGAACAAACCCCTCAAAGGATGATTTTCCATAGTGACAAGTGACAGTAAATTTCAGCACGTAATATAAATGTTTCCTTACCAAATTCCACTTACCAAAGGCGCTTCACTCCCCGGCAATGGCGCCAGAAAAGAGTCTTGATGACCCACAAGTATAGGGGATCTATCATAGTCCTTTCGGTAAGTAAGAGTGTCGAACCCAACGAGGAGCAGAAGGAAATGATAAGCAGTTTTCAGCAAGGTATTCTCTGCAAGCACTGAAATTATCGGTAACAGATAGTTTTGTGATAAGATAATTCATAACGGGTAACAAGTAACAAATGTAACCAAGGTGCAGCAAGGTGGCCCAATCATTTTTGTAGCAAAGGATAAGCCTGGACAAACTCTTATATAAAGCAAAGCGCTCCCAAGGACACTTGGGAATTACTGTCAAGTTAGTTTTCGTCATGCTCATATGATTCACGTTCGTTACTTTGATAATTTGATATGTGGGTGGACCGGTGCTTGGGTGCTGTCCTTACTTGGAAAATCCTCCCACTTACGATTAACCCCTCTCGCAAGCATCCGCAACTACAAAAGAAGAATTAAGATAAATCTAACCATAGCATGAAACATGCGGATCCAAATTAGCCCCTTACGAAACAACACATAAACTAGGGTTTAAGCTTGTGTCACTCTAGCAACCCATCATCTACTTATTACTTCCCAATGCCTTCCCCTAGGCCCAAATCATGGTGAAGTTTCATGTAGTTGACGTTCACATAACACCACTAGAGGAAAGATAACATACATCTCATCAAAATATCGAACGAATACCAAATTCACATGATTACTTATAACAAGACTTCTCCCATGTCCCCAGGAAAAAACGTAACTACTCACAAAGGATATTCATGTTCAAGATCAGAGGGGTGTTGAATATCATTAAGGATCTGAACATATGATCTTCCACCAAATAAACCAACTAGCATCAACTACAAGGAGTAATCAACACTACTAGCAACCCACTGGTACCAATCTGAGGTTTTGAGACAAAGATTGAATACAATAGATGAACTAGGGTTTGAGAGGAGATGGTGTTGGTGAATATGTTGATGAAGATTGACCCCCTCTCGATGAGAGGATCATTGGTGATGACGATGGCTTCGATTTCCCCCTCCCGAGGGAAGTTTCCCCGATAGAATAGCTCCGCCGGAGCCCTAGATTGCTTCTGCCCAGGTTACGCCTCGAGACGGCGGTGCTTCATCCCGAAAGCTTCCTTATGAGTTTTTCCAGGTAAAAACCCTTCATATAGCAGAAGATGGACACCGGAGACCTGCCAGGGGCCCCACATGCCCTAGGGGCTCGCCTAGGGGGTAGGGCCCGCCCCCCAGGCTTGTGGCCACCAGGTGGGTCCCCTCTGGTATTTTCTTCGCCCAATAATTCTTATATATTCCAAAATAATTCTCCTTAAATTTTCAGGACTTTTGGAGTTGTGCAGAATAGGTCTCTCAGATTTGCTCCTTTCCTAGTCTAGAATTCTAGCTCCCGGCATTCTCCCTCTTTGTGTAAACCTTGTAAAATAAGAGAGAAAATGCATAAGTATTGTACCATAATGTGTGATAACAGCCCATAATGCAATAAATATCAACATAAAAGCATGATGCAAAATGGACATATCAACTCCCCCAAGCTTAGACCTCGCTTGTCCTGAAGCGAAAGCCGAAATCGATAATCATGTCCACATGTTTAGAGATAGAGGTGTCGATAAAATAAAATACGGACATGAGCGCATCATGATCATCTTTAGAACAGCAACATATATTGTCATATAATTTCTTATGCTAAAGTAACAATTCGTTCACAAGGTAAAGTATGAATCAAGAACTTTATTGAACATCAACAAACTATGATCTTGGTCATTGAAACAATTGCAATTTATCATAACATCAGAAAGAGTCAATGTAAGAGCTTTCATATAGCAAGTTTCACATACTCAACTATCATTTAGTCTTTCATAATTGCTAACACTCACGCGATACTTTTAAGTTCAAAGTTTCAATCAGACAAAGAGAAAGATAGGGGCTTATAGCTTCGCCTCCCAACCTTTTACCTCAAGGGTAACATCAACAATAATAGTTTATGAATATCTACATCCGAGTGGATAGATATATCTGGATCTTCCCCCAACATATAGTGCTTGCCAAAAAAGAAAAAGTATAAAAAGAAGAGGTGATGATCACCATGACTCTTGTATAAAGGTAAAAGGTAAATAAAAGATAGGCCCTTCGCAGAGGGAAGTAGAGGTTGTCATGCGCTTTTATGGTTGGATGCACAAAATCTTAATGCAGAAGAACGTCACTTTATATTGCCGCTTGTGATAAAGAACTTTATTATGCAGTCTGTCGCTTTTATTTCTTTCATATCACAAGTTCGTATAAAGCTTATTTTCCTCACACTAAAAGATCATACATATTTAGAGAGCAATTTTTATTGCTTGCACCAATGACAACTTACTTGAAGGATCTTACTCAATCAATAGGTAGGTATGGGGGACTCTCACGGCGAAATCGGGCTAAGGGATTTTGGATGCACAAGTAGTATCTCTACTTGGTGCAAAAGATTTGGCTAGCATCGGATGATAAGCAAGCTCAACATGTTGGAGGATCCATGACAATATAACTTCTATTCGGATATAAAGAAACATAACCCATTATGTTGTCTTCCTTGTCCAATATCAACCTTTTAGCATATAATATTTTAATGAGTGCTCACAATCACAAAAGATGTACAAGATAGTGTATTTATATGTGAGACCTCTCTTTCTTTATTACTTCCTATTAATTGCAACAATGACAAAAACTATGTTTGTCAACCCACAACAAGTTTCATGCGACATACTCCTTATAGGTGAAGTCATCACTTCCCATAAGAGCATTATATAATCTTTTTATTTCTTTTATTCTTTATTTCTTTTACTCAAGATCATAGCAAGCAAGCAAACCCTCAACTCAAAACTAATCTTTATTATATAACTCTCGGACTTGATTACATAGAGGGAACACAGCAAAACTCAAAGCTAGATCATACTAAAACTTTATTCTACTAAACCAAGGTATAACGAAAAGGATCGAACTAAGAAAAGTGATAAAGGTAAAGATGTGATGGTGATACGATACCAGGGCACCTCCCCCAAGCATGGCACTTGCCAAAGGGAGTGCCCATACCCATGTACTTAGGTCTCTTTCTTTGGAGGCGGTGGTGCAATGTTCTTGGCAATGATGCCCCTCAGGATGCAATTTTCTTCCTCAAGCCTATTGACTTGCTATTTGAGATCCATTATTTCCTTACGGAGTTTGCCTGTGATGGTTAGACCATCGTCCACCCATGGATGCCTCCTGGCTGCGGGGGAAAAAGCAACACTCTTTTCCATATTATTATAAGAGAGAAATTTGGCATTGGGAGGTATGACCGAATCTGGTATTGCTGAGCTCTGAAGTTCCTCAAGGATGATTCTAGGTTGAGGGAGAGAGGTGACTTCTTGATCCTCCTCAATGTCATCCACTCTTTTCAGGTCAGCCTCCATCTCTTCCTCCGTTGAACACCCAAAGTGATCGGCTTTGTTGTATGCTCTTGGGTCCGGTATCAGGTGAGAGACACGACTCTCCCCGACCAACTCTTGCGAAGACATCTTGCTCTAAACCTGCTGCAGAATTAGCTAAAAATAGGAACAGAGGATATTGCCATGGTACGGTGGTCAAAACCTTCAGGAGATTATATAATGAATTTTTACCGACCAAAAGGAGTGTACTACAAGAAAACGGAGTCTGGAGGGCACACGGGGTGGCCACAAGCCTGGGAGGCGCTCTTAGGGGGGTAGGGCGCGCCCCCAAGGCTTGTCGCCCGCTCGTGAATTTTTTGGACTACGTTTTATTTTCCTAAATTTTTTAATATTCCAAAACGGAGTAAAATTGCTTTTGGAAAAGTTTTGGAGTCGGTTTACTTACCGTATCACATACCTATTCCTTTTCGGAGTCTGGAGTGTTCTGGTAGATATCCCTTATGTACCCCTCCGGTGTTATGGTATTAATAATATTGGTTTCAACATTTATGGGAGTACCTGAGATATAATGTATGATTCTTTGCCCGTTTACCACCTCCGGGTTAGTGCCTTCGGCGTTGTTGATCTTGATGGCACCAGAACGATAAACTTCCTCGATAATGTAAGGCCCTTCCCATTTAGAGAGAAGTTTTCCTGCAAAAAATCTTAAACGAGAATTGTATAGCAAGACAAGGTCACCTACATTGAATTCACGCTTTTGTATCCTTTTGTCATGCCGTCTTTTAACTTTTTCTTTAAACAATTTGGCATTTTCATAGGCTTGGGTTCTCCATTCATCAAGTGAGCTAATGTCAACTAACCTATTCTCACCGACAAGTTTGAAATCATAGTTGAGCTCCTTAATTGCCCGATAAGCTTTATGTTCTAGTTCAAGAGGTAAGTGACATGTTTTTCCATAAACCATTTTATATGGAGACATACCCATAGGGTTCTTATAGGCAGTTCTATAAGCCCATAATGCATCATCAACTTTCTTTGACCAATTCTTTCTAGATCTATTAACAGTCTTTTGCATGATCAATTTTATTTCTCAGTTACTTAATTCTACTTGACCACTAGACTGAGGATGATATGGAGATGCAATTCTATGGTTAACAGCATACTTATCAAGCAATTTACTAAAAGCACCATGAATAAAGTGTGAACCACCATCAGTCATTAAATATCTAGGGACTCCAAACCTCGGGAAAATAACTTCTTTAAGCATTTTAATGGAGGTGTTATGATCAGCACTACTAGTTGGAATAGCTTGTACCCACTTAGTAACATAATCAACAGCAACCAAAATATGTTATACCCATTAGAGGAAGGAAAAGGTCCCATATAATCAAATCCCCAAACATCAAATGGTTCAATAACAAGTGAATAATGCATAGGCATTTCTTGACGTCTACTAATATTACCAATTCTTTGGCATTCATCACGAGACAAGAAAAACTTACGAGCATCCTTAAAGAGAGTTGGCCAATAAAAACCAGATTGTAGTACCTTGTGTGCAGTTCTATCACCAGCATGGTGTCCCCTGTAGGCCTCGGAGTGACACTTGCATAGGATCCGTTCCTGTTCATACTCAGGTACACAACGTCTAATAACACCATCGACTCCTTTATAAAGGTGTGGGTCATCCCAAAAGTAATGTCTCAAATCATAGAAAAACTTTTTCTTTTGTTGGTATGTGAAACTAGGTGGTATAAATTTAGTAACAATATAATTAGCATAATCAGCATACCAAGGAGCACTACTAGAAGAATTTATGACAACTAATTGTTCATCAGGAAAACTATCATAAATAGGTAGTGGGTTATCAAGAATATTTTCTAACCTATACAAGTTGTCTGCTACGGGGTTCTCAGCTCCCTTTCTATCAATAATATGTAAATCAAATTCTTGCAGCAAGAGAACCCATCTAATAAGTCTAGGTCTAGCATCTTTCTTTTCCATAAGATATTTAATAGCAGCATGATCAGTGTGAACAATTACTTTGGAATCAACAATATAAGATCTGAACTTGTCACAAGCAAATACAACCGCTAAAAATTCTTTTTCAGTAGTAGCATAATTTCTTTGAGCACTGTCTAGAGTTTTACTAGCATAATGGATAACATTTAATTTCTTATCAACTCTTTGTCCTAGAACAGCACCAACAGCATAATCACTAGCATCACACATAATTTCAAAGGGTAGGTTCCAATCAGGTGGTTGAACAATAGGTGCAGAAATTAAGGCTTTCTTAAGTATTTCAAATGCTTCTACACAATCATCATAAAAAACAAATGGAACATCTTTTTGCAAGAGATTAGTAAGAGGCCTAGAAATTTTAGAGAAGTCTTTAATAAATCTCCTATAGAAACCCGCATGGCCAAGGAAACTTCTTATACCTTTCATATCTTTATGACAAGGCATTTTTTCAATAGCATCAACTTTAGCTTTATCAACTTCAATACCTCTTTCGGAGATTTTATGCCGCAAGACAATACCTTCATTAACCATAAAGTGGCACTTCTCCCAATTCAAGAAAAGATTAGTTTCTTGACATCTCTTCAAAACTTGATCAAGGTTGCTTAAGCAATCATCAAAAGAAGTTCCATAAATGGAAAAATCATCCATGAAAACCTCAACTATCTTTTCACAAAAATCAGAGAATATAGCAGTCATACATCTTTGAAATGTAGCAGGTGCATTGCATAAACCAAAAGGCCTACGTCTATAAGAAAATGTACCGAAAGGGCAAGTAAAAGTAGTTTTTTCTTGATCCTCTGGTGACACAGGTATTTGGGAAAAACCAGAATAACCATCTAGAAAGAAGAAGTGTGTATGTTTTGATAGTCTTTCTAGCATTTGATCAATAAAAGGTAAAGGATAATGATCTTTCCTAGTAGCTTTATTTAATTTTATAAAATCAATTACCATTCTATAACCTGTGACAATTCTTTGCGGAATCAATTCATTCTTATCATTAGGAACAATGATAATGCCTCCCTTATTAGGGACACAATGAACAGGACTTACCCATCTACTATCAGCAATAGGATAAATTATAACTGCTTCCAGAAGCTTTAATATTTCATTTCTTACCACTTCTTTCATCTTAGGATTCAACCGTCACTGATGATTGTCGGTGTCAAAACCGGCAGATCTCGGGTAGGGGGTCCCAAGTTGTGTGTCATGGATCGATGGGTAACAGGAGACAGGGGACACGATGTTTTACCCAGGTTCAGGCCCTCTTGATGGAGGTAAAACCCTACGTCCTGCTCTTGTTTATATTGATGGAATATCAAGTACAGAGTTAATCTACCTCGAGATCATATGTTGTGGTCTAAACCCTAGAGGTATGATGATTGATGTCATAATGATCTGGTCCCCCCATCGACTAGCCCGGCCTCGGCTTATATAATGTACCAGAGGCCTAGGATAACAAGAGTCCTAGTCGAATACGCCGGTGGAGAGGAGTCCTTGTCTTGATCACCATGTCTTGTGGAATCTTCCTCGTGTATACTTCGGCTGTCCGAACTGGCCCATGAGTAAACGGCCCTGGGGGTCCTCGGCCCAATCCAACTAATCGGGAGACGATGTGGTGAGTACCCCCTAGTCCAGGACACTGTTAGTAGCCCCCTGAACCGGTCTATAAGTTGGGGACGCTCCTCAATTCTTCCGAACTATTCTTCATCTTCGGTCGTCGGTCTTGAAAACTGGTTCAACAAATCTTCTCATCTTCGATCTTGAGGATCGCCGAAGTGAATCCGAAGAGTTTACATGTCGGGTATCCAAGGAGCCCCTTTAAGTTTTCGGCCTTTATCAATGCCTTGTTATTTTTTATGCCACACCTCGGGTTTGAAGTTGTTCCCATGCGGTGGTGTCCTCTTGCATCCGAGCTCCAACGCCGGACTGTATTTGAGGTATCTTTTGCAGCCGAGCACCAACGCCAGACTATATCCGAGCTCCTACGCCGGACTGTATCCGAGCTCCAACGCTAGACTGTATCCGAACTCTAACACCGGACTGTATCCGAGCTCTAATGATGGTCAGCATCCGAGGTGTCATAAACTACCTCGGTCTTTAAAATATTGAATGAATTCAGCCGAGCTTAATGCCGGAAGTGCCCTCTATGGAGCCAGCCACTGGCGCCCGAGCTTTATGCCGGACTGCTTCCGAGGTGGTGCACCACCCCGACTGCGGGCTGATTTTTTGTGAATATTTTCAATTGGTGCAATTTATTCTCTGCCGAGATATATAGCCAGTAGCCCTCAAGGTGTGCATCGGTCTAAAACCCGAGATGCACCTGAAGGATGGCATAAAACCGGTGATCCCAGTAGCCCCTGAGACTCAGGTCGATTCACAAAATTGGCCTGAGGATCAACTCCTAGCTCTGTAGCATACTTAGGAATAGAAATGTGGTGTGCATATTCCTCGAGACTCAGGTTGGGTGCGGCCGACCAACCTGAGGATAATAATCTCCTCGGGAACTATTTTGCACTTTGTAAACTGTCTGCATTGAATCGTCGATGCAGTAGCCCCCGAGCCAATGATCAGGTGGCAACACCAGATTAGGGGATCGATGTGCCCCTTTAATATTTGTAACTGAGAAGCGCGAAGCCCAGTAGCCCCCGAGCCTTAATGTGGGCATGGGTGGCTGAATTAAGGATCAATGTCCGGAGTATATCACAATTTATGTGTAATGATTCTATGTATCCAAGTACTTTACATCACTAATGCTCGGATCTGCATTGTACAAAACTTTGTTGACCGACCATCGGCTTCAACCTCTTCGGCCAGCAGCCGAAGAGTGTTCGTCCTACTTTATAAAGCCTTTATAAGGGCAAAGATTTATGACAAACAAGGCAATCCGGCCATATGGTTTTATAAACAAAGGTACGCAGAGAGATATGTTATAAAACATCTTCTGGGAAAAATAGTTCCATTACAGGTTCCTTTTCCTAGGCTGTCATGTTGACCATGATCATGAGACCTCAACTCCGATCAATGTGGGAGGAAAATATTGAGGATTTAGTTTGGGGAAAGTTCCCGAACTCTATGGTATTAATGAACCAAAATTTTCACTTCCGTCGTTGCCGACCAATGTGATCCTTTAAGATTGCTAGCTTTCGGCTTCACCCAGTCTGAGGTACTTACTCGGATGACCCGGTAGTAACAATCACAGAGGTGCTCCCTTTACCACCTAGCCGAACAAGCGGGAACGTAGGGGTAAGCACAGGAGCCAGGCAACCCAGCTTGGCCAAAATCTTAAGTCAAATTGATGCATATTTATGGCTTTATAACGATGATTACGGAAGGCAGCCCTCGTATACTAAATACAAAGGCCGACGATATGATTATTTTGACTCCATTGCGACCCTTTATCAATTGAAAGTGGCCCATCGTCGGCTTCTACCCCTTTGTAGATACTACGCAGGGTGTTTCCGCAGTAACCAGACAACCCTTAGCCGACGTCTCGGTGCCCGAAGGCGGTTGTGTTAGCAGAAACAAGGCAATCAGATATGCGGGCTTTATAACTTTCACTTAGTCATAGGAGCTTTAAACTGGGAAAGCTAGCTACGAGCCCCCGGTTAGTGTTCGGCACCGACCGAAGTCTAGCCAATAACACATTGGTCAATATTATGAAAGGCCCATCGTTAAACACGGGGCAATCGGTATCGATCTATAGTGTGACACCATCATCGGATCGCTGACCAGTTTACGCCCATTGTGACCGTCAGTTTTCGGCTTTCTCCACTGAGGTGCTTAACCATTCGAGCTGGAAGCACAATCGCAGTGGTTCTCCCTTTGCACACCTAGCCGAATAAAGCGGAACATAGGAGGCAAGCACAGGAGCCGGGCAACCCAACTATTGACCGAAGACACAATTCGAAACCAGTGCATATATAGCAATATCCAAGAATGTTTTTGCCGAATCTCTAAAGGTGTCCGGCGTTGCACTGCGAGACTTATGCTGCAAACACACAAATAGGTTAAAAGTGCCATAGGCTTGAAAAACCAAAGAACTTCAGTAAAAACTTTACGTCCGAACTAAATCAAGTTTTTGGTGCCAATCTGAACATTGGTCTTAAAAAATTTATGCTTCTGTCGCGCATTAATATGACACATCCGATCTCAAGAATTCAAGCGGGTCAGCCTTCGGCTTCAACCTCCTATCCCAAAGGCGGAGTGCTTCTCAGGCTAGTTTAGCAAACTAAACTCGAGCGGCTTTAGAGGGAAGCCAGGCTATCCGGCTATTGACCACACACTCGAGTCGAGAAAGGAGTAGTAGAAAAAGACTTTGCAACGACCAAGAAGAAAACATCAATTATAAAATGGCTCATATTAATTTAAGAGCCCCCAAGTGACTTGGGTAAAAGAATTTTATGTATAATGATTGTATGTACCGAAGTACTTATATAATATTTGCGTTCGCCCGAACTTTGAACGCGTCTTAACCGACCGTCGGCTTCTCCCTCTTCGGCCAAGGGCCGAAAAGTGTTATCTACTCCGCCTACCGAGAATATCAGCGGTGTTTCAGATAACCAGGCAATCAGGCCATGAGGCTGTAACAGACAAAGCGCGCCCAGGGAACTTATGCTATATTACTTATGTAACATAAGAAGCATCTTCAAAGAAAATAGTGCCCCCAACGGTACCTTTTTTTGGTCGCTCATGATTACTATGAGACTTGTGCAATAGGTTTGTGTACGCGTGAGTTCCGTCGTGTGCCGACCATAGTTGAAAACAATAAGAGCGCTAGCTTTCGGCTTCACCCGTCTGAGGTACGAGTTCGGATGACTCGGTCGTAACAATCGCAAAGGTGCTCCCTTTACTCCCTAGCCGAACAATCGGGAACGTAGGGGTAAGCACAGGAGCCAGGCAACCCAGCTTTGCGGAACACTTAAGTCAACATGATGCATATTTTGGCATAATACACGAACAAGGAATGGTGCGATACATTAATAATCATATGCAAGAAGAATGGCTTCATAAAGGAAGCCCCCAAATAAACGGGGTATTTGAATTTGTTTGTAACAAGCAAGATTTTGACAAAGAAAGTTTTTCGCAAATGACTTTTTGTCAAAAAAGTATAATGCTTGGTCGAACCGAACAAAATTTAAAACTTAGGGCATGAAAGCGACTTAGCTGGTTAATGTGCTCGGCATCGATGACGCGGTCCGAGTTTACGGCGGGCGATGTCCCAGCCCCGAAGCCGATCCCGAGATGGAGGAGCGAAGAGCTCGGCACTCCGAAGTGGCGACACAGCACGGCCAATGTGGCGAGGTGGAACCCCCCGTCCGTCCGAGGCGATGGAGTAGGCCGACAGTATGACGCCGAAGTTCCCATTGTGGGTTAATGAAGTGATGACGAAGCCCCCGGTTCAGCTGAGGTGACAGCGCTGCCCAATCTGGATTATTTACCTGTGCACGGAAGATAGTGCAAGCCGGACATAACAACAATAAAAAAAGGTTGCATGATTAATAATTCATGCAAAGTGAGTAATAAAAGAAATATGGCCCGTGCGCCAAACACCCGACGAGGTAGGACCCTCTTGATGATGCCGAAGTCCCCGAGGCAACCAAACATGTAGGTATGGCAATTCAATCAACAAGATAATCATGCGAGCCGATTTATGCCAATTGGGACGACGACATTGGCTTGCCGAAGTGACCGCGTGACGCAGTCGAAGTCAATCACCTGCACACATAAAATAGTGCGGTCCAAAAAGAATAATATAAATATATATAAAATCCTTGCATAATTGCTTTTCGCAAAAATAATTTATTTAAAGAGATCTGGCCTGGCGCCAAAGTCAATGTCGATGCATCAATGTCGGTGTGATGCGGTAAAGGCGTGGCAAAGCCTGAATTCACAGGTCGGTCCGAGTTCCGGATGCGGCGTTCGCTGAACTATGTATGAAAACTGACCGAACCACCACGCGACCATCGTTAATGCGGCCACCATTTGATAGACCTGTGTACAGATGATGGAACAAACCAGAGTAATAATTCCTTGGGAAAAATAAACCCAAACAAGCAAAAATTGCTAGGATTAATAGCACCTGGTTTATTTGTTGTAGTAGTCCGAAGAAAAGTTACTCCCAAAATTGGGACTCGATCCGCACACCCATTTTCCTGATGGGTGATGAAGCAACGGCATGGCGATGCAGTAAGGAGACGTTGCAGTTGCCATGTCAGCCGAGGTGTTGAAGCAGTTCGGTGTGATGGACATCGGCTTGAAGAAGCAACAGTGCGGCCATGCCGACACAGGTCGTAACTTGTGACGCGGTCAATGCCGGCTTGATGAAGTGGCCATGCGGCGATGCCGTACGGTCGATGCGGTGAGGCGAAGCCCTCGGTCCAGCTAACGTGACGAAGCTGGTTGGCTGGTGATGTCGAAGTCACCGGAGTAGTTTGATGAAGAGATGGCGAAGCCCCCGGTCTAGCCGAGGTGATGGGGCAGGTCGGCAGTATGACGTTTGCAGCCCCATGCCGGCCGAGGTGTCGAAGCAGGTCGGCGTGGTGGACATCGGCTTGGTCAGCCGGATTAGTATTTGGGATTTCTTCGGAATCGTCCTCCGGTACTATGGTGAGAGGGGCGAGTCCGGCCAGGGTTGACTCCTGATGTTTGGACGCCGAAGTCGCATCCGGGATTGAAGCTGGATACGGGATAAAAGAGGCGAGTCCGGCCGGAATTGACTCCCGATCTTCGGACGCCGAGGTCACATCCAGGCTTGAAGAAGCAATAATGCGGCGATGCCGTTGCGGGCCGGATCTTGTGACGCGGGTGATGCCCGCTTGATGAAGTGACCATGCAGCGATGCCGGTGTGCCCGCTCCGTATTATTCGTGGGGCGACAATGTTGGTGATGATTTACCCTTCATGATGCCGAACTATTGTTTGGCTTACCGAGACAATGATCCGAAGAGGTTGATTTTGGCTCGATGAAGCGACGACCCGTCTAGCGCAGGTCGGCAGCCGTGCAGCAACGTTGTCAGGTTGGTTTGACACCGGCGCAACGGTGAAGGTTACCTCCGAAAAGGAGCAAAATTTGTGAGCATGTGTTCGGAAAAAAAAACACAATACCCTAGAAAAATTTTCCTTCAAAGAGGATGTTCAATATCCCGTTCATGAAGAAGATGAATTCGGGTCGGATTCGTTTTCGCGCAGAAAATAGATCCGAAAGTCGCTGCGCTCGTTGGAAGTTTCCCGGAGTTTGAACGGTCGGATCGAGCTGAAATTTGGAGGGGTGGTAGATATAGAAATTCCGCAGCCGATCAACGGTTGGATCTTCCAAAGGACGTCCGAGCTAGATGCTGGACACCACGCTCCAAACTCGTCTAGATTCCCGTCCAGATTCGACAGGACTCCGGTATATCGGAGATCGCCGGAGATTCCTCCAACGGAACTCGGCAAAATTTTGCATGGTTGTTGTAGACTTAATTCCATACAATTTCACTGAAGCAATGGTTAAAACGACACTCGAGGAAGCAGCGACAGCGAATACAAATCCGCTGTATAGAAAAACAGCACGGTCGCTCGAGGACAATGTTGAAGTTGAGCCCCCGGGCTATATGGATGATTCCTCCACGATCTTGATAGAGATCGGAGTTGATGTTGATGAAGGCCCTCGTCCGATCATGATGATCTGAGGCGGAGTGCAATCCTCGGTCGAACCAAGGTGACCAGTCGAGCCGGCGACGAATTTGCTGACGTCGCAGTTGATCTGCGGGCGAGCCATTGATCCTTTGCCGATCACACAGCGGAACTCTCAATGAAAGCACCAATGTCAGTGTCAAAACTAGTAGATCTCGGGTAGGGGGTCCCAAGCTATGTGTCATGGATCGATGGGTAACAGGAGACAGGGGACACGATGTTTTACCCAGGTTCGGGCCCTCTTGATGGAGGTAAAACCCTACGTCCTGCTCTTGTTTATATTGATGGAATATCAAGTACAGAGTTAATCTACCTCGAGATCATATGTTGTGGTCTAAACCCTAGAGGTATGATGATTGATGTCATAATGATCTGGTCCCCCCATCGACTAGCCCGGCCTCGGCTTATATAATGTACCAGAGGCCTAGGATAACAAGAGTCCTAGTCGAATACGCCGGTGGAGAGGAGTCCTTGTCTTCATCACCAAGTCTTGTGGAATCTTCCTCGTGTATACTTCGGCTGTCCGAACTGGCCCATGAGTAAATGGCCCTGGGGGTCCTCGGCCCAATCCAACTAATCGGGAGACGATGTGGTGAGTACCTCCTAGTCCAGGACACCGTCAATGATCAAAAACTGGTTTAGCATCAGGTTCCATATTAATTTTGTGCTGACATAGAGTGGGACTGATGCCCTTAAGATCATCCAGAGTATATCCAATAGCTGCACGATGCTTCTTCAGAGTTTCAATAATTTCTTTACTTCATGCTCTGAAAGGTTAGCACTAATAATAACAGGATATCTTTTTCTCATCAAGATAAGCATATTTCAAAGTATCCGGTAATTGTTTATGATCAAACACAGGATCACTCTTGGGTGGTAGACGATCTCCAAGAGTCTCAATAGGTAAATTGTGTTTCAAAACAGGCATTTGTTTAAACAAAATCTCTTCTAATTCCTTTCTTTCACTCATGAACATATCATTTTCATGGTATAGCAAATATTGTTCTAAAGGGTCAGTAGGTGGCACGGCAATAGAAGCAAGACCAATAATTTCATCTTTACTAGGCAATTCTTTATCATGGGGTTGTCTACGAAATTTGGAGAAATTAAACTCATGAGACACATCCCCAAAACTTACACTAACTGTTTCTTTCTCACTGTCTATTTTAGCATGAACAGTGTTTAAGAAAGGTCTACCAAATATAATGGGACAAAAATCATCTTGTGGGGAGCCAAGAAATAGAAAATCAATAGGTTATTTTATTTTCCCACACAAGACTTCAACGTCTCTAACAATCCCAATTGGTGAGATAGTATCTCTATTAGCAAGTTTAATAGTAACATCAATATCTTCTATTTCAGCAGGTGCAATATCATTCATAATTTCTTGGTATAAAGTAAAAGGAATTGCACTCACACTAGCACCCAAATCACATAAGCCATGGTAACAATGATCTCCTATTTTAACAGAAACAACAGGCATGCCAACAACCGGTCTATGTTTATCTTTATCATCGGGTTTAGCAATTCTAGCAGCTTCATCACAGAAATAAAAATATGCCCATCAATATTATAGACCAAGAGATCTTTAACCATAGCAATACTAGGTTCAAATTTAATTTGTTCATGGGGTGTAGGTGTTCTAGTATAACTCTTACGAACCATAGCTGAAGCTTTAGCATGTTCTTTTATCCTAACAGGGAAAGGTGGTTTCTCAATATAAGCAGTAGGAATAACAGGATCAACATTATAAGTAATGATTTCTTCTTTAGCTTTAATGGGTTCTACTGTTTTTACTTCAATGGAAGGACGATATTTAAACCAATTCTCCTTAGGGAGATTAACATGAGTAGCAAATGATTCACAGAAAGAAGCTACTATCTCAGAGTCAAGTCCATATTTAGTGGTAAATTCACGAAAAGCATCGGTATCCATAAAGATTTAACACAATCAAACTTAAGGTTTATACCTGACAGCTTACCTTCATCGAGCTCCCAATCTTCAGAGTTGCGTTTAATTCTTTCCAAGAGATCCCATTTGAATTCAATAGTTTTCTTCATAAAAGAACCAGTACAAAAAGTATCAAGCATGGATTGATCATTACGAGAAAGCCGAGCAAAAAATTCTGAATAATAATTTCTCTTGAGCGCTCATGACTGAGGCATGAATATAATATTGACTTAAGCCTCCCCCAAGCTTGAGCGATACTTTCTCCTTCACGAGGCCAAAAATTATATAAATAATTCCAATCACAATGAACCAGATGCATAGGATAAAACTTCTGATGAAATTCCAATTTCAATCGGTTGTTATTCCAAGTCCCAATATCATCTCATAGCCTATACCATGTCAATGCCTTCTACTTCAAAGATAAAGGGAAGAACTTCTTCTTGACTTCATCCTCGGGCAAACATGCAAGCTTAAATAATCCACAAACTTCATCCACATAGATTAGATGCATATCAGGATGTAGTGTTCCATGTCCTGCATAAGGATTAGCTAACAGTTTCTCTATCATACCCGAAGGAATTTCATAATAAATATTTTCAGTAGGTTCAGTAGGTTGAGGAGCAACTCTTTGTTCTTCTGGACGGGGTGAAGATACCCCGAACAAACCCCTCAAAGGATGATTTTCCATAGTGACAAGTGACAGTAAATTTCAGCACGTAATATAAATGTTTCCTTACCAAAGGCGCTTCACTCCTCGGCAACGGCGCCAGAAAAGAGTCTTGATGACCCACAACTACAGGGGATCTATCATAGTCCTTTCGATAAGTATGAGTGTCGAACCCAACGAGGAGCAGAAGGAAATGACAAGTGGTTTTCAGCAAGGTATTCTCTTCAAGCACTGAAATTATCAGTAACAGATAGTTTTGTGATAAGATAATTCGTAACAGGTAACAAGTAACAAATGTAACAAAGGTGCAGCAAGGTGGCCCAATCCTTTTTGTAGCAAAGGATAAGCCTGGACAAACTCTTATATAAAGCAAAGCGCTCCCGAGGACACATGGGAATTACTGTCAAGTTAGTTTTCATCATGCTCATATGATTCACGTTCTTCACTTTATAATTTGATATGTGGGTGGACCGGTGCTTGGGTGCTGTCCTAACTTGGACAAGCCTCCCACTTATGATTAACCCCTCTCGCAAGCATCCGCAACTGCGAAAGAAGAATTAAGATAAATCTAACCATAGCATGAAACATGTGGATCCAAATCAGCCCCTTACGAAGCAACACATAAACTAGGTTTTAAGCTTTTGTCACTCTAGCAACCCATCATCTACTTATTACTTCCTAATGCCTTCCCCTAGGCCCAAATCATGGTGAAGTGTCATGTGGTCGACGTTCACATAACACCACTAGAGGAAAGACAACATACATCTCATCAAAATATCGAACGAATACCAAATTCACATGATTACTTATAACAAGACTTCTCCCATGTCCTTAGGAACAAATGTAACTATTCACAAAGCATATTCATGTTCAAGATCAGAGGGGTATTGAATATCATTAAGGATCTGAACATATGATCTTCCACCAAATAAACCAACTAGCATTAACTCCAAGGAGTAATCAACACTACTAGCAACCCACAAGTACCAATCTGAGGTTTTGAGACAAACATTGAATACAAGAGATGAACTAGGGTTTGAGAGGAGATGGTGCTGGTGAAGATGTTGGTGAATATTGACCCCCTCTCAATGAGAGTGTCGGATTCAGGGCTCCGCAGACCCAAGAAGGTTCGAACTCAGGGGCGTGAACGAAGGATCTCGCTTAACAACCATGCTAGCTCGCCATGCCCATGACCTGATATCGACGAGTATGCTGGATCATGCGGAAGGGAACAACACAGAGATTTAGCCAGGTTCGGGCCACCTTGCGGTGTAAAACCCTACTCCTACTTTGTGGTGGATTGGCCTCATGAGGAGGTAGTGGATGAACTAGTACAGTAGATGAGCTGCCTCGCGAGGGCTCTAGTGGCGAGGATGGAATGGTCAAGGGTCTAATCCGGGGATCCCTTCTACGGTGATGGCTAGCCCATATTTATAGTGGCCTTGGTCCTCTTCCCTCATAGGTTAGGCAGGAAGGGATTCCACAACGACCAATTTGAAGGGGGACAAGGAGTACATCTTATCCCGACGAAAGGTGGTCTCCGCCTGCAAAGCTTCTGGCCATGACACATCGGTGGGCTCGGCGATGACATCCGTCCTGCCGAGCTCGTGGTCTGGGTCTCGTTGCACCAGAAAGTAAAGCTTTGGGGCCTCCCTCGGGAACCTGCGCCCGTGCTTGCTCCCTTAGCACCAAAGAGGAAACTGTCCCCTCTGCGCCCGCTGGCGCCCGCCTGGCCTTCATCGTCATGACTCACGTCACTGCTGCCTTGTGAGGCTGGGTACCTGCATAGAAGTCTCCGCCCCTCGGGAGGTAGCCTGTTGAGGCCACTCCTCTGGAGGTCTTGGTGTCATTCGCCTTGCGAGGCCAGGGCCATCACGAGGGTCTTGTCTTGGGGGTGTTGTAGCTGGGCCGTACAAGGCCGTTGATGGGCCCACGCGCGGGGCCATAGGCAGGCAGATCTGGGTACCCCCGATCCCAGAACACCGACAGTAGCCCCGGGCCCAAGGCGTGCTCGGCCTGGCTTCGAGGCGAAGCCAAGGGGCAAGGGCGAAGCGACGCGGGCCCCAATCACCTGCAGGCCAGGCTCCATGCTTGGCGCGCGACGGGACGCGGACACCTCCGCTTCCCCATGTTGCCTCGGCAATCGCCCCAACTGACAAAAGTCTTGGTCGTGCATGCTGCGAGGCCATCATTGCGCGAAGGTGGAGGGGCGCCGGTTGGCCCACGATCGCCTATAAGAGGGCGAGGGGGTAGTGCCCCATCCCATCTTTGTCTTCTAGCCCTCTCTTATCCTATCTCCGCCGCAGCCACCACCTTGCCGAGGAAACCATGGCGCCAGTGAGGAGATTCACCGCTGAAGAGAAGGGTAAGGCCCACAAGGAGGGTCCGGAGGCACCGCCGCTCAAGAGGGGGCACGGCTGCTCTCGCAAGTCCACGGCGATGCCCGCAGCGATCCCCCACCGGTGAGGTCACGCACCGCCGAGGGTCCGCATTGACTCCGGCAACCGCGAGAGGAATTCTTCCCGTGGGCGCGGCCGTGGAAGCTATGGAGGCGGAAGGGGAAAGCGCGCGGCAGTCGCCCATCCACTTCGCCCGCGGGCCCATACGGACGCCACGGCTCGCGAGTTTGTCGTGTGGATGGAGAGGCCTCCGGGCTCCTGTATTTGTCTCCCGCACTCCTTCGCGGAGGAACTACCGACGAGAGGACCCGCCAGGCTGTGGCTGCAGCTTGACGGCTGCTGTGCCCGGTCTTCATGGGTGGAGGTAGAGGCCACCCCCTCATCCATGTTTACATGACCTATGGGTGGCACACACTCGCCCGCGCCTGCTGCCTGTCAGGGAGGCACGCCCTCCACTTCAAGTATGACGGGGCAACGACGCTCTTCGTCAAGATCTTCGGGGAGGACGGTAGGTGCCTGGAGTGCTGCCCGGAGGGCGACAGCAGTGGCAGCGATCGCCCCTCCGATGGCGACGGCCGGCAGGGCGGCGATGTCCCCGACTGTGAACTTGCCCTTGGCCGCGAGGCCTCCAGCAGCAGCGGCACCTTCTCCGAGGGGAGCTCGAGCGACGACGACTACAATGAGTCGCCGCGCTGCCGCGCCCGGGTCAAGGAGGAGGGGGACACCGACTAGGCGTCACCATGCTAGAGCTGGCACGTCCTGAGTTGTGGCCCTCGGGGGCCGCCCCTCTTGCTTTTTATTTCCTGCAACATAAATCATGGAGAGCCCCGTGGGGGTATGTAAGAGACTGCGGCGCTCGCGCCTTTTCTCTTAATGTTTATCGCGTTTCTGAATTGTGTCGGCGTCCATCGTTTGAGCTCAAGCCCTTTCCTCCTCACGATACCTTAGTGCCCTGCGTCACCAGGACCCAGTCCCCAGGTATGCTTCTGCCGTCGCTGGTATGCCAGGTCGTGATGCCATGCGCAAGGCCAGGAGGTGAGCGACCCAAGGTCCGGTAAGAGCTCCTGAAGCGCGATGCTCAAGAGGTCCCCCTTGACGTGCAAGCAGCTTTCGGACAGGAAAGGGTTTTTATCCAAACGAGATCGTGGAAACAGAAGTATAGTATCAATAGTAGGGCTTGTGCCTGGCGTGGAGAGGGTGACTTAGCTATGGGTGTTCGTGATCCATGAGGTGTTCCTGCATTGTAAGGGCGTGCTTTCCTGGAGCTTTTGATCCTGCGCGCGCCTCCTGTTCTGAAAGGAACCAACACATGTCCCACTAGGGGTGCGTGAAGAAATCGACGCCCATCATATTCTGAAAAAACACTAGTGCCACTGGGCCACACACTTCTCCCCACATTCCCTCGCGAGGCGCACTGCCCCCTCTCTTTGCCGAGCTTGGTGCTCTACGTCCTCTGGACCCGGCCCTCGAGCGGAGCTCAGCCGCCGCTTGTATGCCAGGTCACGATGCCGTGGTCAAGGCCAGGGGGTGAGGGCCCGAGAGCCAGTAGGAGCTCCTGAGGCGCGATGCTCAGGAGCCCCCCTTCGACGTGCAAGAGGTTTGCATGGAAAATGAGCGGTTCCGCCTTGCGGGGGTAGCTAGGAAAGATGGCCTTGACCAGCAGCCAAGGCGGGCGGACTGATTTACTTAGCCTTTGCGAGTTGAACTACTGCCCCGCAGGAGCCGACCCTTCTGAGGTAGCAGGGTGTCGACAACATTGCTTGAACGCCCGTCTCCTGAGGTTCCTGTGAATTAGGCAACTACATAATACGAGAGGCGTCGCGCGCTCGCTGATCAGCCCATGATCGTTCCATGAGAAGACGAAGGCACTAAGGACCTGGTGAGGTGACGTGTGCGGGGCCGGCCCGAGAGTCAGAGCTCAGTCTCTTAGATTTATCGACAGTGCAGGGATGGACCCAAGCACAGGCGCCGTGCCGGTAGCCCCCTCTCATGGGACGATTTGAAGGAGAACTGGCGACGCGTGAAGCTCGCGAAGGCGACTCCAGAAGTGATACATCATCATGCGCAGGTTTACCAGCCATAGCGGCACATGGGAGCACAACAAGTTCAAGGTACACGAACGAAACGACACAGCCGCGAGGGCAGACCCTGACGGCTCGAGGATAATACAGCCTGAAGGGCGCCCTCAAGTGAACAAACCAAAAGGTCACCTAGCACCAGTGTTGTAGAAGCGTCGGGGTAGCTGAGGATGCGTGGCATGAGGATTGCTCCTCATGAGCTGGGCAGCTCCGAAGGCCTGTTCGGCTCGCGAGGCCCGGGGGATCGCGAGGGTCCAGGACCTCCTGAGACGTGACCGCCTGTCCTTGTGAGACGCCATAGCTCGCTGCGCCAGGCGCTGGTACGAGGCGCCCATGTTCAGCAGGCCGAACCGGACATAGTTGCAGGGGTAATGCCCACTCCGGGCGACACGTGACGGCCAAAAGAGATCCTGTGAAGCGGCCCTGTTGAGGCTCGGGATGTTGACGCAAACGCGCAGCTTGCCACCCGCGTCGGGGGTGGCAGCTACACTGGGTGGTGCGGGGCGACGATCGCCACGCATGGCATGCGCCTCCTGAAGCTCCTCGATCGCCTTGGTGATGAATTCTCGTGCCCCTGGCGCCTCGCGCCTCGCTCTTTGCTTGTAGGGCATGCATCGAGGCATGCCTCCAAGTGGTGCCCAAGCACCTCCCTCGTCACACTGGTCAGGTCGGAGGCTCTCCAGATGGAAGCCCCCGAGCCTGTCCCGAGGGAAGTGTCGGGTGCGCCTTCCTATGCGGGAGGAAGAGGTGCCCCGACAGCAGGCACGGTGCCTGAGGCGCCGCCAGAGGGCTTCTTGGTCTCCGGAGGACCCTTGGGGAGGTGGTGCTTCTTCTTCGCGGGGGTGCCTCAGGAGGTAGCACGCCGCCCTCATCGTCGGAGTTCTCGGCCGCAGCGGCACGGTAGGCATGCTCGAGAGAACAGACCGCGTCCTTCTCATTGCAGGCGACCGTCATGATGCCACTGCACCCTGGCATCTTGAGGACGTTGTAGCCGTGGTGGGTCACCGCCATGAACTTGGCGAGGGCAGGGTACCCGAGGATACCGTTGTACAGGAAGCCGATGTGGGCGACATGAAAGTCGATGAGCTCGGTGTGGTAGTTGTCGCATTTGCCGAAGGTGACGGGAAGGCGCACCTGCCCCAGGGGTGTGGTCGAGCCATCAGTCACCCCTGAGAAAGGCTTGGTGGGCAGGAGCTAGTCATAATGCACTTGGAGCGTGTCAAATGTTTCAACAAAAAGGACATTGAGCCCAGCGCCACCATCAGTGAGAGTCTTGGTGACAAGGACGTTATTGATGGTGGGTGTGCAGAGCATGGTAAGCGCGCCTACGGCGGCCAAACGCTTGAGGTGGTCCTTGGAATCGAAAGTAATCACGTACTGCAACCACCTGAGGGGACGCGCGGCCTCAAGCTTCAGGAGGGCCGTGTACCCCTCATGAGAGAACTGCTTGAAGATGCGGTTTGAAGCAGGGGCCTGGGCACCACCCAGGATGTAGGCGATCGCACGGGGTTCCGAGAAGCCCCCAGCCCCATCATCCTATCGGTTGTCGTCATTTCTCCTTGGCGGCGGCGGCAGCGAAGGGAGGCCGACATTGCCCTGGGGACGGTCCTCATGAGGCTCTTCATGCTAGGGGCCATCGCGAGGCTGATCCCGCCAACGGTCCTCGCGAGGCTGGTTGCGCCAGTCCTGGCGAGGGTCGCGGTTGTCCAAGCGGCCTCTGCCGCGGCCTCCTCCATGACCGTAGCCATGGTCACCGCGCTCGGGGCGGCCGAGGCGCCCGTCACGAAGTGCTTTGAGCTCCTGACAGTCGTTGGTGTTGTGGCTGTGTACATTGTGGAAGACGCAGAACGGTCGGTTGCCCCTGGGAGGCTCATCATGGTCATGCCCACGCTTCATCTCAGGCTCCGCTGCCAGCACGACGGGGCGCTTGCGCTTTGCCTCCTTAGCCTTGGCCTTCTTGTCTTCGAGGTCGGCCTCCAGAAGCTCGAGGAGGGAGAGGCAGCCCTCTTCGGCGCTCGCACACTTGTTCGCCAGGTTGAACATCTCTAGGGCTGAGCACAAGTCATCGTGGATGGCAAGCTCATCTTTCATCTTGACATCCCTGACGCCATCGGTGAATGCCGAGATGATAACCTCGTCCGATGCCTTTGGGATCTTGAGGCGAACATTCGTGAAGCGCTGTATGTACTTGTGCAGAGTCTCGCCTGGCTGCTGCTTCATGCGCCGCAGATCTTTCACTGCAAGGGCGTGGTCATGAGTGCCTTCAAAGTTGGTGATGAAGCGCTCGTGAAGCTCGTCCCAGGAGGAAATCAATCCCTCCGGGAGGTGAAGGAGCCAGGAGCGTGCACCATCCTTGAGAGCCATGGGGAACCAGTTCGCCATGACCTTGTCATCAACATTCGCCGCCTCGATGCTCAGCGAGTAGAGCTGGAGGAACTCTACAGGGTCGGGGGTGCCATCCAAGCGTGGGGGCAGATCCGTCTTGAACTTGCTGGGCTAGACGACGCGGCCCAGCTCAGGGGTGAATGCGCAGTAGCCTGCCGCAATTACGGGCGTGGCACTCGTGAGGGGGGCTCGGTCTTAGCGTCCGCGCACCGCTGCCTCCAGCGGTGCGTGGTCCTAAAGCTGGCGTGGTGGTGCAGGGAGCGCGCGGGTGTCGCCTTGTGGCCGCTGCACCACTTGATAGCTTGCCTCATCTCGTGCCGGCGCCGGTGCCCCACGCGGTGGGGCGCGCTGGGGCGCGTTACCCCTGGGCTCAGGGTCGGCGCCACATAGAGGAGGAGAAGGAGGCGCACCATGGGCCACGTCGCCCGCCCGGGATGGTGGGGGACGAAGCGAGTGGGAGAGCGCCGGGGCCTCACCAGCGGCGTTGACGAGCTCAGTGATGCGGCCGACCTAGGTATCATAGCCCGCGTTGGCGAGACGGTAACGCAGCAGCTCGCACGCCATAAGCAGCGTAGCCTGCGCATTCGCCGGCCCACGGCGAGCGTGGGAGGACGACACCGTGACGGGAGTGAGAGAAGGATGGCGGTGCGGCCATCACGCTGCACGGATGGTGGCAGCGACGAGCCCTGCTGCTCGTGAGCAGAAGGGTCAGTGGCAGCGTTAGGAGAGCCAGAGCGGCGCGGGATGCCGCGGCCCACGGGCACCGTCTGAGCGACGGGAGTGGCCTGGCGCTCGGCGCGGACTCGGCGAGCATCAGCCATTGACACGGCAGAGCGAGAATGGAGCACGGTTGACGAAGAGCCGGAGCTTCGACACGCCCCTACCTGGCATGCCAAATCTCAGATTCAGGGCTCCGCACACCCAAGAAGTTTCAAACTCAGGGGCATCAACAAAGGATCTGGCTTCACAACCATGCTAGCTTGCCATGCCCATGACCTGGTCTCGACGAGTACGCTGGATCGTGCAGAAGGGAACAACACAGAGATTTACCCAGGTTCGGGCCACCTTGCGGTGTAAAACCCTACTCCTGCTTTGTGGTGGATTCGCCTCAAGAGGAGGTAGTGGATGAACTAGTACAGTGGGTGAGCTGCCTCGCGAGGGCTCTAGTGGTGAGGATGGAATGGTCAAGGGTCCGATCCAGGGATCCCTTCTACGGTGATGGCTAGCCCATATTTATTGTGGCCTTGGTCCTCTTACCTCATAGCTTATGCGGGAAGGGATTCCACAACGGCCAATTTGAAGGGGGACAAGGAGTACATCTTATCCTAACAAAAGGTGGTCTTCGCCTGCAAAGCTTCTGGCCAAGACGCAGCGGTGGGCTCGGCAATGACATCTATCCTACCGAGCTCGTGGTCTTGGCTCGTTGCACCAGAAAGGAAAGCTTTGGGGCCTCCCTCGAGAACCTGCGCCTGCGCTTGCTCCCTTAGCACCGAAGAGGAAACTGTCCCCTCTATGCCCGCTGGCGCCCGCCTAGCCTTGGTTGTCATGGCTCACATCATCGCAGCCTCGTGAGGCTGGGTACCTGCATAGAAGTCTCCGCCCCTCGGGAGGTAGCCTGGGGAGGCCGCTCCTCTGGAGGTCTTGGTGTCATTCACCTCGCGAGGCCAGGGCCCTCGCAAGGGTCTTGTCTTGGGGGTGTTGTAGCTGGGCCGTACAGGGCCATCAATGGGCCCATGCGCGGGGCCGCAGGCAGGCAGATTTGGGTACTCCCGTTCCCAGAACGCCGACAGAGAGGATCGTTGGTGATGACGATGGCTTCGAGTTCCCCCTCCCGGAGGGATGTTTCCCCAGCAGAACTGCTCCGTCGGAGCCCTAGATTGCTTCTGCCCAGGTTCCACCTCGAGACGGCGGTGCTTCGTCCCGAAAACTTCCTTATGATTTTTTCCCGGTAAAAACCCTTCCTATAGCAGAAGATGGACACCGGAGACCTGCCAGGTGGCCCACAAGCCCTAGGGGCGCACCCAGGGGGGTAGAGCGCACCCCCAGTCTTGTGGCCACCTGGTGGGTCCCGTCTGGCATTTTCTTCACCAAATAATTCTTGTATATTCCAAAATACTTCTCTGTAAGTTTTCAGGACTTTTGGAGTTGTGCATAATAGGTCTCTCAGATTTGCTCTTTTCCTGGTCCAGAATTCCAGCTGCCGGCATTCTCCCTCTTTGTGTAAACCTTGTAAAATAAGATAGAAAAGGCATAAGTATTGTACCATTATGTGTAATAACAGCCCATAATGCAATAAATATCAACATAAAAGCATGATGCAAAATGCTCGTATCTGACCTCACGGGCACGAAAAAAGTTGAGCTATACACGCTCCGGAGCCTCTCTTTCTACGTTGCCGCTGGCCGCAAGACCTCCCACCCACAACCCAGTGGGGCCCCATGCTCAGACATGGCGGACTACTCCTGAGGTGCTGCCTAGCCATCGCATCCTCAAACTGACCCGTGCACACCATGGTAGCTTGTATATTTTTGATTGTGTAATGAGATCTCTTCAGGCATCAATAAAATTTTATTTCCTAAGGATTGTCTGTGCTCGTTTGGAAATTCGCTTCATGAGATGCGCGCTCACGATCTCCCTCATGTGTATCATGCGAGCGGGGGCTGGACCCCATGTATGTGCTTGGGTCAGTCCCACCAACACCGATAAACCCAAGTGAGTGAGCTCTGGCTCGTGGTCCTCCTCCCGTGCACATCACCTCACCAAGGTCCTTGGTACTTTTGTCTCCTTGCGTGATACCCACAAGCGACCTCACGAGCGTGCTCCGCTACATTACTTCCAAAAACTTGTTGGCAATCTCATCGATGCAGGGCACAAGAATCCTCAGAAGCACTCTTTCACGGGGACTTCACGAGCGAACACCCCTCGTGAGGCGCATCCTGCACGGGCGGCAACACGCCAAGTCGTGTGCTTCGAAAAAGCTAAGTTATAATCACCTCATGAGTTTTTCCTAGTGCCTCTCAAGCACTCTTTCCCTCGCGATCTCGCCGAGTGCCTTTAGTCTTTCCTAGACACAAGCCACTTGCGCGTCAAAGGGGGGATCCTCGAGCATCATGCCTTGGGAGCCCTTACCACCTCGTGGAGCCCTACACCCTTTGGCCTTGTTAGGCACGCACCCTAACATACCAGTGATAGTCGTAACATGCTCGGGGGCTGGGTCCCAGCGACGTAGAGCATGAAGGCATGTAAAGAGACAAATAGGCCTCACGAGGGAATGTAAATTGCAGGAAACATAAACTTGCAACGTCATTACAAAACAATGTCTTCACACCCCCACGGGGCCACGTCTACTTGATACAGGACATAAAGGAAAGGAGGCCTAGGCGGATGAGGCGCCATCGCTAGTGCCCTCGCCGTTGCGAACGACGTCGACGTCCTCATCGCTGCCCTCGCTGACGTGCGCGAACCGCTAGACAAAGTCTGCCACATGGTCTCGCACCTCCTTTTCGAGGCAGTCGCAAAGCTCCGCAGGGACAGGGTTCAGCACCTTGTCAAAGTCGAAGTTGGCGTCGCCGCAAAGAGGTTGCTGAAGAGTCACGTCATCGCTTGGCTCAGAAGGTCTCGACACTCGTCCTCGATGGTGGCGTACACACTCGCTACCTTATACGTCTCTGTCATATCTACTTTACCAAACACTTTTGCTCTTGTTGTGGACTCTAATTTGCATGATTTGATGAAACTAACCCGGACTGACGCTGTTTTCAGCAGAACTACCATGGTGTTGTTTTTGTGCCGAAAAAAGTTTTTGGAATTGGACAAAACTTTTTGGAGATTTTTAATGGAATATATAAAAATACTTGAGCGAAGATCCATGGGAGGGGTACAAGGCACTTGGGTGTGGCCACCCCCCTGAGCGCGGCCTTGTACCTTGTGGGGCCCAAGTGGCTCCGCTGACCCTAATGTCAAGCCTATAAATTCCTATTTCCTGAGAAAAAAATAGAGAAGAAGTTTCATCATGTTTTACGATACAGAGCCGCTGCCACCTCCTGTTCTTCCTCGGGAGGCCAGATCTAGAGTCCGTTCGGGGCTTCAGAGAGGGGGATTCGTCACCATCATCATCACCAACCCTTCTTCCTCACCAATTTCATGATGCTCACCACCGGGAGTGAGTAATTCCTTCGTAGGTTAGCTGGACGGTGATGGGGTTGGATGAGCTTTGTCATGTAATCAAGTCAATTTGTTAGGGCTTGATCCCTAGTATCCACTATGTTCTGAGATTGATGTTGCTATGACTTTTCTATGCTTAATCCTTGTCACTACGGCCTGAGTGCCATGATTTCAGATCTGAACCCGCTATGTTTTCATGAATATATTTGAGTTCATTATCCTATCTTGCAAGTTATACGCACCTATTACGTGTTATGATCCGCATACTCCAAGGTGACAATAATTGGGATTTTTTTCGGCGACTACCATAGTTTGAGGAGTTCATGTATTCACTAAGTGCTAATGCATTGTTCCAGTTCTCTATTAAAAGGAGGCCTTAATATCCCTTAGTTTCCTTATGGACCCCACTGCCACGGCAGGGTAGGACAAAAGATGTCATGCAAGTTCTTATCATAAGCATGTATGGCTATATAAGGAATACATGCCTACATTACATTGATGAATTGGAGCTAGTTCTGTGTCGCTCTAGGTTGTGAGTGTTACATGATGAATGTCAGCCAACACAATTATCCATCACTGATCAATGCCTACGCTTTTCATATATTGATCTCTTCTAAGTTACTACTGATGTTACAATCATTACAAAACTGCTACTACTTCTATTACTGTTGTTACTGTTACCACTGCTATCAAACTATCATACTACTGGGCTACTGATCACTTTGCTGCAGATATTTAGTTCTCCAGGTGTGGTTGAATTGACAACTCAATTGCTAATACTAGCGAATATTCTTTGGCTCCCCTTGTGTTGAATCAGTTAATTTGGGTTCAATACTCTACCCTTGAAAACTGTTGCAATCCCCTATACTTATGGGTTATCAAGACCTTTTTCTGGCGCCGTTGCAGAGGAGCATAGCTCTATTTGCTGAGTCACTTGGGATTTATATCTGTTGATTGCTATGAAGAATTTGAAAGATGATAGAACAAAGATCTTATATTCCAAGACGAGGTAGGTAAGGAACTGCCATTTAGCTCTGCACTTGATTCACCTTCTGTTTTGAGTAGGCTTGCGACACCACCACCTTCTTTTAATTCTGATATGTCGCAAGTAATTGATGAAGATACTTCTGCTATGAATGATGCTATTGATGATGCTAGTACTCTGCTTAATGAAATTGTGCCACTAGGTGAATTTCCTGATGAACAACTTGCTAAAGCTAAAGAAATTGAGAATGCTAAAACTAATGAAATTTATGATTCACCTATTAGGCCTAGCTCTCCTAAAATTGAAATGCCTAAGATACCCGAGGGCTATGTTGTTGATGGGGAGATAACTAGAGAATTTCTTGCTTGTAATGATAGAGATGATGTTAAGAAACTACTATGTAAGCTGAAAGAAAAATCTCTGAATGCAAGAATGAAATATTGTCCTAAGTTTGCTACTTCACCTATCTTTGTTACTGATAAGGATTATGAATTCTCTGCCGATCCTGAGTTTTTGGTTGAATATGATCCTTTTCATGGTTATGAATCTGAAACTATTGTGGCACATCTTACTAAATTTAATGATATAGCCACCCTATTTGCTCAGGAGGAAAAAATTCGCTATTACTATATCCTTAAGTTGCTTCCTTTCTAGTTAAAGGACAATGCTAAGATATGGTTTAATACTCTTGCTCCTGGTTGTGTGTGTAGTCCCCAGGATATGATATATTAAATCTCTAAAAAATATTTTCATGCTCATAAGAATCAAGCTGCCTTACAGGAAATATTTAACTTTATGCAAATTGAAGAAGAGAATCTCCCTCAAACTTGGGGGAGGCTTATCCAATTACTTAATGGTTTGCTTGGTCACCCTCTCAAGAAAAATGAAATACTTTATGTCTTTTATAATGGACTAACCGATGCTTCTAGGGACTACCTAGATAGTTGTGCCGGTTGTGTTTTCAGGGAACGAACTATTGAACAAGCTGAAGAACTACTGAATAATATACTGAGGAATGATAATGATTGGACACTTTCTGAACCACCACCTAAACCAACTCCGAAGAATAGAGGTATTCTATTTCTCAGTCCTGAAGATATGGAAGAGGCAAATAAATCTATGAAAGAAAAGGGTATTAAAGTTGAAGATGTTAAGAATTTACCACCTATTAAAGAAATACATGGACTCGATATCCCGACATTGGTAGTAGAGGTAAATTTTCTTGTAAGATTTCTTGAAGGTGATATTTCTTATAATAAATCTGCTAGTCAATGCCTGGATGAATTTGACAATTACATTGTTAAGCAATAACACTTTAATATGTATGTTACCAAGCAATTGAAACATAATTCTTTCATGATTGATTGTTTGAGTGACTTAATGTTCAAAATTGCTAATGATGTTAAAGGTCTAGGTAAACATGCATCCATGGTCCAAACTTAGTTAGAACAAGTTGCTAAGTCTCAAAATGATTTTCTTAATGAGATGAATAATAATATGAATGATCATGCTGTTAGAGTAATGACTAGAGGAGGTAGAATGACTCAGGAGCCACTTTATCCTGAAGGTCATCCTAAAAGAATTGAACAAGATTCTCAGAGAATTAACATTGATGCATCTAGTCCATCTAAGAAGAAAAAGAAAAAGAAAATTGGTAGAACTATGCATGCTTCTAGTGAACCTGAGGTAGAAAAACCTCCTGGAATAGTAATGATGTTTCTATTTCTGATGCTGAGACACAGTTTGGTAATGAACATACACATAGTGATAATGATAATGATAATGATGATGTTCATGAGGATACTGAACCAGACAATGATAAAGAACCTAATAATGATGTAGAAATAGAAGCCTCTATTGATCTTGATAACCCACCTCCAAAGAATAAATGATATGATAGAGATTTCATTGCTAGAAAACATGCTAAAGAAAGAGAACCATGGGTTAAGAAACCCATACCTTTCCCCACTAAGCCACCTAAGAATAAGGATGAGGAAGAATATTAATGATTCTCTAAAATGCTTAGGCCAGTCTTTTTGCATACTCGTTTGGCTGATATTTTGAAGATGGCTCCGTATGCTAAGTATATGAAAGATATTGTCACTAATAAAAGAAAGATACCTAAAGCTGAAATTTCCACCATGCTTGCAAATTATTCTTTTAAGGATGGAGTACCTAAGAAACTAGGAAATCCAGGAATACCTACCATACCATCCTCCATTAAAAGAAATTATGTCAGAACTGCATTATGTGATTTGGGAGCTGGTGTTAGTATTATGCCTTTCACTTTATATAGAAGACTTGATTTGAATAAACTCACACCCGCTGAAATATCATTGCAAATGGCTGATAAATCAACTGCCATACCCATCGATATTTGTGAGGATGTGCCTGTTGTAGTTGCAAATGTCTCTACTCCTATAAAAATCTGAGTTGGTGATGATGGTGTGCCTGTCATCCTTCATCTACAACCATTTAATTTACATCCAATGCATTTGAGATGAACTATGCCAATTTTGCAAAAAGATGCCCTCGCACTCAACTCCTTTGCAGACATCCCTTGCCTCTCCCATTCAGCGTTCAGCCCATCTCTCCCCAACCTCCATCTCAGGAAAAGAAGGATCTAAAGAGGTCACTGCTATCGGTGCTGTCTGCCTCCAACGCCTCTCCTGCCTTCTCTCAGGCTCCATCGCCGACCACCACCATGACCCCCTCCTCATTGCTATCTACTCCACCCCCTTCTCAATCTCCCTGACCTCGACCTTTGGCGCTGTCGATGCAGTCCCCTCTGACACTGGCCTACACAAGTTTGCCGCTGGAGCTGTTCCTGCCCTAACCCCTCCACCGCCTCCTCTCCCTCCTGCAACAGTCCCAACTCCGACCACAACGTCAGCATCCTCCCCTGTCTCCTCCAACACTTACCTCTGCAAGTACATCTGCCTACGCCATGCTCATCCTCGGCGCCGCCACCACCACATACTGCTATTTCCCCTTCCCAAGTGTGGGGAGGTCTATTTCACTACCATTAGCCTTCTGATCTGACAAGGACCAGTTGCAATTGCAATTGCAGATGTGCGATGGTAAGAGTTTTTTTTTGAGGATTATGCAATGGTAACAGATGGAACTGTCTTATGTGTCTACGGGTATCATTTTTCTGCAAGATTAACTACTATATCCATAGCAGTGACCGATGCAACAATGTTTCATTTCAATTTTGTTTCTTGAATCTTTTCTGGAATGAAACTTAAGTACAATATTATAGAAAGGAATAGTTGCATGAAAATATGAATATAAGACACGCCATATTACTTCGATGTCATGCAGGCCATAATTTTGTGGTCAAAAAGTATATAGCACCCCAAATTTACTAATGATCACAATAGATCATTTTTGGCCTATACTAAACTAGAAACTGTAGGTCATTGTATTTTTCTATAAAATCTCTACTGGTTTACCTTTGATATGTACATCTCCGTCTCCTGCATTGAATAAGTGATTGGGAGTAACTTGCTGAATTTTCATAAATTTGCTTTGGAATGTGGTTAGAAAAGCTTTTCACACATTTCTCTTGGACAACTTTTTTTAGTATGCTTTTCAATTGATCCTTGATCAATGAAAAATGCTAACTTCTTAGTTATTCATTGTTCAATTTGAAGCTCTGGCAAGAAGTTCCTGTGTTTACTTACAAATAGAGGAGCTCTCTGATGTTACATGGGCACTTTTGTGCATATTAGATGGCAAGCTTTGGGAAGGTGTGATTTGCAATGGCAAGCTTTGGGAAGGTATGCTTCTCAATGGCAAGCTTTGGGAAGGTGTGCTTTGCAATGGCAAGCTTTGGGAAGGTTTAGAAGGTCACTACTTACCAATGTGTTTGACACACACTTAGAAATTGTACACTGTTTTACCGCTGAAAGTGCATGAGTTAAATCTAGCAAATTTTGAGTCATTTAGGTTCTCCTACAAAAAAAGGAGCCATGTAAGTTTACCATGCAAGATATACTGGACTCTAATTAAGCAAGATTTGGTTCGTTTATGTTCAACTTTCTTTTGGCATAGATATACTAAACTCTAATTGTACAATCATCATTTCATCATTCTAAACAAATTAACTATTGGAACTCTGGCATATATGATGGCAAGGTATGATCCATCCTCTTTCTGCTTTAAACTGTCTAGTACATACTCTGCCATCTGCCTCCTTAATTCATTTTGCTCGGCCATAGAAGCCTTACTTGCTTTCTGTATCTTTTTTTGACTAAATACTGTGAGGCAAAAGCCCCACAGCCTTTTATTAATTAAATAAAACCACTAGAGCTCCTTACAAGAACAAGGCATAAAACTTACCTATACAAACCTACTATTTACAAGTATGTACATAGACATTCCTCAAAACATAACTATGGCAGATTCTCAATCCATGCTAAAAGTAGTGGTCTCACAGAGGTCTTAAACCTATGTGACAACAGAGTAATGTCATGGATGAAATTCCTCTTCCAAGCTCGAAAAGATGGATACTCATCCCTGAATATTCTTCTATTTCTGATCAGCCAGATGTTCCAAGAGGCAATGAAAACAATCTCCAGGAAGAAAGGATGCCCAAAGCTTTTGCTTGCATGCAAGATGCATTCCTTGGGAGATAGCCCATCTTGCCATAGTATCTGAAGATAGTTCCAAACTCTGGTGGCAAAAACACATGTGAGAAATAAATGGTCTCTAACTTCCAAAGTTTGGGTTGGGCAAATGGGGTAGTTGTTACCATCCTCAGGGGATCTCCAATGCCTTCTCAGAAGCATATCCCTGTTATTGAGTCTGTCATTTAACAGCAGCCAAGCAAAGACCTTGATTTTCATAGTACATCTGCAACCCCATAGCCATTTGCTTGGCTCATCCAGTGGCATATGAGCATGCATCATTTTATAGTAACTCTTAGCCGAAAAGGGTCCATTTCCAGGTACCCAGGACCAGGTGTCATTCTCAGTAGAAATTCTTTGCATTGAATTCAAACCAGCTGTGATGGTTTGGAATTTAGATAGAGCTTCCAGTGATAGGGGTAGATGGAAAAGTGCTGCTGGATCCTGATTGACTACAAAATCTTGAATTGATAGCTTGTCCTCAATTAGATATGAGAACAACCTGGGGTACCTTTCTTTGATAGGAGTTGAATCCCCCATAAAAGACCATGTATCATGCCAGAAGAGGGCTGAGTCCCCCCTATGTACTGTAATTTCAGAATGGAGTCTGAAAGTTTCATTCAGTTTCATAGTGTCCCACCACCAGAAGGAGCCACAAAGAACAGTGGCATGTGGTACTCTGCCATCATAATAGGTTGACCAGATTAAAGAAACCCAAGATATATCAGCTTTATTATAAAATTTTGACAGATGCTTTGTGAGGAGAGCTTAGTTCTGTATTGCCAGATTCAGAATCCCCATGCCACCATTTTATTTGGGTCTACAGACCATAGGCCAAGCTTCCAAGGATTGCTTAGGTGTATTAGAATTTCCTCTCTACAAACATTGCCTCAAAATCCTCTCAAGTTGCTTTATGATGCCCAGAGGGAGACCCAGACTACATAAGAAATAAATTGGCATGGAGGACAATGCAGATAGAACAAGCTGGAGTATTGATCCTTGTGATAATAGACAAGATATTGCTGTCAACCTCCTTTCCATTCTATCCACAACTGGGACTAAATCTTGTATTCTTGTCTTGGTGGTACCAACTGGGAGTCCTAAATAAGTGAAAGGCAGAGAGCCCACTTGACAGCCAAAAAGAGCAGCTAATCTTGCAGTTTCCACAGTGTCAACATTGATGGGCAGAAGACATGATTTGTGAAAAAT